>OX463764.1:15875323-16485815 GCA_949825005.1 Gasteruption jaculator | reverse complement strand
GAACCGGCAGTGAACTCGTCAGGCCCCGAAACCTAGCGTTTTCGGAAGTAAATTCCATATCTGCAGTAGAAATATGTTTTACCATAATACGATCATGAAATTGAACTAGTCACTTAGTCTATATACTCTAAAATTATATATGAATTGTTGGGAGATAACTATTAAAGATCGACATTTAAAGCTACTTTCATATTTATGTAAACTATATTTCAACAAGGATGGGTGTTTTAACACGTTTGAAATATTTTGATCAACATATTTCTTTATAGTATGTTTAATAATAATAATAGTAGTTATTATTAACCCCTTGACTACGGCAAACTTTGGTACACACCGATCGTACTATACGGCAGGATTTTTGGGTAGGGATGGATTTTTGTGGAAACGTCTTTCAATAAAAAAAATAACTGAGCTTCACTACATTCACTGAGATGACTTATGGGAATAAATACATGTATAATTTTCACGGCGCCTATAGGCGCCCTTCGTGTTAGAAAGCCAATCTGCGTCGAGCGCCTAAAGGCGCTCTCAGTGTCACAAACGCAAAATTTCTGAGCGCCTATAGGCGCCCACAGTAGTCAAGGGGTTAAGCATGTAACATTTATTGTTAGTGTTTTAACATGCGCTCTAAAATGTAAATATTCTTAGTTGAATATTAATAAGTAATCCTAATATTTTCAACGAAGTTAACAAACATTCTTAATGATTGTTTGTTTGTGAAATTATTAATTCAGGTGTGTGAGTTTTAATTATTAGTTTAAATTATAAGATACTTATTGCTTATCGTTAGGGTTCGGGGCCCGACAAGTTCACTACCGGTTCTAATCACGTAAACAGAAAAAATTCTTTCCATTTTGTAATTACTTCATATTGACATAATGGAAAAAACGAGCTTGTCTAATGTTATCGGATTTCACAATTTTATTTGGCCGAAGTTTTTCAATATTCATATGGATATAATGGAAAATTTGAACTTGTCTATTGATATCGGATTTAACTACTTTGTTTGGCTGAAGATTTTGAAAATGTACCACAATCATTTTTTTATTTTGGGACGTTTTGTGTGAGTAAGAAATTTTCGGGGAGCTGCTCTTTCTAGAGAAATCCCTTTTCATACATGAACTTGTTTCGACTTTTTTGCACCAGAGGTGTTTTTTAGGGGGATTGTACAAGTTATGGGGTGTCCTGACGAGGCCAATCTAGAAGGAGCATCCACATCTGCAGATGATAGGTAAATATTATTGCAAGAACTGTCTATTTATAAAAAACGGATCTAAATATATAGAAATTTTGTGTACTTCACGAATATATTTATTGTTTAGGCGTGATAGAAATGCATCCGATGAAGAATATGATGAGGTCCTGGAAGGCGTCAATGATGACTGTATTCTTTGCGACCAGCCTATGGAACCCTCTAAGTCTTGTGATGTCAAAGAACGAGGAATTAAAAATCTTATACAAGCAAGTATTAAAAGAAAAGATAGTAAGCACGTTAGATTAAAAAAAATGCAAATTATCACCGTACACAAAGTGTGTCAGAAAATGTATACCAGGGAGTCAAATACAGGGTGGGGAAAAAAGATGGAAACCCCTGAGTAATTTTGCAAGATCAAGTTTTCGTGAAGAATGGTTTAGACAAAAGTTTTAGTATTTCAAATAACGAATTTACTGGTGACCTTGGATTTGACATTGAGGTGATGTTTAAGGGTTATTTCAAGGTCAACTTAATTTTTTTAAATGAATCCCCTATTTCTGACCCCAGATTTTGAAAGAGCAGGAAATTTCACGTTCAGACACGTATTATGATTAGGGGTCATAGTGAACCCGAAGGGGCATCTAGAGGTCAAATAACTCAAAAGTGTCCAGAGCCCGAGTAGCTTCGTAGGATCAAGTTTCGTGAAAAATTCTTGACAGAAGAGTTTTAGTATTTTGATCAACGAATTTATCGGTGACCTTGAATTTAACCTTTGGGTCATGTTTGAAGGTTAGTTCAAGGTCAACTTGATTTTTTAAAATAAAAACCCCGATTTTTGACATCGACAATGAAACGAGCAGGAAATTTTACGTTCGAATACGATATTTAGTAATATTATCATAACTAATTTTTTGGGCCTGGAAAATTGAAAACTACGGACGTTCTGAAATTGATTATGTTTTGTAAATCTCACCACCGTTTCTTTTGTAATTTTTTTTCGTTCTTCCGAATGGACTAGGTACTCAGTTTTTGGGCCCAATGCCAAGAACAGAACAAAGTCGGACCGGATTTGAACAATTTTTAATAAAAATCCCTATATTTGTTATAGCTGGTTTCAATTCTATGGGAAATTTTACGTCCAAATATGACATGAAGTAATACTGAAATAACGAATAGTATGAGCCTGAACAATGGGCCCACTACGATAAACTGTATTGAAACCTGAAGGAAGTCTGTAAAAGATTTATGAAAAAAAAACCAAGTATTTGTTTTGCAAAATTTAAGAACGCTTTCGCTTAAAGTAGCTTAAAAATAAAAAAATTTCTAAATATTTTTCAGAAGAAATGCTCAATCTAAGGTAATAGCAATTTTGGCATTTATTAGTACAGGGTGTAAAAGAATTAATGGTCACCTCTTTCAGGGCTTATTGTACACATCTGAATCGGTGGACATTCGCAAAAAAAACCGTCCTGAAAATCCATTATGACCTTGAAATTTAAGGTCAAAGTTTTTAATAGTTTTAAAAAATTCTACTCGAGGAGTAGGTAAAAAGCTTCAAAGGAGCGACATACCGGAGACGAACCGTTTTTGTGTAAAAAATTGTTAAAGTTTTCACAAATTCTCGATAGTGCGCAGCAACTCCACGGGGAGCCGCGGCGGCGCCGAGGGTCCCCCACCCTAGCTCCTATTCGTATACGCACGCGCGAGGATGAAGTGTGACCGCACCACACAAACGTGATACGCAGCACGGAAGAAAATGAAAACTTTCAAGATATACGCAAAAAACTGTCTTATTACAAACAGTTAGAATAAGACAGTTTTTTGCGAATAACTTGAAAATTTGTAATTTCCGTCAAAAACGACAATCATATTCGTATTCAGAGCGCCAAGACGAGTAAAATTACGTATGACAGATGCTAAAAGCTTGGGGGGGGGGGGGGGTTAAACCGCAGTCTTACCGTAAATTATAAATTGTGTGTTTTGTCGTCTTATAAACGATATTGTTTATTTTCTGGCGATCGATATTTTTTTATCGATATTGTTTCTTGCGTAGTCGATCATTGAAAGTGTAGAGTGTAATCGTGCATTTAACGAATTAAATGCATTTGATGCGCTTTTATTTGCCAAGTAAATACGGAACACGGTTTCATTTTCTTCCGCGCTGCGTATTACGTTTGTGTGGTGCGGTCACACTTAAAATTTCCTGCTCGTTCCATTGTCGATGTCAAAAATCGGGGTTTTTATTTTAAAAAATCAAGTTGACCTTGAAATAACCTTCAAACATGACCCCAAGATTAAATTCAAGGTCACCGAAAAATTCGTTGATCGAAATACTAAGACTCTTGTGTCAAGAATTTTTCACGAAACTTGATCCTACGAAGATACTCGGGCTCGGAACACTTTTGAGTTATTTGACCTCTAGATGACCTCTCGGGTTCACTACAACCCCTAATTATAATAAGTGCCTGAACGTGAAATTTCCTGCTCTTTCAAAATCTAGAGTCAGAAATAGGGGTTTATATTTAAAAAAATCAAGTTGACCTTGAAATAACCCTTATACATCACCTCAAGGTCAAATACGTTTTTTGAAATCCTAAAACTTTTGTCTAAAACATTTTTCACGAAAACTTGATCCAGCAAAGTTACTCAGGGGTTTCCATCTTTTTTCCCTACGGTATATAAAAACAGCGTTAAAAGCATCGCAAGATAGATGGAAGAGTAATCGTAAAAGACGTCAAGATGGACGTGAATTTGATTTTTCGACGTATTGCTTTTTTTGTTCGAATTACTTTTGTACACAACAAATTCGTAGGCGCATAGTGAAACAAGAAACTATTGATAGTGTTATAGCGCAATTACAAGATTCAAAAACGGAAACAAACAAATCGATATCGGCGCGTTTATGTTTATTACGAAATAAATATGACAATTATTACATCGATAATAGCGTATTTTATCATGCAAAATGTATGAGCCGCTTCTATAAATTTTCTCCAAGTAACATTCAGGAGAGACCGATTAGGGAAAATATGTCTGATTTATTATCTTTTATAATAAATTATATATTAGAGAACAGCGAAGAGTGTCAATTTTCTTGCAAATTAATTTTACAGAAATATGAAAGCATACACGGTCAAACTGAATTGCCCCCACTTAGTAGAATTGAGAAACATTTAAAAGAGCATTTTCAAGATGAAATTGTAATTCATTCAGGTTCAAACGATCGGTTTATTTGTTTCAAACAAACTTTAGGGAAATGCCTCGAAGACATTTGGTATTCTAATTGCAAAAGTAACGAGAATAAGGAAAGATTAAGAATAGTCGAGTTAGGTGCTCACATAATACTGCAGGATATCCGCGTAATGACATTCAACATTGATAATTATAATTCGCCAAATGATTTTTTAAATAATATAAGTGAAGACATTCCAGAGACGTTAAAATTATTACTAGATATTTTAATTGAAACGCACAAACATGCGCCGAACAGTGGATCTTGGACTATATGGGAAAATAAAATTCTTACTGCAGCTCATATTTTAATGTCTTCAGTTAGACCGCGATCGTTTTATTTTCCAATTTTATTAGGGCTTTCGTGCATGATGCACACCACATTTTCTGCGAAAGGACTCATTGACTGCTTACATAATGTAGGTCTCTGTGCTTCATACACCGAAACTGTCCGATTTGAAAATTCCATTGTAAATGATCCAGACAATTTTAGTTTCATCTTCGACACATATCTACAATTCGTTTATGATAATACGGATCATAATACAAGTACTATAGACGGTAAAAATACTTTTCATTGCATGGGGGGTGTAATGTGTGTAACACCATCATCCTCTGTATCATTCAAGAGTACTATCCCTCGATTAAAAGGAGCAATTCCGGGAAATACTAGCGGGACAATTGGTTTTTCTCCGCTCACTGATTTCAAAAATAATAAGCCATTTAAATTAGATAGTGTAATTGTTAATAATTGGAAAGAAACGGACGATATTCATTTTATAACTCAAATTGAACCTATAGACGTATCAAGAGACACGGTAGTGTCTCGAGACAAGTTCATGTATGAATTGGGCGAGCGCTACCGTGTATCTTTTCTCGACCGAACTAGATGCGGGCACATGAAAAACAGCCGCCACACGTTGTGTATATACACAGCTTCAACCTCCATACATTCAAACCAAATATGTCCACTAATTGTAAGTTGTGTGAGTTTCTCTGTATATATACACGGCCGGATGCCTCTATACGCTCACACGAGAAATGCAACATAAGTGGCGAATAAATGGGTGGTTTGCTAGGCCCTAGGTAATATGAGAAAAATTTGCGACAGACAGTAGCGGTAAATGAGGGGTTTGCTAGGTCTCAATGACACGCAGTGGCGTTGTGTTTTGTTTTCATGAATCCAAAAGACGAAAAATTTACTTTACCGACGCACGTTATGCATTGTTTTATATTATCTCGAGATATAAAGCCGATAATAATAATAATATTTGCAAAAAGGAGACAAATCCCCCTAAAAATCACATCTGGTGCAAAAAGTCGAGACAAGTTCATGTATGAAAAGGAATCTCTCTACAAAAGTTGTGAAATCCAGCAACATTAGACAAGCTCGTTTCTTCCATTGTGTCAATACGAAGTAATTACAAAATGGAAAGAATTTTTTCTGTTTACGAGATTAGAACCGGTATTGAGCTTGTCGGGTCCCGAACCCAAACGATAAGCAATAAATATCTAATATCTATAATAAAGATCAGGTTACATCATAATAATATGAATAATTATACATCATACTCAAACATCTGAATTGTTCGGGGCCCAACAAGATCAATACCGGTTCTAATCTCGTAAACAGAAAAAATTCTTTCCATATTGTAATTACTTCGTATTGACATAATGGAAGAGACGAGCTTGTCTAATGTTGTTGGATTTCACAACTTTTGTAGAGAGACCCCTTTTCATACATGAACTTGTCTCGACTTTTTGCACCAGATGTGATTTTTAGGGGTTATACTTTTACGGCAAGCATACGACACCAAAAAAGACGGCTAATTGGCATGGATTCATGAATAAGTACCATACTTTAAATACACGACTAGAGTAATTGCTTTACCTTTTATTAATGCACCGCCGAGTAATTATACCACTATTATGACTGCGTTGATTGATGCTAGTCAGAGAGCAAATAAGAATAACCAAATGCACTGTTTCGTCACGTTTGATTTACCGTTGTGCATGAAAGCTAGTGAGATGGTAGCATCTATTGATCCTGACAACGATCCACACAATGTGAGATCCGTAATTCCTCGTTTACGTGGCTTTCATCTCGTAATGGCATTTCTTGGATCTATCGGTAATATAATGGCAGGTAGCGGTTTGAAAGAGGCGTTTTGCACAATTTACGCAAACCTGTCAGCTGATAAAGCTTTAACGGGACATGCATTTTCCCGATCTGTGAGAGGCCATTTTTTAGTGCAAGCTGCGCTTGCTACTATGATGTTTAAAAAAATTGAACTTGCTGATAGTGAAAAGGCACATCTCAATGAGAGCCTTGACAAAGTTCGTGAAGAAGAATTCGAAAAGTTTTTGACTAACCCTTTAATGACGGACATAAAACAAAAATTTTTATTGGTAATTGATAGTTTAGAAAATAACGGTCCATCTAGCGAACTGTGGGTGCAATATTTTCAAATGATGTGTTTACTTCAGAGATTTATCGACGCGGAAAGATCTGGAAATTTTAATTTACATCTGGAAATAGTTAAATTGATGTTACCTTTCTTTTTCGCATCGGGTCATCATCTTTATGCCAAAGATTGTCTTTTGTACACTCAACAAATGTCTAATTTAAAAGAAATCATGGATATCGTTGAATATGATAAGTTTTGTAAGCAAGGGTTTTTTATGATACGGCGATCGAATCGTTTTTGGTGCGGAATATGGTCAGATATGACAATTGAGCAAGTACTTATGAGGGCAATGAAATGCAGCGGCGGTTTAATTCATGGTCGTGGATTAACTGAAAATGTAATCAGTAAATGAATATTATCCAGGGCTGCTGTATTAGAAGTCGGCAATGCTGTAGAATTGTTTTGCAATACGACATTTGCAACGTCCGAGCAGCATGTTGACAACTGCGATTCACGCATTTTGAGAGACGCGGATGATTTAGCGAAAGTACAACAATTTTTTGAAACATTCAATCCATTTCCCGAAACGGATAAGATAATAGGTATTTACTCCGGAGTTGTTGGTGATTTAAATAACGTTAACTGTCATAAGGCATTTGAAATAGGAAAAGCTTTGGTAGATGGGGCGTCAAATAAAAGATTTACTGAAATTAAATATAAGAGGACCAATAAAGTTGTACAATTGGCGGCCACAAATTCAACGATAAAAAATGTAAATAATGAAGAAGTGTGCATATCACCTTTGCTCATATTTCAAAAGATTTCACTAAATCTTGAAAGTCAAGATGATATGAAAGAATACTGCAGCTCTTACGAACTTTCTCCAATACCGTTATTATTATTTGATGAAAATGGTATGCGTAAAACGACGAAATCCATATTTTATTCAAATTTGAATTTCTCTCATGAGATCCCAACAAAAAGATGTATTACGTATGTGTTTTGGTGGATTCTTTTTACACAAAGTGGTATGGATGATTAATGTAACTATAGATAATATTATACCCCCTCAAAAAACACCTCTGGTGCAAAAAATCGAGACAAGTTCCTGTATGAAAAGTAGTATCTCTAGAAAAAGCACATCTGATGCAAAAAAAACCGCAAAAAATTTCAAATTTACACGAAACGTCCAATAATAAAAAATTTGAAAATCTTCAACCAAACAATGCAGTCAAATCCGATAATAATAGACAAGTTCGTTTTTTCTATTATATGATTTGTCAATTTCTATCATAGCCTCTATATCTTGAACATGTGGCATTAAAACTTACTGAACTTGTCGGGCCCCAAACAATTCAGATGTTTGAGTATGATGTATTATTATTCATAATATTATCATTTTATCTGATCTTTACTAATTCAGAATGCGGTAAAATTAAATTAATTTGTAAGATATTTGTTGCTTGTCGTTTGGGTCGGGGCCCGACAAGTTCAGTAAATTTTAATGCCACATGTTCAAGATATAGAGGCTATGAAAGAAATTGACAAATCATATAATAGAAAAAACGTACTTGCCTAAGGTTATCGGATTTAACCACATTATCTGGCCGAAGTTTTTCAAAATTCATATGGATATAATGGAAAATTTGAACTTGTCTATTATTATCGGATTTGACTGCATTGTTTGGTTGAAGATTTTCAAATTTTTTATTTTTGAACTTTCGTGTAAATTTGAAATTTTTTGCGGTTTTTTTTTCATCAGATGTGCTTTTTCTAGAGATACTACTTTTCATACAAGAACTTGTCTCGATTTTTTGCACCAGAGGTGTTTTTTGAGGGGGATTTGTCTCCTTTTTGCAAATATTATTTTTTCATGTTCCGCAACATACATAAACACACTGATTCGGGTGGTTTCCTTGTAAGAAATGTATTAAAATAACTTTTTCTAGTCCTTATAATGCCCCTAGCCCTTATAATTTTAATTTAAAGAAGTGATGCATCGCAAACATTTTTTGTTTTATTTTAATAATAAATTCCACAGATTTCACGAAGTAAGAATCAGAGAGATTGAAAATCAATACGCAGAGGAGACAAAATTTGCAGGGTAACCCAAAAACAGTCGACAACGTCACACTATCTAAACGCTACCCAAAACCACACCACCTACCAAACATCGACGAGCACGAACCGATACGTGCACCACGTTTCCATCGCTTATGAATAATGACGTCATAGTGTTACTGTGTCATTTTCTCATTTACCACTCCCTATAAAATAATGACGTCATAGCGTTATGTGACATTTCTCGATTCGAGTCTCCTACGGAAAATAAAAAGATTTTCAATCTTAAAAATTTAAGATAAAACGTTCTTTCAAAAATACATAAAAAGATAATTTGAATTATGTAAGACAAGGTTTCTTAGAAGTGTTAACCAATATCTCGAACAACACGGTTTTAATGAACACTGAAGCAATTAATCGTGTTCTTCGGGGGTTACCTGTATATTCAAAACCACCAACCTTTTAACGACAACGATTCAACGCTGAATCTACAACTGTTGACAATGCAAATGTCTTGTTTATACTTTCTTGAGCTCTTTTTTTTTATCAAATATCACTTAAACCATATCACATTATTTCGTGCTGTTCTTCTTTAAATATCACTTATTTATTAAACTCTAATTTCTAAAAAATTACCTCATGTCACCGACTATTTGGTAGCAAAATTAGCGCATCACGAGTTTACTCGTGGCCGGTCGGCAACGTTTGACCACGAGAACACGAGCTAACTCGTGACCGGTCAACAATGTGTTAAAATGGGGAGATCTTCCCGATCGGTCGGACACCGATTTACTTCAAAATGGGAAGATCTCCCCGATTGGTCGGCTAAGTGTTAAACGTTATTTCTTGACACTTTTAATGCTATTTTTTTGTATCCTACACTTTATTTTTTAGTATTTATAATCCTGACACCATTAAATTGGTGGATTTTATTATATAACATTTTATTATATCTAATTTTTTTCTAATTTTTTCTTTTTTCTAATACACAATTCTCATGTGCGTTTCTTTAACTCCTTGGCCTATAACTATGAGTAAGACTCGTGGTAAAAAATTTTTGTCATATATGTCATATTTGTACACTTTTAACACTAGAACTACCGACAGTTGAGACGTAGCTATTTCTACTTAAAAAACAATTACTTTTATTTTAAATGTATGAAACAAAATTAAAGTTCATTATATTAATCCTTTAGCTATCTTTCCAAAAGTCATTACATCATTGCGAAAAAAAATGTAACCTGAAGTAGGAATAATAAAATAAAATTGTCTAACCAGTCAAAATGACTGGTGTGGTAGTTCTAGTGTTAATACTGTTAATCAATTCGCTGTCAAGGACGAGTATACTCGTTTTCATCTCCTCTTCCACCACCTCCACCTCTACCACCACCTCCACCACTCCTGCGCCTCCTCCACCACCACGCATCCTCCTCCACCACGCCTCCTCCTCCACCACCTCCACCACTGCTCCGCCTCCACCACAACTTTCACCGCCACCTCCATCACCACCTCCACCACCGAAAGGTGGCATCATTTTACGCGGAGCGACTTTAATCGTCCGCAGCAACGAAAGGGGGCATCATTTTACGCGGAGCGACTTTAGTCGTTCGCAGCAACGAAAGGTGGCATCATTTCACGCGGAGCGACTTTAGTCGTCCGCAGCAACCAAAGATGGCATCATTTCACGCGGAGCGACTTTAGTCGTCCGCAGCAACGAAAGGGTTTAAAAAAATGTTTTCGTCTATTTTACCGCTTTTAAAGCGATCCCGTCACTTTAACCGAATTTCAAATGTTTTGAAATGGCTCTTTGGTTTCATGTACTCCTGATACTTTTTCTCAAATTTTCCTCTATTTTACCGCTTTTATTAAAGTGATCCCGCCACTTTAACCGATTTTCAAATGTTTTCAAAATGACTCTTTGGTTTCATGTACTCCTGATATTTTTTCTCAGATTTACGTCAAATTTACCGATTTTGAGCTGTCACTGATGCGACAGAATGCCTTTGAGTGTATGGAGTTTGGAGCTGTGTATATACAAAACATGTTTTGGCTCTTTTTCATGTGCCCGCAACTAGTTGCTTCGAGAAAAGATACACGTTAGCGCTCACGCCCAATTCATACATGAACTTGTCTCGAGACACTACCGTGTCTCTTGATGTAATTACGTTTTACATGCGAAAAAACATTATTCTCCGAACAGCTGGATTATTTTTTATGGTTATCTTAATCTTTTATGGAGGACGAGACGTTGTCCACGAAATCTGTAGAACATTCGCGTAGGCAGTTAAAAATATTGGGCGTGAAATTGCTTTTGACAACAACACTACCATTGTTGTTAGTCAAAAGCAATTCTTCAGTAACAGGAGGAATAAGAGTAAATTAATAAACTTGATTTGCACAGCATTAAATAGCGCAGGATTTAAGACAAAAATCGCATCCGAAGACGCCTGTTGCGTCGCAATACGTTTTAATATTATTTAATTATAAATGTTTATATGTACTGATCAATCTCAAGAAACCGTCAATGAACCACACAACACAAAACATTTGCAGGACACATGTTCAAATGGGAAATACCCAGAGTTAGCATCGGGAAAAAATGCCTCGGGAAAATATGCTTAATCCTTTTCAGCTGCTTTTCAATTACTCAGTTTTCAAATATACAATTTACAATTTTACCCATGACCATCTTACCCTCATAAAGTCTATAGCCTCTACGCAGCTACAGCATTCAAAACTGAAGCTTTATTACTCAGGTACAAGCTAATTATGACGCTGCACTTCTTATCCACAAAAAATTTGTACTTTCAGCGGCGTCCTTTCTCCCACTTTGTTATTTCAACCAATCATTGATGGTTACCAGAAACCAACCCCTTTTAAAACCATTTCTACAATTTACTTCCCGATATCTCTAAGTTTATACAAAATTCAGTTACTCACCCGAACACAAACCGTTAACACCATACTTTAAGAATGAAATTAAACTAGTGTTATAGTTAGAATCAAACGTGCATTCATTTCTATACCCTCAATTCCTCCACAATTTCAATAAACTACGCAAAAATAATCATATTGGCGTAGTGTTTTGTTAGCTCCAACATTTGGCTGCAAAACAACGCCGATAGGCTTATTGTCGTGACTGCCATAGAAAATGCCTCCATACAAAATTCCGAATCAACGGTAGTCATTGTAGGTGAAGATGTCGACTTGCTGGTTATTTTTTCGCAACTAGCACAACATATTAATAATATATATTTTCGAAAAGAGGGCAAAGGCTCAAAACCTCACGAATTTTATAATAGCAATAGTTTTAAACACGAGAATTTAACTGAAATAGTAGCTTTTTTGCATGCATTCTGCGGTTGTGACACAACATCTTGTTTTTATAGACTCGGTAAAAATAAATTAATAGATTCATTTGCACATGAAAAATTAACAGAATTAGCTTCAATTTTTTATGATAATAATGCCAGTTGTGAAAAAATAGCTTCCAGTGCTTTTAATTTGATTAAAGGGATGAACAGCAACAAAGCTGAAAAAAGGTTGATGGAAAAGTCAAGCTCCTTTTCATTAAATGATTTAAGATATTTACACTTTAGCAAAGCCAAAGTGAAAACAAAATTCGCTTTGGAAACTTTGCCGCCAATGGTAGGAGCAGGGAAACGGCACGCTTTTCGCGTTTTCTATCAGCTTCAGCTGTGGTTGGGTAACCCTAATATAAAAGCAACGGATTGGGGTTGGCAAGTCAGGCAGGGCCATTTGATTCCAATTGGAAGTACCGATCCACCGATTCCCCGAAAATTACTCGAACAGATTTCGTGTTCATGTAGTAAAAAAGGGTGCATCGATAGTTCATGCAGCTGCAAAAAGCACGGCTTGCGATGCACGAATCTCTGCATACACTGTCAAGGGGACACATGTTACAATTTAGACGATAATCCAGCTGACTCGAAGGATGAACATTCACTCAACGACGAATATATAAATGAAAATGATGATTTGAATACTCAAAAATATGAAATTGTTAATTTAGATGTAAATGAGGATGAAATCGATTATGTGCCGCCTGCAAAAGCTAAATAAATGTGAATTGCTCAATATCGTAGATATAAAATAAATTTGTAGATTTATTCGGTTATAAAACGATTGTAAAACTAAAAACATAGTATTTATTTTGTTTCGTTTCGGCTTGATTTCTAAGCCATCTTCAGACATCTAGAATACGAATATAAATATTGTAATACAAGAATAAAATGAAGATAATTAAATTCACAATGCTACTATTTGCCATTGGAAACATACCTAATACCTAATGCAGTAGTTAATAATACGGAAATGAAAATGATGACCAAATCGATTATGTGTCGCCTGCAAAATCTTAAAAAATGTAAATTGTAAATGTTAGCAGTTATTTTTAATAATGTTACCTAATATATAAACCTTATATCCACTTCCTAATAATTTTTTATATAATTTGATTGAAGAATCGCATTCCTCGGGTTTCGTTACCCCAAAATAAAAAAAAAATCGTGAAAATCGGTACAGTAGATGCTGAAGAATTGAAATGTAAAGATTAAAAGGTGAGCGCATCGCAAGACTATATCTATATATACCTTTCTCCTCGCTGCCTCTGAGTCCCCCACCACTCGGCCGCGATCGAGCGTTCAGCCGTTTTTGGCCGACTTTAGAGGCGTTTTTCTCATACTTTAAAATATTTTATCAAAAAATCAGGATATACGTTTTATAGTACAAGACATGAACTATTCAAATCTTTTTTTAAAATAAAAATCGGTCCTACGGTAACGCATACCGGCCCGCCGGAAAAAAGCGCACGCCAAAATTAGGACCGCGATTGTGAAAAAACTAATTTTCCTACCGTCTCTGTTTTTTTCACACATAAAGAACACAATAATCTCTACTTATTCCCAAAAGATCAGCGCTTCAGCTCAAAAAATGGCGGAGATATGAATTTTTGAAAACAACGCTGAATTTTCCGGTTTTCCGGATTTTTCTCGGTTTCTAATTATCCCATCCAGACGTTTCGGGTCTCATTCTGTAGGTATTTTAATCACCTACATTTCATCTGGTTGGAGCATTGACATTGCTGCATTATTTCAAAAGTTATAAACAAAAAACCACGAAAAAGTCGATTTTTTTGCATTAAATTGTTTATAACCACCACAGGGACCTGAAATTGGAGTGAAAAACATATACCTATTAATCTACGCATCGCCTTTTATGTAATCGCACAGTCGGTTTGCTGTTACTATTTTTGTCATGAAAAAATGCTCTACCGACTGGCCTAGTTTGACGATCCAGTTCCCTGCTTCGGCATATCGACAACAATACCCACTTTCTCTCTCAAGATTTTTTTAATGAGATTTTTTCTCGTTTTCACAACTTGTTTCTCTTCTTCTGTTCTTGCACTCCACTTTGCAAAAGCAAGACGGTAACGGATATGGAGAATGCACTCTATAAATCTGATCCAAGCATGAAGCGTGGACATCCCGTACTTAGTAGAGTCAACCTTGATGGCCTTCTGATTCACCAAAGGTAGGTTGTTCATTTCCGATGGTTTCGCATCAGAGACACAACAGCAGCCTGACGTAGTTGAATTGGTAATAAATTGCCGAATTTTGCCATCAAGCATTGTGAAATGTAATTCATGATTGACAGTGAATGACGTTCCATTGATTGTTACTGAAGTGGGCTGAACCTAATCCACCTATCTTCAATGCGTTTCACTTCAGCTGAGATTCTGTCCAAGTTTTCCTTGGCGAAAACGAAGGTGATTGGGCGGCATAATCTAGTAGAGGAAGGTCGTGGATTAACCCAACATTGAACGGTGTGATCTGCAGAAGGTGTCAACTGCAGCGGAACGGTAGAAATCATTATGATACTTTCGTCACTGAGGTCAGGGTCATTGAATAATTGCTTGTATACACTTTGGTTCGACGATCCATCACAACCCCACTTCCACGACAAAGTCAGATTTGGGCTTGATAGTTGAAGATCAGAAGCTAACGCGAATAACAACCTGGAAGCCGTCAAGTCTATGATATTTTGGAGCGGAATGCGAACTTCGCTCTCAGAAATCGAAAGTTCAGGGTAACATTCGTTTTTCGCCTCCAAGAGTTGGTAATACGGGGGAAGAACATTGCATTGTTTTCGAATTAAGGCGTTGCGAATTTTTCCGTACTGACGTTTGGCTAGCCCTACATCAAAATACAGAGCTAACGCTTCCTCTTTGGTAAATGACGTTTGAGAACCATTACTATGTTCACCTTGTTCAAACTTGTCATCTAACAAAGTGTCAATGGCATCAGCAATTCGTTTTTCCCGCTTGAACGCAAAGCAGACACTAATGGAAGCTGCAGCTCGCTTATGCAGTATTTTTCATTAATGAGCTGGGCCTTTCGTCTTTTAGAGCTTTCACTCAAACTTAAAAACTTTCTTTGTGGTCGACCACCAGCAGAAGTATTGGTGTTTGCGGCCACCTCATCAGGAGATGGTGGTGTCCATTCAAAAAAACACTCATCGAGCCAGAACTCATTTTTCTTTAAAAACCTTTGTTGATTCCTTTCGGATTCAGCCCATTTTTTTAAAGACTTTAAAAATAATTATATTGAACTGTCATTCGAGTAACTCGATGTGCTCGTGGGAAATTAAAAATAGATTTTCCAAATAGTTCGCGATACACTGTTATCCCCCGAATTCAATAAGCATTCTACAAGAACGCAGTTCTTCAGACGGATATTCGACATGTTGCTACACAGACTGAATGAGCTTCAAATGTCGAATGGTGACCTGGATCGCTAATACTTAATATTCTGAAGATTAATATTTCAAACGTTAATACTCCTTAGTTCTGTTGTTTACACAGCGAAAACGGGAATTGGATCAGTTTTCCTAGTTCATTGAGTTCTGGGTCCAAAGGTCGCAGGTGATCGCAGCTAATTCCAGTTTGTGGTCTTTCTGTACATGTTTAGGAAGTGCCTAAGCTTAGATTTTAAGGTGCACACGGATGCACAAAAACTACAAGTCAAAAAGAAATCTGACACTTGAAAATTTGTCGATTTTTCATTAACCCCTCTCCTAATAACGACTTCAAATTGAGGAAAATTTTATTTTCGCCCTCTTGACATCTCATTGTATCAAGAAAAAATTACTCCAATCACCTCCATTCTAAAATTAAAGAATAAAAAAAATTGTCATAATACGTGAGAATTTTTTACATTCCCACAATTTTGGTTACTATAACAACTATTGACGGCCCTCAAATCATTGTTGGCGCCTGAAACCTAAGGAATGACTCCCTCGGGAGCTTATAAACAACGTATTTCAGGATGACAAGGTGGGGGATAATACTTCAAAAATTTGGGTTTTAAGCACTTTTTGACGATTCTGGACCACTGTGCGTCGTCGGCGTAGGCGTTGAGAGAACTGTCCAGGGACATTTCCAATCTTAGCAAGCTGTCGTACAGTACGCTCCAGAAGTCGGGGCCATGGATCGATCCTTAGGCTACTTCTACGGAAACGGTCCTCTCCCTCATTCCCTCGTTCGTCTCGTACGTAATCCTTCGGTATCTAAGGTAGTCTTGTACAACTCGGAGTAGGTATGGGGGTACCCAGATTGCCGTTTTAAACATTTCCAGGATATCCGCTCACCTCGCCGAGTTGAACGCGTTGCGTAAGTTCAGCGTGGCCAACACGACTATGGGTCTAGTCGCGTGGCACGCCTCCTGTGCTCTGTCAAAAATGTCTATTACGTCCTGCATGGCGCCTATCGTCGATCGTCCTTTCCGAAAACCGTGTCGGTCGGATAGGTCGCCAGCGTCTCGTATAGCGTCAAGCAGTCTGGGCCGTATCTGCAGTTCAAAGACTTTTCCCGCTGTATTCAGCAGGCTAAGAGGTTTGTAGGAAGACGACGAGTCGGGATCTCCCTTGCCCTTACTAGTATGAACTAACCTTACCACCTTCCATGATCTGCAGGATACGCCCTCGGTGAGGCAGTCATTGTAAATCCCCAGGAGGATGCCCGGTCTACGCAGAGCAATGAGTCGGACAACCTCACTGGGAATTCCGTCAGGTCCAGGTGCTTTCCCGTTCTTCAACGCGAAGGTTGCTCTGAGGAGCTTCTCCCCCAAGACCAACGGGATGTCCGTCTTCGTTTTTTCTCTCCATCCGTCTATAATTCGTTTCGTCGAGTCGGTGTCTCTCATCAGCGGCGAGCCGCGAGCCTTCAGTTTTCGGGTTACAATCATGTAACCGTCACCCCAGGGGTTGCCGTCCACGTCGTCGATGAGCTATCTCCATTTCTGCGTCTTGCTCGTGTTGATCGTGAACTTCAGCCGTTTTTTGGCTATCTTTAACTCCGCAGAAAGTGAGATCGTGTCCCCGCGGGCACGCGCACACTGCATCTTCCTACGGAGCGCCAGGCAGCCCCGGCGGAGGTCCATGATCTCGTCCGTCTACCAGTACTTTGCACGTCTATTCGTCCCATAACATTTCTGTGGCATTAAGACGTCGCAGAGTATAAGTGAAACTACTTATTGTCGCCGTAACTGGGTTTTCTACCCTGTTTCGTTTGGATGACTCCTCAGAAATCTGCAAAGACGGTGTTTCCATCGTCTGCAGACTCTCCAGAATTCTGTCTCTGTCTACTCGGTTAACGTCTCACCGTAGGGGGCCTCGACTTCTCCCTCTGTTTCTCGTCCTATCGTTCGTAACGTTGAAGACGATGTACTGGTGGTCGCTGGCTGTGAAGTCTTCGACCACCCTCCATTGCCTTACTTTGGTCAATAATCCACTCGAGATCAGGGTGACATCGGGAATCGAGTTCCCAAATCCTGGTCGTCTATAAGTCGGCGTGTCTCCGTCATTTGCCACTGTCAGGTTCAGCCTCGTAGAACAGCTATGTTCTCCAAAACCTTCCAAGTCTCAGCGTACAGCTGGTAGCAAGCAAACGCGTACAGCTTTTGGTTACCTCTCCTCAGCTCAATTACAAACTCTAATTCCCTTTCGTCCTTCAAATCCAAACTATTTCAATATTTTTATCAGAAAAAGGATACATCAACTATTTTTAGCTTTCCATAGCTTTACTCAATTGCTCTAGTTGTCACTCTACTTTTTTCTTGCTCTTTCGTTATTTTGGAATTTATTTTGTGTTATTTTATATTAATCTGCTACCATTGTTTGAACTATTATTGGATCTTTATAAGATTCTTACTTTTGCTCTATTTACATTGATCGCTATTGTTACGTCCTGACACCAATACCAAGAAGTTTTTCGCATTTCTGACAGTACAAACTTTCCGTACCACGATGACCCTTTTTTTTTATATAGAGTCTAATACATAGAAGCCCATGCCCCACCGCATGGTAGACACTTGACCTAAGGGACTAAACCCAATGCGTCAGAGAGAGAAAGAGGATATGCATTCTCCAATACTGCATATCCTCAAGCAGCTCGTAAAAGTCATAGGACATATACAAAAAATTAAAGAGAGAAAATTTTCTTTCAAGAAGGACACTAAATTAGACAGAGAAACAAAACACAATGTCCGTTTAAAATAAAGATAGACATAGTAATAAGAGACTGATAGAATTTAGGATACACCAAACCGACAGAGAAAAAGGACAAAATTTTGAGTATATAAGGGCTGAAATTTTCATGTATCGTCACTTACTCGCCTTCCATAATAGAAGCAACATCTAAATACAGAGAAAAATAAAATTCAAAGTCTTAAACTACAAGATCAAGTTTATTCGAGAGTAAGTCCTTGATAATTTTTCCGAAAATTTTCCTAAGACCTGGAGATTGGTAACTAATCTTCTATGTCTTACCCTCCCAAGATCTCGAAATTGGTCACTGATTTTGAGATCTTTCCTCAAAATCTAGTACATTGGTTGGAAACTGACCATTTGCTAGATTCTCCCCCTCAGATTGGTTGGCAACTGACCGTCTGAGTCCCGAATTTTTAATTTTTTAAAATATATATATTGAGACGATTCGACTGCTACTTTAGGTTCTTGCAGAGAGAGGTGCATTCGGATCTAGAAAGGATTCGTGTGCTGGACTGGTTTCAAAGTAAAAAATGACGAAATCGAAATAAATTTTAAGCCAGAAAATTCTTTAAACTACTAATATTCGTTTATTGAATTCCTGGTTACAATTATAATTTATTTAATATCAAGAATTTTCTTTAATTGATTTAATAAATTAAATTTCCTTATTAATTAATTTAATGAATTTAACTTTCCCAGGATGGGAGGTTTTCCTCATGCGGATTCGGTATCGAGGGGCTAGACGCAATGCTAGTGGCTTCTAGGAATTCGAATGCAATCGTGAGGGCTGGACGCGATGCCAGTGGCTCCCTATTGCATCCGTTTCAAGGGTGATGGTGAGGATTCCTTCTTAGGAAGGGCCAGACGCTATGCTGGTGGCTTCCGAAGGTACTTGCAATTCGGAAAAGGGGCTGGGCGCAATGCCAGTGGCCTTTTCCAAATGCAAGATTTGGAAAATGGATTTCCTTTCTGGAAGGGCTGGACGCGATGCCAGTGGCTTCCAGAATTAGAACACAGTAGAAAGGGCTGGTCGCGATGCCAGTGGCTCTCTACTGTATCCCCTTTACAGGAAAAGGAGATTTTTCACCTTTTTAGAAGGGCCAGACGCTATGCTGGTAGCTTCTAAGGTGTTGCAATTCGAAAAATGGGCTAACGCTATGTTAGTAGCCTCTTTCGAATGCAGGATAGGAGATCCTTCGAGACTTTGAAAAAGGGCTAGACGCTATGCTAGTTGCTTTTTCTTCTAAGTCTCGAAGAGGAACTTAGAATTTGAATCGAGTTCGTCCTGATCGCTATGATCGTGGGACTTCTCTTATTAAATTGAGATCTTGTTTATTGCTGTTCTCTAAGCTACGTGCTTGTCGAGACGGTCAAAGCATCTGAATCTCCTAGAGCTCCCGGTCGTGCCTTTATAGTTTTCCTAAGAGCCTGCGGGAGCCTTTGAGTATATAGACATGGAGGAGGAATTGCTATGTTCTGTAGAGACCAAAAGTGTGTCCAAAGTCTGTGCGAGAGAGAAAGGTATAAAGTGATATTCGTCCTCTCTGCGCACGCATCACATCGTAACCTGCACTCTTTGTATTCATATATTATGGAGGGTAGATGAAGCCTGCACTTCAGTTGTATGAATTTTGTAAAATTTTTTTATATTTTTTTCTAAAGAGTACATGAAAGAACAAAAATTTTGAAATAGTTTAAATTTGGACCATTATTGAAAAAGTTATTAGCAAAAAACAAGAAAAAAAGCGTTTTTTTTGAAAATTTGATCTTTTGAACGGGTAATCAAAAAAATCTCAAAAGGGTATAGCCGAATAAGGGGGTCAAAAGTGCCCCTAAACCAAATTGCATGTACAATAGGTCATTCGATAGCTTTTCGAAAAAGATTAATTTGTGCCAAATTTCAGTTCTGTATCTCAACTTAGGGGCCAGTAACGGCCAAAATTCGAAAATCTTGTTTTTGCTCAATTTGGCCCATTCTATGGTGAGAAAAAATCTGAAAAAAAATCAGAGACATTTCGGTTACACAGACACATATTACAGATTTTTTTCAGATTTTTTAGCCCAAAATTGAAGTCGTAAAAAATCAAAACCTAAAAAAATTTCGAAAAATGCCCATTTCGAATTGAAGGAGTCGCGGAACTATAATCATATTTTAATAGGAAATGCATATTCATATTACTATTGTTCATGAATTTTTTTCAGATTTTTTTGGTTTGGTGCGCCATAGTTAAAAAAAATAAAAACCAATATTTACGTCGAGTTTCACTTTTTAAAATTAAATATTTACATGAAACCTTTAATTTAAAAACTTTTCTCAATGAAATAAGTGATTTATGACATTTTTGACGTATCAACATTTAATGAACAATTGTACTTGGGTTGTAATAGCAACTATTTATTCTTTTCTTGTTGCCTTTTCCTTAAGATACGAATTCTACATGTTTTATCCACCCAAGGAAGATTGCTTTCTAGCCATTAATTACCATCGAATGATTGTATTGACCAAAATACATATAACTTCAATGCCTGTTACTACTGAGCAAGATTCTTTATATTAAGGCCTTTATCTTTTTTGTTTTTGTTCCGCATTCAAAAAACTGGAAAACTCAGACTCTGCTATTATATTTGCAAAGTTTCAATAATTGATTACACTTATTTATGTCTGATGCGTTTCCGTTGTATATTGGATAAAGTCGTTACTAATCTATCAAATAAAAACCTTACCCCGACGCCGATCTCACACCTGGACTATAAGCATTTTTATAGAGAAGTAATAAAACATACAATAATTTCTTTAATCAATTACAATTCATGCTTGAGACATTGAAGACATCAACAGACATTGACGTTACATGTATTTTGGTCAATGCAATCATTCGATGGGAATTAATGGCCTGAAAGCAATCTTCCTTGGGTGGATAAAACATGTGGAATTCGTATCGTAAGGAAAAGGCAACAAGAAAAGAATAAATAGTAGTTATACCTATTACAACCCAAGTACAATTGTTCAAGAGACCAATTTTTATAAAAATACTTTAGGGCAAGCTGAAATATGGTTAAGCATTTGTAAATAATTATTGATTAAATATATTTGTATAATTGACAATTGAGGCAACAAGAAAAGAATAAATAGTTGCTATTACAACCCAAGTACAATTGTTCATTAAATGTTGATACGTCAAAAATGTCATAAATCACTTATTTCATTGAGAAAAGTTTTTAAATTAAAGGTTTCATGTAAATATTTAATTTTAAAAAGTGAAATTCGACGTAAATATTGGTTTTTATTTTTTTTAACTATGGCGCACCAAACCAAAAAAATCTGAAAAAAATTCATGATCAATAGTAATATGAATATGCATTTCCTATTAAAATCTGATTATAGTTCCGCGACTCCTTCAATTCGAAATGGACATTTTTCGAAAATTTTTAGGTTTTTGATTTTTTACGAATTAAATTTTGGGTTAAAAAATCTGTAAAAATTCTGTAATATGTGTCTCTGTAACCGAAATGTCTCTGATTTTTTTCAGATTTTTTCTCACCATAGCATGGGCCAAATTGGGCAAAAACAAGATTTTCGAATTTTGGCCATTACTGGCCCCCAGGTTGAGATACAGAGCTGAAATTTGGAACATATTAATCTTTTTCGAAAACCTATCGAATAATAAGAATCATTTATTAAAGCGCTCTGGGACGAGTCCCCTAAAGCGCGAAACCATATGTACAGAATATTCTGATTGGAGTATAATTACCGTAGGCTCCAAAGAATAATAGTTAACAATAACAATAAAAACATGATAGTATACAAATAACAAACAAATATAAACGGAGAAAATAGACTTACAATATAATAGAAGATTAGAAATAGATTATATAAATATTAAAATAAAATGGATAAAATAAAACAGAGTAACGCAAGAAAAAGATTTGCATGGCAGATACACGTTTGATCCCTAGAGGAGGTAATAAATGAATACAGCGTTCTTTTAAAATCAGCATATGAAGGCTGTTTTCTAAGTGTAACGGGGAGACTGTTCCACAGCTCCCCAGCAGAACAGGTAAAAGAAGCTTTGAAAATTTCAGTACGAAACGGGGGCAGTTTAAGCGTCGTGGAGTCAGATCTAGTATTTTTGCTGATTACTTCATTGCGGAAAGTGAACAGTTGTGCAAGATACAAAGGACGCTGCTTTTGTAAAACTGAATAGATCTGATTACAAGTGAAATATTTCCGTCTTTCATCCACTCTCAGCCACCCTAGTTTGTACAAGTAAGGCGTTACATGTTCGTCTCTACTAAGGTCAAAAATGAATCTGATACAAGAATTGAGAGCTCTCTGCAAAATTTGGTTCTGTTCCTTTGTAATATTTTGTAAAATGACGCAACAGTAATCAAGATGTGGAAAGACCAATGTAGTTATAAGGCGTATTCACAGAGCCTGTGACAGTAGAGGTTTGGCCAGTTTCAGTTGGTGCAATATTCCGTAGATTTTCCTGAAGGTGTTTCTGACATGTGTATCCCAAGACAGATTGTTCGAGATGGGGATACCAAGATGATTTACTTGTGAGGAGAAAGGGACATAAGTCCCATTAACCATGATCCTACAAGTATTTGGTAGACTAATGGTGTTGAGGTATCTCGCTGATCCCGCTATCATGACCTTGGTTTTCTCATTGTTAAGTAGCAACCCAATGCTACTAGCCCAGGTACATATGGCAGCTACATCGTCGTTGATCTTGGCGATGGTTTCCGCGAGATTGTAAGGTTCCGATTCCAAGTAGATTTGAAGGTCATCCGCGTAGAAGTTGTATTTGCAGTGCTTCAAAGTTTTATTGATTCCTGAAACATATAAAGAAAATAACAGGGGTCCAAGGACAGAACCTTGGGGGACACCTGAGGAAAGTTCCTTCCAGGAAGAGAGAGTACCATCTGAATCTCTAACTGCCTGACGTCTACCAGTGAGGTACGAGCAGAACCATTCAAGGACGGACCTGGAGAAATTGAGAGCTCTTAAGGATTCAATTAAGATAGAGTGATCAACCCTGTCGAATGCCTCAGAGAAGTAGAAAAATATGAGTACGGTCACCTTCCTATGTTCAGTTGCTAGTCTAACATCATCTAGAATTCTGATGAGGGCAGTTTGAGTACTATGATGCTTTTTGTACGCAGATTGGAAAGTATCCAAAAGATCATGTTTTTCCAGGAAATGAGTAACCTGAACAGTGACAAGTTTCTCAAGAATTTTTCTATAGAGAGCACAGAATTGAGATAGGTCTGTAGTCGTTGCACGACGATGGAGATTTAGTTTTAGGGATGGGACAGATGACAGCAGACTTCCATAGGGTAGGAAAGACACCATTCATGAGTGAGAATGAGAAGACATGGAGAAGGATGGAGTAGAGGGTTGATAGCGCTCTTTTTATGTCCAAGATGGATAAACCATCAACTCCTAGGGCGTTAGATTTGGATGACAAAATGGCCGTCTTGACGTCCTTCAAAGAAGGTTCAGAAAAGTAGAATTTATTGTCGCTATACTCCGGTTCACCTATATATATAGTACCGTGTGTTGTGCTGCGATGAGCACCGATACTTGAGAAATAGGTGATGAGTGTCCCAGCCGGAACCAGAAGTCTAGCTTGAGGGTCTTTGCGTTTTATTAAACCCAACTTTCCAAGGTGTCCAAAAACTTCCTTTGCATTGGAGAGGTTACCGAAAACTGTATTATAATAAAGCTTTTTAGCTTTGAAAATTCTTTCTTTTACCCGATTACGGATGGACTTATACTTCACATGAAGAGCAATAGTACCGTATTTTCGCCAGCATTTTCGAATTCGATCCCTTTCCTTCATTTCTTCTTTGAGCTCCGAGGAGATCCATGGAGTAGGATTTCTTCTGGACATAACTGAATACCATGAAGCATTAGTATCTAAGCTATTAAGAAAGTTGTAGTTGAACCTGTTAACCATTTCGTCAATGTCATTGACACTAAAGAAACAAGTCCAGTCGCAACTGCACAAGTCTCGTATGAATGATTCAGTACAGAAATTCCTAAAATCTCTATATGAAAATTGTCTCTGTTTATGCCTCAGGACCGAGAATTTATATTCCACGTAAATCAAATCATGAGAAGAAAGTGCTACTCCGTGTTGTCCGTAATTATACAATTTGGAATCATCGTCAACAATGCAGTGATCGATCCATGTATGAGAATGCTGAAGATTATGAGTGGAATTAAAAGGAACAAAGAAAAGATTATAAGACTCGACAAATCGACGTAGATGTGCAGTTTCGTGAGAAGATTGGCACAGGTCAATGTTCAGGTCGCCGACAATGATAAGGTTACTGTATGAGGAAAACAGTTCAAGAAGAATGTCTTTAAATTCATTCAGGAAACCTGACTGAGGAGGTCTATAAACAACAGCCAGGAGAAGCTTGTTGGAGTTGGAGATTTCAGCGATAATAAATTCCGGCTTAGAACAGTAGGTGCCACCAGAGTCGGCTAGGATTTTAGCCCTAAGCGAATCATGCAGGTAGAAACCCACTCCTCCTCCACCTTTGCCAATTCTATCTCTACGAAAAAGTTGATAGCTAGGAAGTGCAACAAAGCCATCACTGATTGTGTCCTTGAGCCAAGTTTCCGACATGCAGATCAAGTGATAAGAAGGTTTTGAAAAGATATACCTAAACACATCAAGATGTCCCGTTAACGATTGACAGTTCACATGGCAAACACGTATATTTTCAGCGGATAATGTTGCCATCATCCATAGTTAGTTTTTCGGACCTTGTCAGTTATTCGTTTTTTAAGAAGAGGACACTTTTCACCGTCTGCAGCAGAATGAGAAGAGACATTGGACAATTTTGCAAGCTTGCAGTTGTAACAGCAAGGTTCGAGGTGCCTGTTCCTGCAGCCCTTCATTTCATGATCTCCAGAACAATGTCCACAATGAGAGGAAGATCTACAGTTACTGGCAATATGCCCGAAAGATAGGCACTTGTAACATTGAGAGACTTTGGTATGGTCCGAAAAAGTACAAGAAGTGAATCTAAGAAAAACCTTTCCAGCATTAAGGAGGGAGTTGCGAACCTCTGGAGGAACTTCAATTACACATCGGGTTTTGGGATTATTGTTCCTAGAAGGGTATATATTGAGACGATTCGGCTGCTACCTACGATTTTTGCGCAAGGAGTGCAGTCGGATCTTAGAAGGGATTCGTGTTCTGGACGGGTTTGAAAGTCGTAGAAAAGAAAAATACAAATAAATTTAGACCAGAGAATTCTTTAAACTACTAATGTTCGTTTATTGAATCTCCGGAATACATTTTATAATTTACTTGATGTAAAAAATATTAATTTTTCTAAAAAAAATGGAATTTACTAAATTAATAATGCAATAAATAAATTTTCCCCAGGATTGGAGGTTTCTCTTCGTGCAGATTCGGTATCTAAGGGCTAGACGCAATGCTAGTGGCTTCGATACCGAAAAACTGACTTCGAGAAGGGCTGAGCGCGATGTCAGTGGCTTCTCTTGATCAGCTGCACTGAAGAAAAAGGAATCACCTTGCCTCCCAGAAGGGCTAGACGCGATGCTAGTAGCTTCTGGGAATTCGAATGCAATCGTGAGGGCTGGTCGCAATGCCAGTGGCTCCGTATTACATTCGTTACAAGGATGATGGAAAGGATTCCTTCTTTGGAAGGGCCAGGCGCTATGCTGGTGGCTTCCGAAGGTACTTGCAATTTAGAAAAGGGGCTGGTGCAATACCAGTGGCCTTTTCCAAATGCGGAATTTGGAAAATGAATTTCCTTTCTGGAAGGGCTGGACGCAATGCCAGTGGCTTCCAGAAATAAAACACAGTAGAAAGGGCTGGACGCTATGCCAGTGGCTCTCTACTGTATTCCCTTTATAGGAAAGGATTAATTTTACCTCGTGTCAAGGGCCAGACGCTGTGCTGGTGGCTTCTGAGGTGTTCGCAATTCGAAAAAGGGGCTAACGCTATGTTAGTAGCCTTTTTCGAATGCTAGATAGGAATTTCATCGAAACTTTGAAAAACGGCTAACGCTATGTTAGTGGCTTTTCCTTCTAAGTCTCGAAGAGGAATTTGGAATTTAAGAGTAAATTCGTCCTGATCGCTTTGATCGTGGGACTACTCTAATTAAATTGAGATTTGCGCTTATTGCTGTTCTCGGAGCTCTTGCTCGTATGAGACAGACGAAGCATCTGCTTTCCTCAGAGCTCCTGGTCTTGCCTTTATAGGACATCCTGATGGCATGCGGGAGCCGATTTTGTCCTACCTCTCGGGGGCTCTTCCTCGAGAGGGGCGATTTCCTAACGGAGAGGGTATTTTTCGAGTCCCGCGCTTAAGCGTCACATTGGGGCATTTCGAAATTCCTTCCGTTAGGCACGGCTCCCGCGCCTGCTATAGGCTGCCTTCGGAGCCATGTGGGGCAGACCAGGACTCGTGGGAGATGGGGCTCACGCCTATCTTAAGGATAGCGCGTGTGATAGATAACTTGATTCGTCCTAATTGGACTTGTTCTAATTTCCCTCAGATTCGCCAGGACGCGCTATATGCTAATAGCTAAACTTGTCCAGCGGTTATCCATCATTGGGAATTAGAGTTATTGATCTATATCGGAAATAGATCTTATTTTAGTTTTTAAAGATGGCTGTTAGCGGATGGCTGACAGCCGTCAACAAAGTTGATACTTTATTTTTAACAAATAAAAGAAGAAAAATATTTGATGGAAGAATTAATAAGTGTATTTTTAAATAACAAAATACCTGGTGAGTCATACTAATATTTTTCGAATTTCTTCTAATTCTGTGAGGCAGAATTAGAAGTTATTTTATTGTTTATGATTCTTTTTTGGATGGATGGGTGGATGGATGGATGGATTTCTAATTATGCAACGTTCTACCAACTCGATAGTTGGTGGAACGTTACAATATATATGATTTTAACGTCTGGATTGTCAACACCATCTAGGTTATAATTGACAAAATCTGCCGATTTGATCTTTGGAAAGTTCAACAGGGACTCCTGAGATTAATAATCTAGGATTATATTTAAAATCTTCCTTTACAACTAGACCTGCTTCCGCTAAAGAAGGCAAAGATCGTAACTTATTCAGATCCGCAGAAACCGCAGCAACCCGGACACTATTTTTCCCGGCATTTGTGACCCGCTCAACTTTGAGGCCTACTTCAGACGGGTTCACAGCCTTCATGAGAACGTCTCTGGTTTTGTTCGCAGTGTTTAAGTTTTCATTTGAAGAAGGGCAAGGGGCAATAATAAAATCCTTGGTCCTGGTAATTGCAACACTAGGACCTCTAGGAAAGTGGACTGTGGATGTCTTGAGTACATCCGCGAAGGAGGTGGGGGGTTGCTCTACGTTAGAAGTCTGGGGAAAGGCACTGGCAACAGCATCAGGGATAGTCGCAACGACATCCCTGACACCGCTGACGCAGATCCTAATGAGCGCTGTGTTTGCCTTTATGACACTACTTGAACACTGTTCAACTGTCAAATTCCTTTCAGCTAGAGCAGCGTAGCCAGCGACCAGGGAGTTAAAAGCAGTTTGATATCCCAGAAAAAGTTCTTGAAGAAAGGTTTTGTTACTGGACGTTTCATTGGATTCTGCTAAATATTTCAAAAACAAGGAATCATGCTGTAGGAACTTAGAACGCATGTTCTTTAAGTCCATATTCGAAATAGGCAGCGCATTGAAAGAGCTGACTGAGTCAGTTGTAATGAAATGAGAAGGAGAGTAAGGAGAGGGGGACAGCAAGTCCCCTGCCGCCTTCGAACTACTAGCACTACCCGCACGCGTGCGGGTACCTTGCCTATTTAGATTAATATTCGACATACCGAACGATGAGAGCCGACAGCAGCCGAAGTTTCCCGAAAAAAGACCGCGATCTCACCAGTGACGTCACAGATGAAACGTCCAAACCGCCTCGCACAGATGAAAAATGCAAAAAGGAGGAGACCACCACAGATTATCACTCGAACAAAGAAAACCAAGAAAGAGAGCACCACTAATTGTACGAGATGAGAGACTCAAAATATTGATTTGGTCGAAAAAACCATCTCAAAATAAACGAAGAACACGGAGCCTGACAGCACACAACCACTCTCCCCACGATGGAGAGGGGGTCGAGCAAAATATCAAAACATCGAATGACCTATTGTACATGCAATTTGGTTTAGGGGCATTTTTGACCCCCTTATTCAGCTATACCCTTTACCAGGAAGGGTTTTTCGGTAGGTACTAAAAAATATCAAAAAATTGAGGAAATCAAAAATCAAAATTTTTCAAACTGTCCGATTTGGCGTGGAATGCCCCATATACTCTTTACGGAACGCAGCCCGCCAATGTAACTTATAGCATTCATAATGCATTTGACGCATACCCAGAGAGGACGAATATCACTTTACACCTTTCTCTCTCGCAAAGACTTTGGACACACTTTTGGTGCTGGCAATCCTCCTCCATGTCTATTTACTCAAAGGCGGGAGCCGAATTTTCTTCTACCTCGTCGAAGGCTTTTCCTCGAGAGGGGCACTTTTCCTAACGGAGAGGGCATATTCGAGGCTCGCGCTTTTGCGTCTCATTGGAGCATTTCGACTATCCCTTCCGTTAGGCACGGCTCCCGCACCTGCTATAGGCTGGCTTGGGAACTATGTGGGGCAGACCAGGATCTATCGGGAGATTGACGTCACGCATGACGTGTAGATCCATTGGTTAATATTTGGATTAGTTTTAGTTTCCCTCAGATACGCCAGGACGCGCTATAGGGTAATAGCTAAAACTTGTCCAGCAGATATCCATCGTTGGGAAATGAGTTTCTGATCTATACTGGAAATAGATCTTAGTGATTCTATGGTTGAAAATGGCTGCTGATAGCCAGTAAATAAATAATTTACTTTTATAAGTTTTAACAAAAGAGATAGTTTTTCAAAAATAGAATAAAAGTAAGTTTAAATAAATTATAAATAGAATTATAAGTTTTTTATAATTGGTGAGTCAGCTTGATGTTCCGTGAGTGAGTTTAATTCATATTAATATAATTTTTAAGACTCTACCAGTTCGTAAGTATTGTTAACTTCTAATTTTGTGAGGCAAAATTAGAAGTTAAGTTATTTTAATGGTTTTTGGAATTGTGGAAGGATGGACTAGTGGGATGTTGCTAATTATACAACATATTTCTTTTTCTTTAAATTAAAATCTAAAATAAAATTTTGACTCTGAAATCTAGTAGACAGATTGGTCACTGATCTCCTGTTATATTCCCTCCCCCTCAGATTGGTTGGCAACTGACCGTCTGAGTTTCAACTCTTTTAAAAATAATTAATTAACTTAAAATTTTGTAGACAGGTTGGTCACTGACCTACTAGATCCCTCCCTTCCTCGGATGATTGGTAACTGATCTACCGAGATTCGAGTTTTTGTCTTCTTTTGAAAAATATATATATATATTCTTCCAATTTATCAATTTCTTTTGTTTAATCAATTAATTTAAAATTATTTCTTTTCTTTAGTGGCAAGACACTCTAAAAAGAGACGTGTAGCCAACTCTCAAATTGCTAAATTAAAAAGGGAGGCTGCAGACCCCGCGTTATCGGACGAGGAACGGCTAGAGCGGGAGTTAATTATCAAGGAGTTACAGAATAGTCGGTTCTTGAAACAACAACAATAACAACCCGGAGAGCAGGAGCAGTTGCTCGAACTCACCATTCCGGAACTTTGAAGAAAAATATAAAAACTTGTTTTTGTCCCGGAACCCATTGCCAGGTTTCCATTTTCACCACCGGGACCTATTTTCTTAAGTAGAAGGGCCACGATCATAATTTTGGGAAAAAAGAAAAACTTAAAACCCTTTAAATATTTTGAGGATATTTCCCATTATAAAAAAATCCCCAAAAGAGATCCCAGGCATCTCTTTTACAAAGACAAATTAAGAGCCAGGGTGAAGAGATGTCTGGGCTCTGATGAAGATCTGGAATAGCTCATTTTTGTATACACCTTTTTTTTGGAATAAATATTGTTTTCCTTTTCATTTACGCCTCCCGTCTTGGCGCATGCTGCCTAAAAAGAGAGCACTTCTCTGGTCTTAGGACGTAACAGCTATATATACTTATTTTTCTTTTTGTAATATTTGTCTAACATTAATGCGGAATACGAATCTAACAGCAATTTTAAAGAATTCAAAATGGTCGGTCTAAGATGCCGCCATGAATCTGGTTAAAATCATACTTTCTGCACGATGTCTGATATGTGTTGTAACGTGGAGATGTTCCCCGTTACTAGAATTAATACATTTTTTATAATTTACGGCAAATCTAACGTTTTTTGAAGAATTCTTTATGTTCAGCTAATATTACTTTTTTTACCTTTCATGCTCGATGATGCAACGTCAGGCAAGATGGCTGTCCTTGTTACAGCAGCGCCTGTCACAAACTGAGAGAACTACATTCAAATTCAAATTAAGAGATAACGTCGGTACAACGATAAGAAGAAAAATCGTTAACGACGATAATAGGAAAATTTGTTATGACATCGGTTAAGCGGAAAAATCGTTAACCGAGAGTCATGATATGGAATCAACTGAGGGCGTGTCTAACTGCCCCGTGCAACTCCTGAACAGCCTATAGCAGGCACGGATTGTGTGACTGACGGTGCGCCATTTGAATTCCTCTAATGAGACACATAATGTGCGAGATTCAAATAAGCCAACTCCGTCAGGAAAAACATATCACAGTAAAGAAACTGATGGAAAGGGAAAACAGCACTTTCCGCACGCTCCGAAAGGAGTATATAAGGAGGTAAAATCGACCGTATCCTCAGATTAGTTTTACTATCTAACGATACAAGATCAAATCTCACTAAAGATTCTTTCGAGGGTCTGGTGTAAAAGTCAACCCCTTTAAAGTATTAAAACCTTCCCGATAGTCCCGACAATTTCCATTCCTGGACCATTATCCCGTACTTGGGAATTCTCAATTTCTTTGCGAGGCTCCTACCACTACGCCTAGCCCCTCGTAAAGGATTTAAGAGTTAGAAGGCTCCTAGCACTACGCCTAGCCCCTTCTATTTCTGAGAGGAACCTAGTTCTTACCCATTATCCTTATAAATTAGGGATTCTCGAGTCTTTTGCAAGGCTCCTAACACTACGCCTAGCCCCTTGCAAAGGATTAAAGAAATTGAAAGCTCCTAGCATTACGCCTAGCCCCTTCTTTTTCTAGAGGAACCTAGATCCCATTTCCTAATCCCTAAAATTAGGGATTCTCGATTCTTTTGCAAGGCTCCTAGCACTATGCCTAGCCCCTCGTAAAGGATTGAAGAGATCGAAGGCTACTAGCACTACGACTAGCCCCTTCGATTTCTAGAGGAACCTGATTTCCATCCAGTATCCCTATCCCTAGGGGTTCCAGATCCTCTCGCAGGACTTTTAGCATGGCGAGAGGTGAAGGATGAAAAAATTAGACGAATCGGAAGTTGTTTTAAAGACTTCCTTTCCATTTCTAATTTTGTTTGTTATTTTTGAAGGAAAAGAAACTCTGACATAACAATATTAACACGTTCACACACACGTACACAATTAACATTTCAGAATTAAATCTTTACCGATAAAGAATTAAGTACTCTTTATGGATTAAAAATCCTACGCTAGTCGCTCTTCTTTACCCGTCCAGCACACGAACCTTTATCATAAGACTAAATCGCACGCACGACCACTAAAAGAGTGGGAGAAAGAGGTCATGACGTAACGCGAAACGTCTCAATATGTATATAGACGGTGGTTTTGTTTTATAAATACCAGGAAATCAAAAGGTCGTTTTAGTTTTGGAATATGATCTCGAATTTGAGATTAGAAGATCAAAGAAAAACTTTGATTTTAGAATTGGAAAATTAAAGATTCCCTATTCAGAGAATACTTTGAATTTGGGATTAGAAGGTAAAGATTCCCTATTCAGAGAATACCTTGAGTTTGGAGGTGAGAAATCAAAGATTTCCTATTCAGAGAATACTTTGAATTTAGAATAGGCGGGACCGCAACGTGGAAAAGACAGACGCGAATTATTATTTACTAAAGACTGGGTATATACTGTGACCATCAACAAATGTCATAAAAAGCTTTCTACCTGAAATGGGCGTCGAACACGGGAATCGAGGAAGTCGAATCCTGTGTAACCGGTAAGGCACCGTCGTATCCCCTGGGCAACATAACCTTTTTGTGTCATTCTTTCTCCGGCTCGACTCTTTTCCATATTTTCGCCGAGGTATCGATCATGAATCGACCATACGAGCAACGGGGGAATCAAGGCTCCTAGATCGCCGGGTACCAGTGGCCATCTGCGCTGCGCGGGAACCCAAGGAGAGTACGAAGTTCCGGCCGTCGTTCGGAGGGAGATATCCTCCTCGCACCCGTAAGGACGGGGGAAAAACCCCGACACCACCCCTGCGACGGACCAGGGAACCTTTAACACCGGGCTCCGGATGTTCCGGCAGATCAAAGCCCGGGAAGACGGAATCTGGGAGCCGCCGGTTTCAAACCGTCCCACATCATCTAGGGAGAAGCCATTAGTACGGAGGGCAGCACCGTACCGGCCAGCGAAGATCCAGTGCTGCGATCTCCGGTGGATTTCCCCCTCTTCAAGGAGAGCCATGGAGCTCTCATTCTCGTGTTCCACGCCGTGAGGGAAGGACGCTCTGCCGACTTATCGGAAGACGCTATCTTCCTTGGGAAAACGTGGTCGACGACGCCGATTTCGAGAAAGGGAGGAGAGCGAGCGGAGTTCTTGTTTAAGAAAAGAAAAGGTTGGTGCGCGAGGCTTGATTGCAGTTTCTCGCTTAGTTTTATAGTTTTTGAATTCGTTTATTTCTTTTGGTCGGCAAGTGCCCGGGAGAGTTCCGGGGGGAAAAGGGGAACGTCCCTTTCCCCTTTCTTTTCTTTCGCGTTTTATTATTATTATTATAGTTCCGGTTCCGGACGTCCGGACCGGAAAACGGTTGCCCAGGGGAGCTTCCCGGCCTCTCCGGGAGTTCCTAAATTGAGATATTCGTGTGTGTGACAGAGAGAGAAAGAGAGTGCGTGAGATCGAGAGAGAAGCAGGCGAGACGATCGCGTCCCAGCCGCCATTTTGTTGTCGGAACGTTCTGGTTACGGCACAATTACTTTTCGCGTATTCGTTCTTTATTGTATTACTATTAATTTCTTTTATTACGACGGTAGTTAATATTATTCGGCCAGTGTTCCGGTTCTAATTTATAGTTTTATAGTTTTATAGTTATATAGTTCTCTAGCTTATAGTCCTTTATTATTCTTTCCTATTTGATTTGACCGGCAATAAAGATCTGCATTTTGTTAGATTAAAGAGCGATTCGGGAGTTTTCTTTTTATTTTCCGGTCCCCAAATCTTCCTTCTTTCTTCGATTTTTAGCACCCAGCACGGCCAGGTGAATCTTGGCTGGCGCCCGACGAAGCATTAAAGTGCATGTGGTGGAGGTTGCCCGACCCTCCCAAATACCACGTCACAATACTTAGTGCTGAAATCCGGAACTGATCGAAGGTCGAATGAAACTGTTGAATTCCGAAAACTGGTTGGAGGTTGAATCGGAACTGGAGTGGTCCACCGGATTCCCAGGAGAGGTTTACAATTGGAAATTGAATAGTTTTCCACAATAATGTTCGGTTTACAATGTTTATTCAGAACGGAAAACACAATACACAATTTAGGTTCTAAAATGTCGCGAACACGATTTAGATGGAATTTAAACACTCTGAACTTATTGAACGGTGAAAAGATTGGATTTTGAACGCTTAGTTTAAGTTAACCAAGTCTTCGTGAACAACGGTACGCGTTTAACGTCTGAAGGCGAATTGTTCCTCTGGATTTTTGGAGGTCCCTATATATGTTCTTGTGCTTAAATTCTATTGGCTTCCAAACTATAAAATTTTGACCATTTTAGGGGGTAGGTTGGAAAGTTTTCCCTCCCCCCAAGGAGTTTTCCTCATTAACAGTTGTTGTGTCTCTAATTCCGAGAAAACTCGTAAAACCCCGTGTTTTTTAACCTTGGTTAGAAATACCTTCACCTCTTTATAATGCATAGCGAATCTATTTCTAAAGGAAATCGTAAAGTTTGTATATTCGAAATCTGTTTTAGGACAAACTTTACCCTTCCCGATGCTTAGTGCATCTCTTATCTTTATGACTGTCACGGTGAGTGCCAGCGTTTTATTAGCTTATGGCCCGTCTTTTCTAAAATGTTCGGCAAAATCGTAGGAGATCAGCGTGATGTCTCTCGACATAGCACCTTTCGTATTTTAAAATCAATCTACCTCAAGATAGAGAAATTCGCCCAGATTTTAGACTTGTATTGTCGGATCCCGAAAGAAATCGTTTAAGATTTACAGAATCCTCGATTTTAATAAAATCAAAATTTGTTTACCCTCAAATTTATTAAAGATAAATTAATTAATCCACCATTTTATGGATCATCATTGTTCAGTTAATCGTTTTTATCATTCTTATCAAACTTTAAGTTTTATATTGGTAATAAATTCAGGTTTCGTTACTTCATCAAAACATCTTAAGTTGTTCGTTTGAACCTTGTTTTCCTAAAAAACTAATCCCAAGTTTCTCTAAAAATAATAATTACGCGTCCCTGGCGATTAATGGTATACACTACGCGTAATGCCCCTTTGACATTTCAGGCAAATCAAAATGGCGTCTTGAAAAACAAAAAAATTCACTGTTATTAATTGATAAACATAAGCTTGAGCATAACATGTCAGTTTAAAATATGAAAGGGATGTTCCCGTTCTCAGCGTTACCCAGGGTCAATGACGTGGACGGGACGGGATTCATAGCGCCATTTTGGACCCATCATTTTGAATTCTGTAAAACTGATGTCAGTTTCGTATTCAGCGAACCAAAAAAACGCCTAGGTACCCATGTTTATGGGAATTCCGGAACGTTTCAAAATTTTGATCCGCCATGTGGTTCTGCTATATGGGATTTCGAATAAAAAAACTTTTTTTCATATTTCTACAAGGTGCCCCAAATGGTATCTTGTTTGGCACCATACCATTCACAGGTTACTGGCCACCGTTAGTGAATGAAAACACCGCCTGTTGCGTAACCTGATGCATCTGTCAATTGGCAGCGAATTGTTTTCAAAATCTGGGAATTGAAGTACTGGTTCTTGACAAGGTGCGAGTTTTAATTCCCCAAAAGATGTTTGCTGTTGGTACATCCAATTAAAAGGTGTCTTTTTCTTACTCACAATAAGTGTCGATCCGGTGCTTGATCAGGGACGTTTGCCTGTCCTTTCCCGTCTCCGTCCTCCTCAGTGTCAACATCAACAAATACTGTAACTACAAAAATTAACAATTAGGAGTATCAAGGCTATGAAAATCGCTTTAAGAACTCGTTGTAGAAGACTTCGCAGAGATATAAATCAATTGATTACATCAAGAGGCCTAATATCTTTTTATTGGCAAATACCTTTTTATATGTGGCAAATATTCAAATTCCTTTTTATTGGCAATCCTTGCGAGGAACTGTATAACTTCTTTTATTCTTTTTGAAACACGGAAATCCCCTTTTCTTCACGAATTCAGATTTAAAAAATTTTTAATCTGCCAAAGGAAAATTAAAGCTGCGAGATCTCTTTGTTTATTTTTTCTATATTTATTATCAAGTTCCCTCTGATATTAACTGTGTGTATTATTTTGCCTTCTTTATTTCAATGCAAGCTTTTATCCTTGGAAAATAAGTTACCCTTTCCTTTTCTTTAGAACGAGAGCGCTTCCTTGAGGTATCGGACGTAGTACATTATAAGAATTTTAATCTAATGTATAAGGGATATAATCTAAGGGGTTTCAACTTTTCTTAACGGATCAACGAGGCCAATTTTGAAAATCCTTGGTGATGCCCAGCCAATTTTTCGTTTAGTGGTTTGTGTAATGTGCTTACAATGTTTATTCCTGAACTTTCTTCGTTACTCCCGATAATTGTAATAGAAAGTTTTCTGACTAGTTTCCTTTATGTTTCTTCTTGTTTTGAAATTGGGAGGTGAATCTGTGCCTTTCCTTTCTCCCATGATACATGTTTTGAAAAGAAGATATTCCAAATCCTCGTTCTCGCCATTTTGCCCAGTTTATGTAAATATCTCAATAACTTTCATTTGTGGGCCTGTGAGTATACCAACCTTTATATACCGTACTTGCCCTTGAGGGCTACACCATCCTACGTAACGATGGGATTGGCAAGATGGGTGGTGGGGTAGCCCTGTATATACACTCTTTTTTTGAGGACCGCTATCGGGTCTCTTCACCTGGTACCTTTTCTAACCAGCCGGAATACCTTGTCGTTGAGGTAAACCTTGCTCACAGTGCTACCATCCTTATTGTTGCCGTGTATAGACGCCCTAAGACGGCTTTATTTGAGTTACTTTTGATAGACCTGCTCAGGTTTTCTCACGCCTATTGCTCTATCCTAATACTAGGTGACCTAAATTATGATTTGTCGCGGCAATCTTTTGAAGCCTCCTCTTTGCTTGAGTTCATCAAATGGCTATAGCTATATGGGGTGCCCTCTGGCCCCACACATCACACCCCGTCTTCTGACTCTTGGCTTGATGTCGCTCTTGTGGACTCTCTATCGCGAGTCATGGGTTTTGTCAAATCTGAGGCGCCGTTCATCGCGGACCATGACTTAATTACTGTCACCTACAACCTAGGAAGTGCGGAGTTCTTTCCTATAGCCAGACCTCGGCGATATTACTCACTGCTGCAAACTGATGCCTACCAAGAAACCCTGATTCGCTTACTCCAAAACGAACCTATTCGCCGGGAACAGGTAAAACTTCCTGACCAACTAGAAGCTAGGGTTTCTTTTCTAAATCCCTGCATCCTCCAGGTATTGGAAACTCACTCGCCACTGGTACCTGTCCCTCTAAGAAGGCGCCGTCCTGGTTGGCTAGAGCCTTCGCTTCTAGACAACATTAAACACAGAAATAGGCTCTATAAATCCGCAAAACGTTCGGCTTCCTCCTCAGCTTAGTCTGAGTATCGCAAACACAGAAATGCACTTGCTGTGGACATCAAAGAGGCTTGAAACAAATTTCTGGGTGACCGGATCTCACTTGCTAGGTCGAGTTCCGACATCTGAGGACCCTTGTCTGCTACAGGGCTGGTCGGCTCTTCCATAGCATCTTCGCTGTCGTTCTTCTCATCTGATGAGCTAAACATCCACTATGCGGCTGTTTGCAACGCTTCAGGCGGCTGCCCTGATGCCCAGTTCGCTGAGATTCTTCAGATGGCAGTGCCCGACCCTCCATATGACTTGAGTCCTATCTGCGCTCAAGAGGTCACTGATGTTCTGCGCATCTTACGCTCGCGGCCGTCCGCCTGAGGTGCAGATGGAGTCTTTATGAGGGATGTGCGCCTTTCCATTTCCTCTATCCTAGGCTACTTCACCGATTTATTCAACTTCTCTCTAAACGTATCGGTCTTTCCTTCCCAATGGAAAATTGCCTACGTTTGAGCACTCAGCAAGATCCGCATCCCCTCCTCATCCCTCCGGCACCAGGCCAATCGCTAACTTGTGTGAGCTATCCGAGTTACTCGAGAGATTGGTTGGACGGCAGCTTCGCAGCCACCTGGGCTCAAATAACATTATTGATCCCAGGCTGTCCGGTTTTCGCCCGGGTTTTAGCACACAGTCTGCTCTGGCTAAGGGTGTTGGATGATGTCCGGTTCGAGATCGACAATAGAAGGGTGACAATCCTTGTTCTGTTCGACTTCTCAAAAGCCTTCGACACCATCCCTCACCCCATCCTTCTTCAAAAGTTAAGAGGTATCGGTTGCACCGATCGTGTTCTCAGGTGGCTACGAAGCTACTTAGCGGTACGCTATTAGGCGGTTACTGATGATTCTGGTTGCCCATCAGTCCCCTAGCCTGTGTGCTCTGGTGTTCCGCAAAGCTCTGTTCTAGGGCCACTACTCTTTACTGTTTTCATCAACGACGTGGGATCTGTCCTTACTTTTTCCAAACACGTCCTTTTTGCTGATGACCTGCAAATATCCTCTAACGTTCCGGGATTCTAGCCCTCTCTTAAACGTTCCCTTTTCATAAAAATACCCTCCTTCAAAAGCCCCCACCATTGCGCCAGGCCCTTTTGAAGGAGATATCCTTTCCAAAAAACACCTTCCTTCAAAAGCCCCCAGCATTGCGCCAGGCCCTTTTGAAGGAAATATCCTAATCCAAAATCTAATTAATATTTCTTTTTTTTTCTATTAATTTAAAATCAAAGTTCACCTTCTTCGATCACTTCCACTTCACTTGATTTGTGATTAAAACTTGTTAATTAAATATTAATCCACTTTTTTAAAAGAAAAATAACTTATAACAAATGTTATGAGTTGTTATCAAAACTAAACAATCAGCCATTTTCTAACACAATGCTCGATGATGGATAAAGAGGCTTGATTGGCTGTCCCTAATACAGCAGCGCCTAAATTATCTGAGGGCAATTACTAACATTAACGTTAGATCCTTCCTCGTTGATTAGAATAATCGATAAGGAAGGATGGTTACCTTATCTTCGCGCCAGCAGTTTGAACTGAGGCGAAGATAAGACGGTAGCGCTGTCGCTTAACGGTAAAACGTACTAATCTAAGCGCAAATGCCGTTAAACACCTAGTGAGAATTTCCGTTACGGAATATTCTCGTAGACGATATAAGAAATTTAAAAATTTGAATCGTTCGAGCCAATGGATCCTTGCGATCCACACGGGGCAACCAATAGCGGTGTTGAAATCCATAACTATTCGACGCGCAGAACGGATTCTTATAGCAAGATCCTGCTTTCTGTTAACTTCTTCTAGGAATAGCTCCCCCCGATGAAGAGCCATCGTTGGGGTACCCACCAGCTTGGATTCAACGAGCTCCGGGTTGATACAAGAGGACCCCAAATGCCTCATAGAATGAGATCAATCCTCTCCTCGATCCGAGTAAGATCGAGAGAGGAATCCTCTCGCAAAAGAGAACCCCCAGCTTTGCACCAGGCCCCTTTTGAGATTCTAAAATTTAACAAGTATTTGGCATAGCGCTCAGTACTTGTACAATTTTCATAAAACAACTTTATAGAAACTGATTGAAGGCCCCTGGCATAGCGCTAAGCCCCTTCATAACGCTTAGAATGTTCTAAGGACATAAAATTCTCATTTAGAATACTGTCTATATAAATAAACACCAAAAGATATAGCGAAAAAGCTCCCTTTGGTATTCCAAACCCAACGTATTCTTCCAGAGTCTACTGAAGGCCCCTGGCATTGCGCTAAGCCCCTTCAGGAAGCTCGTTTCCTAGAGAAACTCCTCAAGAGTCGACTGAAGGCCCCTGGCATTGCGGTAAGCCGTTTCAGGAAGCTCATATCCAAGAGAAATTCCTCTGGAGTCAACCAAAGGTCCCTGGCGTCGCGCTAAGCCCCTTCGGGAAGCTCTTTCCCTTGTATTCCATCCCAAGAAGGAATAGGGGAACCAAACTTCGCGAAAGCCCCTGGCATTGCGCTAAGCCCTTGGGCGAGGTGAAGGCAGTTCCTAAAGGATCCTATCCTTTTTGAACGCCTACCCTTAATCCAAAACCTAGTTAAAAACCCATCTTAAATTCTCTGCAGAAGCCCTTGGCATTGCGCTAAGCCCTTCTGCGGAGATCTCCTCTTCTGATCCCAGGAACGTCATCTAGGCTAAATTCGAAGGAATAAATTAGAGTACGCCCGTCCAGAACACAAATCCTTGATTCAAGACGCATTTCGGCGTGTCCACCTTTGTTTAAGACAAACAGGAGGCGCTCGAAACGTCTCATTGGCGCCCGAACAGGGACTCGAACCCTGGACCCTCAGGATCCGTAAAGGATTGGTGGTCTCTTATCGAAAGAGAAATAGAAACGTTTGAGGAATTCAGTGAGAAATTCAAACAGCGTTACTGGAACGAAGACAAACAGCACAAAATTCAAGAGGAACTCGATTTCGGTCATTACTACATTTCGAAAAAGACGAAAAGAGTGGATTATGCCCTAAAAGTAATTGCAGCAGTCAAGGAATTGACACCACCACCTTCGGACAAACATATTATGTTAAAACTAGCTCGTCATTTCACCAAAGAAATTCGAACAGCAGTTCTTACTAGAGGACTAGATTCCATCAACGGCTTCCTAGATCTCTTAGAAAGGTTTGATGAAGGAGGAGTCCTCAACAGCAAAAGAGAAAACAAAACAAATAGCCCGGGAGCCAGCGACAGTTTTTGATGACCAAAATCACAAAAGCTGAAACTTTTTCCTACGCTTTATTTAGTATAGGTAGTAAGTGATCTGACCTCCAGCTCGCGCACCTCCGGGGGGTGTAGCTGCGGCAGCCTCCCAAACACGTAAAATAATAGTTAAAATAACTAATACCACAAAAGCTGAAACTTTGTCGACATATTAATTATGTTATAAAGAAACGATTAAAAGTATCCAGCTGACTTTAAAGTGGGGGATTATGCCCCAGCTTTTTACATAAACAAGTAAAAAATATGCGCTGAGTAAATTAATACCACAAAAGCAAAATTTGGTAATATAATAGTTAAGTTAAGGGGTTACAGTATTGTCTCGAAATAAGCAACTGTGTTTGTTTCGAAATAAGCAACTCGCACATCCCCACCTCTTTGTTTGAAGTCGCCCGCTGAGTGAGAGGTCCGACAAGAAGTGAGAGGTGTATACATACATACCGGCGTGCTCCTTTTCATATTAGGGTAAAGTTCAAGTGATTGAAAACAAAAGCAGATTACAAAAAAAGTGCATATTCGAGTATTTTGAAGTGTGCTCTTTCAGAATTTGGCATCAAAAAATTCAAAAATTTTGATTTTCAATACAATTTTTAAGGTTTTCTTTTTAGTCCGGTTGCCAGAGCACCAAAATGTACACTTCAACCAACCCGCAATTTTTTTTCATAAATCGTTAGTTAATAGCGCCCTGAAAGTAACCTGAAAGTTTTATCTAAAAAAAAGTTCGGCTTCTGTCTTTTTTGTTGCAAAATAAGTTGAAAAAAGCGTTTCGCTTTAGTTTTTCCAAAATATCTCTGTTGTTATTGATCTTACGCAAAAAAGTATAGAGAGGAAAGTTGTTCAGAATTAAATTTCCTACAAGATAGGATCGGTAGTATATGTTGAATTTGGTTTTTTATACTGCAAAATTGTTATAGAAATAAAAAAAATGTGAAAAAGTTTGTAACTAGGAAACATTTGAAAAAAATAGTTAAATGTCACCGTAATTACTCTGAAAGATGTATTTCAGTTAGTAGAACATGTAGCCCGAACCCCAATTCCGTCCTTCAAAATGGCGGCTTGTTGCAAAAATATGAAGTTTGAACTTCCAGTAGCTATAAAAATTGGGCGACTATAGTTTGTAACAGGCTACGTGAAGACACGCGTGAGCTGTTACTTTAGGGAGCGAAGTGGGCAAAGAAATAAGAAAGAACCTTCACAAATACCTTAGATCTATTGTTTTTTAATACTAATCTCGATGGTGATGAGCGCGCGCGCGCGCGTGTGTGTGTGTGTGTGTGAGTGTGTAGGTGTCCGTTCTGTCCGTCGTCGATGGTTGGTGTCTTGAAGATTGGCGTTCATCAATCAGCTTCCGCTTCCCGTGGTGTGGTGGTGTGTCCGTCGGATCTCCAGGTGCATCCGGATATTTCCGAGGACTCTTCCTGGGTCAGGATCTCGATGGTCCGGCCTCCGGAAATCTTCCTTGTCACAACACCGTTTGTTCTCCTCTCTCTCTTTTCTTTCTTATTGCGTACGCGTGACTCGTTCCGGTAACGGCTCGAATTAGAGTCTGATGGCTTTCAGCGCTCTTCCGCGGCCGAGGCCCTTATCGATGTCGGTGAGTGGTGTGTGTGTGAGTCTGAGTCCGTGTATGTCAGTGTGCTCTCTATGAGATTTCATAGAGAGCACTTGTAACGGGTAAAATACCACGTTACAAGTTATACGGATGAAATCAATTGCAATCGGTAGCTTATAACGTACTTAATAAATGCTCCGAAGAGATTTTTGAAAATCTGAATCTAACAACATTTTTAAGAATATAAACACGTTGCTAGGATCGGATTTTAGCGAATTATTAAGTTTTAGGGAAGGAGACAAAATGCATTTTAATGTAGGTAGAAAAACATGAATTTAAAAAAAAATCATTATGATCGGCCCTGTAGGAGCTGACATCCGCAACTTTTGGTTTACGAACGATTGCGTCGAAAGTATTTAATATTTTTACTTGAAATTTGGCACAGTTATTGCTGAAATAATACTTTAATATAAACGAACGTAAAAAATACCCGTACCGCGCCGCGGCTCCCCGCACCGCTCGACGCGCTGGTGGGGGAACCGATCGGCGACGGAGAGCCTGGCTGAGCAACATATCCGAATCTTAGTTAAAAATTGATTTACTCGGCTATGGAATGTGCTACGGTAATAATTTTTTTTTCATTTAACTTGTTTTTTTCCCATCTTTTCAAACGTTTCAATAAAAATTGCATGAGTACACTACAAACGTTAGAAATAATCATTTTTATAGCATTTTTCGTCTAAATAAACTTTTTTTTTATAAATGAAGCATATTACCCTGTGTTCGCGATTGGGCTGAGAGAGGGGGGAGCGATCGAGCCAGGGATCTCTGGACGGTCCCCTCTCCGATCTCATCCCCACTCGCGACGGCTCCCACCTCATCGGTTTAAGACCGCTGAGATCGCTGCCGATCGCTCAGTTGCGGCTTGCCAGAAGCCACGCTCAGACGCAGCCTCTATGCTCATGCTCTTTTCAGGCTAAACGGTATGGTATTTCCAACCATCCTTTACCCAAACCAAGTCCGCGAGGCGACCTCGTGACTTACCATTCCTTAACGTGCGGGATCCGCACTCCCTTCTGATCTTTGAGACTTTTCGAGGAATCCTCGGGTTGTCTCTCCCTTGAGCGGGTACTAGACCCAATCTTTAAGATCCTGGTTAGGGAGTTGACGCGTCTTCCACGCATACGGCCACCCAGCGCCGCTTTATTTCTGCTCTCGGAACGAGTTCGTGAGCGCGTCTTAGACGCATTACTGGCTGCTAACGCCATTCGTACGGCTTTTCCGTATCTATAGCTTCCAACCGAACGCGATTTACGTTTCAGCTGCGGTTTATTTTCATTAGTTAATTGTAGGAGTAGTTTTGGTTAGTTTCCTCTTTTTTTCTTTATTTTGGAATTAATAAATATTAATTAAAGCTACCAACTCGCGTTGCTTCTTGTATGTGTTACCCGGTCTGGTCCGTCCGAGCGATCACCCTCAAAAGAGATTAGGGCGAGGGATACCTCGCTATACGCATAGTCCACGTACGCACACCCTGCAAGGAAGTAAAATGTTCTATTCTTTTAGTTTCTTGCTGAGTAAAAGATGTACGTCTAAAATATTTATCGAATATTTCTTTTACGCTTGCTTTCATTTGCTAGCATTTCTTCAAATTATTAGTTATTTTCAAAATTCTTCGTGTATTAATATGTGTATTTAAAAATACAATTTTTATCCGAAAATTGGAATAGTTTAAAAAAAAATACGAACAATTTAAAGTAAATCATTATCATAAGTAAATCATATCAATCACCTTATCCCTTACTCACAATCAGCAAGAAACTAAAAGAATAGAACATTTTACTTCCTTGCAGGGTAATATACTTCATTTATAAAAAAAAAATTTATTTAGACGAAAAATACTATAAAAATGATTATTTCTAACGTTTATAGTGTACTCATGCAATTTTTATTGAAACGTTTGAAAAGATGGTAAAAAAATAAGTTAAATGAAAAAAAAATTATTACCGTAGCACATTCCATAGCCGAGTAAAACTGTGCCAAATTTCAAGTAAAAATATTAAATACTTTCGACGCAATCGTTCGTAAACCAAACGTTGCGGATCTCAGCTCCTACAGGGCCGATCATAATGATTTTTTTTTTTAAATTCATGTTTTTCTACCTACATTAAAATGCATTTTGTCTCCTTACTTAAAACTTAATAATTCACTAAAATCCGATCCCAGCAACGTGTTTTTATTCTTAAAAATGTTGTTAGATTCAGATTTTCAAAAATCCCTTGTGAGCATTTATTAAGTACGTTATAAGCTACCGATTGCAATTGGTTTCCTCCGTATAACTATAGTTGCCCAATTTTTATAGCTACTCGAAGTTCAAACTTCATATTTTTGCAACAAGCCGCCATTTTGAAGGACGGAATTGGGGTTCGGGCTACATGTTCTACTAACTGAAATACATCTTTCAAAGTAATTACGGTGACATTTGACTATTTTTTGCAACTGTTTCCTAGTTACAAACTTTTTCACATTTTTTTATTTCTATAACAATTTTGCAGTATAAAAAACCAAATTCAACATATACTACCGATCTTATCTTGTAGGAAATTTAATTCTGAACAACTTTCCTCTCTATACTTTTTTGCGTAAGATCAATAACAACAGAGATATTTTGGAAAAACTAAAAAGAAACGCTTTTTTCAACTTATTTTGCAATAAAAAAGACAGAAGCCGAACTTTTTTTAGATAAGACTTGCAGATTACTTTCAGGGCACTATTAACTAACGATTTATGAAAAAAATTGCGGGTTTTTGTGATTCGATTTTGTGATTCGTGCATTGGTGAGTGGAGATTTCCTCCCTTAGTGTAGCGGCCTTTCTTTTTATTGTGTTAGCGATATTTATCTTTTTTTTAGTAGTGAGTGAGAGAGATAGTGTGAGTGATTATTTTTCTTTTGGCTTTTGCCGTAGCGATTTATTTATTTATTTCTTTGAGTATTAAAAGGACGATTCCTTTCTTTTTAGTGTGATTTCTTTCTTTTCTTTTTCTCTCTCTCGCGCCTGATTTTCTTTTTGTGTTGTGTTGTCCTTTTCTTTCGTAGCGATTTTCAGGGAAAGTTGGACGATGCGCCCCTCTACCGAGTGCTAGGGCTAGAGTAAGTTTTCTTTTGGTTTTTCCAGAGTTGAGTGTTTTGTCGGTTTTAGGAAAAACCGACTGGCGCCCAAACTAGAGTCCGGTTGTTTTCGATTTTCTTTTTTTTTGAGCCCAGAACTAGGGTCTTTCCACGATATTCTTATCGTGGAAAGGTTCTAGAAAGAGACCGTTGCTCCCTGCAGGCAACTCGTTTCAACTGGCACCCAACGTGATAGGAAAAAAATCCAACATTTCCTCCTACTTTTTTTTTGAGTAGTTGTTCTTTTGTTTTTTTTTGCGTAGAATTTCAGGTTTTTTCTTTATGGTTTTATGCGCATGCTACACAATATGCTTAATTTTAAAATGTTTTAGAATATCCTTTTCCCAGCTTCTTTTGTGGCCATAACTGAACATTTTTTTTTCTCTCGATTTCCAGCTTTGTGGAAGAAAAGTATATATGAGGTATTCCATCCCGTTTCGCACGGTAATAAAGTTCACTGCTCCGAAAAAACTTACAATTTTGACGTACTTCATAATCGCCTCCTTAGAATACATGAGATTTTTTTCAAAATTTTTGATCCGTAATTTTTTGAGTTATTTGAAAAATTACGCTTTTCCAAAAATCGTCTGTATCTTTAAAACATGCGATTGCACAGAAAATTCTTTAAGACAAAAAAGTTTTAGTTTGTAATGAACTACAATAAAACCACATATTTCTTTTAAAGTGGTTGGCGATCTCATATGCATGGTTCAATCGTGTTTTCATTTTCTAAAAAAAATGGAATTAAAAATGAATAGAGCAAATGCATATCACAGTGCCATCAGATCTTGGTACAACGCAATGCTACTTCTGCGTCTTCGGCAAAGCTTTGCATTGTTTAAACCTCGGTTCCAGAATTCCTTTTTGAGCGGTGTAATCGTCTACAGTTGAAAAACGAACAGTAACAGCCGGGACATTCGCGGGCTGAGACGCCTATTCGTAGAGATCGCGCGGCGTTAAAATCTGTCGATCAAGCGGTAGCTGCATTGCAGCTCGAGCCGCGAGTCTCTTTAATGTCCCTCCCACCCCGTCACAAGGTCCTTTACCGTGAGCACTTGCAAAGAAATGCCATTCGACGGGAAGAGCAAAGTCTTTTTCGTGAAGCGACACATTTCCAAAATTCTTTGAGTTTTTATATTGCTGTGGGGCTCCATCGGAAAAGTAATAGACACGTTTCGGATTTTCACAGATTGACCTAATGAAGTTTTGGATGATTCCGTTGTAAACGTGAACGGCGATCGCGTCATGATGAAGGCAATCAGATATAATTGCAAGACTTTTGTGAGTTACGACATGATTTTGACGAAAATATACAACGGCTGGATAAATCGTAGCCTGGTTATTATTCCAGTGGAATCCGGACACTGCTTGTTGCACGACAAAAGAGTAATTTTCGGGAAAATCACACACAACAAGGAATTCACTCTCCTCCAAATTTTCTCTTAAATGCTTGAAATATTGAGCTTGTTGTTTCGCAATAAACGCATGTTCTAATAAGTTTGTCGTAGAATCGCACAGTTCGTCGATGAATTCGTCAGCGCTTTTCACCAAGGTTTCGAGAGTCATTCTCGGTTTTGCGATCCATTGTTTATAGGTGATACTTTCGATATCACGATCGTCGATAGCATTTTCAAGTGCTTAACGAAGTTTTCCAACTCCAGGGCAAACGAGACAATCGCCGAAATAACATTACACATCAGGCTCACCGCATGTGATCATATTCAAGCAATCTTCATAGTTGTTTATCGAGTGCTCCGAATCTTTCAATAGGTTGCGAATATCAACATCCTGAAATATAAGTATAATTATCATTTGATAACTATTCAATTTCTATCCGCAAACACAAATTCCCTCGCACATAGTTCAAACAATTATATTCCCAAATTTTCATATTAAACGAAAATCATGTATTTTAAACAAGAATCCAAATGTAACCGAAAGATTATTCCCATATACACATAGAAATATATGCGATAGGGTAGAAAAAAAAGTTGAATAAAATTACGATCATTCAGGAACTGTACCTAGGAGCATCAACTTCATGTTCTGATGCGTTATGCATACACAGCTCGTGTGCGTGCCACTAGCGCCTGCTGAAACGTAATGTTTCGGTCTTAACGACGCAAATTTCAAAAAACCAACATAGGAATCAGGATAACATGATTTGAAATGAGTGTACAGCTCCTTCAAATTCGATAGCAGTAGTCGCTTTTGCTTATGGATCCTTTTTCCATCGCCGTCACGTACTGACACAAAGTCTTTCTTACCGGGCATACATGCACTCACTGTGTCATCGTTGTAAAATGACTGCACTTTATCAACAATGATCTCAGATAATGCCGAACCTTAAAAATGAATTGGTCAATGGTCAGTTTGAGATCAATCAATGTTACCAATTAAGTACCGACTAACTTAAAACCGTCCATCGTTTATATGATTCTGAGTCTGAATGAATAAAAGAAAAACGCACCACCGGCTGGCGGGTTTGGCAAAGCCAGTGCACCTTTTTCTGCTCTCAGTCGCTTAGCTTTACGAACAATGTACAACGGAGCACCGAATTTCCATGAAATTTTCGCGTTCGGCCAAGAGTCAGGTAGCACAGTCAGAATCTGTATTTTTTCTGGTCGCGTTGTATCTTCATTATGATATTTCCTTTTCAATCCCGTGATCGCTTCATCGAAGGCAATTTTTTCAAGAGATTCGTCATGACAATCCAACTTCTCTTTGAGACTGTCGCAAACACGATCAATTTTTTTCGAAACCCAATTACTGTTTTCCGTCTTCCAGTAAGGAATCGGGGATTGTTGCAACATTTCTAAAGCAGCATTCATTTGTACCAGTTCCAGGTTCATGTCTGGAGTTGATTCTTGGCTACTAAGTGATCGAGCTTGGCTCGATGAAACTATTGATTTTTGGCTCGCGGCAAAATCTGAGTCTTCGTTAACCGTTATCGATGGCTCTTGGCTCTTTGACGTTGATTCCTGGATAGCCCGAATGGGAGCTGAATCGGCGAGAGAATCCGCCGCACGAGAATCTGTCAGAATTCGTCGGGTTACTTAGAAAAGTGGGCCGGGCAAAATAATATTGGAAAATTAATAATTGAAAAATCCCGAAAGTCTCTCCTCCCGAGAAATCCACTATGATAATCTTGAACGATTTCAATTGACAAAAAAAGAAGTAGAATTTCTTTCGTCAATTACAATTTACAAAAAAAAAAACAAATTCATTTGATTAGTTGTAATCCACAAATGATGAAAAACACTTCAATTTATCTTGACATTGGCAACGAAAAAACTTGCACTCATTTCATGTATTTAAACAAAAATTTCAATTTTTTTCTAAGAAATCGAGATTGGAATAAATTAATTATAAAAATATTTGGAACATTTTGAATTCATACCGAAAAATACCGATCGTTCTTAATAATTCACGAGAAATTGATTTCAATAAGTAATTTCTGCCCAACAGTGTTAGTAGAAGCACAATCAGCCCTGTTTAGGGAGATAAAGTCCGGATATACCGTACGGACCGGAGCATATAATTTAAAAATGCAATAAACGGGAAAGATAATCAATTATCAAAGAGCCCTCTAAGCCGATGCTCCATATGATTTCTCAAATGCACGCAAACGGCGTAAATAATTTTCGCATCGTTGAAATCAATATGGAGCGAAACTATAATTTCCAATCACAAATACACCCACGTAATCATTAGGCGAAAACAATGGAATAAAATCAACTTGTTGGAGTACACGGATTCTTATACTATAATAAATTCGAGATGTACCTATACTTATTCGAACGATGCATCCACTTTCATTGCCTGATTCGTTTGACGACACAGAGTGCACAGATAGTCGGTCGCTTTTAGTAATGGCATTTTTTGTAATGCAACTGATGATGGTCGCCGTAAAAATTTTCTGTTAATGCGACCAGGATGTTTGTTTAATGGATCACAGCAGCGACTGAATTGCGACAACCCGTTGTTAATCGATGCCATTATACCGTTAGAATGTTAGATTTGTAGAGTAATCCATCGAAATCTTAGAATTCTTCACAATACCATAAAAATTTTTCTACTCTTTTACACGCGACTTCTTCACTCGGTGTTTACAAAAAACTTCAACGTACTGAGAGGTACGATATCATGTAGAGGGGGAAACAAAACAAACTCTACGATTGTTGTTGCTGGCAAACTCTAGGATTTCAAGGGAATCGAAGGACGCGCGGCGTTGATTACTTCACCATTTTTTCTCAGTGTACATGTAGTACAATGTACTACATTGTTATTCAGTAATCGAATCAGTTTTTTTCCTAACTTTTTAGAAACACGATTTAACCATGCATATGAGATCGCCAACCACTTTAAAAAAATATGTGGTCGCTCATTACACATAACAGCATGTCCTGTAATTTTTTCAGGAAAATCGATCGTTACGTAATGACGAAAAAAATATATATTTGTATATTTTTTCCAAAAATGAGGTTTTCTTCATTTCCAAAAATCGAAGAAAAAAATTTTTATTGTAGTTCATTAAAAACTCAAACTTTTTTGTCTTAAAGAATTTTCTGTGCAATCGCATGTTTTAAAGATACAGACGATTTTTGGAAAAACGTAATTTTTCAAATAACTCAAAAAATTACGGATCACAAATTTTGAATAAAATCTCAGGTATTCTAAGGAGGCGATTATGAAGTACGTCAAAATTGTAAGATTTTTCGGAGCAGTGAACTTTATTACCGTGCGAAACGGGATGGAATACCTCATATATATTAATATTTCAGAGTATTGAAATATCATCTTGAAGTTTCGAGAAATAATATTTTAAAATAGCGAAATAATATTTCAAGGTAGCGAAATATTACTTCAAGGTAACGTTAGAGAAGCGAAACATAGCGTTCAATAACGGTTTAGCGTAGGCAAAAGTAAAGTAAATATTAACATTTCTTTTGCAAAGAAGGTGTTTCGACCTGGATTATTTCTAGAAATAATCTAAGTCGTTACTTTTCTCATGCTATTAGAAATTGCCGTTACGGGTTTTCAGATTTGAAAACTTACTAGCGACAATCGTTTGAGAAATTCGCTACTCGCGTTCTAACGATTTTTTTTTTCATTTCGCACCTCATCTGTTACGAAAGAAAATTAATTTTTTTTTGGGTGTTCCAACTAACGCTCAAAAGTTTAGGGAACTATTTTTGGTGTCTTGGGTTATTTTTTTTTGGTGATATATATTTTCTTTTCCTGTGGTGGTTTAGCGATCTCTTTTCTTTTGGGTTGAAAAAAAAAAGTTGAGAAGAACTTTTTTTTTTCCCTCAAATTTAATGGAGGGTTTTTTTACTATTGATAGCGAATAATATTCCGATCTTTTTTGTACAATTTTGTATAAAATTGTAATTTTGATATGAAATAATATTTAACATTTTTGAAATATTATTTCAACTGAGCGACAGAGAGACGGTACATTGTGCTTGGTAGCGACTTTTTCTAAGGAAAAGAAAGGTAAACATTACCTTTTCTTTTGAATAGTGTTTCGACTTGGGTTATTTGGAGAAATAGTCCAAGTCGCTAATTTTCTCACGCGATCAGGAAGAACTGTCGTTGGAAATTTCAATATTTAAAATTAAAGTAGAGTCTCCAACGACAACTCTTTATTTTGCGTCTCTCTTCGCGCGCAAATTCAGTTTTTTATGAACATTTTGTTATAAATTTTTTTTTATATTGAAAGGAAAAGAAGGATTATAACAATACCATTATTTTTTTTCTTTCTTTCTTTTCTTTTCTTGTTGAGACAATTTTTTTTCTTTTTTCTTTGAAAAAAAAAGAGTTTTTTTTTCTTTGAAAAAAAAGAGTTTTTTTTTCTTTGAAAAAAAAGAGTTTTTTTTTCTTCCGACTAATCGGTTTTTTTGTAACAATTTTGTTTAGTGATTATTAGGAACGTTAAGGTTTTTTTTGTGGCGTTACAGTTTTTATCTTTTCAGTAAAGGAATCTTTTTTGGTGTCAGCTTTGAGCATTTTAGTGTTTTTCCTCATATAGAGATATTAAGGATTTTCAAACTTAAAATTAAGTAGAGTATACCGTTTCTTTATTCTAATACAAATAAAAATTTATTTTAAAGAATCCTACAATTTTCTTTGCGAATTTTGTTTTTTTTTTGGTGGAAATAGGATTTCTTTTTTATAAATAGCGTATTTTCATTGTTCTCTTTTTTTTCTTGGAGACAAATAAATAATTCTCATGGAATAATTTTTTTTTGGAAATTTTGAGTACTGTTTTTTTAAATTTGGCAATTTTTGTGACCTATCGTTTAAGATAATATTTTTGCTTTGTGTTTAGCGTTTAATTTTCTTTCCCGAACACTTTCGAAAATAATTGTTTTTACATAATGATTTTTTTTGCCGTTTTCTTGTGGCGTTAGCGAATTCTTGGAAATATTAAGGAAATCCAAAATAGATGAGGATAAAGAAAACTTCAAAGGATAGTAAAGTATTGAGTAGAGTGCATGCTGTATTTACAGTGGGATTTCGGTTTTTTTTTTTTTTTAATAATGTTGCGAAGAAGCAGATATGATCCTAACGACTTTTCTTTCTTTCTGCTTCCCTTTTTGTTATTTTTTTTTACCACCGTGTAAAGATGGACCTAACTGTGTGGGAATATGCACCGGATGGGGACGGTGTACGCCACATCCAGTGGGTTAAAAGTTGGGGGGTCAAAAACGCGATCAAATTCATATTAAAAGACGACTTGACCATAGAGTATTGGCGTTATGCGCTAGAACGGTGGGAGAAGTTGAAAGAGAGAGCACACCGCCGAATCTGTGGTGTCACAACTGTGGAGAAAGGGGACATAAGTACCCCCAGTGTACAGAGCCCCTAAAACTCTTCTGTAGAAAATGCGGAAAACCGGGACTCCGCAGCACGGAGTGCCCGTGTAAAGAGTGGAGTACCATGTAAAATAATAAACTTTCGCGTCGAGATCGAAATTAGGGTAACTTAGTTTTTTTTCTCCTCACCCTATTTTGCATGCTTACCCTGTTTGAGTTACAAATTTTGGTAGAGGTTTTTAGTGTTTTTCTTCTTTTTTTCCTTCTCCGTGCTCGTCATCGCACGTTCGTTCTGGGAGGGGGAGTGTAACGTGGTAACTTTTACCCGTTACAAAATTTGAGTTATTTTTGAGTCGCGAGAATATACAGGATGGTAAGTCTTGCGAGAGGAGTGTAACTCCCAATAATTTTTATGATATTATCTTGTATTAGAGTTAAGATTTGATTATTGCGTCCATTGTTATTGCGCTATTGAAATTTGATATCGTTGCGGCTATTTTGTTAGCGAATTTATTGAGATTATTACGATTGTCGTTTCAGTGAGAGTGTGTGTGAGTGTGGCGATCATTATTTTTTCTTTTCTAAAAGCTTGCGTAGGGAGGACCTCGTCTCTCACCAATACCACCGTATTGTGAATTGCGAGATCTAGAAAAGTATTGCGGAATCATCGAGGGAACGGTGACTTTTGAGTGGATGAGATTCCCGCTCGGAAAAGTCCCGTATTGAGGATCTTAGCGCCTGAAAATAGCGCCTACCATGGGATTTTTGGAAGAGATAGAGCGCGTATCACCGCTCTTTTCCGCCTGCTTTTTCGCCTATTCAAGGACCCTAGCGTTAGGCTATAGCGCCTCCTACGAAGGATAATAGAGCTGAAGTAGAGCGCTATAATTGTCGCTCTACTTGACCATCATAGCGGTTACCGATTTTAGCGGCTTATCTAGCGAAAGATCGAGTGATCTAGCGCTAGGTCGATGGCGTTATCGGTCACGTCGCTGATGTGACGTCACCTGGAGATTTGAGGGATCGAGGAAGTTTGCGAAGGAACGATCCCTCACTTACGATCCTGTATCATTAGCGACAACGCCAAATTCTTTTTGCGAGTTTTTTCTTGGGGTTAGCGATTTTGTGATTCGTGCATTGGTGAGTGGAGATTTCCTCCCTTAGTGTAACGGCCTTTCTTTTTATCGTGTTAGCGATATTTATCTTTTTTTTTAGTAGTGAGTGAGAGAGAGAGTGTGAGTGATTATTTTTCTTTTGGCTTTTGCCGTAGTGATTTATTTATTTATTTCTTTGAGTATTAAAAGGACGATTCCTTTTTTTTTAGTGTGATTTCTTTCTTTTCTTTTTCTCTCTCTCGCGTCTGATTTTCTTTTCGTGTTGTGTTGTCCTTATCTTTCGTAGCGATTTTCAGGGAAAGTTGGACGAACGCACCCCTCTACCGAGAGCTAGGGCTAGAGTAAGTTTTCTTTTGGTTTTTCCAGAGTTGAGTGTTTTTCTTTTTTTTGTTGAAAGGTTCTAGAAAGAGACCGTTGCTCCCTGCAGGCAACTCGTTTCAATACATAGTTTGCCGCTACATAGAACCCTTTGTTTTTTCCATGAGTCTCCCCTAGTCTCACTTGAGGACAAGGTCAAGCCAAATAGCATACCTGTTTCGAAATAAGCAACTCGCCGGTCCCGACCGAGTTGCTTATTTCGAGACAATACTGTAGTTACCAAATAGGTTACTCTTCGAAAAGTTTCTCCACAATGTTGAAAAATCAACTTACGGATCATTTCCCTTCTGTTGATCGATATAGATCGTAAAAATAAAATGACTCCCGCTACTTTCTACGTTCGTAGCCCTTGATCGGGTAGCTCTTTCACGCATGCCTTGCCTTAAGCATTTAAGTGTTTCCTGAACACTTGTAACTTTTCTGTGAGTCCACTTATTTCGATGCCCCTGGGATCTTCCCGAATATCCACGATCGTCTGGTTACCTTGTTTCTCCGACAACGAATCGTAAAGTTGTTCCTGGTACAACTCCATAAAATTTACTGAAACTTGGAAGTTCCATTCAGGCTCTTTCGATTTTATCATCCTGAAAATGTCACATACAGCTCTGGGAATCACTCCAATGGAGCTTTTGATTTCTCCAATGTAGTTCGTTCCCATTGAATAAGTTTTCCCACTTCCGGTTTGCCCATATGCTAGGATCGTAACATTGTATCCTGAAAACATATATTTCTTTGTAATAATATATTTCTATTACATTTTATATTACATTATTGTTATTACATTTGTAATTAAATTTTTATATTACATTTAGGGTGTCAAGGTGACAAATGGGACTCTCGACGATATTGAAACTTTACACTATTATTATTTATATTATATTATAGCACTTATTTATTCTAAAGATATGTACTCGTAAGAACGAGTGCATATCTGTATAGGTAGACAGTGGCAAGGTGCCACGCTCGCATGCGAGAGGTCCCGCGTTCGATTTACGGGCAGGACCGTTCCAATTACCTTCGAACAAATTGTTGATCATGTTTTTCACGGCAATATTGTAAAATTGCCGCTGGTCGGTCTCAGCAGGGAAAACGTGGTTAAATCTTAATGGTTCAACGTAATCGCTGATTTCGATTTGGTTCGAGTCTGGTAAGCATATTATGTTTGGTTTCCACCCTTTCTCCATCTCTTGCGCTGTTAAAGGATGGGTTCTTACCGCTACTCGAACCCTATCCACCGACACCTAATAAAAAGAAAAAATGTAATGATTTTTGTAAAATAAAATCAGACAACAAGAACTAGACTTATGGCAATATTTTGTAATTATCCATTGAAAATTTCCAAAGTTGTTTCATAAAGTATTTCTGAAATATTTCTATTATGTGCAATAAAGTGTAAAAAAAGCGCAACGGCGCAAATTTATTGGTAACAACGAAAATAAGAGAAATATGCGAAAATGGAAACAACAAAACAAAAAGAATGAGAAGAAAAGAAAAAAAGAAAAATTATCGCGGTAGGGGAAGAAGGGGAAGAAAAAAAAAAAGGAAAAGAAAAATGCGTAAAAAGAGAGTCGAGTGTGGAGTAGTACCCCTCTCGCTACCTTTTCTTTTTCTGCGGGCGGGCGTCGTGGGGGCAGCGTGAAAGGCCCTGCCTCTTTCTCTCCAGGGCTTTGGCACTGCATTTCTATCCTTTTCTTCGTTTAATCGGCAACGCACGACACTAAAAACAACTCGGTACGTTTTTGTATATTTGTAGACCTCCGGTTATCATTAAAGTTCAGAAGTCACTGAAGGTCCTCGCGAATTTTGCGGGACCTTCCTACTCTAGTTTCCCCTTCCATTGGGCCTGATTCGCTAGCGGGTCAGGAGGTGCTGACCTCTTTACGCTAGATCCTTGGATCGAAGCGCTACTCAATCCTTATCTGCCTTACCACAAAATCGTGTTTTTTTGAAGAAAACCTTAAAAATTATATTGAAAAAAATGACGGATCCAATATTTTTACGTTTTCAATTTTTTAATTTTTTTCATGTTTCGAAGTTTTGAATTTTTTTTAGAATTTTCAATTTTTTTCAATTCCCTACTCTTTCTACTACTTCCTTTCACTATTGTCGTGTTTTCACCAAAAATTTAAAAACTTCGAAACATGAAAAAAATATTAAAAATTGAAAACGGACAAAATTATTGTTCTATCCTTCTCCAAATAACAACACCCTTGCTCGAGCAAACACTTTATACATAGTTTGCCGCTACATAGAACCCTTTGTTTTTTCCATGAGTCTCCCCTAGTCTCACTTGAGGACAAGGTCAAGCCGAATAGCATACCTGTTTTGAAATAGGCAACTCGCCGGTCCCGACCGAGTTGCTTATTTCGAGACAATACTGTATACGCACTTAGAAGGCCGAAAAGAGGCGATTTTTCAAAAATTTTTCCTGGAGAGTCATTTTAATTTATTAATTTCAAATTTGGTATATATATTGTAGTAGTTTTTGACTACTTTCTCAATTTTTTTGGTATAAAAATAATCATTTTGACCACCGCTGCAGCCAATCTCCGGGAGCACATCGAAAAAAACACGTTTTGCGGTGAGCACGATATCTCGGGACTGGGTTATCTGAAATAAAAAAACCAAATATTTTTCGTTAATAGAATGTATTATCTCATGTTTAATCGTTCGGTTTTGCAAATTAATTTTTAGCAAAATGGCGGCTTCGTAGAGCAGAAATGTCAATTTTTTATGAAAATTTTGCCCCTAAATTGTTCATAAAATTAAAAATATTTGTCGTAGAGTCAAAATCAACGATTAATCATTAGACTATATATCTATAAAGCTTGTGTAAAAATTTCAGACCGCTCGGTTTAGCCGTTTTTGAGAAATCTTGCTCACCGACTTTCAAAACATAGTTTCGAGATAAACGCGTTCAAAGTTTCAGAACCATTTTACATATAGTAAAAAAAATTAAATCAACTTACATTGAATCGTCTATTCCAGGACCATATAATTAACGCTCTGCTCCTTCGGCAGCTTGTAATAAATCAATTTGGTGTTGTCTTCGAACCATTCTTCCCGTTCGTGTCCTCTTTTCCGCTCTTCGCTTGGATATCGTCATGCGCTCGGCGTCCTCCTTTTCGGCATATAAGTGCGCATTGTGCTCCAAGGAGAGTCCAATTGCACTTATGTAATATAATAATGATGCTGTGCCTTCATTAAAAATTCCGCCAGCTATGTATGCAGCCTGTTCTACTATTTTTGAACCACTCGGAATAATTTTTGGTGTTATTTTCCATATCAGCTGGTTGTAACTTTCATTATTGTTTTGCGTGAAGCCACCGACGCATCTTTCTAATTACTTCTCATTGCTGAGATTTGTGTAAATGGGGTATAAAACCTGAGCAACATCATCCGGAAATGCTGGGTAGTCGTGCTTGAATGAAGCTAACTCCACAGCTGCTGCGCGCTGCCAAAAACACCATGACTCCGGTCCGGTCGGGCACTTTTCGTGCCGTGGATTTTCAACTGTAGAGCAATAATTATAATAAGTGTGACAATAATGATAATAATTTTTTTCTATTAAATTATTAACTTAGGTATTGTATTACCAATTTCAGCTCTTGTGGTATCAGATATATATAATTTTTTTATTATTAAACAAACCGCGTCCATGCAATTTTTGGTTCATGTAACGCAAATTTTTAAATTTCCTGCTGAAAAGGGGAGATAATGGAAAATAGGTTTTGCTAGTAGTTATATATAAAACATTTTGAATTTTATTTTAGTAAATTAAATAAATTTATTATATTTCGTCTTCCCATTCCTCGCTTTCTAACTCATTTTCGTTTTCCTGATCGCTACAATCGATATCAATAAATGTTGTCGAATCTTCTTCATCATATGTAAACATATATGGTAACGATATATTAAGAGACATGTATGATAATTGTATAAAAAACCCATATAGCGGTGCGCATATTCTGTGCAGAGTCACAATTTCTCCTAATTGCCAATCCGTAATAAACTGTTAACTTATCAATCATTTTGCCTGTAAGTTTGCCTTTTCCATCAAGAGTTTCTTTGTCTTTGTTTTCCTTTTCCTACAGTCTCGACATTTTTTTTCACACATTCTTAGAGTCGCGTGCCCATTCGCTTCTGTACGTGTCCGATGCATTCTTTCTTGTTCACTTCTTCGTCGCCGTACGGTGCAGCATTCAAAATTCCCGAGTATGTTTTGGAATCACCGTCTCCGATGTAGTTTCTGTACTGCACTTCAAATTTAGCCACTGAACGTTGGAACATTTCGATTACTGCATCAACTTCCATTTTTGCGGAAGAACCTTTATGATTTGCGCAGCAATTTTCATCACGGTCTGTGTACCACTCATCATACTCTGCAGTGTTTATTTGTTTTCACCAAATTTCACACTGCTTGCAATATGCACTTTTCACAACAAGATCTATGACTTTTCCACAATAATATCCGATTAGTGACGCCACGCCGTATAATGAAGTATATCCTCGCTTTTTCCAAGGACCATCACCAGATACAGTTAATTCTGTAGAATGAGCTTCGCCTTGATTTTCAGCAGTAAGACTTTTTCTTCCTTGCACGCTTGTTGGAAAAGTTTTTCCGTGGCTGTTTCTACACATGTATGTATATTCTTTATTATCATGCCATACGTATTCTGTGTGATGAAGCATATCCATTAATCCACAGAATTTTTGCGCGCCTTTCAAACCTAGTCCGAGAACTCTCATAACGAATAAAAATCGTCTATTCATCGCATAAGAGTGCTCGATAAACCGGCAAGAATTTACAGTACGATCCGTACATCTGTTAAATATTAAAACAATTTTTAAACCGAGTCCTCGTTCAGAAGCAGTTTGAAATTTAACTTTTCCATCACAGGTTTTACATTTTACATATTCCGAAATCACTGCAAACATTGTTATAAAGTTCAAAATTCTGTATCCCACTGTCGGATCACGCGGAATATTGATCTCCTCTTGCATCCTCAGTTTTTTCATAGAGGAACTAAAACTGCTTTCGTCCGACTCAACAGTGTTCGGATTAAAAACTTTTTTTCTCTTCCTTGATCTCGATTTCTGCCTCTTGTCAGATGATCTTTTTTCTCTGGTACACTTCATTTTCTCAAAGAAATTACACAACGTATATAAACGGATGCACAACTTCCCTGCTCTGCTATGCTGCTTATACTGACCATACTCTTCAATATTTGCCCGTTTGGGAAGAGAAACCGTTAAAATTTTGCTGAGGTATAAACCGAACACTATTACTGACATATAATTATAAATACTATTACCTATACTATTATATATAAAAATAATCACTATTACCTATATATAATTTTAACTTTCCCATATCTTTCATTATGAACTTTTTCATTAGTTTTATTTTTATATCGTTAATTTTATCGAAGTCTCTGCAACAAATTAGGATATCATCTACAAATACCGAAATATATATAGTATCATTGCTAGAATTATTTACATATAAACAGTAATCATAATTACTTCGTACAAAACCTAATTTTACTAGATATTCATGTAATGTTTCGTACCAGTCTCTGGGACTTTCTTTTAGACAATATAACGCTTTTAATAATTTGCACACTTTATTTTCGCCGGTTTCATAACCTTTTGGTTCATGTATATACACCTCAGACTTTACTAGACCGTTTAAAAACGCTGTCTCAACGTCCATTTGTTCTATGTATAGATTATTTACACAACAATAGCTTAAAAAAATTTTCAAAGTTTGCATTTTTCCTACAGGTGAGTATACATTCTCCAAGGTTTCTCTTTGTTGAAAACCTCTTACTACTAAACGCGATTTATATGAGTTATCGCTTTTTCTTTTATAGACCCATTTAACATCAATGATTTTCTTATCTACAGGTTTATCGACAATAATCCAAGTATCATTTTTATTTAAACTTTCTATTTCGATGTTCATTGCTTTTTGCCAATTTTTATAATCTCTTGACTCTAGCGCCCTCCTCAATTGTATTCGGTACATTTGCATTAACATAATTAACATAAATAAAATGAGTTACCGGATTTCCGTATCTTTGAACAGGGCTTTTCTTCCTATCCGACGTTCTTTTTACTGACAAATGTTCATATTTATCGCTTATTTCTTCTTCAATAATTTCATCATTGTTATTTTCACTATCGTTAGTTTCATTATTATCGATAATTTCGCTCACTTGACTTTGTTCGGTATCTAAACCTAATTCAGTAATTTCATCATTAATTTTTTCTAAACAAATTAATTCTGTTTCATCTTCAATTACATTAACATGTCTTGCATTAATTATTTTATTATCAATTAATACTCTATAGCTATCATGATTATAACCTACTAATTTTCCTATATTAGATTTATTGTCCCATTTACTGTTTCTTTTTACTTCTGGTTTTCTTACAAAAACTAAACTACCATAAATTTTTAAGTTTTCCACATTTGGTTTTTTATAAAAAAATATTTCATAAGGTGTTTTGGTTTCTACTGAATTTGCTATTGTACGATTTTTTAAATAAGACACCGTTTTCATTATTTCTGGCCAATATTTTGCATGAATTTTAGCCTCTCTTGCCAAGCATCTGCCCCTGTCCATTGCGGCTCTATTAAATCGTTCAACCACTCCATTTAATTCATGGACATATGGTGGACAGGGTAGCAATTTAATCCCTTTGTCTTTTATAAATTTATAGATTCTATGATTTAAATATTCTTTTCCGTTATCACAATGTACCTTTTTAACCCTTTTATTTAATTGATTCTCAACTAAGTTTACATAATCTTCAAAACAATTAGTTACTTCGTCTTTGCTTTTAATGCAGTAAATTCTGCTTATTTTACTATAATCGTCAATAAAACTCAAAAAATACTTCTCTCCATCGTAACCTGTGGTTCTATGTGGACCATTAAGATCTGTGTGAATCAATTCAAAAGTTTTACTTGCACGGTTTCTCTTGTTTTGAAATTGTACATTAGCCATTTTACTTTGTATACAATTTGCGCATTTCATTATATTATTTTCTAGTTTTTCTGGTAAACCATCAATTAATTTTTCATTAACTTATTTATTTAGATATTGAATATTTATATGACCTAGGGCTCTGTGCCACTTTTCTTTATTTGTTAGCTTGACAGCATTTGCAAAAATATCTTCTTTAAAATTTTTATAAATAAAGTTTTTTATTACATATAAATCATTTACTTTATCAGCTACTACTACTAATTTTCTATTTTTATTATAAATTTTGGCATTTTGATCTCTAGACACAATAGTGTTGTTAACAGTAATTTTTGAAAAACTTAATAAATTCTTACTTATTCCATTAACATAATAAACATTTTTTAAAATGATTTCATTTTCACCGTAGTAAGTTCTAAAATAAGTTCTTATATTTCCTATTTTAGTAGCTTTTAAATTTTTGCCATCTGGCATTTTTACATCAATTGGTTTTGATAATACAACAACATTTTCGAAGTACTTTTCATTATTTACAATATGGTCAGTGCAGCCACTGTCCAATAACCAATTTATTTGATTTGAGTTTATTTCGTTTTCATCATTTGCCTGATTTGCCTCTACGTGTTCGACCTCTGTTAGCCACGTTCCCGACGATGTATCGTCGTTAGTTTGGTTTGTTGTTTCTCCGCTTCGTTGACTTGCTTCTCTGCCTCGTCCTTGGCCGCGGTGAGTGCCTCTTGTAAATCCTCGTTGTTTTCCTCGTGATTGACCTCTGCCTCTGGTGTAAGACTAGCTTTGACTCGGCTTCTCGTTCATATTTTGATGTATCTGCGAGGGTCTCCAACATTCCTTTGCATGATGACCTTGTCTACCGCAGTTGTGGCAGTTTCCTTTGATTTTTGTGTTGAACGTACATGCGTTTCTTCTACTTTCAGTTTCAAACTTAGACATATTTTTTTCTAGAATTTTAGACTTGACGTAATCCACCGTTCTATCTTTTTCAGGGACTAAATCAATAAAATCACCAATATAACTGTAGTGTGGTGGTAGTGCTTTAATTAAGTATCTCATTTTTCCTTGTTCATTTAGAGACCCTCCTGCAGCTTTAAGTTGATTGCAGTTTTTCTCAAAATCCGCAAAAAAATCTTTTACTGATTGATAATTTTTTAACTTTACATCTTCCAGCTTTCCTCTACATACAATTTGTAAAGCTGTAGATTTTGTGGAGTACATATTTTTAAATTTTTCCATGATCTCGAACGTAGTTTTACAGTCTCGAATATATTCTAACTGTTTATCTGATATTGAACTTATCACTATGGTCTTTGCTTTCAAATCACTTTTTTTCCAGTTTGCTTCTGTATCAGCTTGTGTTCTCTCTCTAATGGCTTGATCTTTACATTTTTTGTATTCGAGAATATTTAGTATTCTAAATTCCCAACTTGAGTAATTACTACCATCAAACACTGGTATATGTACATCATCGATCTTCATTTGTTTTGCCATTTCAAATTTGATTTCCTTTTCTAGCGTTAGCACCTTTTTTAATGTTCTCAAAAACACTTTTCTTAAGTAGTTTCTCGCCTTTTTGCTTAATTCAAAATTTTCACTATTCACTTCCTTAGTTAAATCTTCTTCTGATCTTTCTCTTTCTTCAATATTTTCCATTAAATAATTTACTCACTTTTTTGATTAATGCGATAATCAACTTTAACGATAATCACCAATTTACGATAATCACTGACTTTTCTTTTCCTCAACCACGGACTGCTACCAGTTGAGAGAGAGAGAAGCGTGGCCTGAGCTCGAGCGGAGCTAAGAACCGCTCGCACTCACGTCACGTGATGTGCTCTGGAGGGGAGGCGTATATATATATGTAATACAAATGTATCATTATTCCAACAGAGATATCTACAATTTTTTTATTACTAAACAAAGCGCGTCTGTGCAATTATTGGATCTCACGAGTCTTTGAGTGTGAAGGGTTTAAATATTTACACATTTAAATATTTACACCTAACATAAAATTGAATGAGTCTCTAGAAGATTTCAGTTCTTGTTGTATCAGATATCTATCATTTTTTTATCACTAAACATACCGCGTCCATGCAATTATTAGTTCATGTAACGCAAATTTTTAAGTTTCCTGCTGAAAAGGGGAGGTAATGAAAAATAGGTTTTACTATTAATTATATCAAAATATTTAACTTTTATTTTAGTAAAATAAATAAATTTATTCTATTCCGTCTTCCGATTCCTCGCCCTCAAACTCACTTTCGCTTTTGTGATCGCTGCAATCAATGTCGATAAATGTCGTCGATTCTTCTTCATCATCTGTAAACATATAAAATAACAATATATTAAGAGACATGTATGATAATTGTATAAGAAAAGTAACATATTTGTAATAATTGACCACGCAAGCACAAGATTTTAACAAAAATTAGAATTTTAATTTTAATAAGTTTGCATGCTATAGCACGAAATCGTTTTAAACATTATTAAAATTTATATTTAATTTGTAAGTTATATTGATAAAATCAAAAAGAAAATAATAAAAATTTTCCCTAAAATGGGGAAATGTTAGTATAATATAAAAATTATACTAACATGTAAAAATACTAAAAATTATACTAAATAATGTAAAAATTATACTTACATTTTCCCATTTTCAGGGAAATTTTGTATTATTTTCTTTTTGATTTTATCAATATAACATGCAAATTAAATATAAATTTTAATAATATTTAAAACGATTTCGCGCTATAGCATGCAAACTTATTAAAATTAGAATTCTAATTTATGTTAAAATCTTGCGCTTGCGTGGTCAATTATTACAAATATGTTACTTTTTTTATACAATTATCATACATGTCTCTTAATATATCGTTACCATATATGTTGTGACGTGGTATTTGGGAGGGTCGGGCAACCTCCACCACGTGCACTTCTGATCTTCCGTTGGGCGCCAGCCAGGGTCGACCTGGCCGTGCTGGGTGCTGAAAATCTACGAAAAGAAAATTTGGGGACCGGAAAAATAAATAAAAAGAACACCCGGAATCTAATATAATCCGGAGCTTTATTTCCGGTCAAACCAAATAACACCGAACATCAAAAAGAAATAACATAAAAAGAAATAATCGGCAAAACTATCAATAACCCGGATCGCCGGTACAAATATTCTTGGCATAAGAAAAGCAAATAAAGCTAATAACATTAATACTAAAGTAATAGTCTAATACTAATGAGAAAACCGTTAACGGGAGAAATTTCGGATTTCACCCGGCGTGTCTCAAAATGGCGGTCGGAACGCTAGCGCCTCGCACGCTTCTCTCACCACGTACGCACTCTCTCTCTCACTCTCACACACACACCAAAATGGGAGGAACTCCCGGAGAGGCCGAGAAGTTCCCCTGGGCAACCGTTTCCGGCCCGGACACCCGGAACCGGAACTTAAAGGGGAAAGGACGCTTCCTTTCTCCCCCGGAACTCTACCGGCCACGTGCCGGATAACGAAAATAAACGAAACTACAAAAAAAAAAGAAAAGAACAAGGCGCGTAAAGAAATACGAGGAGCTAGCGTAAGCTCCGCTCACGAACCTTTTAAACCTTCCGGAATCCTCCTACACCTTCCGCTCGTCCTCTCAACCAAACGTCCAAAAACTTCCCCAAAAAGGCGTCAACGTCCGTAGTAGATGGCGACGAACGCGAGAATGACTCGCTCCGCGGTTCTCCTCGGAGAGGGGGACGATCGACCGTGGATCGCAGCGCTGGAGCCTCGCCGGTCCGTCCGGTGCTGCCCTCCGAACTAATCGTCGCTTCCCAGCCGGCGCGGGACGGTTCGAATCCGGTTGCTCCCGGTCGACGTTTTCCCGGGCGTCGTTTCTTCCGGAACGCCTGGGTCCGGTGTTACCCCTTGCTCCGGTGAGGCAGGGATCGGGCCGGTGGTTTTTCCCCTTCCTTGAGGGTGCCAGGAGGGTATCTCCCTCGGAACGGTAGCCGGAACTTTGAATGGCTCCCGGTTGCCGCGTCGCAATATGGCCGTCCGTCTTCCCGGCTTCTATTCCCGCGATGTTCGGCGGTCGATCCCGGATCGATAATTCGGTGAACTCATGGAAAAAGAACGAGCGGCAGAAGTGACAGGCTAGAGGTTATGTGTGGTTGCCCAGGGGGTACGAAGGTGCCTTACCGGTCACCCGGGATTCGAATTCCCCGATTCCCGCGTTCGACGCCTTTACCGGTAGGACGCTGCGTTATTTACTCTTTTACTTGTGGATGGGGTTCGTAAAACCCCCATCACAATGTTTACATATGATGAAGAAGATTCGACAACATTTATTGATATCGATTGTAGCGATCAGGAAAGCGAAAATGACTTTGAGGGCGAGGAATGGGAAGACGAAATATAATAAATTTATTTAATTTACTAAAATAAAAGTTAAAATGTTTTATATAACTACTAGTAAAACCTATTTTCCATTATCTCCCCTTTTCAGCAGGAAACTTAAAAATTTGCGTTACATGAACCAAAAATTGCATGGACGCGGTTTGTTTGATAATAAAAACATTATAGATATCTGATACCACAAGAGCTGAAATTTGGTAATACAATACCTAAGTTAATAATTTAATAGAAAAAAATATCCAGCTTCATATTTAGTGGGGGAAAAGTGCCCAGTTGATGCAGTCAAAGATGCAACGTGCCCGCGCGAATAGTGACGCGCTGCCTCTTTGGCTGCATCAGCTAGACACTTTTCCCCTTACCAAATATGAAGCTGGGTATTTTTTTCTGTTAACTTATTAACTTAACTATTATTTCACCAAATTTTAGCTTTTGTGGTATTAGTTTACTCAGCGCATATTTTTCACTTGTTTATGTAAAAAGCTGGGGCATAAACCCCCACTCTAAAGTCAGCTGGATACGTTTAATCGTTTCTTTATAACATAATTAATATGTTCACAAAGTTTCAGCTTTAGTGGTATTAGTTTTTTTTACTATTATTTCACATGTGTGGGAGGCTGCCGCAGCTACACCCCCCGGAACTGGGCGAGCTGGAGGTCGATTCGCTCACTAGTGATACCAAATAAAGCTTAGGAAAATTTTTCAGCTTTTGTGAAATGACTAACCCTAAACTGTCGCTGGCTCCCGGACTAAAAGGATTATAGAAATACATGGACGCCAAATACAGATGCACAATATGATCCCAGACAACGGAGTGCTGCAACGAACACTCAAAAACCTTTTAATACAAAGGTAATAAAAAAATTAGAGACCCGAGAAACGGCCAAATATGCGCCTAACAAAAGAATAGAAAAAAAAGGATCGAACAATGATATAAAAAAAACAGAATCAGCAAGAAATTAAGAGAAATATTACGTCAATGATAAATGAAACCGACTCAGAGTCAGAAGAAGATATGGACGAAATGTCTAGAGATGATCAGGGAAACGCCTCTGCGTCATGTCAAGAACCTTCCCTGTGAGCATGACACAAGCAATCGGGAAGGACACTTGGAAGGAATTATACGGAAATCCCTGAAATCTCCAAAAAAGAAAAAGAACTGCTAAGCATCGTGTGGGCTCTTCAGAAATTTCGAACATTTTTACTGGGAGCAAAGACCAAAATTATTACGGATCACAACACATTAACCTTTCTCAAAAGATGTAAGTTAATAAATTCAAGACTTACGAGATGGATTTTAGCAATCCAAGACTATGATATTACCATAGATCACTGTCCTGGAAAACTCAACAAAGTAGCAGATACCCTCAGGAGACCTGAAATAGATAAAAATATCACAAAGCAACAGGAATTACGCCTAGGAAGAAATGTAATAATCAATAAACTAGCAAAGCGACCAGCACCAGAATTAAAAGAATTAATAACTCACCTAGGTGAAAAACAAGACGAAGATACTGAGCTCGCTCAAATTAAAAATCACGTACGTACAAATCAGCAGTTCTTCGACAATTACCAACTCCTTGATGAAGTACTTTTCGAAAAAATAGGTACAAATTGGAAAGCGGCAATTCCTGAAAGATACATCAAAACATTAATAAAGGAATGCCACAAACTATATGGACATATTGGCGCCAAGAAATGCTACCACATACTACGAGAAGACTTTAATATACCAAAAATGCACAAAATAAAAAGAAAAACTCTATCTACATGCGATTCATGTCAAAGAAACAAATATAACAGAAGTGGCTCATTTGGCAATAGGGAGATAATTGTTCCAGAAAAAACATCAGACCTAATATCTTCATCCTTGCTCAAGTAACGCTTCGAGCCTTAACAAACGACTATTTCCAAAAAATAGGAAAACCACAAAGAATTTGGCTGATCTAGGAACACAATTCACGTCAAAAGGTTGGAAGAAAGCCCTTGAACAGAATGGAATTCAAATGATTCATACTTCTATTCGACACCCACAGGCAAATCCTGTGGAGAGAGTAAACAGAGAACTAGGACGCTTCTTTCGCACCTTTATAAAAGAAAATCATACATCTTGGACAAAATGGATATCTAAAATTGAAACATGTATTAACGAAGTACAACATGACACAACGGGATACACACCAATCGAAATTCAATTAAAAAAGACTCCCAAACGTCCACGGATAAAGTGGTTCCAGCTAAGGCCAGGACATTCCGAAACACCGTATGAAGAAAAACTAGAACTTACCAGAAAATCCATTACTTCCAACAGAGGAAAAGCAGCAACCAAATATAATAAGCTCCACAAATTTAACGAATTTAAAGAGGGAGATTTGGTGCTAGCAAGAGCTCTAAACGTATCAGATCCAACAGCAAAAAGGATTGCCAAATTTATGTCGGTATACGAAGGACCCTATAAAATAAAAAACCGCATTAGATCCTCAACTTACATTCTACAGCTTCTAAACAGCAATCAAGAACGAGGAATGTATCATGTACAAGATTTCAAACCATACAAAAAAGAAGAAGAACAAAGGGTTACTTAACCCCTCCATTTCTACGAAATCCCTAAGAGAGGGAATCTGGAACATTCAAAACTAATGTTTAAAGACCTTACCAACTCCGGATCATCATTAGTTGATCAGCAGCAGCCACCGAAAATCATTCAGCAGCAGTAGCATCAGAACGGTCCAAATGGAAAAATTCAAGAAGCAACCCTCCATCCAGGACTACCTTAAGGCTACAGAAGAACTGAATAAACACTATAAAAGCCCTAGAATAAAAATAAAAATAAATGAAATACAAACAGTGAAATAACTGCGATATCTTCTAAATTTTTCAAGAAAAACCAGCAAATCTTCAAACACAGTGTCATATTTCATCAAGGAACGCCGTTAAGAGGGATACATCCTGATGATTGTACCAAGCCGAACAATTTTTCTGGAAACTACTGCCAGTACAATAAAAACTCAAATAACAGCACAAATAATTAAAGGATTGGCAATCCCCTGCATCCTCGGGATGGATTTCTTAAAAAAGACAAATGCACTGCTAGACTTCCAATCAAATGCAAAAATAATAAAGAGAGACAATAAATGTCACTACATCAACTTTGAATAGCATCAAGAAATCTACGTTACCGATCCTTAAACGATCTAGATCTTAAATACGCAAGCGCATGGTAAGAGAAATAACCGTTAGTAAACCAAGCCGGGAAATTTAAAACCCAATAGAAAAAACATAAACACACTAAGAGCAATAAAGGGTTTTTCAACTGATAATCCTAAGAATCAAAACATCTGGAACTAGTATAAAAGGACGATGAGAATGAAAAATAGACACAGTTAGTATTACATCCTGACGAAAATGACTGAAACGGCTACGCGGACAACGGACGAAGCTCCAAGCCAGGATCACGTCTTTATCCTGGCAGGGAAATATCAGCCAGCGGAAAAAAAGCGGATCCACCCGGCGACCCGCAATAAAAATCACTGGAACAAACAGAGTCAGGTGGACCAAGATCTTTTGGCAAATTCAAGTATGAAATGGAATCTGCAGAAAGAAAAAGAGAGCCTCTTAGAAGAGGAGATGCGGAAGACAATGGAAGCTATCCAAGAAGTAGAAAACGAAGAAAAGGTTACATTCACTAAAATTCTACTACAATCATCCTTACACTCAAGATTATATAATAACAATTAAGATTCTTCCACAGAAAGTTAAAGAAGACGCTCCCGAAACCATCAATCTGGATGTCCGGGAACAAGGAATCGAGATTATTGATTTGGATGCATGGGAACCCGACATAAGGGAACTTCCTCGCATTACAAAAGTCGAAAAAGTTAACTTCCAACACATCCCAACCATACGCCGACGTCCCAAAATATCCACTTCAGCCCAGGGAAGACGGCTGATGGCAAAGGAACTTGAGCGAAGAAGACGTCTAGATTACGCAAACAAAAACAAGATTTTCGACGAATATAGAGATGTAGCTATTGATGACATCATAAAAGACTGGCCATACTAAGGCAAATAAATAAAAAAAATATATAAAAAAATATATATGTATATCATACACTTATCTCTCCAAACTTAAAAAGAAATCCTGTCAGTAATTATTAGAAAGGAAAATTGATACTAACCTAGTGGGAATCACTTTCCTTGGGGGGGGGGGGGGGGGGGGTGATGTAACGTTCCGGGATCCTACCCCTCCCTTAAACGTTCCCTTTTAATAAAAATACCCTCCTTCAAAAGCCCCCAGCATTGCGCCAGGCCCTTTTGAAGCAGATATCCTTTCCAAAAAACACCTTTCTTCAAAAGCCCCCAGCATTGCGCCAGGCCCTCTTGTAACAAATATCCTAATCCAAAATCTAATTAGAATTTCTTTTTTTTCTATTATTTTAAAATCAAATTTCACCTTTTTCGATCACTTCCACTTCACTTGATTTTTGATTAAAACTTATTAATTAAATATTAATTCACTTTTGTAAAAGAAAAACAACTCATAACAGAGGTTATGAGTTGTTATCAAAACTAAACAATCAGCCATTTTCTAACACAATGCTCGATGATGGATAAAGAGGCTTGATTGGCTGTCCCTAATACAGCAGCGCCTAAATTATCTGAAGGCAATTACTAACACTAACCTTAGATCCTTCCTCGTCGATTAGAATAATCGACCCCTCAAAAAACACCTCTGGTGCAAAAAATCGAGACAAGTTCATGTATGAAAAGTAGTATCTCTAGAAAAAGCACATCTGATGCAAAAAAAACCCCAAAAATTTCAAATTTACACGAAACGTCCAAAAATAAAAAATTTGTAAATCTTCAACCAAACAATGCAGTCAAATCCGATAATAATAGACAAGTTCAAATTTTCCATTATATCCATATGAATTTTCAAAAACTTCGGCCAGATAAAGTTGTTAAATCCGATAACATTAGACAAGTTCGTTTTTTCTATTATATGATTTGTCAATTTCTTTCATAGCCTCTATATCTTGAACATGTGGCATTAAAACTTACTGAACTTGTCGGGCCCCGAACAATTCAGATGTTTGAGTATGATGTATTATTATTCATAACATTATTATTTTATCTGATCTTTACTAATTCATAATGCGGTAAAATTAAATTAATTTGTAAGATATTTGTTGCTTGTCGTTTGGGTCGGGGCCCGACAAGTTCAGTAAGTTTTAATGCCACATGTTCAAGATATAGAGGCTATGAAAGAAATTGACAAATCATATAATAGAAAAAACGAACTTGTCTAATGTTATCGGATTTAACAACTTTATCTGGCCGAAGTTTTTGAAAATTCATATGGATATAATGGAAAATTTGAACTTGTCTATTATTATCGGATTTGACTGCATTGTTTGGTTGAAGATTTACAAATTTTTTATTTTTGGACGTTTCGTGTAAATTTGAAATTTTTGTTTTTTTATTGCATCAGATGTGCTTTTTCTAGAGATACTACTTTTCATACATGAACTTGTCTCGATTTTTTGCACCAGAGGTGTTTTTTTGAGGGGGATTTGTCTCCTTTTTGCAAATATTATTTTTTCATGCTCCACAACGTATATAAACACACCGGTTCGGATGGTTTCCTTATAAGAAATGTATTGAAATAACTTTTTCTAGCCCTTATAATGCCCCTGGCCCTTATAATTTTAATTAAAAAAAAAAACATTATTTGTTTTATTTTCTTAATAAAAATTTAAGATAACACGTTCTTTCAAAAATAATTAAAAAGATAATTTGAATTATGTAAGACGAGGTTTCTTAGAAGTATTAACCAATATCTCGAACAACACGGTTTTAATGAACACTGAAGCAATTAATCGTGTGTTCTTCGGGGGTTATCTGTATATTCAAAACCACCAACCTTTTAACGACAACGATTCAAAGCTGAATCTACAACTGTTGACGATACAAATGTCTTGTTTATACTTTCTTGAGCTCTTTTTTTCATCAAATGTCACTTAAACTTACTTCAACACATTGTTGATCGGCAATTTTTCTAAAAAATTACCTCATGTCACCGGCTATTTGGTAGCAAAAGAAGCGCAACACGAATTTACTCGTGGCCGGTCGGCAACGTTTGCCCACGAGAGCACGAGTTAACTCGTGACCGGTCAACAATGTGTTAAAATGGGGAGATCTCCCCGATCGGTCGGACACCGACTTACTTCAAAATGGGAAGATCTCCCCGATTGGTCGGCTAAGTGTTAAATGTTATTTCTTCACAAATTTAATGGTATTTTTTTATATCCTACACTTTATTTTTTAGTATTTATAATCCTAACACCATTAAATTGATGGATTTTATTATATAATATTTTATTATATCTAATTTTTTTCTAATTCTTTTCTAATTTTTTCTAATTTTTTCGTTTTTCTAATACACAATTCTAATGTGCGTTTCTTTAATTCCTTGGCCTATAACCATGAGTGAGACTCGTGGTAAAAAATTTATGTCATATGTGTCATATTTGTACACTCTTAATGCTGTTATCAATTCGCTGCCAATGACGAGTATACTCGTCTTCATCTCCTCTTCCACCACCTCCATCTCTACCACCAGCTTCACCACTCCTCCGCCTACTCCACCTCCACCACCACGCCTACTCCTCTACCACCACCTCCACCACCACGCCTCTTCCTCCACCACTCCTCCGCCTCCTCCACCACCACCTCCACCACTCCTCCGCCTCCTCCACCACCACCTCCACCACGACTCCTCCTCCACCACTCCTCCGCCTCCACCACCACCTCCACCACCAATACTCCTCCGCCACCTCCACCACTACCTCCACCACCAATACTCTTCCGCCTCCTCCACCAACACTTCTCCCCCTCCACCACTACCTCCACCACCAATACTCTTCCGCCTCCTCCACCAACACTTCTCCCCCTCCACCACTACCCCCTCCACCCCCACCCCCACCCCACCCCCACCACCTCCACCTCCACCACCTCCACCACCACCACCACCGAAAGGTGGCATCATTTGACGCGGAGCGACTTTAGCCGTCCGCAGCAACGAAAGGTGGCATCATTTTAGGCGGAGCGACTTTAGTCGTCCGCAGCAATGAAAGGTGGCATCATTTTAGGCGGAGCGACTTTAGTTGTCCGCAACAACGAAAGGGGGCATTATTTTACGCGGAGCGACTTTAGTCGTCCGCAGCAACGAAAGGGGGCATCATTTCACGCGGAGCGACTTTAGTCGTCCACAGCAACGAAAGGGGGCATCATTTCACGCGGAGCGACTTTAGTCGTCCGCAGCAACGAAAGCTGGCGTTATTTCACGCGAAGCGACTTTAGTCGTCCGCAGCAACGAAAGGTGGCATCATTTCACGCGGAGCGACTTTAGTCGTCCGCAGCAACGAAAGGTGGCATCATTTCACGCGGAGCGACTTTAGTCGTCCGCAGCAACGAAAGGGTTAAATGTTTTCGTCTATTTTACCGCTTTTAAAGCGATCCCGCCACTTTAACCGATTTTCAAATGTTTGCAAAATGGCTCTTTGGTTTCATGTACTCCTGATACTTTTTCTCAAATTTTCGTCTATTTTACCGCTTTTATTAAAGTGATCCCGCCACTTTAACCGATTTTCAAATGTTTTCAAAATGGCTCTTTGGTTTCATGTACTCCTGATACTTTTTCTCAGATTTACGTCAAATTTACCGATTTTGAGCTGTCACTGATGCGACAGAATGCCTTTGAGTGTATGGAGTTTGAATCTGTGTATATACACAACATGTTTTGGCTCTTTTTCATGTGCCCGCACCTAGTTGCTTCGAGAAAAGATACACGTTAGCGCTCGCGCCAAATTCATACATGAACTTGTCTCGAGACACTACCGTGTCTCTTGATAAGGAAGGATGGTTACCTTATCTTCGCGCCAGCAGTTTGAACTGAGGCGAAGATAAGACGGCAGTGCTGTTACTTCACGGTAAAATTTACTAATCTAAGCGCAAAAGCCGTTAAACACCTAGTGAGAATTTCCGTTACGAAATATTCTCGTAGACGATATAAGAAATTTAAAAATTTGAATCGTTCGAGCCAATTGCGATCCAGACGAGGCAACCAATAGCGGTGTTGAAATCCATAACTAGTCGACGCGCAGAACGGATTCTTATAGCAAGATCCTGCTTTCTGTCAACGTCTTCTAGGAATAGTTCCCCCTGATGAAGAGCCATCGTGGGGGTAAGCACCAGCTTGGATTCAACGAGCTCCGGGTGGATATAAAAGAACTCCAAATGCCTCATAGAATGAGATCGATTCTTTCCTCGATCCGGGTAAGATCGAGAAAGGAATCCTCTCGCAAAAGAGAACCAAAAGGCCCCCAGCATTGCGCCAGGCCCTCTTTGAGACTCTAAAATTTAACAAGTATTTGGCATAGCGCTCAGTAATTGTACAATTTTCATAAAACAACTTCATAGAAACTGATTGAAGGCCCCTGGCATAGCGCTAAGCCCCTTCATAACGCTTAGAATGTTCTAAGGACCTAAAATTCTCATTTAGAATACTGTCAATATAAACAAACACCAAAGGATATAGCGAAAAAGCTCCCTTCGGTATTCCAAACCCAACCTATTCTTCCAGAGTCTCCTGAAGGCCCCTGGCATTGCGCTAAGCCCCTTCAGGAAGCTCGTTTCCTAGAGAAACTCCTCAAGAGTCGACTGAAGGCCCCTGGCATTGCGCTAAGCCGTTTCAGGAAGCTCATATCCACGAGAAATTCCTCTGGAGTCAACCGAAGGTCCCTGGCATCGCGTTAAGCCCCTTCGGGAAGCTCTTTCCCTTGTATTCCATCCCAAGAAGGAATAGGGGAACCAAACTTCGCGAAAGCCCCTGGCATTGCGCTAAGCCCTTTCGCGAGGTGAAGGCAGTTCCTAAAGGATCCTATCCTTTTTGAACGCCTACCCTTAACCTAAAACCTAGTTAAAAACCCATCTTAAATTCTCTGCAGAAGCCCTTGGCATTGCGCTAAGCCCTTCTGCGGAGATCTCCTCTCCTGATACCAGAAACGTCATCTAGGCTAAATTCGAGGGAATAAATTAAAGTACGCCCGTCCAGAACACGGATCCTTGATTTACGACGCATTTCGGCGTGTCCGCCTTTGTTTAAGACAAACAGGAGGCGCTCGAAACGTCTCAATACCTCTCCTGTCTTTCCCAAGACCTGCCCTTGGCAATTGAGCATGCCCGCCAAGACGCTCAGGCTGTCTTCGACTGGTCCCACCAAAATGGTCCGTAATAAAACTTAGCAAAACAAAGGCGAAGGTCCTTTGCAGCCAGTGCTACGTTGCTGAGATATCCGCTGACCATCTGCGTCCTATTACCGTTGACAGCTCTGCTATACCTTGGTTTTTTGAGGTTAAAAATTGTGGGGTGCTGCTCTCGCTCTCGCTAAGCTAGAGAAGCCATGTCTTTTCTATTTCGCAAAAAGTATTCGCAACTCTCTACCGGTTAAAGCACCGAAGGACTGCGCTCTCTTTGAACGTACGATCCCAATTAGTCAAGGCATTAATTTTCCCATTATTTGATTATTGCTGCCTAGTCTATGCCGACGTTTCTGGGGTTGTGCGCCACAAACTTCAGCGAGTCTGTAACGCCTGCGTCCGGTTTATTTTTGATTTGCGGCGTGATGAACACATCTCACCTTATAGAAGTGGCAGACTGGGCTGACCTTCCTTGGAGAACAGGAGCCGCTTCTTGGCATGTTCTTTTACAAACTCTCAACTACTGGAGTTCCGGCTTACCTGGATGAGAGCTTTGTTTTGCCTAGTGACGACATTCGCCGGTCTTCTAGGCTGCTCGCTTCACAGCTTCCGTATAGCCTTCCCACCTGCAGGACTGAGACTCGTCGCAACTCGTTCTTTATCTCCACTACCTATTTTTGGCACTCCCTACCGGCCGAGATAAAATCGGCTCCTTCCTTGGCTACCTTTAAACGGCAGCTGTATGACTACCTCCATAAACTAGAAGTTGAATGGGGTGGTACCACCCCATCCTAATCCCCAATGCTTTTATTATGCTTCTATTACTGCTTTATGCTCTTTTTTTCGTTTCTGCTCGCCTTTTCACACTAATTTTGTTAATATTTTGTCAGGTGGTAACTTTTACCCGTTACAAATTTTTGAGCTAAATTGAGTCGCTAGAAAATACAGGATGGTAAGTCTTGGGAGAGGAGTGTAACTCCCAATAATTTTATGATATTATCTCGTATTAGAGTTAAGATTTGACTATTGCGATCATTATTATTGCGATTTGAGATTTTTGCGGCTACTTCAGCAGCGAATTCGTTAAGATTATTGCGTTTGCTGTTTGAGTGAGTGTGTGTGAATGTTGCGACTAATTTTCCGTTCAAAGATTGCGAAAGGAGGACCCTATCACTCATCATTACCACCTTGACGTAAGACGCGAAATCTCCGAGAAAATTGCGAGACCATCGAGGGAACGGTGACTTTGGAGTGGATGAGATTCCCGCTCGGAGAAGTCCTGAAACAAGAATTTTTCGTGATAGAGGATAGAGCCATCTGCGAAGGATAATGAAGCCAAAGTAGAGCACTTTAATTATCGCTCTACTTGACCATCCTGGCGATTACCGATTCTGGCGACTTATTTAGCGAAAGATCGAGTGATCTAGAGCCAGGTTCGATGGCGTTGCCGGTCATGTTGCTGATGTGACGTCAGCTAGAGATTTGAGGGATCGAGGACCGTTGCGAAGGAGCAGATCTTCACTTATGGTCGCGTATTGGCATCGCGATCACCTCACCGAATATATTTGGCTATTTTTGCGATATTCTTTTTTTTTGTGGTGGTTTTCTTTTCTTGCGTTGGTGAGTGGAAGTTTCCTTCCATTTCGTAGTTTTTTTTCGTATAGAATCTTATTCTTTTTTTTCGAGTCGCGAGTGAGAGAGAGAGAGAGAGGGAGTGAAAGAGTTTTTATTTATTTATTTATTTAGTGATTAAAGACGGTTTTTCTTTTTTTTATTTCTCTTGCGATCTATTTTTTTGTGATTCTTTTTCTCTCTCGCGCCGTTTTTTTGGTGTTTTTCTGTCGTGGTGTCCATTTTTGAGTTTCAGGGAAAAGTTGGGCGAACACGCCCCTCTACCGGAGCTAGGGCTAGAGTAAGTTTCTTTTTTTTGTGTTGAGTCGTTGAGTCGTTGAGTCGTTTTGTCTGTTTTGGGAAAAACCGACTGGCGCTCAAATTAGAGTTATTTCTTTTTTGTGATTCTTTTTCTTTGAGCCAGGAATCTTGAGTGTTCCAACGATATTCGTATCGTTGAAAGACTCGAAAGAGACGGTTGCTCACTGTCGGCAACTCGTTTCCACTGGCGCCCAACGTTTTCGGGGAGTTTTCCAACTTTTCCCGTAAGCACTTTTTTTGAGTAGATTCTTTGAAGTTTTTTTTGTTGAGTAAATTTTTCAGTTTCTTTTTTACATGAATGTTTCTTTTTGCGTATGATTTTTAGGATTTTCTTATTTGTTTTTTTGAAGTTATTTTCCTGATTTGAAATAATATTTCATCTTTGCTAAATATTATTTCGATATACGTTAGCGAAACGGAACCAGTAGTGTTTAGTAGCGGCCTTGAACAGAGAAAGAGAGGTAAACATTATCTTTTCTTTCCTATAGTGTTTTGACTTAAATTATTTCGAGAGATAATTTAAGTCGTTAATTTTCTCACGCTGTGAGAGAATTACAGATTGTCGTTAGGGATTTTCAAATTTGAAAATAATTAGCGACAATCCTTTGTTCTGTTTCTCTTTCGCGTCGCAGGAACGGTTGCGGAGTTTTTTTTTATTAAACACATTTTTTTATATACATTTTTTGCGAAGTTTATTTTTTTTCTTTTTTTCCATTTGTGGATTATTTTTTTTTTGCGACGATTGTTCTTCATTTTTTTTTAAAACAATTTTTTTTTTCTTGCGGATCTTTATTTTAGAGTTCCTTTGGAGAATAATTTATCTTCACGGAGTTTTTTTCCTCTTCTTTTTTTGGAGAACTTTGCGAAGTTTTTTTTAATATTTGATTTATTTTTTTTCGTTTGAGAGAATTTTTTTTTTCTCTTCCCTCCAGAGTTTTTTTTTGCGAGTTAGCGTTCTTTGCGGTTAGCTTTGAATAGTTTCTTTTTTTGAATATTTTTTTGTGTCTGCGAAATCTTTATTTTCTTTGGGTTATTTTCTTTTTGCGAAACTTTTTTTTAAATTAAAATTTTGATGTCTTTTTTTCAATTATGGCAGACAGGTACAACCCACGAGGATCCAATTGCGATGCCCAGGGTGGATGGGTAAACTATATCCCACTCCCGGCACTTTCGGCCATTTTAGTCGGCTGGAGGTTAAATCCGGAGGGTTCCGAGAAACAGTTGTGAGATAGGTTGACCAGAGCCTTCTACATGCAAACTCGTATTGGTGAAAATGTTCCATGGAGCCCCCTGGATGAATTAGCGATAAATAGCTTTAGCGAGCCGACACAGGTTGAAAAGGAAATTTTTTATTTTTGTGGTTCAGTAACTGAGGTACAAGTCACGGTCAGTACTACCACTAGTACTTCTGTCACTGTGACTACTTCAATGTCCACGGGACATTGGAATAGCGATGTCATTTATATTGGTGGCCCTAGGAGCACTTCGTTGGTGCAACCTTCAAGTTTTGCACCTATGTCTTATACAACAGTACCTACGGCAGCTCCGGTAGCGTCTATGGTACATTTTAGCGACAACGTGCAGACTCCGAGTCCGTTGAATTCGCGTAACGTGCAGTTTGCGTCCACATTCGCGAATCCACAAGGCAATAGCGTAGAGCTGATTTCTCTCGAAAGTCAGAACCCGCATTTGAACACCTCTGTTTCCAAAAAGAAAATAGATATTTCGAAATGGGGTTTTAAATTTAGCGGAGTTGCGGGGTTAGAGGCCGAAGAGTTTCTATCGCGTTTCGAGGAATATAGAAACTTCTACGGAATGGAAGTTCGCGAAATTTTAGAAGCGCTGCTACTACTTTTTACGGGTATTGCGTTACAGTGGCATCGTAACAATAATATAAAGTGGAGGAACTGGAATGAGTTCCTCGTAAAATTTAGAGATACGTTTAGCGATGTCGACATTCGGCGACATATTAGAGAACGTATCAGGGTGCGATCTCAAGGATCTCTAGAGCCCATTACAGATTATTTAATTGGTATGGAGGGGTCTATAGAAGGTTGACACCGCCACCCCCGGTAGAGGAACAATTGGAGCATATTTATTCTTGCTTGAGGCCTGAATTTAGAGCAGGCATTAAAAGAAAATCATTTGTTTCGTTAGAGGGATTAGCGCGCGAAGGTCGTGAATTAGAGAGAGTGTGGTTTCTTGATTCCGAGTATAAGTCACCACCAACGGCAAATAGCGTGAAGGGATTGTCGACTTTTGAGTACAATCCCAAATTATACGAATCGCGGAGTAAGAGTTCCGTTGCGGTGGTGCAGAACTCGGAACCGACTACAGAATCGCGCCCTAATCCAGTTAGTCAGAAGGTAGCGATGTATAGCGATATAGCTAGGGTAGCGAAGAATAGGAATTTTGAGGAAACCTTAGCGTATGTAGAGAAACCGTCTCCGAATACGGAATCTAGAGGGCCTCTCTGCTGGAATTGCAACCAGAGAAGCCACATTAAGTCCGCTTGCAAGAAACGTTTGAGATCAGGGTACTGTTGCGGTTTAGCGGGTAAAACCCGGAATAATTGCCCGAGTTGTTCAAAAAACGGGCAAAGCGGGCCCCCGAAGCACGCAGATTTGAGGAAAACTCCAGAACCAGTAGCGTCAACTTCGAGCCAGGCCGATTAGAGCAGGATTTAGAGTGTTTAGCGAACATGGATGTAGGGAAAATCGGGAAACCCCTCATCCAAGTTAAGATAGGGGGCGTTTATTTAGAAGGGTTGATGGATTCGGGATCAAGTAAAACATATATTAGTTCATTGGCATACGATCGAATCCAGGCAATCCAAAGTTTTGAGACGCATCCAGCTTATCGTTCGGTAGTGTTAGCGGATGGTAGTGTGACAAGCTTAGGGGAAGAAATTACACTTCCAGTAGAGATAGATAGCGTCACAAAAATGATTTCGATTGGCATTTTTCCGAATTTAATGTTTGACTGTTTTTTAGGTACAGACTTTGAGAGAAGTTTTGGAGTTCGGAGAAATGCTGAAACGAATCTTTGGCGTATCGCGTATCCGCAAGTCTGGGACCAGTATTTGCGAGGCTTGGGAACTGGTGTACGAGACACGTGTTGCGGACTGTCGTCATTAGAGGCTCTCGAGATCCCATCTGCGGGTGATGGGGCCTCCTCCTTGGTTCAGATCGCAGAAAGCGAGGCCGAGATTAGGGGAATAGCCATTCCCGAGTCTAACTCGAGGGTGGCGAAACGTGAAATCGTATCCAAGCTGGAGCCTGTTCAGGAAGTTGGGCGCCACCCGTGGACGGTATGGATCGAAAGGTTCATACCGGCGAACCGTTTTCCTACCTTGACGAGGTGCTGGGGCTTAAGGGTGATACTCTTAGAGCATCACCTGAACTAAAAGGAAACCATTATACCGCAAATCTGCAATTTAATGCAGAATCGGGGGCCCTGGCTTAACCGCCCGGGCTGCGAGGAAGAAACTGTCTATAAAAATCACCCCAATCTCACGGTTCCGGACCACGCCAAGGAGATGGATGGCTGTTGGGTTAATGCAGTCGCTAGTGGACCCTGGTAGTTGTATAAGAGCCTTCTTTCGGGAAAGGGCGTCACCCCGAAAGTGACAGCATATAACGTCCCATAATCGTGGGAATCAAAATGGAAGAAATAAACAAACAAACAAACAAACATACCTTAACCAAAACAAAACAAAACAAGAAACAAAGGAAACAAAAGAGGATGCCGAAATTAGTGCATCGCATCAAACATCCATGAGTGACTCCGAGGATCAGCTGTTCCTAAAACCTTTCCTTGAAAGGAAGTGGGAAATACGCAAAACCAAAAAAAAAACGATTTGGAAAGGAGTGAAGAAAGCTGCGTCGGCCCTATGGAAGTTTGCTCCTTGGATACAGCTAAAAGTAACAACACCAACCCAGCAACCGAACATGCGGCCATGCGGAAACGCCCTCGATACCCAGCAGATGATGATGAGTCCTCGGACTCATGCGTACCGGAATCTGACACCAGTGAAGAAACATACAACGCAGCCCCCAAGAAATGCCGCCAAAAGCTCGACGCAGAACTAAATACGATAAGTACCAATGACACTCTTACTCCCAATAATAACCATAGCATCCATCCCAATATGAGTCCTCATCAAATCCCCAAAGCCAGAAAAAGTCTCCACGTTGTAGACCAGACTCCCACCGAGGATTACTCTAGTTGAGCCACAAAACTCGCTGATGAGGTGTTGCAATACTGCCTTGAGGAAAGCAAAAAGATTGGGAAGGTTCATACTGCTTATATTATGGAGCGCGTCTCAGACCTTAACAAAATTGTAACAAGCCTAGCGCTACGAAAAAATTTTTAGTCAGGAACTTTAGAAACGCTCCATACATCTACCCACGGGGTCTCCCAAACTGGAAATGCGCTGCAACCGAAAAAGGCCGCTCCCCCTACTAATGAGACTCTCACGTACGCTAGAGTAGATAGAAAAAACTCTTCCGTGCGTAAACGCAGCGCACAACCCATCCAACCTATGGTCCCTAATGGTAACGATGACTCTTCCCCCCCTCATCAGTCACACAATATGCGAAATGGTGAATTCCCCCCACCAAAACCACGCGCTATCGTAGAGCAGGTTATCGCAGCGGCAAGGTTTGCACCAGTAAAGCACCAAGTTAAAATTATCCCAGAAAAACATGTGGAAGGAGACGTTGCAAACACAAAGAAAAACACATTTAAAAATATTGATCTCTGTAAAGCCCAGGTGGGTATAGAATCCGTCCGCACCGCTAGAGATGGTGGAATCATAGTCGAAACGCCCAATGCAAAGTACCTTCAAATATTCACCAAGAATCCAGATCTCCAGAAAGCTGGATTTAAAGTGACGGCCCTAAAAACTGAACTCCCGCAACTTATCGTTTATGACATCCCCAAGGAATTGGATGCACAGGAAATTACTGAATACATCTGTTACGGCCCAGCGTAACGCATCCAAATTTTATAAAATATTTTTTTAGATACTCTATAGATTCCCAGAATTTCAAACGTACACCTGAATCAATATTAACATTTCTGACAGTTCGAAATCATTTTTCTCTCTAATCAAAATTCCAGGAAAATGGTAGAGTGAACGAATTACATACAAATTTTCATATGATAAAAATGCGATCAATCATTGGAGCTGTCCGGCTGAGAAACTTGAAGACGTTTCCTAAATAAATATCGGAATCATTTTCAAGGCGCCGACAGACAAATTCATTCTACCATTTCCTTATCAAATTCAATTTTCCAAGAAAAGAGGAAGTTGGGGCTTGCACCTTTCCTTTAACATAGATCAGTTCCGAAACGGGACTTATCTACCCCAACAATTTGCCGCGTGAGAACGACCGCGTAGTTCTTGGGCCTCAAGCCCTTAAATACACAAGGTGCAATAATTGATAGTGGCCGAAACGAGGTACCAATTTGTACCTTTGATTTGCTTAGAGGGAAACCATAATCCAGGTTGATGATAAGTTTAAGGTATACGAGTAATTTTGTCATTGGTCGAAGGAGTACCAATACCCTTCGATTTCTGACCAATAGATCAAAAAGGGAAATTCCTCCTCTAAGAATTTCCACCAATGAAAAATTAACGTGGGTGGAGGAATTTTCTTTAAAAAACTTTAGAACTTAGTCGAACGCTCAATCTCAATATCAATCTCTCAGTTTTTGTCAGTCAGTTTTGAGTTGGGAGTACAGACAGTCAGTTTCGCCGGATTTTCTCACTTGTTACTCACAAGGAAAGGTCTCCAACCCGACCTCACCGATTTCAATAATTTTTGAATATGTTGTAGTACTCGAAAAACTAAGAGACACGTATTTTTTTTTATGTGCGGTAACTCGCTTTAAAGGGGTGAAAACCACCCCTAAAGTTTTATCCGAAAATCGTTTTTTTATCATATCTCGGCTTCTAATTAATATTTTTTAATAAAACAAAGTGGAAAATATTTGTCGTAAGAAGTCGAAAATTTTAGGTGTATTTATGAGCCAAGGGGTTTCAACCCTTATTTTGTATTTGAAGAAAACTAGATTTTTTATGCTTTTTTTCTTTATAAAAACCAGGATATGAACTGAAAAAAATAAAAAAAAGCATTTCCGTTTACTCTATCGAATATTTCAGTTGTCTTGTTTCAGGATTTTTTACGCAACCGCCCCCAAATATCGCAAACTGCCCCTTAAAATAATACATCGCATGTAATGATGCAAACAATTTTTTTTTGCTTGAGATTTATTACACGTGGAAACAGAATGTAATTTATATAAAAAACAATCATTTTACACATTTTTTGTAATATAGTAATATAAAAGGGGTGATAAAATTCACCCCCAAAAGTGAATTATTCAATATAACTCGATATTTATTAATATTTTTTAATGGAACTGATTAAAAATTATTTTTGAAGGGAGGATTTATCCTTTCTTACGAAGGGATTTTTTACGCAACCGCCCCCAAATACCGTAAACTACCCCTTAAAGTAATACAACGCATGTAAACGATGAAACAAAATGTTTTCCTTAAAATTACTTAAATCGAATAAGTTAGTAAAAAATAATATTGTTTTAATGTTATATTAAAGTTACCTTTTTGTGACTATTATTAGAGTTGCTCATTATTATCATTATTATTATTATTTTGTGAATTGTAATATTGAAAGAAAATTTAAATATTTATAGTTTTGGCGAGAAAAAGTAGTAGTAATAATAATAATAATAATAACACAATAACAATAACAATAATAATAATGATGATAATGAGCAGCTATAATAATAATTATAAAAAGGTAACTCTAATATAATATAAAACAATATTATATTTTACTAACATATTAAATATAAATAATTTTAGAGAAAAAAAATTTCTTCATCATTTACATGCGCTGTATTACTTTAAAGGGTAGTTTACGGTATTTGAGGGCGGTTGCGTAAAAAATCCCTTCGTAAGAAAGGATAAATCTTCCCTTCAAAAATAATTTTAAATCAGTTCCATTAAAAAATATTGATAAAAATCGAGTTATATTGAATAATTCACTTCTGGGGGTGACTTTTATCACCCCTTTTTTACTACTATATTACAAAAAAATGTATAAAATGATTGTTTTTTATATAAATTACATTCTGTTTCCACATGTAATAAATCTCAAGAAAAAAAATTTTGTTCATCATTACATGCGATGTATTACTTTAAGGGGTAGTTTACGATATTTGGGGCGGTTGCTTAAAAAATCCTGAAGCACGACAACTGAAATATTCGATAGAGTAAATGGAAATACTTTTCTTTATTCTTTTCAGTTCATATCCTGGTTTTTATAAAGAAAAAAAGCATAAAAAATCTAGTTATCTTCAAATATAAAATAAGGGTTGCAACCCCTTGGGTCACAAATACACCTAAAATCTTCGACTTCTTACGACAAATATTTTCCACTTTATTTTATTAAAAAATATTAATTAGAAGCCGAGATATGATAAAAAAACGATTTTCGGATAAAACTTTAGGGGTGGTTTTCACCCCTTTAAAGCGAGTTATCGCACATAAAAGAAAATACGTGTCTCATCGTTTTTCGAGTACTACAACATATCCAAAAATTATTGAAATCGGAGAGGTCGGGTTGGAGACCTTTCCTTGTCAGTTCGGTTGTTGGTTTGAGTACACCTCACCAATATTTTTACAAATTTTACAAGTTTTTATTTCATTCCGGCTGTAGTAAATTAAAGGTTTTTGACGGTCAATCTAATTCATAAACTCAGTTTTAGTTTGAGACAAATAACAATTAAATATTATCATAAGTTTCATTTAGTGAAGTTTGAAAAATTGCATTCACCAGTTTTCAATTTGTGAAATATCAAATAAAGTGAAGTTTCACGACCAAGGTCTGTGTTTTCATTTCAACATCTATTTTCTGCTTTGGATTCCACAACCCGTTCCGAAGTCACCTTTCGTGGACCACCGCTACCAGAAACGCCAATTGGGATTATTTTATTCATCTTTCTCCGTCTACAATAAAGGTAGGTGTCAACAATGTTTCGCTATGTTCAAATTATTTATAGCAAATTCTGTGTTTATATTTTCACCAAATATGTTTATTTTTAATGTTAGCCCCTTGGATCAATTTTACAAACTGACTCTGGTACTCCAGATTCATCGAATTTATACCCCAAGTTTTGTATACCTCCCATTGTGTAGCTAATAACCCCTTCTAACTAGATTACCTTTCTTAGAAATATTAACCTTCGATAAAAGAAAATTTTACCACAGTAACAAACCTTTAGTTTCATTAGCGTAATGATAATCCCATTGTCTCCCTTTCTTTCTTTCTTAAGCAATAAACTACCTGTCGAGATTTTATACAATTTTAATGATTTGTGGAAAGCAATAGGTTTACCTCAATGAGTTTTCAAAAAAAAATGAGAAAGGGTACCCCTAATCTCTTTCTTTGAAATTATGTACCCATATTTTTGTTATTATGTCCCATTTTGTTTCTTTTAATGTTCTAACTTCGTTTATATCTGTCCCATTCAAGCATAAGTCCAAATCCCTGGTAGTAGAATTGAGTTTCTGCACCTAACATTGGATCAAACCTTGTCCACACTCCACATTTGTTTTTTTTTAAAGGAATTGATAAAAGAAAATGAATAAATAATAAATTAACAAATAAATAAATGTTTTGTTTTGTTGTTTGTCTGTGGAGTCATGACAAATTTTTGGGGGCACGTCCGGGATCGTAAATGTTTGAGTTGGTAATGGTATAAAACGATGTGATGTTTACAAGACCAAAAAGTTCAAGTCAAGTCCCTTCCGAATCTGAATCTGAATCTGAAAGAACAGGTAGCGATTTTTAAAAACCTTTAACGGAAAAACGTGGTAGGAAACGTAGGCGGAAATCAATCGAAGAAAAATCCAACTTAGAGAAATTAATTTATTTAGAAAAAAATAAAGAATTTGACCCTTTTAAAACAACCCATAGGATTCCTTCGGAAGAAGCCCTACTTGGTGCCACAGGTTCAGAACCTGTAGTTACAATTAATCACAGTAGTTTAGGAGCGATACCCAAAACATCAATTGAAAATCCAAGTCTTGTACAAGTAGAAGAAATAAATATTAGGCCTCCGAATTTAGATAATAACATTAACATGGCTCTTAGCAATAGTCAATTAGTTTCCCTTAAGGATGCTTTACAAGCGATCCCAGAATTTGACGGTGAAAATATACCGCTATCCCATTTCATTTTAGGATGCATGGAAGCGAAAGAAATGCTTCCAGCAGAAGCCGAAACAAACCCCGTAAAAGTAGCTAGGACAAAATTAAGTGGGGAAGCACATAGAGCGATCCATGGTAGAAGTTATCAAACAATTGCAGATTTTATTAAATTTTTAAAAGAAATATATGCACCTTCAAAAAGCATATACCAATTACAGGGCGAATTAGGTTGCGTCTACCAGAAAGATAACGAAAATGTAGTTTCTTATGCAAATAGGGTTCAGGAATTAGGAACTTTGATTATAGAGACCCATAAATTAAATAATAATGGCCGAATAGACAATAGTTTTAGGGACCACGTAAAAACAGAAATGCAGGATTGCTTCATACAAGGTCTAAAGCCCGAAATAGATCAAAGAATGCGTGCCGTGAACAATTTAGATGGCGCAGTTACTAAAGCCATTCGTATCGAAAGGGATATAGCTGCGAAATCCGCTTTAAGAAATAAATTCCCAGAATTAAAGAAACAAGATCTTAGTAGGAATAATATTAGTAACAATAATTCAGTAAATTTACCAAATTCTTTATCAAAATTAAACAGTTGTCAAATTTGTAACAAACCGGGTCATATTGCAACAAATTGTAGAGAAAGATTTCCCCGTGTAGATCAAAATAAATTCATTAAAAATTCGAATTGCCAAATTTGTAATAAACAGGGTCATACGGTCGATACATGTTACTTTAGAAGACAAAATTCACAAAAATCTAGAGTTAATACAATTCAGGATAACCCTATAGTTTGTCAATTGTGTAAAAAACCAGGCCACGTTGCAAAGCAGTGTAATCAAATAAAATTCCTTCAAAAGCTTATTTGTCAATTCTGTGAAAAACCTGGGCACACAGCAGAGACCTGTTGGACCTTACAGAATCCTTCCAAATCAATAATAATTTGTCAAATCTGCAAGAAAGCCGGTCATGATGCACAAAACTGCTACTCAAGAATAGATAACAATCAGGAAAAGTTATTTTGTAGATATTGTAAAAGGGATGGCCATACTATAGAAACTTGTTTCAAAAAGGTTCAAGATAATAAATTAGATATTGAATCGGGAAACGGCAAAGGCTCTCAAATGACGGGTGCGCAACGAGGGCCCGAATCGAGATCACACCCAGTGATGCCAATACGCTATCGAGAGGACGAAATCCTAGAGTACGAAGGGTCACAATAAACTTAAATAAAAGAAATTCAGTGCCAACAATAGAAATTGAAATTAGTTCTTTGAATTCCATAATTCCAATGATGTTAGATACAGGTTCTGGACCCAACTTAATAAAAACAGGTTGCATAGATGAATCAATTGTTATTGACCGTGAACAAATTTTAGAATTAAATGGTATCACTAATCATTCCGTATACACTTTAGGACAAGTTAGTTTGAATATTTTAGATTGTCCTGTATTATTTCATTTAGTTGAAGATACTTTTCCCATTGAGCAATATGGAATTTTGGGTAATGACTTTTTCGAAAGTACAGGATCCAAAATAGATTACAATAGAAACTGTTTAGAAGTTGGTAGAATCCGAATCCCATTTTTACCGAATTCATAGTAGTACCAGCTAGGTCGCGGTCAACTTTTTGTGTAAAAGTAGAAAATAATGAGGTACGTGAAGGGTACGTCCCGAGATTAGATGTCGGAGAAGGCATCTATTTAGGCAATGCACTTGTCACCAATAACAGTGGTGAAGCTTATTTAGGTATCATAAATACAAACAATAAGCGTGCCAAAATACCGGTACCCACTGTAGAGCTACTACCTTTTGAGGAGGTAAATAAACTCGAAAATCGTTCCCCTGTGGAGTATACTGAAAATTGAAAATCTAATAATTCTTTTTCTAAACTCAAAAATGATAAGCAGAGTTTTAAAGTGATGATTGAACATGGAGACTCATTAATAAATTCTAAAAATGAAAATGAAATTGAAAATGAAATTAACCCTTTCGCGCCCGCCAACGTGATATATCGGGCGCCTGCACTTTCCGTAGCTGCCCGCCAACGGCAAATATCGGGCTGCTTATACTTTCCGTAGCTGCCCGCCGCCGATAATAGCCGTTTTGGGACTGGCGCTTATTCAGTGTGTAACTATGCCCATTCAGTGTGTAATTTCTATTACAATGCTCATAATATTTTTAATGCGGTATTGAGGGCACAGTTGGGTGGCGAACGGGCGGGCTATGAGGGACGGTAGGCTCCAAAGAATGCGGGCGCGAAAAGGTTAAAAATGAAAATGAAAATAAGAATGAAAATGATAGATCTCCTAATTCAACTCCTACAAATTCTGTGAATCAAAAGGGTTCTGATTTGAAAATTAGATTTCCAAAAATCTTTTCAGATTATACAAAGTATAGTGATGAAATTGAGAAGTCTTTAAAATCAAAAGGTAAGAATTGTTATGCAAATTCGAGGGATAAAAATGAAGAATTCTCCAATATTGAATTAAAACAATGTATTGAAAATGAAAGATTGAAAATAAAAATAATTCAAAGATTATAAAAAATGAAAATGAAAACGAAGAATCTTCAAATCCTATATCGAAAATTTGTATTACAAATTCTAAAAATGGAAAAAGAAAGATTTCTCAATTTGTAAAGGATAAAAGTAAAAAGGGTTTTAAATTTAAAGGGCTTATAAATGAAGAAAAAATGGATCCTGAAATTTTGGAATCTAATAATGTGAGTAAACATAAAAGGGAAAATAAAATTGATGAAAATAAAATTGTTGAAAAAGAAATTGATGATGAAAATAAAATTGTTGATAAAATTGTTGAAAATGAAATTGAGGATGATAATAAAATTATTAAAAAAGAAATTGATGATGAAAATAAAATTGTTGATAAAATTGTTGAAAATGAAATTGATGATGATAATAAAATTGCTGAAAAAGAAATTGATGATGAAAATAAAATTATTGATGAAATTGTTGAAAATGAAATTGAGGATGATAATAAAATTGTTAAAAAAGAAATTGATGATGAAAATAAAATTGTTGATAAAATTGTTGAAAATGAAATTGAGGATGATAATAAAATTATTAAAAAAGAAATTGATGATGAAAATAAAATTGTTGATAAAATTGTTGAAAATGAAATTGATGATAATGTTACGGCCGTTACGTTCGTTATGACCGTTACGCCGAGGAGAGGTTTCCCATTTCTTGCGAAGCATCTCCTCGGAGCGTTCTCACGAGATTTTGGAGCTGAGTTGCACATTCCGGCTACGTTATCTCCCGTGGGAGACGAGCCGTGGTGCAGCTCAGAGATGCTACGCGGTTTCGCGATCCGCGATTTTGGTCTCCTTACGCCTAGCTGATATTAGCTAGCGCAGTTCTGGACAGGTAGAGACTCTGAGTCTGACCCGCGATCTGTCTGGTTGTTTACCTTTTGAGCGTGACACCTTCTCTCGCGTTAGTTAGAGCCACTTTGTATCCGGTGCCCTCTTCCCGACTTGATATTCAGTTGCCAATAAAGGTCACTTTAGGTGACTTTATTGACCCCTTCATTTCTGTGTCTACGAGTTCTTTTCTTTTCCCTTCCTTTCCCGGCTATCCATTGACCAGGTAGGTCAGTAGATAGCACCTTCTCACGAAGGATCCCACGTGACGACCCTACGGGACGTCACAAATTGGTGTCAGAAGTCCTGCAACCCACCCTTTCTTAAAAAAAAAAAAAAGAAAAAAGAAACAAAAATTTATCTGACACACAAATTGGTGTAAGAAGTCCTGCAACCCACCCTTTCTTAGAAAAAGAAAAAAGAAACAAAAATTTATCTGACACACAAATTGGTGTCAGAAGTCCTGCAACCCACCCTTTCTTAAAAAAAAAAAGAAAGAAAAAAGAAACAAAAATTTATCTGACACACAAATTGGTGTCAGAAGTGTTGAAATCCATCCCCTCAGAACCAGAAACAAAAAAATTTATCTGACACACAAATTGGTGTCAGAAATCCTGAAACCCACCCTTCAACAAAAAAAAAATATATACGGTTTGAATCGTGGCGAAGTGTTGGTGTGCGTCGTGACAAATTTGTGAGGATACGCCGCAAAGTAGTGATCACCGGCAACACTCCACACCATACGATCATCTCAGCCCCATCGAGCGAGAAATCAACTGTTCTGGATACGGACCACCGGCGCGGAATACGGATTCGTGACTTTCGGGACCCGGGATTCTGTTCAGCCGATTGAGGAAGCTCACGATTCAAATAAGTATCAATGTTTGTGTTACTGCTCGTGATTTGCGTCCTAAAAGGGTGAGTCACTATAACATAATATTATTGCAATTATTTTGTTTCTTTTTCTGTCCATTATTGTTTTGAAAATTGTTCATGTCAAGTGTTGACAGACGTGAACTAAGATCCCAAAGATTCAATAACTGGCGTGATATCGATAATACATCTATTAGCTCAGGATCCTCAAATAATTCAGAAATGGCCAACGAAATGGATGTTCACTTTTCATTTAAAGATGCTCTAGACTTAGTCCCAAGTTTCAATGGTCACAATATATCGCTTGATAGGTTTGTGAAATGTTGTCAGCGCGCTCAAACGCTACTACCGGAAGCGTTCGAATCAAAATTTTTAGTAGGAATACAAACAAAGTTATACGGTCAGGCGTATGAAAGAATAGAATCAAAATTAGAGTCTCTCACCACAGTAGATAGATTTTTGAAAGAACTAAAGAAATTATATACAAGAGGCGAAGAACTTTCGGATTTGGAGCATGAACTGAAGAACATGTTCCAAAGCCCGAATGAAAAAGTTTCAGATTTTGCTGCAAGAGTAAACAAAATCTTGAGAAAAATAAAAGATCGGATTAATACTACTTATTCTTTAGAGAACCAAGTAACTTATAGAAATCAAAGACGAGAAGAAGCACAAGAAATAGCTCTTCAAGCTTTCGTGCGAGGTCTTTTAGATGAAATTGCGAATAATTTAATGAATAAGAATCCCATCGATCTCGATGAAGCAATCGAAGAAGCTAGAACAATTGAAAAAGAACTAGCTAAACGTCTTTTAATTAATAATAAAAGATATTCACATTTTGATACCAGTTCCAAAAATAGATCTCAAATTAATAATGCGAGAATCAGATTTTGCGAGTCAGAAGAATTAAAAGATAAAACAAAACATTGCCAAAATTGTGGAAAAACCGGTCACTCCTTTGAAGAATGTAAATTTAGAATAAAATGTTATAATTGCCAAAAATTAGGTCACAAAGCAAATGAGTGTAAAATACAAAAAAATAAATTTCAAAATGAACTCCCAGAAACTTATAACAAACAAAGTCGTGAGAGTAACTACCAAAATAAGAATAGAAATAGCTCATACTCGTTTTTCAAAAATAAAAAATCAAGTGAGTCACAACAAAGAAACTTTGGATACCAAAATTTAGATATTGAAGAAGAAAAATTAAAAAACTTGGTTAGAACACTTTTAACTGAAATTAATCCGCAAGCTTTAAACTCGAAATCGACTCCTCAGGAAGGTGCGCTGAAGAGTCAGATTCAGAAGAAGCACCAAATCAATGTGATAAAATTGAAAAAGCAAAGATTAGATTCGGAAAGGGAATAAAAACAAAACCTGCTACCATAATTTTGAGTTCCCCAGAATTAGAAAAGGAAAGCGGTGAATTTTTCCTAGATACCGGCGCGGAAATAAATATAATAAAGTGTTCCTGCGTAAAGGATCACATAGTTTGTACAACAAACACAAGATGTGAAATATCGGGGATTACCGATGGTATAACCGAGTCTTTTGGGACTTGCGAGTTAACCATCAATGGAATCAAAACCATATTCCACATCGTAGAGGATAGCTTCCCAATAGAGCAAGATGGAATGTTGGGAAATGAATTTTTCCGACACCATCGGGCTGTTATCTCCTACAAAGATGAGTACATTTCAATGCATGGTCAAAGAATTCCATTTAAATCCTGCGAATTTATCAATATACCACCTAGAACGCGACAACTATTGAAATTACGTGTAACAAATACTGAGATTAGTGAAGGATATATTCCCTCCATAGAATTAGGAAACGGAATTTATTTAGGAAAAGCGTTAGTTCAAAATATTGACGGCTTAGCTTCAGTTTATGCAATAAATACTACAGAAAAAACAGTTACAGTAAAAATTCCAGAAGTAGAACTAGAACCTTTCATTGAAATTAACGAAACAGAAAATAACAATAAAATATATCAAGTTAAAATTTCAGAAAATGATCGATTTAAACAGTTAAAATCATTATTAAAATTAGAACATCTTAACGAAGAAGAAAGACAGCATGTGGAAAAACTTATTTCAGAAAACACAAACTTATTTCATATACCGGGTGACAAATTAGGATCTACTTCAGTAATGAATCATGAGATTCATACTACAGATAATATTCCTATTAATGTAAAACAATATCGTTTTCCACCAGTCCACAAGGAAGAAATTAAAAAACAGGTCAAAGATTTATTAACAAACAATATAATACAACCGTCCTCATCTCGGTTTAATTCTCCTGTTTGGATCGTCCCCAAAAAGGAAGATTCACAGGGTAACAAAAGATGGCGTATGGTAATTGATTTTAGGAAATTGAACGAAAAAACAATTCCAGATGCATACCCTCTTCCAAATATAACGGACATATTGGATCAATTAGGAAGTGCTCGTTATTTTTCAGTTTTTGATCTTGCCTCAGGATTTCACCAAATCGAAATGCATCCCCGCGATAAATACAAAACTGCGTTTTCAACACCTAACGGACACTATGAATTTAATAGAATGCCCTTTGGTTCAAGAAACGCCCCTGCAACGTTTCAAAGATTAATGGATGTAGTTTTATCAGGATTACAGGGAAATGAAATTTTTGTATATCTAGATGACATAGTCATCTACGCGGAAACCCTCAAAGAACACGAAACAAAATTTAAAAGATTAGCAGAACGTCTCACAAAAGCTGGACTCACTTTACAAATTGACAAATGTAGATTTTTAGAACCAGAAGTAGTATATTTAGGGCATATTATTAGTGCCAATGGAGTCCGACCGAATCCAGACAAAATAAAAGCAATAAAAGAATATCCAATACCCAAAACGGATACTAATATTAAACAATTTTTGGGTCTTGTAGGTTATTATCGTAGATTTATAAAGAATTTTGCAGAAATAGCATTACCTTTGAGTAGACTATTGAGAAAAGATGCGAAATTTGTGTGGGAAGAAGACCAACAAAAAGCATTTGAGATTTTAAGAGATAAAATTTGCGAAGAACCAATTCTACAGTATCCAAAATTCTCAGAAGAATTCATTGTAACCGTAGATGCATCAGACTATGCAATCGGCGCGGTATTAAGTCAAGGAAAGATAGGTTCTGACAAACCCGTTCATTTCGCTTCTAGAACATTAAATACAGCCGAAAGAAATTACGAAACAACGCGAAAAGAATTGTTAGCGATAATTTTTGCAGTACAGCAATTTAGACCTTATTTGTACGGTAAGAAGTTTACTCTCGTAACTGACCACAAGGCATTAACTTATTTAAAATCAAAGGATAGACCGAGTCCACAATTGCAAAGATGGCAGATTCTTTTGAATGAATATAATTATGAAATTAAACATGTCGCTGGAAAAAGTAATAAAGTAGCAGATGCTTTATCCAGAAATCCGACTAGTCAAAAGGTAAAAAACGAAAAAGCTCAAGTATTACCAATTAGGAAACGTGTAGAGGATTCTACGGAATCGGAAAATGAATATAAAAAACCAAAATTGGTACACCAACCAAAAACTCGTACAAGGGAAACATCAGATGAGACATCAGGAAAGAGACTTTCAAAAAAACCAAAAATCGAGACAGAAATAAGACCGACTGGAATTGCTATCACTCCGAAGCAAATTCCCAAAAAAAGAGGTAGACCAAGAAAACCACCCAAAACAGGAAAACCTGGTAGACCAAGGAAATATTGGTTACCATCAACATCCCAAGAAAAAACAGAATTTACTGGATATGAGAGTGACGACGAAACGCATGATGAAGAGATTCCATGCAAACGTCAAAAACAAACTTGGAAAGACGACTACGAAAATTCTGAAAAAATATTTTCAAAGGAAATTGAGCCAACGAAAATTGTTACGACTGCTGAAGTCTATGAGGAAAAAAAGAGAGAAAAAGGTACAAGAGGTAGAGAATGCAGAAGATCATTCCCCTCGGAAAAGGTGCCTGAAAATATAAATGATATTGAGATATGCCCAAGTGATACAAGAGATATCACGTGGCACAGAGATTCAGCACCAATTTCAATTCGTGGCATAAGTCCAATGAAAATTTCAGAAAAAGTAGAAGAAATTCCAAAACCCAGCATGGAACAACCAACATTTAGATCACCTTCGATTCCGGTACCAAACGTTTCAACCAGAACGTACCACAGTAATTTGACGGAGGAAGAAAATGAATCATCGGATGATGAAAAAGATAATATAACAAATGAGGAAGAAAATAATACAGAGAATGATATAGAAAATGATTCAGAAAAAGACATAATAAATGATGGAATAGATTCAGATTTCAAAATAGAAAACTCTTTTGATCACATTTCAGAGTGGCAAAAAGAGATAAATGCAATCACTGACGACAGCGATTCGTCAAGTGATAATGATGACAAAAACTACCAACCCACAAATTATTATAGGAAATCTTTAAAAGTGTCTGAAACACCTAGAAAGACTAGAGTTTCAAATAGAAAACCAATTATTACAGAAAGTAGAAATATTACAGGAATAGTAAAGGTTTCTCAAGAACATTTATTCTCAAAGCAAGACAACTTAGCTTTTTTCACAACAGCTGACTGTACACTGGATACCCAAGTAACTTTAAACCTGGTAGATAAGAAACTCGTCAAACGCAATGAACTTTTATCAAATCAACCCAAAGTAGGTGAAGTAATAGTGATTCGTAAAAATAATATCCATTATTTCGGTTTAATTTGCAAAACAAATAAACTAAAACAATTTAAAATGCAACATTTTACAGAAACATTAAACGTACTTTTTGAACTTCTTGATCTTTTTAAAATAAAGTCAATTAGAATTTCGAAAGACCCCGATTTAATGAATAACTTAACATGGAACAGTATTAAAACATTTATCAGATCAAAATCAATAAATTCAAACACTAATTTTACTCTTTGCGAAAGTCTTCAAATAACCCCTCCCGCTGAAATCAGAAACGCGATAATAGAAGAATTCCACAGCTCAGCAGCTGGAGGACATAAAGGAATAACAAAAACATATCATAGAATATTAACAGAATATTATTGGCCAAAGTTAAAGGAACAAATAAGGCATTTTATAAAAAATTGCATGGAATGTCAAAAAAACAAGTTGGTACGAGTAAAAACAAAAGCTCCAATGGTAATTACTGATACTCCTAATGATGTTTTTGATAAAGTAGCAATAGACATTTATGGTCCGCTACGAACAACAAAAAACAATAACACTTATTTGCTAACCATATTAGATTTACTTACAAAATATAGTGTTGCAGTTCCAATTAAAACTAAAACTAGTGAGGAAATAGCTAAAGCTTTTGCAACCTCATTTATTTGCCCTTTTGGCCCACCTAAACAAATTTTAAGCGATCAAGGTAAAGATTTTATGTCTAACACAATGAAACAATTTGCAAAATTATTCAAAATCAAACAGTACAGAACTTCCGCATATCACCCTCAATCAAACGGTTCGCTAGAACGCAGTCATCATACTTTGACTGAGTATTTAAAAAATTTTGTTACAGAACATCAGAAAGACTGGGATAAATGGATTCCTTATGCAATGTTCTCTTTTAACACTAGCGTCCATGAAGCAACTGGTTTTACACCTTATGAACTTGTTTTTGGAAAAAAGAGTAGAACTCCATCAGAATTCACATCTGAAAGTGAATTAATAACATATGAAGATTATTTATTAAATCTTTATAGAACCCTTAAAGAATTAAAACAGCAAGCAAGAGAAAATAGTATTAAACAAAAGAATAAATCCAAAAATTACTATGATAGGAAAGTTCAGGTTAGACACTTCGAACCAAACCAACTAGTCTTTTTACTCAAAGAACCTAGAATAGGAAAATTTGACAAGCAGTATAAAGGACCATATAAAATTACAAAAATTCTAGATAACAATAATATTGAATTGGAAATAAAACCTAACAAATATAAAACTGTACATTCAGATAAAATAAAACCTGCTTATGTTGTAGACAGCATACAGAATCAGCACAAGTAAAAAACCTTGATATTAGGAACTTCGATGCAAACCCAGGCTTGTATTCGAACAAACATAGAGTGCGTTATGTGAATTACCCACGACAACTGGAAACTGAAATTTAAGAGATTCTATATAATACTAAAGTTTGATATACTAATCAAATCTATTAACAGTCCCTTATTAATTAACAAATATCTCATTCAAATGAAATAGAGACGAAACCCGAGGGACGCGGACACGAGTGAGGCGCACGTTGATGCGACATTACCCTTATATGTATATATACATATGTAGAATTTAAAAAAAAACAAAAAAAAACAAAAATAACTAGGTTAAGGACAATACTAATACGAATTTTAAGTTTTGAATAGCTTAGCCAGCCAAACTGGACATAATCATCTGAAGGAGAAGCATCTCCTGGAGTTGAAGCAGTCAACTCTTAAGAGGACAGGAAATGATACTGCCCAAAAGATGAGCCAACCTGATACATGACGAGATTGGAGGAATTCAAGTAACCTTCAGCCTCATTCATTGACGGAAACAGGAATATCCGTGTTGCGAAATATAGATGATCCTAAGAAATATTAATAAACAAAACTAACATTATTATAAGTGGAAATATGGAATGAAATATATAGATTGAAATTGTAAAAACCCATAACCCTTAGGATCGAGTCAATAACACACATTTGGTCCCCACGCGATTTTCAGATCTGGAGGAACCAAACGTGCTGCCTAGGGTTTGTTCCCACTGGGTTTTCCCCTAGGTGCACCGCCAAATGGGGCACGTTAAAAGCTACCGGCACCTCAAGCTTTGGTTCACCAGAAGATTTTGGACCATAAAGAGTAGAAGCAATTAGTCATTAGTTATCGACACTTGCCGATGCAGGAGCATCAGTCTTTTTGTAAGGGGGGAGGTGTTACGGCCGTTACGTTCGTTATGACCGTTACGCCGAGGAAAGGTTTCCCATTTCTTGCGAAGCATCTCCTCGGAGCGTTCTCACGAGATTTTGGAGCTGAGTTGCACATTCCGGCTACGTTATCTCCCGTGGGAGACGAGCCGTGGTGCAGCTCAGAGATGCTACGCGGTTTCGCGATCCGCGATTTTGGTCTCCTTACGCTTAGCTGATATTAGCTAGCGCAGTTCTGGACAGGTAGAGACTCTGAGTCTGACCCGCGATCTGTCTGGTTGTTTACCTTTTGAGCGTGACACCTTCTCTCGCGTTAGTTAGAGCCACTTTGTATCCGGTGCCCTCTTCCCGACTTGATATTCAGTTGCCAATAAAGGTCACTTTAGGTGACTTTATTGACCCCTTCATTTCTGTGTCTACGAGTTCTTTTCTTTTCCCTTCCTTTCCCGGCTATCCATTGACCAGGTAGGTCAGTAGATAGCACCTTCTCACGAAGGATCCCACGTGACGACCCTACGGGACGTCACAATAATAAAATTGCTGAAAAAGAAATTGATGATGAAAATAAAATTATTGATGAAATTGTTGAAAATGAAATTGAGGATGATAATAAAATTGTTGAAGAAGAAATTGATGATGAAAATAAAATTATTGATGAAATTGTTGAAAATGAAATTGAGGATGATAATAAAATTGTTGAAAAAGAAATTGATGATGAAAATAAAATTATTGATAAAATTGTTGAAAATGAAATTGATGATAAAAATAAAACTGATCTTGAAGATAAAATTGATATAAATGGAAAAATTGATATTGAAGATGAAATTGAAATTGGAAATAAAATTGATAAAATTGATATTGAAAATGAAACTGATAATGAAATTGAAAATGAATTTGAAAATAAAAACGATTACAAAATTGAGATTAAAAATAAAATTGTATCTGAAGATATTTTAATCGACAAACTATACAACTACGGTATTAGAGGCACAGCTCAAGAATTAATAAAAAATTATCTAAACAACAGAAAACAAAAAGTAATTATTGGTACGACTGAAAGTTATTATGAATTAATAAACACGGGTGTGCCTCAAGGTACTATACTGGGTCCATCACTTTTTGTAATCTATATAAATGTATGTATTGTGATGGGGGTTTTACGAACCCCATCCACAAGTAAAGAGTAATAACGCAGCGTCCTACCGGTAAAGGCGCCGAACGCGGGAATCGGGGAATCCGAATCCCGGGTGACCGGTAAGGCACCTTCGTACCCCCTGGGCAACCGCACATAACCTCCAGCCTGTCACTTCGGCCACTCGTTCTTTTTTTCATGAATCGACCGAGGTACCGATCGGGAATCGACCGCCGAACAACGCGGGAATTGAAGCCGGGAATACGAACGGCCATATTGCGGCGCGGCAACCGGGAGCCATTCAAAGTCCCGGCTACCGTTCCGAGGGAGATACCCTCCTGGCACCATCAGGGACGAGGGAAAAACCACCGGCCCGATCCCTGCCCCACCGGAGGAAGGGATAACACCGGACCCAGGCGTTCCGGAAGAGACGACACCCGGGAAAACGTCGGCCGGGAGCCACCGGATTCGAACCGTCCCGCGCCGGCTAGGGAGCGGCGATTAGTACGGAGGGCAGCACCGGACGGACCGGCGAGGCTCCGGCGCTGCGATCCACGGTCGATCGTCCCCCTCTCCGAGGAGAACCGGGGAGCGAGTCATTCTCGCGTTCGCCGCCATACCGCCCGGACCCCTTTTTGATTTTTGTGAAAAACTCGGAACGAGCATTCGAGAGGACGGTGTTGGAGGATTGCGGAAGGAGGAAAAGGTTCGTGAGCGGAGCTTACATCAGCTCCCCGTATTTCTTTATAAGCCTTTTTCTTTTCTTTTATTTTTGTTTGTAGTTTCTCTTATTTTTCGTTCTTTGTCCGGCACGTGGCCGGTAAAGTTCCGGGGGAGAAAGGAAGCGTCCTTTCCCCTTTGAGGTTCCGGTCCCTTTCCGGTTATTTTGAGCCCCGGTTCCGGGCGTCCGGACCGGGTAGGTTGCCCAGGGGAGCTTCCGGCCTCTCCGGGAGTTTCCCTCAGACGTGTGTGTGTGAGTGTGATACGGAGTGCGAGAGAGCGAGAGAGAGAGAGAGACAGGCGAGCCGGTCGTATCCCGGCCGCCATTTCGTGGTACCCCGAGTGAAGTCCGGTTGTTGGGATTTCTCCCGGGTTATCTTAGTTCGTAAGGACCAGATTGTTATTACTATTATTAATATTATTATTTCCGATTTTCATTTTTGATGTTATTTCTTTTTTTTGGGATTTGACCGGGAATAAAGATCCGGTGTTGTGATATCGTAGTAGATCCCGGGAGTTCTTATTCATTTTTCCGGTCCCCAAATCTTATTTTCCGTAGTTTTTCAGCACCCAGCACGGCCAGGTCGCCCCTGGCTGGCGCCCAACGGAAGGTTAGCAGTGCACGTGGAGGAGGTTGCCCGACCCTCCCGAATTCCACGTCACAAATTGGCGCCCAACGTGGGGCCCACATTAATTTAAAAACTTTAAAATAATTCGGGTATTTCTTTTCTTTTTCTTTTTCGTTTTCTTTTTTTTGTCTTTTTTCTTTCTTTTACCGGAATTCCGGCACTCTCCGTTGTGTCCGGAAGGCCGGTCGAACGTGCTGGGTGTCACGCCGGAACTTTCCAGAACCGTCTGGATCGCTCCGGAATAAAGTAACGGTCCTTTTCAAAACTCGTTTTGCTTCCAATTCATTTTTCTTTCTTGTTTTTCGGCTTTTTGAGAAAGAATTTATTTTTTTTCTTTTACTCATTGTTCAAGGAAAAATTAATTCTTTTTTTTTGCTTTTTATTAATTTTTTTTCTTTTGTAAAAAAATTAATTCGTTGCCTTCTCGTTAATTTTTCGGGAAAAAATTAATACGTTTCTTTTCTTTTTTTGGGTTGATTCTTCTTTTTTTTTTTGAAAAAAATTTAATTCTGTAGTTAGATAAATTACCAATTTCTCTCTCTCAACCGCTCTTTGGCTCTCACACGAGCAAGTCCATCGGGACCTCTTTCCCGATTGATTGGGAATTTTTCGACATTCCTAAAAATTATTATTATTTTTTTTTTCCTTTCTTTTTTCGATGTTTTGTGCTGTCGAATAAAAGATTGCATGTGTTGAAATATTTATTTCGCCAATCCTCTCCCATCTTAACCATTAACGGGTGGTTACCGTCGAGTATTCGGGGTTTCTGAAAAGCGACTTTCCGCGTACTGGCGCTATTCCGGAACCCATTACTTTCGCGTGCGTTTCTTTTTTTTCTTTCTTTTTCGGGTATTAATAATAAAATTTTTTATTAATTCGGAAAATTTTTCTTTTTCGGAAGTGGTGTTTCCCGAGGCGCGGCGAGGATAATAACACTATGAGTCGTGCGTCTTCGGATTATGAGGGCGAATGGATGCACTTCTCGTGGGAAGGCATCGATTTGTCCTCACGTACCACCGGGAGTGTTCGGTCCGACCCGGAGGTCCGGGACTCGTTTCTTGCCGGGTTAGTAGAGCGGGAACCCGGATCAACGCAGGAGCGGCCACCCTCGGGTGCGATAGCACGGGAGCTTCCCCCCCGGGCGAACGACGAGGACCGTCTCTACGTTGAGATGGAGACCGGCAGCGTAAGGCCGCGAATAAGAAGGGACTCGTTAGGAACTCGGGGCCCCTTCACCGAGCGAATGCGTGAAGTCGCGAGAGAGGCGCCCATGCGTCGGGCGCCTCCCACATTTCCCCCGGGGAAATCCCGGGCCGACTACCGGGAACAAGAAAGTGGATACCGGACGCATACCGACTCCGACCAGCAACAGACAGTGTTGAGTGACCCCAGAGGGGATAGTGTGCACCCCAGTGCGACCGAAGAGAGACTCCGGAACGAATTCCCCACGTATCGGGTGCCGCCACTCAGGGACCATCTACGACGCCGACGCTACGGGCGGGATGGGTCCCCACCGCTGGAAACGGGTCTCCGGCTGCATCTGGCCCAAATCGAAAGAAGCCGGTATGAGGAACCGTATCCGGACGGAACCGGCGCACATGACCGGGGCAGGACGCGACCTGACCCGGAACGCGAGATTCGCGTCGCGAGAGAATCGCTCCCTCGCCGGGAGCTCGCGGGTCCGTTCCACTCGACTCGGAACGACGACCAAATTAGACATGACGCACGGACGGACCACGGCGGTCACCCGACCTACGGCGGTATAGACGGAATAGGACACCCGACGGACGTACGAAGGAGACAATCGATACCAGGGAATCCCCACGTCGCTTTCTGGCTACCCCCGGCCTCAGTAGCGGTGCCTGTCTCCACTACGACCACGACAACGACAGTGACGTATACCACGACGAGACCGGTTAGTAGTTCATACGTCGCCAGCCGGACGATTCCACCTCACGACGATAGTCCAGCCCGAGATCACCGCGGAAACAGTCTCCCGCTCCTGCCACACCAAGAAGATCTTCACTGGCCCAGACGGCCGGACCTTTCGGAGATTCCGGGACATCGAATCGATGACCGGTTGCCCGGGAATACCCGGACACATGCCCCTCCGGCGGAAAGCCGATACGAAGAACGGCGAGAAGATCGTCCTCGAGAACGCGACCGCCGGGAACGGCGTTACGATCACCACCGGGATGAACCTCGATACGCCCCGGTACGCTCGGATCACTATTACGGGGAAAGGCGACGAGAAAACTCGCCTCGAGGATACGACCGCCGGGAACGCCGATACGACGATGACCGGGATGAACCGCGACACGCCCCGGTACGCTCGGATCACTCCGACGAGGAAAGGCGACGAGAAAACTCGCCTCCAGAATACGACCGCAGGGAACGCCCTAGATCCTCGCACCGGCAACGCGACCGATCCTATTCGCCGACTCACCACACAGACCGGGACCGACCCCGACTAGGCGCCTCCAGTCTCACCAAGTTGATCGGGAAGTGGAAGGTGGAATACTCCAATCGGGGCGAAGTGAGTGCGGAGGAATTCTTGGAGAAACTGGAGGACAGGGCATACATGGGAGGTATTAACCAAAACGACCTCCTCACCGTCATGTCAACCATCCTCCACGATAACGCCCTGCAGTGGTTCCGGGTACACCGAAAACGAATCACCACCTGGGAGGAATTCAAGCGACAATTCCTCCTACGTTTTGGGACTCGAGATCTCCAGCGACAGCTGAGGGAATACCTGAATAAGAGAACTCAGGCTGAAGAGGAGACCGTCGCCGAATTCATATGCTGCATCGAGGGCATCGCAGCACGACTGACGCAACCACCGAACGACGAGGAGCTTCTGGATATGACGTATTTGCATCTCCGGCCGAAATACCGAAAACATATCCACCGGCGTAGTATCGATTCCATGGAAGAGTTGTTGGAACGTGCGCAAGACTTGGAGACGTCGTGGGAGAGCTTCCGGCAGTTCCGGTCACCACCACCGAAGGAAGAAGCGCCCATCCGGGAGTTCGCTCCCCAATCCAAAAAACGGGATCCGCTGGCGAGAACCGGTAGAGTCGCCTCCTTGGGTAACGACGTAAAGAAGCCCGCGAAGGAAACCTACCGGAAGGAATCCGGTCGAAAACCGGAAGCAACCCCTTCCTCCTCTAGCACCACCCGACGCGAGACGGCTGGACCCTCGAAACCGGCGGAGAAGCGGAAAATCGTCTGCTGGAATTGCAAGGAGGAAGGCCACGGACTTCGGTCGTGCCCGAAGCCCCGTAAACCGGACCACTGCTACCAGTGCGAGAATCATGGTTCGGTACTTCCGTCGTGTAAACGGTGCGCGGGAAACGCCAAAAGGGAGTGACCTGCCCGATCCCGGCACCCTCTCCCAACGAGACTGGGATCATACACCGGGGATCTCCGGAAACGGAGCCTTCTCCGGCCGCACCGGAGATCAGTCCTCCGGACGACCCCGTAGGGGAAGCAATTAATGAACCCCGCAATTTCCGGGGGAACCGACTGGGAGCATCACACCGGAGTGACGTCCACTGTGGGGATATTTCTACCCTGGAACGGATTCCCCGACCGTTTCTCAACGTGGGAATCAACGGAATAAACGTGAGGGCCCTCCTCGATACGGGATCCTCGAGGACTTTTCTGGGAAGTATCGGAGTAGCTCCAGAATTTCGCGAAGGACTGGAGGTTCGACAACCGGCCTCCGGGTGCGTTCTCACGGCGGACGGCAGCGTCGTCATGGTCCGGGAGGAAGTCCTCGTCCCCGTCACTGTAGATGACTTCACGATTGAAATGCCGATCTCGATCATTCCAAATCTTTCGTCGGATGCGATCCTTGGAATGGACTTCGTCCGCCGTTTCGAGATTCAGATCAACGGGACCGACGACACTTGGATCTCCGCACTCACCGGCCGGAAACACCCGTTCCTGCCATCCGGGACTGACGAATCACCGGAAGAAGAAGAGGACGACACCTGCTGCGGACTGGTGGAGCTCACCGAGCCGGAAAAAACGCGGCTCCAGCAGTTTCTCGACCGGGAACTCCCGAAAGTTTCCGGGAAGACGGGGTGCACCTCGCTCATCAAACATAACATCGACACGCAAGGGCACCCAGCGATCAAACAGCGGTACTACCTGGTTTCCCCTCCCGTCCGGGAGGCCATGTACGCCGAAGTAGACCGGATGCTGAAAGAAGGGATCATCGAACGCTCGCAAAGCGAATGGTCCACGCCGGTCGTAATGATCCGGAAGCCTACCGGAAAATACCGGTTCTGCTTAGATTTCCGGAAGGTCAACGCAGTTTCAAAGAAGGATGCGTATCCGTTGCCGTACATCGAGGGAATTCTGGATAAACTTCGTTCCGCCAGATATATCTCGACCCTCGACCTCAGCCAGGCGTACCACCAGATCCCGCTGGAAGAGGGCTGTAAAGAAGTCACCGCGTTCACGGTACCAGGTCGAGGATTGTTCCACTTCAACCGGATGCCTTACGGACTCTCCGGCGCTCCGGCAACGTTCCAAAGGCTCCTCGATCGACTGATCGGCCCAGAAATGGTCCCGTACGCTTTTGCTTACCTGGACGACATCATTGTGATTACGCCAACGTTCGAAGAGCATCTACTTTGGCTCGGCCGCGTCCTACAAGCTATCGGAAATGCCGGACTAGCCTTGAATCCGGAAAAATGTGAATTTTGCCGGAACGAGGTCCGATATCTTGGGTTCCGGGTGAATAACGATGGACTACAAATCGATCCGGAGAAAGTAGCGCCCATACTCGAATATCCGGCACCCAGAACCCTGACGCAGCTACGACGCTTTCTCGGAATGGCGTCGTGGTATCGGCGATTTCTCGAAAACTTCGCCGATCTAACCGTCCCGTTAACCCGACTCCTGAAGAAGAATATCAAATGGAATTGGGGAGAAGAGCAAGAGGCCGTGTTCCGGAAGATCAAAGTGGCGTTGTCCACAGCTCCGGTCCTCACAACGCCGGATTTCTCCCTACCGTTTACATTACAAACGGACGCCAGCAATTCAGGATTAGGGGCCGTTCTTAGCCAGTCCAAGGATGACCGGGAGTACATCGTTGCTTGCGCCAGTAGGACTCTTTCGCCGGCCGAAATTAACTACACCGTCACCGAAAAGGAGTGCCTAGCGGTCATCTGGGCTATCCGAAAGTTCCGGCACTACCTGGAGGGATACCACTTTACCGTTGTAACGGATCACAGTAGTTTAAGGTGGCTCCACAACTTAAAAACTCCAGATGGAAGACTGGCTCGATGGGCTCTGGAACTACTGGAATATGACTACACAGTGGTTCATCGCAAAGGAGCACTGCATCATGTTCCGGACGCCCTATCCCGGATGTACGAACCACATCCGGAAGACGGGACTGCCGCCGTAAATCCGGCAGAATCGGAAAACGAAACTGCCGCCGTAAATCCGGCAGAACCGGGAGACGAAACTGCCGCAGTAAATCCGGCAGAACCCGGAAACGAAATCGCCGCCCTGGATCCGGAAGAGGATCCGGAAACAGAAGAACCGGACAACGACCCACCGGAACCACCCAAGGACGAAAGGTGGTACGACCGACGACTGGAAGACGTCCAGACACATCCGGAAAGATTCGACGGCTGGAAAATCGAAGACGGCCAGCTGTTTCGATACCGCCCCAACACGTACCTCGACCTAATCGTACCAGATCTCAACGCCTGGAAACTAGTAGTTCCTCCCAGTGCCCGAGACGCCATATTGCGGGAGACACACGATGATCCGCAATCAGGGCATCTGGGAGTCGGAAAAACGTACGCCCGGACCACGGAAAATTACTACTGGCCCGGGATGTATCACGACATCATGTGGTACGTCCGGAAGTGCCAGACTTGTCAACGTTGCAAGGTGGAACAGAAGGCGCCTCCGGGACCAATGGGAAAGCGAATCGCAACCGCACCATGGAAAATCGTAGCCGCCGATATTATGGGGCCATTCCCCAAAAGCACGCACGGCTGCCAATACGCCCTGGTCTTCCACGACCTACATAGTAAATGGGTGGAATGCGTGGCTCTACGGAAAGCAAATGGCCCATCCATTCTGCAGGCCTTTGAGAAAAGAATCGTCTACCGCTGGGGCAGTCCGGATGTATTCCTGACCGACAATGGAACCGAATTCGCCAACCGGAAAATCAGGAACTTTTGCCGAGGATTTGGAATCAGGATCCTCACTCTGCCGCCCTACCATCCACAAGCCAACCCGGTGGAGCGTATGAACCGGGTGATCAAGACGATGATTACGGCTTACGTCGAGGGGAATCATCGCGTCTGGGACGATCACCTTCATCAATTTCAGTTTGCATACAATACCGCCGTACACAGTACCTTAAAGATGAGTCCGGCATTTGTGAACTTCGGACGCATCCCTTCACCCCCACGTTTCGCCCGGCGCATTCTAGATGGAAAAATCAATTTGCCGAGGCAAGATCCAGAGGCGTGGGCTGAACGGATGCTCCGAATGACAGAAATTCACGACCTTGTGATACAATACTTAGAGACTGCAAACGAAAGACAGGCTAAATACTATAACCAGACGCACAGAGACTTGACGTATAACGTAGGCGACGCCGTGTGGAAGCGGAACCGCGTGCTCTCGTCCGCTGCGCAGGGAGTGGCGGCTAAGTTAGCGCCCAAATATTCGGGACCGTACAAGATCTCGAAGATCTTATCGCGCGTGGTGTACGAACTCGTGGATATGAAAGGTAAAACTCTCGGGAAACACCACATTAAAGATTTAAAACCCGCGATTCTCCCGGAGGAACGGACCCCGTTCCCTCTCCGGGCCGAAAATTAAACCCGCAATCCCCTGGAGGAGCGGACCCCGTTCCCCCCTCCGGGCCCGAAAGCTTAACTTGAAAAGTGAGAGAGGGGAGGCCCACGTGCTAACCGTATCATAACTAACGTCGTGCTTTCTTTTTCTTCCTTTTCGTCCATCTATCCGTACCCGAACGTACACCTGGTGTTTCGTTTCCTGTCTTCGCGCTCGTGCGAAATCCAATATCTCCCTTTTGCAGATCGAAGGATGGAAGGAACCGGAAACCAGGAGGAAAGCGCCGGCGCCCTCCGGGTGGCGGAGGTGATCCGGGAGGCCCGGGGACACCTTACGAAGGTGGAGGATGGGATCGACGGGATGATCGCCCGGGTGGAGGACCTGGTCAAGCAGATCCGAGGAGAGGAGACGCCCCCCCCCTACGGACTCAGCTCCCGCGCCGGAAGCGACACCGGCATCAGCTCCTCCGCCAACACCGGAACCTACGCCGGAACCAGTACCGGTCCCCGCACCGGCAGCTGCGCCGGAAGCCCCACCGGCCCAAGTACCGGCCTCCACACCGGTCCAGGAACCGGAACCGGCACGAGCACCAGCGATCACACCGGCCCCGAAGCCGGCGATAATCAACCGGGGAACGCAGGTGGAGAACCTGCCCCAAGGCCGCGTCGTTTACGCCCGTGAACGCCGGGAGAAGCAGCTGGTGAAGCCCCGACCACCGGGGGAAAGGAGGAGGCCTTTCGAGCGAAGAGCCCCACCAGAACCGGAGAAAAGAGCGAGGGAAAGGACGGAGGACCTCGTTAAAAACCGGTGCCCCAACTGTTTTGGGGAAGGCCACCGGGCGGAGGACTGCCCCCGACCGCGAAGGCAGGCATGCCCAAGCTGCCACCGACCCGGGTACACCCGGAAAAGTTGCCCGGATTGCACCGGCCGCAACCGGCGTTGGTAGGCCGGAGGAGGAGGACGAAGAAGAGAGACCCGGGAGACCCGGGATCGCCGGAAACGGAAACCGGCTCCCTGTCCAAAAAAAAAAAATAAAAAAATAAATTAAAGTGGGAGCGAAACGGGTGTAATCTTTTCTTAACCACTCTCCGATCCAAATCCCGGGTGAAGGTTTCCCTAATTTATCGGATCTTCTGCATGTAACTTCCGTATAATTTGCATGTACTCCAAAATACGTTAATGATTAGGATCGCCTGATCAGTCCGTTTACTGTTAATTCGTCATTTCGTTTTACTTTTGCTTTTGCTTGGTTGTTACCAGGGGTTACGACGTGCCTTTTCTTTACCGGAACTGCGTAGAGTTAAAATTTCGTTTTTTTTTTCTCGTCTTATTAAGGGGATGCTGGAGACAGGTCTGTTTTACCGACATATTTTCAGACACACTAATCTTTTGATTGATTTTACCGAATTGAAAATTTTTTGTCCAGAATTAAAGTATGGACGATAACGAAGATTGCAGACGCCATTTGCGTATAAAAAACGAAAAAGCATTAAAAAATTATAGTTTTATTTTCGATTTTGCGGTCGACTCATGATAAGATTTACTGCACACAACAGTTTCAGACTGTGTACGTATACAAAAACCTTACAGCAGTCTCGGAAATCCAATAAAGAAGAATCCTGCGCTTGCAGAAATGAGCTACGAGCTTAAGTATAAGAGAAACGTGCATTCGAAAATTTCATATGCACAAGTTACGTGTCTCCCTGAATTTAGCCAAAAACATATGGATCAGTATAATGGGTAGCGTTAGAGCAGGCGCTCTAGGGCTACGAGGACGGCCTGACAGTGACGGTCACGACAGTGACAGCACCCGAGAGGTTAGGTCAGTGTAATCGTGTAAGGTAGTGATGTTGAGCGGACCCGGCCTTTGACTACGACGAAAATGATCTACAAATATTGCGGGGAGCACACACTTCTGCACAACGCATAATGCGTAAGTATAAGAGAATTGATTGGTCCATACACATGTGCATAAGGGAATAGACCAATCAGTTTTCTTATGCTTACGCACTATGCGTTGTGCACAAATGTGTGCTCCCCGCTTTACAAAAAATATGCAAGATCTATCGGTCGACGTTGTTTATAGAAGTTATACAGAGGTGCAACCATGACGTAAGTATTAGAAAAGAAAAGAGTTGTAGCATCTAATTTTTACATCTGTAAATTTAAAAAATGTTGTGTCATCTCTTCCGTAGGATTTCTGCGCTGGCAATTTCGTTGTCCGACGTGATCGAACAAAAGCGTTGTCCGAAGCGATCGAACTGGAGCAAGCGAAACTGGGAATCTGGATAATATCAACATTGTTGATATACACTGCTCAAAACTTATACGGCATAGAAAATTTCTATACAAAAATTACCAAAATTTTACCCACGATATCTCCGTCAAAAATCATCTTAGTACTTTTATCAATTTCTTTTCGGATGCACCTGCATTACTGTAGCTCTTGAAATGTGAGAGTATGTTTGTTACCTAAAAAATAATCAACTTTGGCAAGGTGCATGGCAGCGGGAAATTTTTTTTAACAATTGTACTTATAGCGTCAGAAAGTGTGTACTTTTTCCTTCAATAAAAAAAGAAGTGCTTGCTATTTTTTTCGCAAAGTTACAGTCGTTTTAAGTAAACCTTGCATTTTCACTCATTATCGACATATCTCCGTCAAAAATCACCTTCAACGTGTTTTTAGCTTTCGCGCACGCACACACCCACACACGATGTGCAAAATGCAATCGGCAACCTCCCCGTGGTGTACATTGGATAATACCAATGCCGATTTTGGACGCGTGCAATATGCGTTTTATCTCAGGACTGTTAGTTCAGTAAATACGATAGAATTGTAATCTTACAAACATCAAATAGATCATTAGAACACTTTTTCCCTAGAATATACAAATTTTATAATAAAAATTTTCGTAAACGCAGATGTGTAAGTCGTGACAATGATTAGTTTTATAGCAGGTATCGCTTTTTATTTAAAATATTCTTTCTATTGACAATTCTTGTTGACCAAATGACAGATGACTCTCCTGTACGCCGATATCATCTACTACGCGACCGTTTTGGCGCGGATGAAAAACAACGAAACGCGATAAATCTGCGCGTTCACAGTATCGTTTATCCCGACAGTATAAAATTAGTGTCGATATTGTGTGAATTGTTGTTTAGAATTGGTTTTAGAATTGGTGTTTTAGAAGTGTTAGCGGTGTGTGTATTGTGTCGACATAATGGGACGAAAATACAACAGTAAAGTATTGCCTCTTTTTCGTCGAAGACTGTCTAGACGTACAGGATGGATAAGGTTAGTAACAATTGCATCCGTTTAAAAAACTTCCGTAATATTTTATCTTGTTTATCCAATGTATTGCATTTGTTATAATTATGTAGATAATTTATAGAAGAGGTAATGATGAATTAAATATTCTACATAATCCTATAAAGATCGCACATTTAAATAGAATTGTATGATTTTGCAATATTTTTCTGAAGTTATTATACATATAAAAATGTATGATGGAATATTTTTAAAAAACAAAAGATGAAAATATATTTTATACAGGAATCAATATTTCCACCAATGAATTATACACCAGAAACAAAGAATTATTTTCCGAAAAACTGACAATAAACGAACGTTCGCGACGTTTTCACTCTTGGTTTGAATGTGATTTGTTTCATGACCCAAACCAAGGGTGAAAAAGTCGTAAACGTTTGTTTATTGCCAGTTTGTCGAAAACCAATTCTTTATTTGAAATCTATAATTCACTGGCAGATTAAAATATTAATTTGTGTACAAAATATATTGTTATTGTTTTTTTGTAAATATTCTTTTATACATTTTTATATGTATAATAAAATGACAAAAAATTGAAAAATTATACAATTATATTTAAAGGTGCGATGATGTTTATATGATCTTTGTATCTCTATTTTTTGTGATAAGATATAGAAAAAACACACAAATATTGATTTATTTATTTATTATGTTAAATATTTAGTTTTTCGTTACTTCTTCTATAAATTATCCGCATAATTATAAATCTGTGGTAGCGAGCAGGTTACATAAAGTAGAAATCACATGTTCTAATATAAATAACATAAAAAATATCGTAAAGTTTGATTTTTACGTGAATTAAAAAAATTAATTTCTTAAAAATTATTTTGCCATTACATTTGTCAGGTAAATATATATCTTATGAAAAATTGCCAAACTAATTTTTAACAAAATTTTTATATCTTTATTTTTTTGCAGAAGGCGAAAGTTAAAAGCATTGGCTGCTAAAAAAAGCATTAAGCTCTCAAATGATACAAGCGCCGAATGTATCTGGCCGAATTGTGAGGATGACTTAAATGATTGTACCCTTGTCATCGATAACACAAGTCTTCTAGATACAAATCGTATCCAACAGCATGAGCCTGAAGAAAGCACAAAGTTATCTAATGATGGCGACGAATGTATCAATTTGAAAGTATTGGCTACTGAAGAAAGCACTAAGCTATCAAAAAATACTGGCGCCGAATACATCTGGCCGAATTGTGAAGATGAATTAGATGAATATACTCTTGTCATCGAAAAGACAGACTCTGTATATACTGATCATATCCAACAGCATAAGCCTCGAGGCAGTAGCATTATAAATATGTCTTTCTTCCTTGAAGAAATGCATCGAACATTTGATAATCACTGGCGAGGAGTTGATTGTCAATTTGAAAACTGGAAACTTATAAATACTATACGCCATGGGTTTAACACGCAGTTTATCTTTAAATGCAATGTATGCAATTATACAGCAAACTGTTGGTCACATCCCACAGATAGTATGGACATCAACACGGCTATCACATCTGGAACCATCAGTACTGGGATTGGTTATTCCCAAATGGAAGAAATGTTCGCAGCTGGAAATATACCGTGTATGTCCGAGAAAACATATATTGCACATCGAGACAAAGTACTCAAGGAATTTGAAAAAGTAGCCTTAAAAAGTATGAAAATGGCAGGCGTAGAAGAAAAAAAGTTTGCTATAGAAAGAAATGAAATTATTAACGGTTTTCCATACATAACAATTTTGCAGAATTGTTTCACTCGATAGTCTGCAAAGAAATTGGCGGAAAACGCATTTTTTATGGTGCGCGAGGTTCGTATAATACCAGGATTCTGTCAGCTATTATTCAACATAACACGCAACAAGTCCTCACAGAATTCCATAAAAGCGCATGTAACGATGTTTCTCCTATTATCGAGAAGTTGGAAAAGCGACGACAAATGAAAATAACTCGAACCAGAGAATCTCGCAAAATAGAGGGAAAACCCAAAAAATTTAAAAGAAACGTAGGAACAGATGGTTATTACGGACTTCAATGTCAACAGCCTGACCTCTCCCCTGACATATTCGAACAATATAAGCAAAAGCTTTTAGATAAATTATTCGAAAATGGGAAAAACTGGCAAGAAATTGAACGCCAGACCCGAAAGCAAAGAGATTGCGATTTATGGTCATCACTGAGAAAAATAATGTTGACAGCATCAAATTTTGGACTGGTATGTCGTAAGAGAGATACAACGTCTTGTGCAATGACTGTAAAAGATATTTTGTTTCTTCCGGTCACCGATACTGCAGCCATGAAATATGGTCGCGACATGGAGGAAATGGCAAAACAAGATTTATCCGCACAATTAAAAAAAGACATAAAACCATGCGGATTGTTTATTGATCGTGACAATCCATACTTAGGTGCTTCTCCTGATGGGCTTTTCGATGAAGATGTTATAGTGGAGATCAAATGTCCTTTTTCCGCTGAAAAATTAACTGCGGAGGAAGCTATTCGTACAGTGCCTCACTTGAAAGGTATTTTTGATACAACAAATTCGAACGAAATGAACCGAAATCATCGGTTCTTTTATCAAGTACAGGGTCAACTGAATATTACACAGCGCGATTTCTGCATTTTTGCTGTATGGACGCCGAACAGCGTAAAAAAAGTGCTTGTTAAAAGAGACAACGACTTTTGGCAAAATAAAATGTTGCCTTTGTTAAAACGTTTTTATTTTGACTGCATGCTTCCAGAAATTGTGGACAGTCGGCATAATAGACATATGCCTATCAGAGAACCACAATATGTAATAGAGGCAAAAGAGAAGTTGTCCAGAAGTGTAAGTAAGACTAAGCGACAACATACAACGAAAGCCTCGGTCAATGAAGAAGAGATAAAAACGATTAACAATAAGCCATATAATGTTTCAATAGAGACCAGTGCTACTGTTCCTACTGCTATGATAGAGGAAGATGACTCTGATGACTGCATTATAGTCAGTCATATAACTGAACATATTCCGACAGCTGATGAGATGGCAAGTCGCAGAAAAGTCATTGATGGTCGTGAAATATCTTTTTTTTCGGTGAAAGAGAATGTCTTGCCTCAAAACAGTAAATTAAATGACGATTCATTAGATTTATTCTTACGCGTTGTGTCAGAAACTTCTTGTTTCGAAACACAAAGCGTACATTACATAGAGTATCAACAATTAATTAGAGCCACTTGTAACAAAAGTGTACAAATAATAGGAGGCAATTGTACTGATCACTGGCGTTGTATTTTTTATGATGGAATTAAACTTCACGTATATGACAGCATACCGGGCTGTACCTACGATAAAATGTCATCAAAAGAAAAAGAATATATAAGCGCTCGCTTTCTACAAGTAATACCTACTGACATAAGGTTTGAAAAAGTTCAAAGTCAACCGGATGCTACGTGTTGTGGAATATTTGCTGCCGCTTTTGCAACGGATGTAGTCTTGGGCAGAAATCCTTGCAAAGAAACATATTCCAATGATATTGAATCTATGAGACGACACTTTGTCACTATCGTAGAAAACCGTGAACTATTGCCTTTTCCGAGACAGTAAATGTTCTTTGGATTATACTATTTCAAAGAATACTGTAATTAGGCTCTTTCATATGGAAATTGCACACTTCAGAAAGCATGTGTGAAACGGGAATATATAATATTATAACCGTGCATTTGCAGTTTCTTTCATAAATAATTGTGTTTATTATTGTACCTACTTTTTTGTACACCTGTATATACAGAAAGCAATAAACATATGCATAACTTATTCCCTTGTTTCATATTTCGTCGCCTAGATGATACATATTAGGTTGGGGAAAAAGTAATTTCGGCTTTTCTCATGTTTTTCAATGGGATAAACCGAAATTACTTTTTCCCCAACCTAATATATGTATATATTTATTATTTGTGCACTGTTATTTTTTTTCATGAGAAAGACAAAAAAAGATTGATGATATGAAAACGATTTCGACATTTTTGATTCTAATTCTTACCACCGCGAAGATAAAAGGCGCTGTAATTCGCGCATAGATTTCGCCGGCCTTCATTATCAACGCTGAGCGAGTTTGCCTGCGGCTCCAGCATCCCCTTAAACAGGGAGCTTTTGAAGACTCGCCACCCCTTCCGGGATAGCTCGTCGCAAGAGGGGGGGGGGGGGGGTGTGATGGGGGTTTTACGAACCCCATCCACAAGAAAAGAGTAATAACGCAGCGTCCTACCGGTAAAGGCGCCGAACGCGGGAATCGGGGAATCCGAATCCCGGGTGACCGGTAAGGCACCTTCGTACCCCCTGGGCAACCGCACATAACCTCCAGCCTGTCACTTCGGCCACTCGTTCTTTTTTTCATGAATCGACCGAGGTACCGATCGGGAATCGACCGCCGAACAACGCGGGAATTGAAGCCGGGAATACGAACGGCCATATTGCGGCGCGGCAACCGGGAGCCATTCAAAGTCCCGGCTACCGTTCCGAGGAAGATACCCTCCTGGCACCATCAGGGACGAGGGAAAAACCACCGGCCCGATCCCTGCCCCACCGGAGGAAGGGATAACACCGGACCCAGGCGTTCCGGAAGAGACGACACCCGGGAAAACGTCGGCCGGGAGCCACCGGATTCGAACCGTCCCGCGCCGGCTAGGGAGCGGCGATTAGTACGGAGGGCAGCACCGGACGGACCGGCGAGGCTCCGGCGCTGCGATCCACGGTCGATCGTCCCCCTCTCCGAGGAGAACCGGGGAGCGAGTCATTCTCGCGTTCGCCGCCATACCGCCCGGACCCCTTTTTGATTTTTGTGAAAAACTCGGAACGAGCATTCGAGAGGACGGTGTTGGAGGATTACGGAAGGAGGAAAAGGTTCGTGAGCGGAGCTTACATCAGCTCCCCGTATTTCTTTATAAGCCTTTTTCTTTTCTTTTATTTTTGTTTGTAGTTTCTCTTATTTTTCGTTCTTTGTCCGGCACGTGGCCGGTAAAGTTCCGGGGGAGAAAGGAAGCGTCCTTTCCCCTTTGAGGTTCCGGTCCCTTTCCGGTTATTTTGAGCCCCGGTTCCGGGCGTCCGGACCGGGTAGGTTGCCCAGGGGAGCTTCCGGCCTCTCCGGGAGTTTCCCTCAGACGTGTGTGTGTGAGTGTGATACGGAGTGCGAGAGAGCGAGAGAGAGAGACAGGCGAGCCGGTCGTATCCCGGCCGCCATTTCGTGGTACCCCGAGTGAAGTCCGGTTGTTGGGATTTCTCCCGGGTTATCTTAGTTCGTAAGGACCAGATTGTTATTACTATTATTAATATTATTATTTCCGATTTTCATTTTTTATGTTATTTCTTTTTTTTGGGATTTGACCGGGAATAAAGATCCGGTGTTGTGATATCGTAGTAGATCCCGGGAGTTCTTATTCATTTTTCCGGTCCCCAAATCTTATTTTCCGTAGTTTTTCAGCACCCAGCACGGCCAGGTCGCCCCTGGCTGGCGCCCAACGGAAGGTTAGCAGTGCACGTGGAGGAGGTTGCCCGACCCTCCCGAATTCCACGTCACAGTATGTAACGTTTATTATGCCCTGTTGAACGTGGGGTAAAAAGGTGAATACAAAAGAAAGTTATAGCATATAGTTTATAATAACAGATTAATCATTGATAATATAGGGTGATAAATGATGGCGATAGAATAGATTTACAGAGGGTGAGAGAGATGAAACGATGTGGCTGAAGTGATGGTGGTGAAGTGGTGAAGTGAAAGATGGTGGTGAAGCAAATGGTTAAGTGAGTGATAACGATAGTGAGATGAAATTATAAGAAGAAATTTAGCTGGCTTAAGGACAGCATTCTGAATATATAGTAGGGTGAATCGCAGAGAGAAACGCAACATTAGACTTGTACTGGTAACCAATAGAAGAGAAGTTCAAAATTAAGAGCTTAGGCCGAAGTAGATGGGATCCGTGTGCGGATAGGATAGGAGTGTGCAGTCAGGAACTTAGTGATTAGTGATTAGTCGTCGATACACGGAAAAGTTTGAGACTCGCTCTTTTCCTTGTTCAGGAGGTAGGCAGATAGGCCAATTTTAAACAGTGAAGGAGATTCGGAGGCTCTAAGTGATTGGGGGATGGAGGCCCAGAGACGAAGAGAGGAGATCTGAAAAGACTTCGCAAAAATGTTAGTCCTGGCAAAAGGGATGGAGAAGCTGGGTGTTCCGCTTGCTAGCCTGGAAGATTGCCTGATTGAAGGGTTTGTCAAGGGTTTGTTAAGCAGTGCGGTCTGGGTGCTGAAGCCAGACCGAAACCCGGACTGCATAGGATCTAGGATGTTGTTAATCTGTAGAAAACTAGTTATTTGTGAGTAAATTAAGCGTTCAAGTAGCTTCGACAGTTCGCAGAGGTTTGAAATGGGCCTGGTGTCTGTGGTTGAGGATGGGTGGCGTGTTTTGCTGAGGGCTCTTATGTGCGCCAGTTTCCAACAACTGGGAAAAGTTGAGAGGGAAATTGAAGAATTGAAGATATCTAGGAAGATGTCACTCAGAGTAGGCAGCACATAAGATATGGCCCTGAAAGGAATGCCGTCGGGGCCGCAGGAAGAGGGTTTGGACTTGGAAAGCTTGAGGACGCGTGTTAGGTCGTGATGAAGGATGGGATGAAAGGAGAAAATAGGGCCGGTAAGGGGGTGGGCTGAGAGGATTTGAAGGAGTTGATGAAAAGTGCAGGATGGGTGACCAGAAGATACAGAGGCGAAGTGATGATTGAGGGTGTCTGATGAGAAGAAGCGGAGAGGTGAGGCGAAGGAGCTTTTGAGGATACCAAGGTTGGACAGTTCTTTCCAGATGACGGATTTGTTTTGAAGCGGGATCAGTCTGTGACGATAGAAGGAGGTCTTGGCAGTCTTGATTTTGGCTGTAGTTTCGTCCCTGAAGGTCCTGTACTTATTGAGGGCAGCGACCGAGCCACTTTTTTTGGCTGCCTTGAATAATTTGCCTTTGGTTCGGATCATCTCGAGGAGTTCCTTGGTTGCCCAAGGAGACCTCCTGTGTTTTGCCACGCCATCTTCGAGAGGAGCAAGGGAGTCCAGGGAATGCACAAAAGACGAGTTGAGGATGTCCACGGCTTGTGAGAGTTCGGCAGCCGTAGAAGGTGTTTCATAGGCATCTAGCTGGTTTAATATTGAGTGACATAGGTCTGCGGGGTCGAGATTTTTGAAATTTCGAAATTTCCTGGTGGAAGGTGGTTCGGGGAGACGTAGGCGAAAGGAGATATTGGTCAGGTCATGACCTCCAATGAAAGGGCTGCTCGATTTAGAATAGCTGATTAGCTTTCGGTCGGAATCTAATATGAAAATGTCTAGCCAGGAGTCACTGTGAGCCGTATGGAAGGTGGCTGGAGAAGGAACGAGGAAGAGAGCGTTCGTGAAGATAAAGTTTCGCAAGAAATTGGACTCAGCATTGCTATGGAGAAGATTACAGTTAAAGTCGCCCGTTATTATTATATTACTGTAAGCGTGTGAGAGGCTGTTGAAAACTTCGACGAAGTCATCGAATAAGGTGGCCTTAGGTGGACGATAGACTACCGAGAATAAGATTGGACGCTCGTTTTCGACTCTGATTTCGATTATGATGTATTCTGATTTGATTAGACCTGAGCTAGGGGAAGATGCGAGAAGTTTTACGTTAAGGCTATTGTGGCAATAACAGGCAACTCCTCCACCCCTCCTGCCGACCCTGTCGTTTCGAAGTAGAGTGAAGTCCGAGAAAGAAATGAGGCTATCGGGAACCAAATGTGAGAGCCAAGTTTCAGTTACAGCTATTATGTGAGACGGAGAATTTGAGAAGTGAAGCTTAAAGAGATCGATGTGGGCAGGAAGTGAGTTCGCATTAAAGTGGGAAATTTTAAGGAGATTGCCGCAGGCAAGGGGGGCGGGGGAGTTATGCGTAATTTCGCCTGGAAGAGAGCAGTTACGTGGAGCGGGGGGGGGGGGGGGGGCGTGTCATGCGATTTGATCCAGGTCTAGGGCAGTGGAAACGCGGAAAATTGGATCACCATCTTGCTTACGAGCAAAGACTGAGCCGGACCTGGTCCAGACATATTTCCAATTGTGGTTCGCTGCTCTTCTTGATGACCTACTTCTGAACAGAACTGGCTACACGATTTCATATGCTGATGACACAGCTATTGTCGCAACTGATGTAACGTGGAAAAAGGTGGAATACAAAATGAATAACTATTTGAACAATATATCCATATGGCTAGCATTAAATAAATTATCCTTAAATATTAAAAAAACTACATTCATAACATTTGGGAACTACTGTGATAGTGTACCAATTGATATTAATATAAACATTCAAGGAAAGAGTTTGAATAGAATACAAAATTGTAAATACCTAGGCATTAATTTTGATTACAATCTAAAATGGGATAAGCACATAGAATACCTAACCAAAAAAACAAAGTACTTAATTTATATATTTAAAAAATTATCGAGACTCATGCAATCCGACTTACTCATGATCATTTATCATGCTTTCTTCCACAGTACTATTACTTATGGGAATATAGCCTGGGGTGGAGCTCTCAAAAGCAAATTAGAATTATTACAAGGAACGCAGAATAGAATTTTGAAAATAATAAATAGAAATAACCATGATTAAAACATTTCACCTAATCTACGACAAATTTTTGCATATGAATGTGTCATTTACCATTATAATGAATTGAGAAACTTGTACCTGTCATCTAATAGCTCCACAAGATATAAACTTATTATACCTCCTAAATGTCAGAAAGCTGTCAGTGATAAAAGCAACTATTTAAGAGCAATACAAGTTTTTAATCGTCTACCAACTGAAAAAAAAAATCTGAAAGTGTTAAATGTAGCTAAAAAACACAACAAGAAGAAGCTTCTACAATGGATCAGCGCAAATATATTTTAGTAAATAGTCTGTTCATATAATTTTTGGAAATGCTGTTACAATAAAATTTAAAAAATAAAAACAAATGTTAACTTTAGTTCGGTAAGTTTTAGTTATAAGTTAGTTAATAGGTATAGTAAGTGCAATAGCACACCGGATCTGCGCACAGATATCTTGTCTACCTCTGCAGAATGTAGACTGTCTGGACAGCTACATGTATTCTTTGTACTCTGGTTAATAAATTACAAATTACAAAGATAAAAATAAAGTAGAGAATGAATTTGAAAATGAATTAAAAGAAAGGAATGTTAGCACAGATAATTTTTCTGCATCAAAAATATGTTCAAAAACTGATCTTCCAGAAATGTTTAGTAAGTTTAATCAAAACCTTTCATAATTAAATAAAGAATTTATTTTTGCTATACACAAAAATCAAAAAATTTTAAATCATGTAAATAGTTCAGAGGATATGATGAATCATTTGAACACAAATTCAGAAGTTTGTAACCCTCTTTTGATAGAGGAAGAAAACGATAGAAAAATTAAACAGCTTTTATGCCTTAAGCATTTAAATGATGAAGAAAGGGCCAGTATCAATAAACTAATCGAATTGAGTCACGATAGATTCCATATTCCAGGAGAACATTTAAGTTCAACCAATGTCCTAACTCATAAAATCCCCACTATTGATGAACAACCAATTAACTCTAGACAATATAGATTTCCCCAAATTCATAAACAAGAGATCAATAGACAGGTAAAAGAATTATTAGATAATGAAATAGTCAAATACTCCGAATCCCCGTACAATACTCCAGTTTGGATCGTTCCCAAAAAGGAAGATTCTCATGGAAATAAAAGATGGCGTATGGTTTTAGATTTTCGTGCGCTTAATGATAAAACAATAGGAGATGCCTATCCTTTACCAAACATAATAGATATTTTAGACCAATTAGGTGGTGCCGCCCAATATTTTTCAGTATTCGACTTAGCTTCAGGATTTCATCAAATTAAAATGGATCCTAAAGATAGTCATAAAACAGCCTTAACAACTCCTTATGGTCATTATGAGTTTGACAGAATGCCTTTCGGTTTAAAAAATGCTCCGGCAACATTTCAAAGATTAATGGATCTCGTTTTGTCCGGACTACAGGGAAGCGAACTCTTTGTTTATTTAGACGATGTTGTTATATATTCTAGTACATTAGAAGAACACGAAAATAAATTTTTAAAATTAGTGGACAGATTGAGGAAAGCAAATTTAAAGCTTCAGCCTGATAAGTGTGAATTTTTGAGAAAAGAGGTCACATATCTAGGTCACATTATTAGCAAAGAAGGACTTAAACCAGATCCAAAGAAGTTAGAAGCTGTCAAAGAATTTCCACAACTTAAAAATATAAAAAACATTAGACAATTTTTGGGATTAGTAGGCTATTACAGAAGATTTATAGAAGGATTTTCGAAAATAGCAAGACCTTTATCAAATTTATTAAAAGACAATGTACCTTTTCAGTGGACAGAAGATACCGAGAAGGCTTTCCAAATTTTGAAAAATAAACTTTGTGAATCCCCAATACTACAATACCCAGACTTTAAGAAACCATTCATATCAACTACGGATGCCTCAGGCTATGCAATCGGCGGAGTGTTGGCTCAGGGAAAAATCGGGAAGGAACTACCAATTGCATACACATCAAGAATTTTATTAGCAGCTGAACAGAAATACGATGCTTATGAAAAAGAAGCTTTAGCCATAGTCTATTGTGTTAAACATTTCCGACCATATCTTTATGGGCGAAAATTCACATTAATCACAGACAATAAGGCCCTCACCTGGTTGAAAAGAGCTAAGGAAGGCAACGCAAGGGTACTAAGATGGGCATTGAAATTATGTGCCTATGATTTTGAAATTATTCATAAACCGGGGAAACAAAATGCTAATGCTAACGCTTTGTCTAGGAATCCCGTTATTAAAAATGAAATTAATGAGACCACTGATTGCAAAGTTGTTACTAGGAGTCAACAAAGAAAGAATACGGAAGATTTAATAGATATAAAGCGACGATAAGAAGAAAATACGGACACAGAAGTATCCGACACTAAAAATATTGAAAAACCCAATAATCAAAAAGATAAAGTTAAAATAAAGAAAAATAAAGATTTTGAAATTATTGTTACCAAGGCAGATATCCATGCCGAACCTAAAACAAAAGATGTCGCAGAACACAGAATGATAACAAGAAGTAAAGAAAAGTAAATGATATCGGAAGGAGACCAAAAGGTAACTCATTCCGAATCAAACAAAGAAAATAAAATACTGTATAAAAATAAAATTTTAAAAACACAGTTACAAAAGAAACAAAAGAAAGTTAGGATACAAATTGAGGATGAGTCGGATGAAGAGTCAGAAGATGAAATTTTACAGGATGAACCAAACTTTGAACAAATAAATGATGACGTTTCAGATAAAGAAGAAATAATTGACGATGAAGTTCTTGACCCAATTAACATAAATAACAATATAATAGAAATTAGAGATTTATTCTTTTTACAGGAGGATCATTTAGCATATTTCGTAACAACAAAGGGAGAACCATTAGATTACGGTGCCAAGAAATCAGCAGAGAAAGATACATTAATATTTGCCGATGATTTAGAAGTCGGAATTCCCAAAGCAATTAAAAGAAAGGAAAAATATCATGTTTTACTACCGATTAGAAATGAAAATAAGGAAAATTTGATGAACTTAAAAGAAAATATTAAAGAAGTAGTGAATAATTTACAAATATTGGTTGGAAACTTGAAATTAACGTCCATTAGCATTTCTAAAAGTAAAAATATAGAAAATATACCTTGGGAAAATATAAAATCAATTATTCAACAAGCCTTTCTTAATGTACCTGTAAAGATAATAATATGCTCAAATCTGATTCACTATCCTCCTCCCCACCAAAAGAAGGAGATATTAGAAGAAATGCACGTATCCGCAATTGGAGGACATAAAGGGGTTCGAAAAACATACAATAGAATACGGCAAAATTACTAGTGGGAAAATTTAAAACAAGACGTTCAAAATTTTGTTGGAAAATGTTTACAATGCAAATTTAAAAAACTTGTCAGATTAAAAACTAAACAACCTATGGTCATCACTGATACACCAGGCTCATCTTTTGACAAAGTAGCGATGGACATAGTCGGTCCAATGTCAATAACAAATAAAAATAATGAGTATATTTTAACTATACAGGATCTTTTGACAAAATTTTGTGTAGGAATAGCTTTACCCGACACTTCTGCATCAACTGTAGCCGATGCATTTGTTAAACATTTCATATGCACATTTGGATCACCAAAAGCTGTTTTAACGGACCAAGGATCAAATTTCCTATCTGATTTAATGAAAAAGGTAGCAAAAATTTTCAAAATCAAAAGGTTTAGAACAACGGCGTTTCATCCCCAATCAAATGGATCTCTAAAAAGATCTTATCATGTTTTAGGAGAATATTTGAAACAATTTGTCGAAAATACTGACCAATGGGACGACTGGTTGGAATTAGCTATGTTTTCATATAATACTAGCGTTCACGAAGGAACTAATCATACACCTTATGAATTAGTATACGGAAAATTAGCTAGATTACCCTCTAAGGAACCCTTACTAGACGAGAAAAAAATACAAACCTTTGAAGGATATTTGATAGAATTAATAACTAGATTACACGAAATACAAGATTTAGCAGAAGAAAATCTAATTAGATCTAAAATTAAGTCAAAGAAATATTACGATAGAAAAATAAACCCCCAAACTTTTAAGATAGGAGATTACGTATTGTTATTAAAGGGACCTAAACCAGGTAAATTAGCCTACCAATATACAGGTCCTCATGAAGTTTTAGAAATATTAGGTAAAGGAAATGTTAGAATTAGGATCAATAAAAACACCAAAGTTGTACATTCCAATAGATTAAGACATTCGAATTTGATTTCGCAGGCAAATTAAAAAAAATATGGCGTTCAGAAGTCCATCTCCGTACCCGGAGAACCTGAACGAAACCCCGGCTGTGGATCCTATGAGTCCACAACCAACCACCTTCGCAACAGCAGAAGAATGGCACCAGTGGCTCCTTCAGAAGGAACCACCGATGAAAAAGGAGACTCGCCAATTAGAGTCAAACACTCCAAATCCTCCCACTCCCAAAGAGGAAAATTGGGATTTAGAGTTCCCGTTGGATAAAGAATATCCAACTTTTGAATGGAGACCTCTTTTAAAAAACAAAAAGAAGAAATTCCCAAAGAGAAAACTAGGGCCAGAATTCCGCCAGAGCCCACTGTTATTGAAAGAGGCACCTGTATCCAAGGCATATTTGGAAAAATATAGGCAGAAATAAATAAAACATGTTTGTATTTATATACTTTCTTTTTTTCCTTCATTAAAAAAAAAATATTTTTTTCTTTTTTTGTAATTTTTTTTACGATCAATAAAATGTATTTAGTATTAAAATCTACTTAACTTTGTCCCAAATTATTAAGACAACCTAATCCAATTTATTCTGAAGTTGACAGATCGAGATGAATCTAGCAAAACCGATAGTTCTACTCTTACTGGTATTATGGTGCATGAATAAGCTGCAGCCAGCAAAAGCGACAATTGGGTATGACTGCGGGTCACCGTCAGCCAACATCAGTACTCTATCACTGCTCGAAGTCGGCGAATGCGACATTCCTCGGGATAATATTAATATTACGCGAAAATATATACAGTTATTACAAATTAATGAATTTACAGAAACTAGAGTTATTCAATGTAAGGTTCAAATAGATTGCGTAATCAAATACTGTGGTGCCTTCTCTTATACAAAAGATGTATCCAATGGAGTTTATTCCTATGTGGAAAAATTTCAAGGGAACAATGTATGCGTATGCATGAAACCAATATTTTCAGTTTCGGAACCACAGTATTAACAGGAATTAAACCGAATCATACGGTTACGCGACCTATCACCATAGCAGGTTTTGTCGGAAATGATGGAAGCTGCGACGGAGCCGCATATTCCGACCCATATGGAACTTGGCAAGGTGTAGTCGTTTTGGGATCAATAAAAATAACTCTTAACGATTATACTGCTAAAATAAGCTTGGATTCTAATAAGATTCACTTAAGGTCAGGAACTGCATGCGAATTCAATGATGGAAGCTGCATGGATATGGAAGGCGGTAATACATACTGGAATTCAGTCCCAACTGATCTATGTAGGTTTGAGAAGTACGGTGTTCTGTATGAAGGGTATGCTGAAAAAATGGTTGATGAGAATATGGGGGAAAAGCAAACGGTTTATTCTTTAATTAGTCAAGATATAACCTTTGCCTTGTCCAGCCGTTCAAAATTAATGGTTGGCGGATATAACCTCATTAGGACTGAACATCCGAAACTCTTGATCTTTGAGACAACAAACGGACAACAATTTATCTCTAGGAAAAAGATAGATGTTGCAAATCTCGATATATTTGCTTATGTAAATTCAAAATTTGTATATGTCGAGAAACATATTAGGACCTAAATGAAGTATTTATATAGAGACGTGTTAACTCAAAGATGTATTTTGGAACAACAAATGTTGAAAAATGCCTTAACAATAGCCACGCAAGCTCCCGATGAATTCGCATATAACCTAATGAAAGGACCGGGTTATATGGCCGTAGTAGCAGGGGAAGTAATACACATAATAAAGTATATACCTGTAGAGGTAAAAATTCTTAAATTAGATGAATGTTATACCCATTTACCGGTGTGAAAGGGGAACCAAACTTACTTTCTTACACCAAGAACGCATATATTATAAAAGAAAGGAACACAAACATCATGTAGTTATTTCGTTCCTCCAATGTATTTGATAGGTGAATCTTGGTATAAGTTAACCCCCAAACCTTTAGAATCTTTACCTCTGACAATTATTAAACCTATGACTAAGTCTACCTGGAAGTATGTGAGTCCAGGGTCATTAGCTACTACAGGAATATTGTAACGTTCCACCAATGATCACATTGGTAAAACGTTGCATAATTAGAAACATCCCACTGATCCTATCCATCCGAGCCACCAATCCCACAAACGTCCAAAAATCATAAAAATCATTTAACAAAACCTCTAATTTTGCTTAACAAAATTAGAGGCTTGCTAAACAAAAATTAGAGGTTAATAATACTTACGAACTCGTAGAGTTTTAAAATTATATCAAAGTTACGAGTAAACTCACTCACTAATGCTTAAGCTTACTCACCACGTTTTATTTTTCATATCTTATTAAAATTTTAAAACTATTTCTTCTAAAACCTTACATTAACTCTATCACTTTATTCTTTATTCTAAAAGTAGATTCTTTATTTACGGCTATCAGCAGCCATCTTATAAAACCATAGAAGCATTAAGATCTATTTCCAGTATAGATCAGAAACTCACAATCCCAATGATGGATATCTGCTGGACAAGCTTTAGCTATTACCATATAGCGCGTCCTGGCGTATCTGAGGGAAACTAAAATTAGTCCAATAAGGACCAATAGATTCACCCGTCATGCGTACTATCTTAAAGACAGGCATGACGTCAATCTCCCAATAGATCCTGGTCTGCTCCACATAGTTCCCAAGCCAGCCTATAGCAGGTGCGGGAGCCGTGCCTAACGGAGGGGGTATTCGAAATGCTCCAATGAGACGCAAAAGCGCGAGCCTCGAATATGCCCTCTCCGTTAGGAAAAGTGCCCCTCTCGAGGAAAAGCCTTCGATGAGGTAGGAGAAAATTCGGCTCCCGCAGGCTTTGAGGAAAACTATAAAGGCACGACCGGGAGCTCTAGGAGATTCAGATGCTTCGACTGTCTCTTACAAGCAGCAGCTTAAGAGAACAGCAAACAAGCGAATTCTCAATTAATTAAAAATATAGTAGTCCTATGATCAAAGCGATCAGGACGAATTTACTTTTAAATCCTAAGTTCCTCATCGAGACTTGGAAGAAAAAGCCACTAACATAGCGTTAGCCCTTTTTCAAAGTCTCGAAGATCTTCCTATCTTGAACTCGAAAAAGGCTACTAACATAGCGTTAACCCCTTTTTCGAGTTACAACACCTTAGAAGCCACCAGCATAGCGTCTGGCCCTTCGTATAAGGTAAAAATCTCCTTTCCCTGTAAAGGGGATACAGTAGAGAGCCATTGGCATCGCGTCCAGCCCTTTCTACTGTGTTCAAACTCTGGAAGCCACTGGCATTGCGTCCAGCCCTTCCAGAAAGGAAATCCATTTTTCCAAATCCCGCGTTTGGAAGAGGCCACTGGCATTGCGCCCAGCCCCTTTTCCAAATTACAAGTACCTTCGGAAGCCACCAGCATAGCGCCTGGCCCTTCCAAAGAAGGAATCCTTGCTATTACCCTTGTAACGGATGCAGTTGGGAGCCACTGGCATCGCGACCAGCCCTCACGATTGCATTCAAGTTCCTGGAAGCCACTAGCATCGCGTCTAGCCCTTCTAGGAATCAAGGGAATCCCTTTCTGCATGCAGCTGATCTGGGGGAGCCACTGACATCGCGCTCAGCCCTTCTCAGGGTCAGTTTTTTGGTGTCGAAGCCACTAGCATTGCGTCTAGCCCCTCGATACCGAATCAGCATGAGAAAAACCTCCCATCCTGGGAAAAATTAGATGCATGAAATTAAACAATAAGAAAATTTAATTTATTAAAGAAAATTATAGGAACAATAAAGACTTTGAATAATTACAATCCTTGATATTAAATAGATTATGATTATAACCAGGAATTCAATAAACGATCATTAGTAGTTTAAAGAATTTTCTGACTTAAAATTGATTTCGATTTCTTCTTTTTGACTTTCAAACCCGTCCAGCACACGAATCCTTTCTAGATCCGACTGCACTCCTCTCTGCAAGAATCTTAGGTAGCAGCCGAATCGTCTCATTGGCGCCCGAACAGGGACGGGATTTTAGATAGTCAGAGGAGTAAAATTGTAATGAATAAATAAATCGATTAGAAACAAATAGATTTCGAATCACCAAAGAAAAATCAAGAGGAAAATCAAGAAAAGATTAACTCTAGAAGAGAAAAAGAAGAATCTCAAATACCATGGAAGAAGACGGAGCAAGAGGATACACTTCAAGTCCGGAAGATGGAGCCGATCGCACGGAGCTACCGCCAAGAAGGTTACCTGGATTTGGTACGGGATTACCGCGTCCGCCAGCACAAACGCTGCTGATTGACCATGGAAATGCGATTCGCGAACTCCTGCACCTCATGAAGGAGGATAATGACAGGAGATTCACGGAATTGGACAGAAGGCTAAGCAATCTCGACCAATCGATAGATGGAAGATTACAAAAATGCCAAATAAAAATTGAGGAAAATGTAAAAAAGTCGATGTCTGAATTCCAGACACATCAAGAGACAAGAATATGTCCACAAGAAAGGGAATTTCCAGCTGCAAATTTTACAGGTGCGATTCCCAGGGAATCCACAAGAATAAATTTAATGCAGAGACCCACAGGAAATAAGCAGAAGCAGTGGGGGAATCCAAAATTGAACCTACCAACCTTTAAAAATGCACCAGGAGAAAGACCAATGAGGTACCTGAAAGACTTAAAAAAATATCATGTGGCTTTAGGGAGACACCATGATATACGAGTCCTGATATCTCAAGGGCTCTCTGGATCGGTGAAAGACTGGTGGTCCCTCATAGAAAACGAGGTTAACTCTCTGGAAGATTTCGGAGAATTATTCCGCCAAAGATACTGGAATGAAGAAAAGCAGCATAAAGCCAAAGAGGACATAGAATTTGGATACTATGATATCTCTAAAAAATGCAAGAGAGTAGAATATTCTCTGAAACTTATTGCCATAGCCAAAGAATTGACACCACCACTCTCAGATAGAGAAATTGTGATAAAACTGGCAAGACATTTTTCAGAAGAAATACGCACAGCCGTATTAGCCAGAGGGCTTACCAAAATAAACGACTTTTTGGATTTACTAGAAAGGTTTGATGAGGCAGGAACCCTCAACAATAAAAAAGAAAAACCCCGAGAATCCAAACCGACGTGGAACCAACATGCCGACGGCAAAATAAAGCCAAATTGGAACAAAGGCAATGGTAAACCATTTGAAATTAAAAGTTTGGAGAAACAGGAGTCAAGAGAAGTTCCAAAACCCTCCACCTCATTCAACAATAATAAAAATGAAAATCCTAAGGAAAAAAGGAAGATTTATGAATCTAAAAATAAGCTACAGAGGACAATTCGTGCAATTGCCCAAGAATCCGACACTGATACCGATTTCAATGAACCAGAGGATCAGGAAAACTACGGAGCGTTGTGTCAGGAACCTTCCCTATAAGAAATTACACGACGCGGACAGTTGGGAAGGATACACGCAATGATCTCCTCGTAGAAACGGAAGTTCCAAGAAAAAAGATGGAAAAATGTCCAACAATAATAGTAAGAATCGAAGGAATTAAGACAAAAGCTCTTATAGACACAGGCAGTGAAGTTTCGGCAATCTCCGAAACACTTTTTCAACAAAACAAAGGAGTTTTCGGAAAAGTCCCGATCCTCCCAACCTGTCAAACAACGGTTAAGGGAGCATTATCGGAGAAATCTACGAGGATCAAGAGACGGATTTTCGCAGAGATTAAAATAAAAGACTATACTTCCAAATTAATCCTGCTAGTTATACCAAAATTAACAATAGACTGCATTTTGGGCATAGATTTTCTGAAGAAAGAAAAAACAACAATCAATCTAGAAAATTTCCGGTTGTCATTGAAGACACAAAATCACTCTAGCCCAGCTATCGAACTAACGATGAAAGCAGAAGACTGTAAGAACATTCAAATGATCAAGAAAGAAGAAGAAGTCTTCCTTCCAACAAATGAAGAAATTTGGGAGATAGCGGAAGCCTGCGACGACTTAAACGACAACGAAAAATCGAAGTTCGTAAATTTGTTAAGAAAGAATATTAAAGTATTCGACAAGAGACCAGGAAGATTAAAAACATATGAGCATCGTCTACAAGTAATTCCTCACGAACCTTTTAAAGCCAGATCATACCCAGTACCAATGGCATATCGAGAAAAAGTTAACGAGGAAATTGAAAGAATGAAAAAACTCAAAATAATTCAATCTTCCACGAGCCCATACGTCAACCCCATGGTGACTGTGATAAAGAAAGATGGAAGCGTGAGACTATGCTTAGATGCGAGGCAGCTAAATAAAATACTAGTCTCAGACAACGAATGTATGCAACCTCCGGAAATACTTTTCCAACAATGCAAAGGAGTCAAGATAATGTCTACACTGGATCTAACCACAAGTTTCTGGCAAGTACCCTTGCATCCGGAATCAAGAAAATACACGGCTTTCACCCATTGTGGAAAATGTTACGAATTTAACGTAACGCCGTTCGGACTAAAAACGAGTACTGCAAGTCTGGTCAGAGGTCTGGAACCAGTACTGAGAAACCTGGGCGATCAAATAATTAATTTCGTTGACGACTTACTCTGCATCTCAGGATCCGTGGAAGAACATCTTCAACACTTAGAAGATCTTTTCAAACGACTTCAAAGATATGGATTAACTATAAGCTTCAAGAAATGCACATTTTTCAGGAGAGAAGTACGATTTCTAGGCCACATTCTCACACCTGAGGGAATACGCCCAGATCCAGAAAAGATAGAAGCGATCCATCAGTTTCCGACTCCGAAGAACGTGAAACAATTAAGAGGATTCCTAGGACTGATAAATTTCTATACGAAATTTACAAACAAGCACGCCCAAACAATTACGACACTTTTGGATTTAGTAAGAAAAGGAACCCGATGGAAATTGGAAAAAGAACATGCAGAAGCCTTTGATGCAGCAAAGCAAAACTTCTGCAATGAAGTAATCTTGCAGTATCCTGACCATAAGGAAAGATACTACCTGCAAACGGATGCAAGCGATTATGCGCTCGGCGCAGTATTATTCCAAAGGAACGATAAGAATGAGGACGAAGTAATCTGCTTTGCCAGCCGCACACTCAAAGGACCAGAGTTAGGCTACTTCACGACCGAAAAAGAACTACGGAGTATAGTTTGGGCACTGCAGAAATTCCGTACGTACCTACTTGGAGCAAAAATCAGTATTATAACTGACCATAACGCATTAGTATTCCTAAAAAGATGCAAACTAGTGAATTCCAGGCTCACTAGATGGATCCTCGCCATCCAGGACTATGACCTATCCATCGAGCATTGCCCCGGAAAACTGAATAGAGTTGCTGACATCCTGAGCCGACCTGAAATGGACAAAAATCATACAAAGCAACAGGAAATAAGCTTAGGAGGGCCAGTTCTCGTACAAAAGCTCGCAAGAAGAACATCAAGAAACATTAAGGAATTGCTCACTCACCTAGGAGAAAAACAGGACGAAGATGAAGAACTAAAAAATATCAAGCGGCACCTTCAGAATGATCCGTCGTCTTACCATAAGCATCTATTGCTCAACGATATTCTCTTTGAAAAAATAGGCACCGATTGGAAAATTGTAATTCCTGAAAGACACGTTAAAGCATTAATCAAAGAATGCCATGAGTTATATGGACACATTGGCGCAAAAAAATGCTATCTGATCTTAAAGGAAGATTTCCATGTACCAAAATTCCACAGAATTATCAGGAGAACATTAGCAACTTGTGATACCTGCCAAAAAAATAAATATCACACAACAGGATCTGCTGGAAACCGGGAAATTATTCTACCAGAAAAACCCTCAGATCTTGTATTACTGGATTTCTACGGACCATTACCAGCCACAGAAGACGGATACAAGTACATCCTCGCTATTATAGATGTATTTTCAAAATACGTGCGTCTGTATCCCTTAATAAAAGCCACAGCACAGGCCACGCTAAAAGCGCTTTTTGAGGATTACGTGAACGAAGGGGGAACACCACAAAGAATCCTTTCGGATCTAGGGACCCAGTTCACCTCAAAAACTTGGAAACAAACGTTAAGAAACAAAGGGATACAAATGATCCATACATCAATCCGACACCCACAGGCAAACCCAGTGGAAAGAGTAAATCGAGAATTAGGAAGATTTTTCCGAACGTTTGCAAGGAATGATCATACATCATGGATCAAATGGTTACCTGTGATAGAGACTTGTATAAACGAAGTTCATCATGATACAACTGGATTTACTCCTATCGAAATTCAATTGGATAAAAAACCGAGGAGACCTTGGGTCAAATGGTTCCAACTTAAGCCTCAAGATCCGGAAACATCATATCAGCAAAAATTGCAACTAGTCCGGCAATCAATCATCTCGCGACGAGGGAAAGCAGCTGAAAAATATAACAAATCGCATAAATTCAGAGAATTTAAAGAAGGAGACTTAGTGTTAGCAAAAGCATTAAATGTCTCGAAACCAGCAGCAAAAAGGATAGCAAAATTCATGGCAGTCTATGAAGGACCTTACAGGATAAAAACAAGAATACGGTCTTCGACATACATCCTACAACACATGAATTCGGATGAAGAAAGAGGGATGTACCACGTACAAGACCTAAAACCATACAAAGTAGACCAACCAGAAGTATGAATTTGTCCCCACCACTTTACGAAATCAAAACTCAAAAAGAGAGGGACAAACACTCAGAGAGTAGGGATAAAATCCCTGGAGAAGGGATAAAAATCCCTGGAGAAGGGAAAAAATCCCCAGAAAGGGAATAAAATCCCTAGAGAAGGAGTAAAATCCCTAGAGAAGGGATAAAATTCCCAAGAGAAGGATAGAATCCTAGGGTATATTAAGGAAGGATCAGGACCAAAGATGATGAGTCGATAGCCAAAGCCTCAACACAGAAGCATCCTCAGTCAAACAGTAAGAAAAAAAAAAAAAAAAAAAAATTTACAAACCAAGAAAATGGAAGAAATTAATGACAAATACGTCAAAGAAGCACTCCAGGAGTTAGCCACTATAAACTCCAGATGCCCGACACTGAAACTCCAGATAGAAGGACTACGAGTAACAGCTTTGATAGACACAGGGGCAGAATTTTCCATAATCTCAGAAAAACTATATACGGAAAATTACAAAGAAACCTTTTCCAAGATATTGACCGTCTTTGAAAAAGACCAAATCAGTGAGATGACAATAGGAAGTACTAAGACAACAACAAAGAAAATATTTCTACCCGTAAGACTAGGACAGATAATAATAAATACATGGGCAATAATTGTACCGAGCATAGAAAACGAATGTATTTTAGGAATACATTTTTAAACAAAATCAAAAGCAAGAATCAACCTTGCTAAACACATAATAACAATAAAACAAAAGAAGGTAAAACAGCACTTTAAGGGGGCTAGGTCACCTAATATTTTTTTTTATTGATTTTTTTTTTATTTGATTAAAAAATACCTTGGTATATGTACTCTTCGGAAAAAAATTCGTTTCCCTCAATTATTTAAAATAAGAACGCTACAGCGCATGATCGGTGTTAAAGCGCGGGAGTACTTCTCGAGCGCGCGAAAAAAAAAAATTTCAACAGTGTCATACTTGATTTTATTCTTGTATGACATTACCCTGTAATTTTTGAGTTTTGCACTTTTAAGAGCAAATATCAAAAGTTCAAAAACCAATTTTGAAATTAAATCCAAATTTTTGTTAAATTTTGAATATATTATTTATTAATTATTAATTGCTATTAATTTAATTAATTACTTAACAAGTGTACATTTGTTAAGGTTATAAAAAAGTGTATTACAAAAAGTGTGCTTTATGAAGTGAGTGATAAAGTGTCGAAGAAAAATTAAACAGCGAAGCAGTGAAATAGTGTAATAGTAAAGCAGTGAAATAGTGAAATAGTGAAATAGTGTAATAGTGAAGCAGTGAAATAGTGTTGTAGTATTAAAAAGCAACTGTTATTAAAAAAATTAAAGATGAGTCGCAGGGAAAGAGCACCATACAAAGATCGAAAACACTCAACTGGTCGAAGTAACAAAAGAAAGAGGATCTGTAATGCAAACACCAAGAAGACCAGCATAGAAATGCTGAGTGCATCGGCCAGAAAAATTAATTTAGAGGATTATTCCTCTTCTGAGTTTGAAGGATATCGACTCTTCAACTTGCAATTATTGTTCGACAGTATTCAAGAGAATACAAGTTGCAAGACATGTGGTGGAAACATCAAGATAATGGAAGAAGAAAAACAAGGACTTGGTGCAAAATACAGAATTGCTTGTGAAAATTGCGGTAAGAATGTTACTTTTCACAATTCTTTCCTAATAAATGGAAATGCTTATGATGTGAATCGCAGAAGTATCCTGGCAATGAGATGTATTGGGCAAGGACATACAGGACTAAATACATTCTGTGGAATTATGGATTTACCTCCGCCTGTACAAATATCTACATACAGGAAGATACAGAAGACTATGAAAGAAGCTGCAACTGGAGTATTAGACGACATCATGAAGAAAAATGTGGAAGAAGAAATTAGAATCTCGACACAAACAGAAACAGAAGAACCACAACCCAGCACGAGTACTGATGTTCCTAAGAAGAACCAAATTATTGTACAGTGCGACGCATCTTGGCAGAGAAGAGGGTACAGTTCTCGAAATGGAGTTTGTACCATAATTGGAACTGAAACTGGGCAAATACTTGACCAAGAAGTCTTGTCGTCTTATTGCCATGAATGTGCAAAGTGGGAAAATTCCTATGGAAAACCAGAAGGTGCACAGTGGAAAGCTTGGTTTTCGACTCACAAAGGAGCATGTCAACGTAATTATACAGGATCAGCAGGAGGAATGGAATCGCAAGGGCTCATCAACATATTCAAAAGATCTGAAAAGAAATATAATGTGCAATATACTGGATATATTGGAGATGGTGATTCAAAAGCCTATCTCAATGTGTGTAAGGCAAAACCGTATGGTGATAATGTTGTCATTACAAAAATGGAATGCATCGGTCATGTACAGAAAAGACTTGGCACGAAGATGAGAAGACTAAAAGCCATTTCTAAAAGGAAAAAGTTGTCAGACGGAAAATCTCTTGGCGGAAAAGGTCGCCTTACCGATGCAGAGATCGACAAGATGCAAAGTTACTATGGCAATGCAATCCGTAGTAACTTGGAATCAGTGGAGAAAATGAAAGATGCTATTTGGGCCATTTGGTACCATAAAAGCTCAACCGATGAAAAGCCGCAGCACCAATTTTGCCCTAGCGGACAAAATTCTTGGTGCAAATACAAGAAAGAAGAAGCAACAGGAGCACTGGAAAATTTCAAACACTCGAAGACGTTACCACCAGCTGTAATGGAAGCAATCAAGCCCATCTTTGAAGACCTGACGTCAACGGAACTTTTAAAACGCTGTTTAGGAGGAAAAACGCAAAATGCAAATGAATCTTTCCACAATATCTTGTGGAGATATTGTCCGAAAGTAACATTTGTTGGCTGCGACATGTTACGTACATCATCCGCTCTTGCTTCCATACATTTTGGAAAAGGCATGAGCGGAATTTTAAAAGTCATGGAAAAGCTGCAGCTGACGACCGGAAAGCATGCAATTGCTGCAGCAAAAGAAAAGGACAGGATTCGTATAAAAACAGCAGAATTGCGAGCAAAAGCTAATAGGAAAACTGCAAGAATTGCTCGGAGAAGAAAAATTTTGCAACAACAGGAAGATACAAAAGAAGAAGTGCAATATGGAGCTGGTGCTTTTTAGTGACAGTGAATAGTGAAATTGTATATAATAAAATAAAATCAAATAAAATATAATCAACAATGGAAGAACCAGTGTTATAAAAGTGTTAGTGATAAAAAAGTGATAATATAAAAAGTGGTTTTTTGTTACAAACATCAAGTGAAGACGACCGGAAGATTTCACACAATCCACAACATTTTTCATCTTGAAGAAAATATCGAAGATTTCCATGGATGAAGAAACATCGAAAACAAGGGACGTAATTATGAACAGACACTTCATTTTAAAGTTAGTATTGCAATTCAACTAATTTCAAATACTTTTTTTCAGGTTTTTTGATTGCTGTAAGAACCATGGGCAACATAACCAGAAAGAGGTTATGGTGACTGAAAAGTGAGAAAGAGGTTATGGTGACTGAAAAGTGAGAAAGAGGTTATGGTGACTGACCTACATTCAATTTTGAGGTAGGTTATGGATCAGTGGTGTACCATAACCTCAAACTGTCAGAAGAAGCAGTCAAAGAAACAGACGATAGAAAAAGCTAAGTAAGTATAAAATAAAATAAGAATATATACATATATATATATATATATATATATATATATATATATATATATATATATATATATATATATATATTTACTACATTCAAATGAGTGTGTTTGAATATATATGCATTTATCAATGTATATACAATATATTCAAACATTGATTTGAATTAATTTCAATTACATTTCTGTTGCAGATTCATGCTGCTTGATCTTGCAGAGTGCATAAATGTAAGTAAATTAATATTTATCGTGTTAATAATAATCATAATAATATTTCAATGTGAGATGAACAATAAGTATGTGTTTATCCATAAAATATTTGTACCTTATTTTGTGTATCCACAAAATATAGTACAAATATTAAAATCATAAACCTAACATTTCATTAATAACTTTCTTTTTAATTTTCCAGGAAACATGTTTTTCGTGCTGTGTCGTAAGATTCGAGGACTACCGATTAACCAATTTGCCTCGACAAGGTCTCATTTTATTCGGAGAAAGACCCTTTATGGAATGAGTGTCGGAATTTTTGAAGAAGTAAGTAAAACAAAAGTTACAACACTTTTTATCACGTAATTTTGGTTTTTCTTTTGTTTTTGAGTTTCAAAAATTCATAACTTTTGTCATTTTTTTTTCTTTTCAGATTCCCACACTCATGCTATAAAGGATGGTCTTCCAATGAAAATGAGCCATTGCGAAGTCAAATCGGTTAAATGGTACTCCTCGAACCTTACGACAAATGGAAATTTTTAATAAATTTCTAGTATGTTTATACTACATACTAGGGATTTGAAAAAAATTATTTAGTAAGTACTTAACAATACTATTTTGAATATATATTTACAAAATATATTTCCACAATAAAAGGTATAAAAAAAAATTAATAAACTTTTTTTTTTTACAGGTGACCTAACCCCCTTAAACTCGAAGAAGAGGCCTGCTGCTGCAAACATTAAAAGAAACAAGGATTCAAATAAGCCCGCCAGAATTACAACAACAAACACAGGATCACATCCACAAACACCACCAAATTTAAGTATGAAGAGCTAAATACATGAACGATGGCCTTTAACTCGCCTCACAAACAAAATATAAACATGTGAGAAACTTTTTTTTCTTTCATAGAAAATAATCATAATAATTGGATTAAAAGTTTCCCACAAATGACTTTTCAGGGAAATTACTACATAAGGACACGTAGTCCGCAGAGACAACTAATCGATTAAAGTTTGTAAAACTAAATCAAACCGAATATGGCAGACAAAGCCACACAAACAGGAGAAATCATAGAAGGAAGAGTCATATCGACAGGAACTTTCAAACAAGGGAAGCCGCAAAGGTTCCGACTACCTGGGAATAGGAAAAGGACTACAAAGTCCAAACAAACGATGACGGAGGAGAGATTCTTCACCAAGGGACCAACCATCAGGGAGATCGAGAAGGTTAACCTTCCGGACATCGTAGAGAAAATAGCCAGGAAACAAGAAACTCTGAAAAACTTGGGGCCCAGGAAGGCAAAATTACTGGAAGCACCCTTCGAGGATCCATGCGTAAGGAAACACTCTAGGAGTCGAATTCCGACATCAAGGAAAAGATCAGCTACCGACGTAAAAACAGGAAAGACGCGGCCCAAGGAAGAGCTAAAGAGGAGAGACCAAGAGAAGAGAAGGAAAGTGGCCGAAGAGGCAAGAAAGAAGGAACGACTAGAAGACCTCAGGAAAATGACACCTGAAGACTTTGAAAAATGGCTGGTAACTGAATAAGAGACAATAAGTGCATTAAAGATATATTTACCTTTTGTTTTTTTTTTTGTATAACAAAAATACATTTAGCTGTTCATACATTAAAAACGGTGTTAGCGGTAATTTTTTTTATAGCAAAAGAAAGTATACTTTTGCCGGTCAAAAGTTTACTTTCTTTGGGGGGGCGATGTAACGTTCCACCAATGATCACATTGGTAAAACGTTGCATAATTAGAAACATCCCACTGATCCTATCCATCCGAGCCACCAATCCCACAAACGTCCAAAAATCATAAAAATCATTTAACAAAACCTCTAATTTTGCTTAACAAAATTAGAGGCTTGCTAAACAAAAATTAGAGGTTAATAATACTTACGAACTCGTAGAGTTTTAAAATTATATCAAAGTTACGAGTAAACTCACTCACTAATGCTTAAGCTTACTCACCACGTTTTATTTTTCATATCTTATTAAAATTTTAAAACTATTTCTTCTAAAACCTTACATTAACTCTATCATTTTATTCTTTATTCTAAAAGTAGATTCTTTATTTACGGCTATCAGCAGCCATCTTATAAAACCATAGAAGCATTAAGATCTATTTCGAGTATAGATCAGAAACTCACAATCCCAATGATGGATATCTGTTGGACAAGCTTTAGCTATTACCATATAGCGCGTCCTGGCGTATCTGAGGGAAACTAAAATTAGTCCAATAAGGACCAATAGATTCACCCGTCATGCGTACTATCTTAAAGACAGGCATGACGTCAATCTCCCAATAGATCCTGGTCTGCTCCACATAGTTCCCAAGCCAGCCTATAGCAGGTGCGGGAGCCGTGCCTAACGGAGGGGGTATTCGAAATGCTCCAATGAGACGCAAAAGCGCGAGCCTCGAATATGCCCTCTCCGTTAGGAAAAGTGCCCCTCTCGAGGAAAAGCCTTCGATGAGGTAGGAGAAAATTCGGCTCCCGCAGGCTTTGAGGAAAACTATAAAGGCACGACCGGGAGCTCTAGGAGATTCAGATGCTTCGACTGTCTCTTACAAGCAGCAGCTTAAGAGAACAGCAAACAAGCGAATTCTCAATTAATTAAAAATAGTCCTATGATCAAAGCGATCAGGACGAATTTACTTTTAAATCCTAAGTTCCTCATCGAGACTTGGAAGAAAAAGCCACTAACATAGCGTTAGCCCTTTTTCAAAGTCTCGAAGATCTTCCTATCTTGAACTCGAAAAAGGCTACTAACATAGCGTTAACCCCTTTTTCGAGTTACAACACCTTAGAAGCCACCAGCATAGCGTCTGGCCCTTCGTATAAGGTAAAAATCTCCTTTCCCTGTAAAGGGGATACAGTAGAGAGCCATTGGCATCGCGTCCAGCCCTTTCTACTGTGTTCAAACTCTGGAAGCCACTGGCATTGCGTCCAGCCCTTCCAGAAAGGAAATCCATTTTTCCAAATCCCGCGTTTGGAAGAGGCCACTGGCATTGCGCCCAGCCCCTTTTCCAAATTACAAGTACCTTCGGAAGCCACCAGCATAGCGTCAGGCCCTTCCAAAGAAGGAATCCTTGCTATTACCCTTGTAACGGATGCAGTTGGGAGCCACTGGCATCGCGACCAGCCCTCACGATTGCATTCAAGTTCCTGGAAGCCACTAGCATCGCGTCTAGCCCTTCTAGGAATCAAGGGAATCCCTTTCTGCATGCAGCTGATCTGGGGGAGCCACTGACATCGCGCTCAGCCCTTCTCAGGGTCAGTTTTTTGGTGTCGAAGCCACTAGCATTGCGTCTAGCCCCTCGATACCGAATCAGCATGAGAAAAACCTCCCATCCTGGGAAAAATTAGATGCATGAAATTAAACAATAAGAAAATTTAATTTATTAAAGAAAATTATAGGAACAATAAAGACTTTGAATAATTACAATCCTTGATATTAAATAGATTATGATTATAACCAGGAATTCAATAAACGAACATTAGTAGTTTAAAGAATTTTCTGACTTAAAATTTATTTCGATTTCTTCTTTTTGACTTTCAAACCCGTCCAGCACACGAATCCTTTCTAGATCCGACTGCACTCCTCTCTGCAAGAATCTTAGGTAGCAGCCGAATCGTCTCAATATACACCGAAATGGATTTAGAAACCTTGCGAGAACATGTCATGTTTCCCGTCGAACGTCCCGCTGTTTTAAATACTATAGCGCGTGGAATAGCCGGACATTCAATAGTTAATCAGGGAATGTCAATCACCCCTCTCTTAGATGAGGATGCATTGACTAAAATAACAACATCTGCTTGAAAGAAAACATGGGCGAAATTCCTGTATTTCGGAAACATTAGCGCAGGAATAACAGGAATTTTAATAATATTCAAACTAATTAAAATGATTGTAGATACCATAATACATGGTTATGCCCTCCACTCAGTTTACGGTTGGTCGATATACCTTTTAGGAGCCTTGTGGAGCTCTATAGCACACTTATTACTATATCTTGCAAGGAAACCAACCGCTGCTGATAACAAGCAAGATGCAGAAAAGGGAAACATAGAATTAAAAGAACTCAAGGAGCCTATATAGAAGAAATTGATGAACAAAAGGCTTCATCTTCTAGGAAAAAGAACCCTAAAAATAAGAAAGAAGTTTCTTTCTTCCAAATGTATTAAAATAAGAAAATATTCATAATAATAATTAAAATGATATGTTTATCGTAATTATTAATCACTTTTATTTTTATTATCAATTCGTTCTTAAAAAGAATGGAAGTGAAACACCACACTTTCCGTGCCGACGAAGATGAAGAATACCGAAGACTTCTGGATGGACTTCAGCCTTTGGATCATCCTGAAGGATATCCGAATCTGGACCAAATGCGATGTTTGCGCAGCACGACAAATCCGGTCTGGTGGAACACCATAAGGCGAAAAAGAATTTACCATTATTGTTTCATACATTCAGACGATCTTCAAAGACACGGGTTTGTGCGCAAAAGATGGCACAGCCTCGCAGCTTCCAACGCGATGCAAACACTGTGTTTGAGTCGTGGCACGAGACTTCTAAATGTCCGCCCAGCTCATGAGTGTCACCAATGCATTGAAGAATACATGGATTACCATGTAACCGAACTCATGGACGGAAATGAAATCATTGTAAGATTTCGATTATAAAAGAGATCCTCTACATGATTTCAGAAGACCAATGCATCTGCGAGACACGACAACGCACAGAGAGGATGTCATGTGCATTAGTGGAATGATGGTAGCTTCAAGAGACCTGAAACAACGCATCTGCCTCGATTGCCTCCGCTTCCTGACCAAGGAAGAAAGAAGAATTTTTGCCCCGGTGAAAATCCACTCCATCGCCACCGAATCAACAGCAGACCATACAACCGTCTGTATGATGTGCAAGGAGCAGGTCCTCTACACTAATGTAATCAATGTGTGTGAGGAATGTCTCCAAAAATACAATGAATTCTGGAATCGAATAGATCAAGGAGAGGAAACCCTGATCTACGACGAAGAAGGAAAATTCAACATATGGAACCACCTGAGTATTGCTGGAGTCAACGATACGGCACCTTCAAATGCGAAAAGATAGGGGAACACTCCTTAATAATTATTAAATTTAGTACCTTTAAAACTTTTGTATCTTACTTTATTAGAACATATCATTTTACAAAAATAATAATCAATGTCAAACATAAGTAATACCTTGTACGGAAAATAGGACTTAAGGATAAGCTATACCGTTTCGTCTGTCTCACAAGGAAAGGTCTCCAACCCGACCTCACCGATTTCAATAATTTTTGGATATGTTGTAGTACTCGAAAAACTAAGAGACACGTATTTTTTTTATGTGTGGTAACTCGCTTTAAAGGGGTGAAAACCACCCCTAAAGTTTTATCCGAAAATCGTTTTTTTATCATATCTCGGCTTCTAATTAATATTTTTTAATAAAATAAAATGGAAAATATTTGTCGTAAGAAGTCGAAGATTTTAGGTGTATTTGTGACCCAAGGGGTTGCAACCCTTATTTTATATTTGAAGATAACTAGATTTTTTATGCTTTTTTTCTTTATAAAAACCAGGATATGAACTGAAATAAATAAAGAAAAGCATTTCCGTTTACTCTATCGAATATTTCAGTTGTCGTGTTTCAGAATTTTTTACGCAACCGCCCCCAAATACCGTAAACTACCCTTTAAAGTACAGTACTTTAAATACAGCGCATATAAATGATGAAGAAATTTTTTTTCTCTAAAATTATTTATATTTAATATGTTAGTAAAATATAATATTGTTTTATATTATATTAGAGTTACTTTTTTATAATTATTATTATAGCTGCTCATTATCATCATTATTATTATTGTTATTGTGTTATTATTATTATTATTATTATTATTATTATTATTATTATTACTTTTTCTCGACAAAACTATAAATATTTAAATTGTCTTTCAATATTACAATTCATAAAATAATAATAATAATGATAATAATGAGCAACTCTAATAATAGTCACAAAAAGGTAACTTTAATATAATATTAGAACAATATTATATTTTACTAACTTATTAAATTTAAGTAATTTTAAGAAAAACAGTTTGTTTCATCGTTTACATGCGTTGTATTACTTGAAACGAGTTGCCTGCAGTGAGCAACCGTCTCTTTTGAGTTTTGCAACGATACGAATATCGTTGGAAAACTCAAGTTTCTCGACTCAAAAAAAAAGAAGAATCACCAAAAAAAAAGAAGAAATAACTCTAATTTGGGCGCCAGTCGGTTTTTCCCGAAACCGACAAAACGACTCAACATAAAAAAAGAACTTACTCTATCCCTAGCTCTCGGTAGAGGGGCGCGTTCGTCCAACTTTCCCTGAAAATCGCAACAAAAGAAAAGGACGACACAACACAAAAAGAAAATCAGACGCGAGAGAGAAAAGAAAGAAAATAAGTCACACTAAAAAAAAAGAAATCGTTTTTTAATACTAAAAGGAAATAAATAAATAAATCGCAAAAACGAAAAGAACAAAAAAAAAAGATCGCCCCCTCTCTCTCTCCCACTCACTACTCAAAAAAAAGGAAAATACAAAATCGCTAAAACAAAAAGCACTAGGGAAGGAAACCGCCACTCACCAACACAAGAATCGCAAGTCACCACGAAAAATAAATCGCAAAGATTTGGCTCTAAATGTAATCGTTAGCGATACAGGATAGCAAGTGAGGGATCGTTCCTTCGCAAACTTCCTCGATCCCTCAAATGTCCAGGTGACGTCACATCAGCGACGTGACCGATAACGCCATCGACCTAGCGCTAGATCACTCGATCTTTCGCTAGATAAGCCGCTAAGATCGGTAACCGCTATGATGGTCAAGTAGAGCGATATTTAGAGCGCTCTACTTTGGCACTATTATCCTTCGCAGGAGGCGCTATGGCCTAACGCTAGAGTCCTTTAATAGGCGAAAAAGCAGGCGGAAAAGAGCGATGATGCGCGCTCTAATCTTTTCCAAAATCCCATGGTAGGCGCTATCTTCAGGCGCAAAGATCTTCAATACGGGACTTTTCCGAGCGGGAATCTCATCCACTCTAAAGTCACCGTTCCCTCGATGATTCCGCAATACTTTTCTAGATCTCGCAATTCACAATACGGTGGTATTGGTGAGAGACGAGGTCCTCCCTACGCAAGCTTTTAGAAAAGAAAAAATAATGATCGCCACACTCACACACACTCTCACTCAAACGACAATCGCAATAATCTCAATAAATTCGCTAACAAAATAGCCGCAACGATATCAAATTTCAATAACGCAATAACAATGGACACGATATTCAAATCTTAACTCTAATACAAGATAATATCATAAGAATTATTGGGAGTTACACTCCTCTCCCAAGACTTACCATCCTGTATATTCTCGCGACTCAAAAATAACTCAAATTTTGTAACGGGTAAAAGTTACCACGTTACATACTTTAAGGGGTAGTTTACGGTATTTGGGGGCGGTTGCGTAAAAAATCCCTTCGTAAGAAAGGATAAATCTTCCCTTCAAAAATAATTTTTAATCAGTTCCATTAAAAAATATTAATAAATATCGAGTTATATTGAATAATTCACTTTTGGGGGTGACTTTCATCACCCCTTTTATATTACTATATTACAAAAAATGTATAAAATGATTGTTTTTTATATAAATTACATTCTGTTTCCACGTGTAATAAATCTCAAGCAAAAAAAAATTGTTTTCATCATTACATGCGATGTATTATTTTAAGGGGCAGTTTGCGGTATTTGGGGGCGGTTGCGTAAAAAATCCTGAAACACGACAACTGAAATATTCGATAGAGTAAACGGAAATGCTTTTTTATATTTTTTTCAGTTCATATCCTGGTTTTTATAAAGAAAAAAAGCATAAAAAATCTAGTTTTCTTCAAATACAAAATAAGGGTTGCAACCCCTTGGGTCATAAATACACCTAAAATCTTCGACTTCTTACGACAAATATTTTCCAATTTGTTTTATTAAAAAATATCAATTAGAAGCCGAGATATAATAAAAAAACGATTTTCGGATAAAATTTTAGGGGTGGTTTTCACCCCTTTAAAGCGAGTTACCGCACATAAAGGAAAATACGTTTCTCCTAGTTTTACGAGTACTACAACATATCCAAAAATTATTGAAATCGGTGAGGTCGGGTTAGAGACCTTTCCTTGTCAGCCTTAATTGTTAGGCAGAAGGGGCATACACCTTAACAAATATTCGCCGTGTACAGGTATACTTTAATGACATTTAAGGTACAATTTTCTATTAGTAATTTTATGACTTAAGACTATTTTAAAAACCATATAATCTTCCTCAATAAGAAAAGAGAAAAACAAAAAAGAACAAACGAAAATGTATAAATTATTTTATATATGGAAAATGTAATAAAAATAATAATCCTAAGGTAAACATAATTTAGCGAATTAAGTTGTACAAATATTGTAAAAACTTAGATCATGGTTTCCAAGCGTTTGTACGAATGTTAAGGCTTCACCTATAACGCTCGTTTTAGGGGCGGAGTGTTACGGCCCAGCGTAACGCATTCAAATTTTATAAAATATTTTTTTAGAAACTCTATAAATTCCGAGAATTTGAAACGTACACCTGAATCAATATTAACATTTCTCACAGTTCGAAATCATTTTTCTCTCTAATCAAAATTCCAGGAAAATGGTAGAGTAAACGAATTACATACAAATTTTCATATGATAAAAATGCGATTAATCATTAGAGCTGTCCGGCTGAGAAACTTGAAGACGTTTCCTAAATAAATATCGGAATCATTTTCAAGGTACCGACAGACAAATTCATTCTACCATTTCCTTATCAAATTCAGTTTTCCAAGAAAAGAGGAAGTTGGGGCTTGCACCTTTCCTTTAACATAGATCAGTTCCGAAACGGGACTTATCTACCCCAACAATTTGCCGCGTGAGAACGACCGTGTAGTTCTTGGGCCTTAAGCCCTTAAATACACAAGGTGTAAAAATTGATAGTGGTCGAAACGAGGTACCAATTTGTACCTTCGATTTACTTAGAGGGAAACCATGATCCAGGTTGATTATAAGTTTAAGGTATACGAGTAATTTTGTCATTGGTCGAAGGAGTACCAACACCCTTCGATTTCTGACCAATAGATCAAAAAGGGAAATTCCTCCTTTAAGAATTTCCACCAATGAAAAATTAACGTGGGTGGAGGAATTTTTTTTAAAAACTTTAGAATTTAGTCGAACGCTCAATCTCAATTTCAATATCAATCTCTCAGTTTTCGTCAGTCAGTTTTGAGCTGGGAGTACAGACAGTCAGTTCCGCCGATTTTTCTCACCTGTTACTCAGTTCGGTTGTTGGTTTGAGTACACCTCACCAATAGTTTTACAAATTTTACAAGTTTTTATTTCACTCAGGCTGTATTAAATTAACAGTTTTTGACGGTCAATCTAATTCATAAACTCAGTTTTAGTTTGAGACAAATAACCATTAAATATTATCATAAGTTCCATTCAGTGATGTTTGAAAAATTGCGTTCACCAGTTTTCAATTTGAGAAATATCAAATAAAGTGAAGTTTCACGACCAAGGTCTGTGTTTTCATTTCAACATCTATTTCCTGCTTTGGATTCCACAACCCGTTCCGAAGTCACCTTTCGTGGACCACCGCTACCAGAAACACCAATTGGGATTATTTTATTCATCTTTCTCCGTCTACAATAAAGGTAGGTGTCAACAATATTTCGCTATGTTCAAATTGTTTACAGCAAATTCTGTGTTTATATTTTCACCAAATATGTTTATTTTTAATGTTAGCCCCTTGGATCAATTTTACAAACTGACTCTGGTACTCCAGATTCATCGAATTTATACCCCAAGTTTTGTATACCTCCCATTGTGCAGCTAATAACCCCTTCTAACTAGATTACCTTTCTTAGAAATATTAACCTTCGATAAAAGAAAATTTTACCACAGTAACAAACCTTTAGTTTCATTAGCGTAATGATAATCCCATTGTCTCCCTTTCTTTCTTTCTTAAGCAATAAACTACCTGTCGAGATTTTATACAATTTTAATGATTTGTGGAAAGCAATAGGTTTACCTCAATGAGTTTTCAAAAAAAAATGAGAAAGGGTACCCCTAATCTCTTTCTTTGAAATTATGTACCCATATTTTTGTTATTATGTCCCATTTTGTTTCTTTTAATGTTCTAGCTTCGTTTATATCTGCCCCACTCAAGCATAGGTCCAAATCCCTGGTAGTAGAATTGAGTTTCTGCACCTAAAATTCGACCAAACCTTGTCCACACTCCACATTTGTTTTTTTTAAAAAAGGAATTTATAAAAGAAAAAGAATAAATAATAAATTAACAAATAAATAAATGTTTTGTTTTGTTGTTTGTCTGTGGAGTCGTGACATCTGTGCCCAGAATTTTGAACACTCCGTGTTCACTGATAAGTCGGCCCTGCGTCCTCTCTTTAAAGTTGGGCGAAAAGATAAGGAAAGGAACGACTGGGTCGTGGAGGTTTCCAACACCATCCGCGACGCCCTTCTGCCAAAAACAAAAATCTTTGTCTCCTATTCGCTGTGTAGAGTTGCAGATTATCTTGTAGCCACCCGGTGCTTCAAATGCCAAAAGTATGGGGATATTGACAAATGTTGCAAAAGTAACGAAACTATCTGTGCTTTTTGTGCAAAAACTGGGCATTCAAATAAGGATTGCCCAAACAGCGAGAAAAACCCTTCAGGCTCCAATTACCGAGTACGTCATCTCCCACACAATCACAGCGCTGGCAACCGAAACTACCCTTCCAGGTCAGCCGCAATGTTCGAAAAAGCATCCCGAATTTATTACGGATAATGGCTGACACACCTATAAATAATAATTTGCACCCTCGCTACCTACCTCCACCAGGAATACCAACCACTCCACAACATATCCAAAACCACACTCCTCCAATAATGAAAATTCTGCAAATTAACATGAGGCGATCTCGGGTGGTGACGGCTGAGACAGCCCAACTGATAAACACCGGAGTAGCCAATGTCATACTTGCACAAGAACCATAAAACATCTCTGGGAGGATGACGGGTTTTGGGTCCCAAAATGTGGTCGTACATGGTGCTCCGCGTGGCGAACATTGTCAGGCTGCAATAATCACTAAACGCTCTACTTACACAATCCTTAAACTCGCTCATCTCTCCAACACACATACCACATGTGTCGAATTGTCATGCCCTTTTGGTCACATATATGCAGTCAGCTGCTACTTTCAACATGCTGACTCCATAGAAATCGGACTCAATGCGCTCCAAAAAATACTCAATTTTCTTCGCGGAAAACCCGTTATCTTTGGCATTGACGCCAATGCGCGCTCCCCAATGTGGGATGATCTACCACCTCCTACAAATGCGCGTAGCCGCCGTTGTCGTGCGTACATTCGCGGTCGAATATTAGAAATATTTATTGCACAAAACAACTTGAGAATAATTAATACAGCGGGTCAACCCCCCACCTTCCACAACCATATGGGCTCGTCGAATATTGATGTAACCCTATGTACTAAGGAGACAGACTCCTTAACTTCCTCCTGGAAGGTCTTTGAAGGACGGACCTCCAGTGATCACAATGTCATCCTAATTGAGATAAACGGCCCTAACCGCTCTCAAACTGTTCAACCTCTCCAGGGCAGATTTGCATGCAACAAGACAAACTGGGACCAGTTTAGGGAAGAATTTTCTAAAATTCTTCTTTGAGGATGCCCCCACTCTCGAATTTACTTCACGAGATGATGTACAGGCTGCAATAACACACCTGGAGAAAGCCATCCTAGGTGCGTACTTGCTCGCCATACCCAGGAAAAAATGGTTTCCCAGAGCCAGCCCTGGGTGGTCAGTAGAACTAACACGTAAAAAAAAGAGCGTAAACCGACAACGACGAGCCTATCAGCGTGAACAGGACCCTGACGAACGGCAAGCCAAATACTTTTTATACTCCAGGGCTTATAATAAATATCGGAAGCTCTTTCGAACTTCTGCCAGAAATAGCTGGAGAATTTTTGTAACCCGGACCGGCGCTGAGAACCCCTGATCAACTCCCTATAGATCAGTATTTGGTAAACAAATTTCACCCGAACTTTTGACCTCGGTGGTACAACAGGATAGTCACACTGACAGTTGGCTAGATAGTGTCAAGGCGCTATTAGCTGCTCTAAGTCCAAATGACACCGCCCCGGATAACGACGCACACGTAGTCACCCGCCGCGAATTCAGCATCCAAACTCAAACGCAAGACAGCCCAGACTTCGACATTATCACGCTAAGCCGTATAATGAAGAACCTCGGGAACAACCGCTCTCCAGGACCTGATGGCATTGAGGTCCCAATCCTGAAGATGGCATTCAGTGAAAACCCAGCCCTATTTCTAAAAATTTTTAATGGCTGTCTGAAACACGGTCTGTTCTCTACGACGTGGAAAACCGGGAAAATCAGGGCTCTCCTCAAGGGATCTGACTAACCGGAAACAGACCCTGCATCCTATCGTCCGATCTGCCTTCTTCCTGTTCTGGGAAAAGTCATAGAGAAACTAATAGTCACAAGCTTGAATGATGTAATAAGCTCTCCAGAGTTTGCCTCTCCGTTACAATTCGGATTTAAACATAGCAGCGGAACAAACGATGCCCTACACAGATTACAGAAGATCGTACCATTTGGAACCTTCTCTTCGACACACTCTTACACCAAATAGCTGCCATCGACTGCACGCACGCCGTAGCGTATGCCGATGATCTGCTGGTCATCGTTGAAGGGGACTCCGGGAGATCACTAGAGGCAACGGCAAACAACGTCGTATGGGTGATTCGCGACTGGTGCTCCGACTGCAAACTGTCACTATTCCCTCATAAAACCATAATGATACGAGTGAGGGGTGGATTGGATCTCCGCAGGCCGCCAAAAATCATTGTCGAGAATGCTGGACTTCGCTTTGATGAAAGCATGAAATACCTTGGAGTGGTGTACGAACACTCCTTAGGAGTGTCTGAACACGTCACACATATTGCTGGCCGTGCTAAGGCAAGGTTCAGTTGCATCTCGGCCATTACAGGATCCAAGTGGGGGTACGGCTACCGAGCCCGCACCACGCTGTACAAGAGTATTTTTCTCCCGATAATCAGTTACGGTGCGATTGGGTGGGCACACAAGCTCATTCAAAAACACATGGCCACACTACTGAGTGCTCAACGCTATGCACTAATAAAAGTAAGTGCTGCATATCGCACAGTATCGTCAGATGCACTCTGCGTACTTACGAAAAACGATATGGCTATCTTGTGCGAAAAAAACATCCCGTTCTCACACCGGGACATTCAGTTTGACCCAACCCTCCATGAAGATCTTGAACCACACATAAAGGCGACTCTCGAAGCCCTCCGTTCCAATACTATTGAATTATGGCAGCAAAGATGGAATTCTTCAACTAAAGGAAGAACCACGTTCCAATTCTTTCCGAACTCGATTGAAAGAGCCAAATGTAAACTCAACATCACGCATTATACGTCCCAATTCTTTACTGGACACGGAAACTTCAGAGAGAAACTACACAAGTTTAGCCTTACGGAATCCCCAGAATGTGCCTGTGGGGAAGGACCCGAGTCGTCACTACATGCACTCCTCACCTGTAAACTCAATAAAAATGTGAGGGCACATCTACAACAGGCGGTTAGGAAAATGGGTCCAGCATGGCCACCTCCTCTCCCAACATTCACGAAAAATGAAATTCGCATGCAATTTAACACCTTCGCTCGAGCAGTCCTTCAAAAAAAAGCAAATCCAGCCTGGCTAGTCCGACCGACTGAACCAAAAGACACTATACAAACCCCTGCTCCAAACGCCGACCATAATCTGACGCCTAGCTAACCACGTAAATTTTTGCATGCCTTTTCAGCATTCTGCATGCTGTGCACATTAATGGTTTTGCAGAACCAAGGGTGGCGGCCGTGTTAGCCGCGACTGTCTCATGATCCACGGATTATTGAGCGGGCGCGGCGTGCGGGACTGCCGCCCGAAAATGGTCCACCCGAGTCCATAAATCGGTACCTCGGGGTTGGGGAGCCCGGTGACCAACGAACGGCTAACTAGGCTTCCGTTGGCCACCCCCCAACGAAAGGCGTTGGTCTCGAGGTGGCAGTGGTGTCCGGCCCGGGCGACAGGATACGAGATCCCGCCTCTATCACGGGGCGTCGATCTGTCTAGGAATACTTTCTTGGGCTAGGTCGCACGTCCTTGAATGAGCCGGGACTCAAAATCGGTCAGGTAGAAGACCGTACCCTACCAGTGGTGTCCCCAACTGCAATTGAGAAACAAACTGGGACTTAACCGTCAGGTTAAGGTGTTTGGTCGCGCATCAAAGCGACCCCACCCCCTCGAATCCGAACGCCTTTAGGAAGGAGAGGGGAAGGGTGGGTATAGCCAGTAGGCCAAGGTACCACCCTAAGGAAAATGAACGTAGAGGCTCTCGAGAAAGAAGCTTTAGAGACTCTCCTGAATCAGGAACTACCAACGTTACCTAAGGAAGGAGAGACGACGACACTAGCGATACACCATATCGATGTTCAGAGGCACAAACCCATCAAACAGCGATATTACATGGTGTCCCCTAAAGTTCAGGAGGCGATGTATAAGGAAATTAATAGATTGTTAGCGAAGGGAATCATTGAGCCCTCTAGGAGTCCTTGGTCTTCTCCAATAGTTATAGTGAAAAAGCCTAATGGCTCCTATAGATTGTGCATAGATTTTCGTAGAGTAAATGCGGTATCGAAGAAGAATGCATATCCTCTACCGTACATGTCGTCCATCTTAGACCGTTTGCGAAAAGCACGGTTTATTTCGCGTATGGATTTAAAGGAAGCTTTCCATCAAATCCCATTGATTAATCAGAGGTATGGATCCTGTTTTTGCATATCTTGATGATATAATTATTGCGACAGAAACATTTGAGGATCACATACAGTGGTTAACTAAAGTTTTTGAGCGTATTAGAGAGACAGGATTCGTTATTAATAAAGAAAAGAGCGAATTCTGTTGTCAGGAAATAGAGTATTTAGGATTTAGAGTAAATCAGGATGGCATGTTAGTGGATGAGACAAAACTGGAGCCTATAGTAGAGTATCCTAGTCCTAAGAACTTGCGACAATTGCGTCGATTTTTAGGAATGGCGTCCTGGTATAGGAAATTTATTAAAGATTTTTCCACTATCGCGGAGCCACTAACCAGGCTCCTGAAAAAGAATGTAAAATGGAACTGGTCAGGGGATCAACAGATAGCGTTTGAGAAAATCAAGAGTTTGTTGAGTTCAGCTCCAATTTTGGCTTATCCTGATTTCAGTTGTACGTTTACTCTGCAAACGGATGCTAGCAATACAGGTATCGGTGTCGTTTTAACACAGATACAAGATGGAGTAGAGAAAGTGATCGCGTATGCTAGCAGAAATTTTTCATAGGCGGAAAGAAAATATACGACAACTGAAAAGGAGTGTTTAGCGGTTATATGGGCCATACAAATGTTCCGTCATTTCCTTGAAGGATACCACTTCAAGGTGATCATGGATCTTTCGAGTTTGCGATGGCTCCATAACCTTAAAAATCCTTCAGGTCGGTTAGGACGATGGGCTTTAGAGCTGTTGGAGTATGATTTCGAGATCTTACACCGCAAGGGAGCTCTGCACCAGGTGCCAGATGCCCTCTCGCGGATGTTTGAGGAAGATGATAGCGATATGGTTATGGCGTTACAGCCTACTCCGGCCAAAGAACTTTGGTACGAAAATAGAGTAAAAGGAGTAGAGAAAACCCCATCAAGATTTAAAGAATGGAAAGTAGAGGGTGGGAAACTATATCGCTATTGTCCGAGTCAATTAGAGAATAATACACTTGGAGACACTGATCCGTGGAAATGGACTGTGCCTTCAAGCTTGCGTCAAAATGTTTTAATAGAGTATCACAATATTCCAGCAGCTGGCCATCAAGGGGTCAATAAGACCTACCTTCGCGTTAAAAATAATTATTATTGGCCCCATATGTATAGGGATGTAGAGGATTTCGTGAAAGCTTGCGAAATCTGCCAAAAGAGCAAAGTAGAGCAAACGGGGCCTTTTGGCAGAATGAGGTCGAGAAATATAGACCAACCGTGGTCTGTAGTAGCGCCAGATGTGATGGGTCCGTTCCCACCATCCGAGTCAGGTCACAAATACCTCTTAATCTTCGAGGATTGCTTTACAAAATGGATAGAGTGCATCCCATTAGAGAAAGCTAACGGAAAAACTATAAGTTTAGCGTTTGAGGATTCCGTAGCGTATCGTTGGGGAACATCTGAGGTGTTGCTCACGGACAATGGTACCGAATTCATTAACAATGTAATGAAGGGTATAGCGAATGAATTCGGTATCCATTTGTCGACAACACCGGTGTATTACCCTCAGGCAAACCCCGTAGAGAGGGCCAATAGAATGATCAAAACGATGATTGTTGCTTTTATAGAGGCCGATCATAGGACATGGGATAAGCACATTAGCGAATTTCGTAGCGCAGACAATACATCGAGTCACGGTTCAGCTGGTACCTCACCAGCATTTTTAAATTTCGGTAGAGAACCGCGTCCAGCCAAATTTTTGCGTAGATTAGAGGAAAGTAGAGCCCAAATTCCAAACCCAGATCGTCGTAAATGGACGGAGCGAATGCAAAGAATTACGGAAGTTTACGACATCATCTGGGAAAAGAATAAGGAATAAGAGTTGCGACAAGCGAAGTACTACAACAAAAACAGTAAAGAACGTTTGTTTAGCGTAGGCGATCGAATTTGGCTTAAGAATAGCGTTCTTTCGAATAAGTCAAAGAATATAGCGTCTAAATTATTGCCGAAATTTACGGGACCCTTTGTTATCACGAAGAAATGTTCTCCAAATATTTATGAAGTGGAGACATTGGATAAAGATTATGTAGAGAAATATCATCTGAAAGATTTTAAACCCCTACATTAAAAGCTTCGCGAAAAGAAACTATTTTAGTAGAGTGCATGTTGTAGTTATAGTTTGGTTTTGGGTTTTGGTAGCGTTTGGATTTTTTTTTGTTTTCTTTCCTCCGTGCTCAACACCGCACGTTCGGTCTGGGAGGGGGAGTTGTAACGTGGTAACTTTTACCCGTTACAAATTTTGAGCTAAATTGAGTCGCGAGAAAATACAGGATGGTAAGTCTTGGCAGAGGAGTGTAACTCCCAATAATTTCATGATATTATCTCGTATTAGAGTTAAGATTTGACTATTGCGATTATTATTATTGCGATTTGAGATTGTTGCGGCTACTTTGGTAGCGAATTTCTTGAGATTATTGCGTTTGCTGTTTGAGTGAGTGTGTGAATGTTGCGGCTAATTTTTCGTTCAAAGATTGCGAAAGAAGGACCCTATCACTCACCATTACCACCTTGGTGTAAACCGCGAAATCTCCGAGACAATTGCGAGACCATCGAGGGAACGGTGACTTTGGAGTGGATGAGGTTCCCGCTCGGAACAGTCCCGTAACAAGAATTTTTCGTGATAGAGGATAGAGGCATCTGCGAAGGATAATGAAGCCCAAGTAGAGCACTTTAATTATCGCTCTACTTGACCATCCTGGCGATTATCGATCCTGGCGACTTATCTAGCGAAAGATCGAGTGATCTAGAGCCAGGTTCGATGGCGTTATCGGTCATGTCGCTGATGTGACGTCAGCTGGCGATTTGAGGGATCGAGGACCGTTGCGAAGGAGCGGATCTTCACTTACGGTCCTGTATTGGCATCGCAATCACCTCACTGAATATATTTGGCTATTTGTGCGATATTCTATTTTTTGTGGTGGTTTTCTTTACTTGCGTTGGTGAGTGGAGGTTTCCTCCTATTTCGTAGTTTTTTTTTGTATAGAATCTTATTCTTTTTTTTCGAGTCGTAAGTGAGAGAGAGAGAGTGAAAGAGTTTTTATTTATTTATTTATTTATTTATTGAATAAAGACGGTTTTTCTTTTTTTATTTCTCTTGCGATCTATTTTTTTGTGATTTCTTTTTCTCCCTCGCGCCCTTTTTTTGTATTTTTGTGTTGTGGTGTCCATTTTTGAGTTTCAGGGAAAAGTTGGGCGAACACGTCCCTCTACCGGAGCTAGGGCTAGAGTAAGTTTCTTTTTCTTTGTGTTGAGTCGTTTTGTCGGTTTCTGGGAAAACCGACTGGCGCCCAAGTTAGAGTTATTTCTTTTTTGTGATTCTTTTTCTTCGAGCCAGGAATCTTGAGTGATTCAACGATATTCGTATCGTTGAAAGACTTAAAAGAAACGGTTACTCACTGTCGGCAACTCGTTTCAACTTACTTACTTTATTGCTGTTACTAGTACTGTTACAAAACTGGAACTGTTACTATCGCTCACGACAATTACTGTATTTTTGCTAATAGTAATTAGAAATTGCTACTAATTTATTCAATAATTATAACCAATAGTAATTTTTGTTAATGCTTGCTAAATCAACTTAATGTATTATTGTACTAAGAATTTTCACTGTATTCTTTCTTAGGTCTACAGTTTATCTAGGTTATAAATAAATATATCTATCTATCTATCTATCTATCTATCTAACTTTATCTGTAATCAATTTTTTCACTAATTTTCATCCCAGGATTTCCTTTTTCTGGTATATTTAGTGTGTTTCCTTGTTCAAGAGTTCTACAAAATTTTGAATTTTCATTGTTTACATTTTCTATAAATAATTTTTGAATTTCCCGGTGGGTGTTCATCAAACGAAAATTAGGTTAACGTGATCATACGTATAATTGGATTAAGGAAAATTAGTCGGTAACTTTGTTTTCTTCTTTACCTTACCCACATGCACTCTAGATATAAATAGTGAATTAAATTGCCATTTTTGAATAATATTCCGTTTAATTCAAAAGCTAACAAAGCCTTGGTGTTTTTTAATTTATGCTATAACGTGGCAATTTTGCCATATTAACAATTCGCGATAAATATGAACTTCAGAGTGCCCAGAGATCTCTCCGGAAGGGCTAGGAACATTGAATTGATAATAACTTCAGATTGTTATAGAGTATCTACAAGGAAGCACGAATCAGCGTGAACCTATTCCGATCCCCATTTTCCTTACCTTACGAAATCCTACCACTACATATTACCGTGACGCTCTACCAGAAGAGGACCAGACACTAACGGAATCCAACCAATGTGGGACCAACGGTCCAATTATCCACCGAGATCCACCACCCAGGGCGTCAGCACCTGCTGGACTGGTAAATGCCGAAGGACCCTGGGTGGGGACGAAGAAACCGAAGACGACGACCGTTAAGAAGACATCAAGTTGAGAGATCTTTGACCGCCGTTGCGACATCGCGTCTTGATGCGAATTATTACGTGGCCATGTTTCTTTCTTGCTGGTTTGTTGGAGCTAGTAGCCGAGCACTTGCTTGCTGTTGGGACCCTTGAAGCAGGAAACCCCTGGATTCACCAGGACCGGAGGAGTACCCGTTGGTTTGGGAGGACCGTGCATCGGCCAGGCAAGTCAACCACCATCAGTTGTCCGAGCGTCACGAACGTTATTGTATGCTTTCCTTTCCCCTCATCCCACCACCTTTTCATCTTTTCCCACATTTCCTGTTAAAGGAAATAGCTTTCCCTTTACTACTGGATTATAAGAAATCGTGCTTCCTTACCGCGGTTTCCCTTGTGAGTCCCAGGCCCTTCTGGTTGCGGACTTTTTCTTTATTTCTCTTTTTCTCTTTTTTTTTCTTGGGCGTATTTTCTTTTATACCGCCCACCGAGGTGATGTATCCTTTTTTGTCCTCTTTTAAAATAAAACTAAACTAAAACCTAATTCATACCGCATGAGCCTTCGTTATTTGCTCGCCCTTTATCTTGTCTTTTCTTTCCGCAAGGCGCGGAGGAAGAACCCTCTTTGGGACTTCTGCTCCCGCGAGTTAGTCGTGCCCCCTCGTCCTTTGCTTTAGGCTCATCGGTCTCCATTGCCAGCTGAGGGCGATCCCCTCAGCCGGCGCCCATTTTATCTTCACGAACCCCTGTAACGCCCCTTAAGGGATTCCAAGAAGGGAGACCAACCGGACAGAACCCAAGGACGGGTGTGGATTTGAGACGAGAACTACGTCACAGTTCCTAGAATACACGATTCTCAAAAATCTTTAATAATTCCTACTACCAAGTCTACTTTTACTGTATTTGCAGTTATCGTAGTATAGGTTATTTTTGTCGACACGATGGGTTTTTTTACATCCCACAGAGTGGTTTTTCCAGATAGAAAATTATATCTTTTTTCAATTTTTCATGGTTTCTTTCATAAGGTGTTTACGATATTACAGAAATTGGACTTCTCATTTCTACAGCCGCAATCGTAACAAAAAAGTCCCCCAAGGGATGTGCAGTCAGCGTACCGGTGTTCTGCCTAGTGGCAGTTTCAACGTTTTCCGCAAGCCATCACCCCACGAAGATCAGCCTTTTTAACTAATAAGCAATCTCTGCCAGAGACATCGGAGCGGAAACGGGGACAGAAATAGGACACGGATTAAGGTTTACGGGTTAGGCATTAAAGGAGCTGATTCTGCAGCAGTAACTGGTTCGGACAGGCGTAGGGTATTGGCGACCCCACCGCCCGGCGGAGCGTGCTCCGTCGCAATCAGCCTCCCAATCCAAGGTGTCACGCGACCCGTGCCGAGGGATGAATGGCACTAGGGACACAGTGTCTCAAACGGAGCCCTGGGAAGGCCGGGCAACCGACCCTTGTATTCTTGCCTTGCACACGTGCAGGGGGCTCCGCGTCTGTCGACCACATATATCCCCCATCCTCGTGGGAACAAACATGGAGAATAAAACTAACCCAAGTACAAACCAAATAACAACAATCTCAGAGGTTGAACAAACCCTGAGCACCACCAACGCAGGAGAAGGAGGCAACCAACCCTCCGTTATACCTCAAAGGAGAACCGAGAGAAGCCTGAGCGCTGAGGTCACCACTCAGCTAACTCAGCTCTCTCTCGAGAAGGAAGCGGAGACGCGACGAAGGCTTTCAGGAGCGCAGAAGCGAAAGCTTCATGTTCAGGAGGCCATTGCCGCTGGTCTTCCGGTTCAGCTCAGAAGAAGGAAAAAAACCTCTGGGAAAGGATCAGCAGGGGGGCCAACCAACCCCTTTAAACCCTGCGGTTGGACCATCTGGGCATAAAACCCCGAGCGGAATCAAGCGCACTAGAGGGGAAGCGTCTGATACGAGCACTCCTTCCTCTGCAAAGCAGCAGAGCAAGAAACCTCGCGTAGTGGGTGGATCCAGTACCCGAACCACCACTCAGAGTCACCAGAAAGGGCCGGATTCCAACCATCCATCAATGCCCACTTACAGCAAAGTATCGTCTGACCTACGACTGGCTGTTGTTCCAGCGGCTTACCCCGCGGAAAAACTAACCCGCGAACAGGCAGAGAAGATACAAAACGCCATCATGGATGAGATGTGTGGGACCCTACCGGAGACGTCGAGTAATGCGGAGATTCGTTTCTGCCACTCGTACGAGCGAAGGGGGGTCCTCTACATCTTATGCTCCAACGAGGAATCCAAAACCTGGCTCCTTGACGTGCTGACCCGCATCACACCATGGAGGGGTGCACAACTCCGGGCTGGCAAAGCCCAGGAGATAGTCAAGACCACCAAGGTGATGGTGTGGGTCCCTAGTCCTCTGCATCAGAGAGAGGACTCAAAAATCCTCCTCATGCTCCGGCTGCAAAACCGGGAGCTAAAAACAGAGGACTGGCACGTCATCTCCAGCAGGGCAGAACACTCGGGAAAAACCCTGATACTGGAAATTGACGAGGTCTCACGGAAGGCTGTGGAGAAGAGGAAGTACTAATCGGGAGCAGGAGTCTTCACCCTGACCTTCCGGTTACTGGGATCAAGGAACAAGGAGTCCGATGCTGCGGGTGAGGCAACTGAACCTGCAGCACAGTAGGGCTGCCACGGCAACCGTCTGCACGGCCTTCGCCGCGGGGGGCATAGACGCAGTCCTCATCCAGGAACCCTGGCTAGTCCGGGGCAGGATTGCAGGACTTGGACAATCCACAGGTAGGCTTATATAGGACACTACTGTTGAAAACAGCAGAGACTGTATTCTCATCAGGCCGGAACTAAACCCACATGCCATAACCGAACTTTGCTGCAGGGATCTTGTGGCAGTGAGGATCACCGTACGAGCGGAGGAGAGGACGCTAGACCTCATTCTTGCATCAATCTACCTGCCGTACGACTCTCCCAGCCCTCCACCCTCAGAAGACTTCCAGAGGGTTGTATCCTACTGTGAGGACAATGGACTCCAGGGGATAATGGGAGCCGACGCGAACTCCCACAATGAGGTGTGGGGCAGCTCGAACACCAACACCAGAGGTGAGTCTCTTTTAAACTTCTTAATATCCAATAACCTTGAGATACTGAACCGCGGGAACGAACCAACTTTTGTCAACCGCGTTCGACAAGAAGTAATTGATATCACCGTCTGTACACGGAAAATATCGCAACAGGTTCGTACCTGGCGTGTCTCCGACGAGACAACTTTTTCCGACCATCGATGCATCTGTCTGGAGGTTGACTTCGTCAAACCTTCAACAGTAGCTTTTCGAAACCCCAGACGCACAAACTGGAAGAAATACGTTAGCACACTGGAACAAACTCTGGAAAGAGCGAACCCAGTAGCCAGCGTACACAACCTAGAGCAAGCTGCTCAACAGCTACAGGAGGCGATAATAACCTCCTACGAAGAAAGCTGCCCTCTAGTTCAGAAAACACAGATAGGGAAACTAATCTGGTGGACAAATGAACTAGCAGAACTGAAAAGGACCTCCCGAAAACTCTTCAACAGGGCAAAGAAAACTGGTGACTGGACGAGGTATAGGGAAATCCTCAACCAGTACAGCAAAACTCTGAGAAAAAAAAAACGGGCATCCTGGAGGAAGTTCTGTTCCGAGGTTCAAAGCATCTCGGAGGGGGCCAGACTCAGTCGTATTCTGGCGAAGGAGCGCGTACCACACATAGGAACTATCAAAACAGCAAACGGTAGTTTCACTGTATCTGGGGCCGAAACCCTGGATGTTTTGCTTCGGACGCATTTCCCGCGCTCTGAAACCAATCCTGCTCGAGCCACTCCCACGCCCAGACATCATGGGGCAACGAGAACCAAGAAGGAGGACTGGGACGTGGCTCGAACCATTTTTCATCCCAATTCAATTCTTTGGGCCATTGATTCCTTTGGAGCCTTTAAATCTCCAGGTCCAGACGGAATCTTCCCAGCACTGTTGCAGCAGGGAAAGGAGCTTCTAACTCCTATACTCTGTAGGCTGTACAGGCTGAGCATGGCAACGGGAGAAGTGCCACAGATATGGAAGATGGTAAGGGTAGTTTTTATTCCCAAACCAGCTAAATCCAGCTACACTGAGGCCAAATCCTACAGGCCAATAAGTCTCTCGTCTTTTATTCTGAAGACGATGGAGAAGATTGTTGACCAGCACATAAGAAGCACGGTACTCGTAGAGAAACCGTTGCACCCTCATCAGCATGCCTACCAACAAGGTAAATCATGTGAAACGGCGGCCCATCAGCTGGTACGCAGGATTGAGGAAACCCTTGATACGAAAGAGGTAATGCTGGGAGCATTCCTAGACATCGAGGGCGCCTTTAACAATACCGCCTTTGAATCCATGGTCGCTGCGGCCCATCGGCACGGGGTTGAGAACACCACCTGTCGATGGATAAGCAACATGCTTCAAGGGCGCGAAGCAAGTGCAACCATGTTCGGGATCACCAGGAGCATCCTTGTAACAAAGGGCACACCGCAGGGGGGGGGGGGGGGGTGTTATCTCCACTCCTGTGGAACCTAGTTGCTGACAATCTCCTAGTGAACCTGAATTTACAGGGGTATTTTGTCCAAGGTTATGCGGACGATATACTCCTGCTAATACGAGGCAAGTTCACCCACGTCATCTCTGAACTCATGCAGAGAGCGATAAGCATAGTGGAAACCTGGTGCAGGAAGCAGGGGCTTACTATCAACCCCTCAAAAACCACGGTGGTCCCCTTCACCAGAAGAAGATCTTTGGGGGGGCTGGACCCCCCCTCACTCTTCAACACTCCACTACAATTTTCAGGCGAAGTTAAGTATCTAGGTTTAAGCCTAGATTCAAAACTCACCTGGAATACACACTTGCAAAAGGTTGTCACGAAGGGCAAGATGTCCCTCATGGCATGCAGAAGCACCTTCGGAAAGACCTGGGGACTACAACCACGCATAATGCACTGGTTGTATAATACCGTGGTCAAACCAATTATTACCTACTGTGCTCTTGTCTGGTGGCCAAAGACCAACCAACAGCTTGCGATCACAGCACTAGGCAGTCTGCAACGACTGGCATGTCTCTGCATAACCGGGGCCATGAGAAGCACACCCACGGCAGCCATGGAGGTGCTCCTAAGATTACCACCCCTTGACATTGTGATCAAGGGAGAGGCTAGAATAAGTGCCTTCAGACTACAATGCAGCAACAACTGGAGGGCGAGAAAAGGACACTCCAGCATCACAAATGTAGTTGCGGATCTTGAGGGCATTATGTCTATGAGATCGGACTACATGCCACCAAAACACATCTTCACAAGTAATCTACAGGCCAAACTAACCTGGGAAGAAGGTGATGATAACAACCCATGTCACCCGGGATGCCTGATATGGTTTACGGACGGCTCCAAAAAAGGTCAGGGGGTCGGCGCCGGAATCCACGGCATTAGCCCCCGCTGTGACATGTACTATCCACTGGGAACCCTTCAATCTGTCTTCCAGGCTGAAATCTTCGCCATTAATGCTTGTGCGGAAGAAAACCTGAGAAGAGGGTACAAGGGAAAGCACATACAAATCCTATCCGATAGTCAGGCTGCCCTCAAGGCCCTTACATCGTACAAAATGACCTCTAAACTAGTATGGGAGTGCACTCAAAACCTGCACACCCTGGCTAAACACAATAAGCTTTTGCTGATGTGGGTGATGGGGCACAGTGGAGTTGAAGGGAACGAGAAAGCGGACCTTCTAGCGAAGAAGGGGTCAAGTACTCCCTTTATGGGCCCTGAGCCTGTATGTGGTATAAACAAATCAGCCGCACAATTAGTGGTAAGACGATGGATTCAGAAGGAACACACGTCGCGATGGTACCAAACGTCTGGGCTTAGACACAGCAAATTAATGCTAGGCTCCATAACCCATGCGGACGGGAAAGAGATCCTGGACCTAAACAGGACAAACATGAGGCTGGTTACAGGGCTGCTGACTGGGCACTGTCCCTCACGGGCGCACCTACATACCATGGGGCTATATGCTAACCCCCCGGTATGTCGCTTCTGTGGTGAGGAAGAAGAAACAGCAACCCACATAGTCCTGGAATGTGAAGCCCTAGCACGACACAGGTTACATAACCTAGGGCTTGCTACCCCTGGGGAAGGTCTGATCTGTGACCATCCTATCCGCAGCATTCTTTCCTTTGGCAAGAACCTTAAACTGTGATAGGAAGTAAATTGACTGAGAGGATACAAGAGACCTCGTAGGTCTATGTGTCGGGATTCCAGGAGACACCGCCTCTCTCACTCAATTTAAAAAAAAAAAAGAAAAGAACTGGTTCGGACTCGGGGGCGCTAGGGGTTACAGGTGTCATAGGGTTCGTTATAGGGAGAGAAGCGCGTTTCCTGGAATTCTCCCTCTTTTACGGACTCTCTGGAAATCCTAACTCTACAACGGCTGCTACCAAAAACTGTGGATGTCGTTCCTCTGGACATCCCTCTGGTTATCCTTTGCTAGCGTTTTTAATAGATTTTGCTAATGACGCAACTTACCTATAGCATCCTGATAGTTCGCCGTGATTCTTTACATAATTATTGACACATATGTAAACACACATATGTAAGATCAATTACCCACTTATTAAACGTTTGTTCAACCTACCGGAATACATATTTAAAACTTTGATATGTTCTTCTATGTTTTATAAAATAGTGATTCCTTACTGTTCCTTTTTCACTTTAGAATGAAGCCAATAAAGATTTCTAAATTGTATATGCCATACTTTAAATAGAACTACTGCTTTGACATATGTAAAATATCATTCAGAATATTTTTCTCTTTCATTTTGCAAAACCCAATTGACATAATAGTTGTGTCTATAGAATAACACAAATCATTTATCTTGAATCTAAATACATAGAAGGGTCGTAGTAACTGAAACTTCTATTTGACTATTATTTTTCTTAGAAAAATAAACTCCCCATTTACGGAAGAATATTGCGACGATTGCGCTGCAATATAATGTTTTCCGAAGAAAGCAAATCGATAGGACGGATCATGTATTCCTCTACGAAGGTCAGTGTGAAATCAACCAGTGAAACGTTAACATGGAACTTTTCGATACTGGATACTTCAGATGTACAAAACTTTTATTGTATTTTCTGGGTTTATGGCCTTTTGATATGGAAAAGAATGGAAAATATTGTTTAATAATAGTATTGCTCGTGATTTCTCTCTTTTTTCCTCCTTTGGTAAACCAATACTGATTCTTTTTCAACACTTTTGTATAAAAAATTATAATTTTTTTGTACTTCACACTTTTATTATTTAGAAACTACAATTTTTTTATACCATGTAAATTGATTGATTGGATTTATCAGCTGAAGTATTTGCAAGTACAAAAAAAATCCTTTTTTTAATAGTAAATAGTTAAAAAAGGACTTAATTTTCTTTTCAACTGACTACAGATATATTCAATAGCAGTAATGGGATTCAATTTTGATACTTTACTTCAAACTTTACCTTCTACTTTATGTTTACTGATGGGGCTGGTACAAATGGCAAATACCAAAATAAACGAAAATATGGTACAAAAGAATTTACGTCATATTATGCTCAATTAAGTATTTTCGATAGTAAATAAGTAATAATAGCTGTGTTGAAATAGATAAAGGATCTTTTCCGTCGGATGGATAGAGACCGCAAACAATTGCAAACTGCAAGTGAATTATTAATACTTGACCATTACGCCTATGTTGCAAAGAACCTTACAATATATGGTTTTCGTAAGTAGCTTTGGTTTTAATTGATTTCTTGAAAGATTTTTGTCATTACCAAATCTACTAAATCATAAAAAGAAATTAAAATGGGGCAAATAATTTTCGACATTTCGCGAACATAAAATTCTCTGCGTACTGCTTATCACTGGATCCTTCTCTTAACCCTTAAAGGCCTAGAGCATCAAATTTTATGCCGGACTTTGAAATGGAATTGCACACTTGATAAATTTGATACTCTAGGCCTTTAAGGGTTAAACGGCCGCGTACGGTATACTCCAGTATTTTTTAAAAAATTACGTCCCGTATATAGTTATAACCCTTTGGGGACGGCTGTCTGCGCACAGCCGTCCCCAAAGGGTTAATATCTATAGCTAACAAGGCATATACACTTCTCAAAACAATTATTACTTACAATTAGAAGCATTTTGGTCAGCAACGGCCAAATTTTGACAGACGATAATTTTACGAAAAATCATTGCAGGATGATAATTTTTGTTTAAAATTAAAGCTTGAAGTCTCTACTTTAAAACGCCGTTTTCCGATTTTAAATTTAATGGACGCCCACCTTAGTAACCTCCTAAGAGTGGGGGCATGTTTGTCGTATTGAAAATGTAAAGTTTGCGTTAAAAAATCGCAGCTAGCTGATTTTTTTTTAATCAAAGGGAAAGATCCGTACTTCATGTTGCTGCAAATGGTATCCTCGGAAAAAAATTTGCAAAGTCCGTGCGTTTCGGCAAACTTTACCATTTTCAATACGACAAATATGCCGTCACTCTTAGGAGGTTACTGAGATGGGCGTCCATTTAATTTAAAATAGGAAAACGACGTTTTAAAGTAGAGACTTCAAGCTTTAATTTAAAAAAAAGATTATGATCCTGCGATGATTTTTCGTAAAATTATAGTCTGTCAAAGTTTGCCCATTTCTGACCAAAATTTTTCTATGCAATAATTGTTTTGAGCAGTGTATTCATAGCAATCCAACTTTTTGAACCAAACAAGTATTGTTAGAACATTTTTTCTTGAAAATACATATTTCACGAATTATTTGATCGTTGCGGGACTTTTAGACCACCCTGCATGTACAATATTTACAGGTGATTTCAAACTTTTGCTCTGAAGTCCGCCTTTCATTCTCAATCGTGGTCGACCAGTAACTTTTCTTCGGTGAGAAATGCAAATGGGTTTCGGTTCCACTTAGATGATTTTAACTTCTTTAATTTCCTTTCAGCAGGAAAGTTAAATAGGCTTGATCCTCTACGGAATTCTAACTCTCCTATATTGCCTATTAGCGAGAATTTCAAAAGAGGACTTCATTCGTTCTCCGTAATTTGGATATGCCCAGCGCGTTCAGTTTCAACAAGCAGAGCTTCATCTAGAAGAGAAGGTCTTCTCTACTACTACGTTGCCGGTATCTCAGTTTTCTCGGCGTCGTACAAACCTAACAAAGTGTTCCGATTACGAGAAGTTGTTGGTGCTATCCTCAACAATTCGATCTTCCTTTCTCCAAAGTGCTGGTGTTATCTAAGTCCTAACGTCGATCAGAGCCAACAAGAAATTCCTACCCGAAAATATCTGTCGGGTTCACCTAACGGTTCAAAAATACTCTAGGCTGAAGGTTTTTCCTGAAGCTTACAGTTTGTTTTCATTCCGTTATTACCCAGTTCGAAGCTTGGTTATCGGAGCAATAATTTTTTAGATGCATGTCAGCCCCAGATATTATAGCCAGAACGCGAACCAAGTAACGGACCCCGAGTTATTGATGCACACCCTGGCTGGACTCTAACGAACTATTTTTATACTACGCGCGCTCTTGCGGCATTCTCGCTAGCTATTTCGTGTTCTTGCCATGGTTTGAAATTCTCTTCATAGCAGTTTGATAGTTTTCCTGATAGATTATACACGACTATTTTTAGTTTAACACGTTCAACCCGGCGCATTTTTTAAGCCATTTAAAAAGCATTGGCCTGTCAACCACCGGTGGTTCACGCCGGGTTGAACGTGTTAATGTACAGGGTGTATAAAAATGATTTGTCGCCATTTCGGCATATGATTCTCCAGTTCATGTCCGGTGAAGATCACCCCCATACATGGTGCCGCAAAATTGACCTTGACCTTTAAATTCAAGATCAAATTTTTTTTACCATTACAATTTGACCAAACAAAAGTCTCAAAGGAACCATGGGTCGGAGATGACTCCTTCTGGCTGAAAATTGACTTAAAGTTGGGAAAAAATCAGAAACACGAGTTACTACGGAAGATTTGCGAGAAAAACTGAAAATAGGATAGTTTTTGTGATAAAAAAGCTTTCCATCGCTCAGCCGGAAACTTCTATGGAGCGGAGTAAAAAAGAAGTTGCCGTTGCCCGACTTTGACCACGTGGAGGTGGATGGATAGACACTCGATGGTTGATGTCGTTGTTTAAGATGAATTCACCATCTTGCAAAGTCGCGCGCGCGCGTGTGTGTATGTGGACCTCACGGCTCGTCACTTCCGCGGTATTTTGAGATTCCAAACCACATGTTCGCACGCGCGCGCGTGTGTGTGTGTGTTAGTGCATGTGCGTACGTTCATTTATTATTTCCCGTTTCTTTCGTTACCTGGCCGGCGGCGACGGTCGTAAGGGACCCAAAGAATCAACCCGTCTGCTCTGATCGCTCTGAGCATGCGTACTTGGTCTCCAGCTTCAATATGCCTTCCGCCATTACGTAAGCATGATCGGAGTCTTTCCTCCAAATTAACTCTAACGCGAGCGAGTAGATTTTCGTTTTGCATCAGACTTCTTACACCCTCCCCTATAAGACGTCTGAGATCTGCCACCGACCTGAATGCCCTACAAGATCGATAAACGATGGCTTTCAGTGCCCCTCCAACAAAGAAATCCAATGGATTGAAATCGGGAGAGCGGGGCGGCCATAGGTGAGGCGCGGGATGCCGTCCCATCCATCGACTGCCGAACATGTTGTTCAAGAAAGCACGAACTTGAAGACCCCAGTGAGGAGGTGCTCCGTCGTGCATAAAATAGATATTATTCCGACGGTCCCATGGAATCATTTGGCGGAGACGGTGCACCAGATCGTGTCGCAGAAACCTCAGATAATGAGCGGTGTTTAAACGCAACGGAAGGAAGATTGGTGCAATTATATGATTTCCGATGATTCCAGCCCAGACATTGATAGCGAAACGTCTCTGTCTAAATTGTTGCACCATTGCATGGGGATTTCTGTCCGCCCAGATACGGAAATTCTTCCTATTTATTATCCCGGTACTGGAGAAGCTTGCTTCGTCGGTAAATAGGATATTCTCTAGAAATCTAGTTTCCCTCCTCAACCGTAGCAACATCCACCTGAAAAATCGCTGACGAGTTTGTTGATCTCCAGGGTGCAACGCCTGGACATGTTGCACACGGAAAGGCCTCAAGCCTTCATCACGGATGATGCGTCTTACTGTCGTATGAGATGTTCTTACGCGAGCAGCTATCCGACGCAGACCCATAAGTAGAAAAGTTCGTACCAACGCGATAACACGCTCCTCGATCCTCCAATGAATTCGAGGGCGTCCGGCTCGGTAATGTCCAGCACGCAGCACTTCGAACCGTTCTTGATCCGAAAATCGTTGGTCGAGACGTTGAAATTCACGTCTGTCAGGGATCGCACCGCGGGGTAATCGTCGACGACCAGCGCGATTTTGGACTATCTCGGCATAGATTTCGCGAGCTCGAGCATAGTTACCGAAAGCGTCGTCAATTGCACGTAGCATTAATCGCTGATTACGACCATCCAGCACAACACGACGTCCCTCCATATTTTTGTTGACTGTGCTCGAATGTCGATGCTCGCACTCTAAGTTAATTCTTAATCTTTTTGTATGAAGCGATTTCTGTGGTGTGCAAGCTGAGGGTAGACGGCGAAGACCATAGAGATGCCGCAAAGAATGAAGACGATAACGATGATGAAAGCGGTAAAGGCGACGAAGAACACGATTAAGGAAACAACGAACAAGACGGCCAAGATTACAGCAATAAAAAAAATGAAAACGAAAAAAATTAAATGGAAATTATGTCGGAAATAGTAACCAGGACAACGAGAACGGGGACATAAGCGACGACCAAAGTGACGAAAACAGTGGTCAGAGCGCTGGAAACGACAATTAAGACGACGAAGCGTTGAGGACAGCGATAATAATGAAGGCGAGAACAGAGACGACACGAACACGGAGTGGCCCCAAGTACGCACATGCACTAATGGCTTACGTATTACGGAAGGATACATGCTTACGTAATGGCGGAAGGCATATTGAAGCTGGAGACCAAGTACGCATGCTCAGAGCGATCAGAGCAGACGGGTTGATTCTTTGGGTCCCTCACGACCGTCGCCGCCGGCCAGGTAACAAAAGAAACGGGGAATAATAAATGAACGTACGCACATGCACTAATACACACACACACGCGCGCGCGCGCGCGCGTCCGAACATGTGGTTTGGAATCTCAAAATACCGCGCAAGTGACGAGCCGTGAGGTTTACACACACACGCGCGCGCGCGACTTTGCAAGATGGTGAATTCATCTTAAACAACGACATCAACCATCAAGTGTCTATCCATCCACCTCCACGTGGTCAAAGTCGGGCAACGGCACCTTCTTTTTTACTCCGCTCCATAGAAGTTTCCGGCTGAGCGATGGAAGGCTTTTTTATCACAAAAACTATCCTATTTTCAGTTTTTCTCGCAAATCTTCCGTAGTAACTCCTGTTTCTGATTTTCTCCCAACTTTAAGTCATTTTTTCAGCCAGATGGAGTCATCTCCGACCCATGGTTCCTTTGAGACTTTTGTTCGCCTTGGCGAATAGGATTTTTTGACGCAATAAAAAAAATTTGACCTTGAATTTAAAGGTCTAGGTCAATTTTGCGGCATCATGTATGGGGGTGATCTTCGCCGGACATGAACTGGAGATTTAAAAATAAAAATTTAATTAGACAATTTGATTATAAGATACACTATTATACAAAATCATTTATCAGTAAATAATTATGTATGTAAACAAATACATATAAATTGTAAAACTAACCTTCTATATTATAATTTATAAGAACGTTATATTTTCATACATTTCTCAATCCAAGCAAATAAGTATCATTTTGATAGTTGAACCAAATTAAACGACTTAACCTGATAGTTGTCAGACAATGAAGTTGGTAAAGGTTATCGATAAAATTTAAATTGAAAAAAACATATGTAAAATTAAAATTTGGTGTATTTTGTTGGTCCTTCTGTATAATATACAGGGTCTCCGAAAATTACTTACCGACCCGAAACTGGGCGACTGCCCATTATGTTCTGAAACGAAATCGGTTTGCAGAAATGCGATAAATACAACCGTTTTTGCGTAATATAAGATTTAAGTTAGCCAATCAGGATACAGCGTCTCGACGTCGCTACTACTGACTCTTGCAAAGTATGTAAAATGACGATCACAAGATGCTTTTTGAAAATCTTACTTTGAATCAAATTTGTCTCACTCATTAGAAACAAATGCTAGATGGGGAGCTCGATAAAAACGAATTTTTCAATTGCAAATTATACTTCAATATGGTATTTTCAACAAGGCAAATAAATTATAGTCTTTACCTTTTTTCTTTACGTTTGTCAAATCTTTTTTAAATATATATTTCAAGACTTACATAAATTATTTCTTATAATTTTTAAGGGGCTACACATTTAGCCACATAAAAACTAGACACTTTCTGGTAAGTGTATTTAATCCGAGGTTTCTCTTCTTTACAGAACATTGTAACATGTATCAAAGTAATGCAGTTAATCGGTCCAGTACCTACTGTAACGTGGCTAATTGGCCGCGTTTACAATTCGTGTTACAATTGAACGATAACAGTGTCCAGAGATCTCCCCGGGAGGGCTGGGAACAAAGTATTAATCATATCTTAGAAAGTTACAGGGTAGTCGTAAGGAAGCACAGTTTCCAATCCCCATTTTCCTTACCTCACGAATATTTACCGCCTACCTATTATCGTGGTGCTCCGGGAGAAGAGGATCTCAGCACTACCGGAATACACCGGAATTGGACAAGACGCCCATCTCCACCAATCAGAGGGCCCAACCGCTCCGACGCCGAAGTCATCGATCACGATCAACCACCCAGGGCGGCAGCACTATCCACACCGTGAATTGCCGGAGGGCCCTGGGCGAGGGATCGAGAACCGCGACCGGATGAGAGAGCCAGAGATCTCTGGACCGTCGACACGACCACCAAGAATTTGACATTTACGCATATTTTGGATCATTGGTGGCATTTTGGGGAGATATATTCGAGCCCGTCTGCGAACCACTAGAATCTGAGGAGAAGCCCCTTTTTGCTTCATAGAGAGAGATTCGTGTCTTGGGAAGGACCATACGTCTGGGGAAGGTTTCCGCTTCGACCAGGTTGGTCCGTCACCAAGTCCGAGCGTCACGGACATCGTTTATGATGGGGTTTTTTCGAGCCCCAACCAAATGTAAACGAAAAGCGTCCTACCTGGAATAAGGTGTCGAACATGGGAATTGAGGAACTCAAATCCCGTATAACCGGTAAGGCACCGTCGTATCCCCTGGGCAACCTAACCTCTGCTGTCACTTTCTCCGGCTCGTTCTCTTTTCCATATTCTCGCTGAGGCATCGATCGTAAATTGACCGCACGAGCAACGGAGGAATCAAGACGACTAGATCGCAGAGTACCAGCGGCCATCTTCCCTGCGAGGGAACCAGGCAGACTTCGAAGTTCCAGCCGGCGCTCGGAGGGAGATACCCTCTTCGCATCCGTAAGGATGGGGGAAAAACCACCGGAACTACCCCTGCTCCGGACCAGGGAATCTTTAACACCGGGCTCCGGACGTTCCGGCAGTATCACCGCCCGGGAAGACGGAATCTGGGAGCCGCAGGTTTCAAACCGTCCCGCGCCAGCTAGGGAGCTGCCATTAGTTCGGAGGGCAGCACCGTACGGGCCGGCGGGAGATCCAACGCTGCGATCCCCGGTCGATTTCGTCCTCGTCTCTTGACGAGGACGATTATTCATTCTCGTGTTCCACGTCATCCAGGGAGGACGCACGATCACCGAACTGCGGCGTCGGCCATTTTGGAAGAGAAACAAAGTTCGGGAGATCGAGGAGAGCGAGCGGAGACAGCCGCATAAAATTCGTACAGGTTGGTGAACGAAGCTTCAAAGAAGCTTCCCTCATATTTTCCCCAGTAGTTTTTTTTATATTTTATTTCTTTTACCCGGGTAGCCGGCCTGCCGGTTGGAACGGTCGCGTGGCGATCGCCCGGCAGGTACCCGGAAGAGATCCGGGGGGAAGCAGAAGCGTCCCTTCCCCTTCTTTTCTTTTTTTATTATTAAGTCCCGGTTCCGGACGTCCGGACCGGGGTGATTGCCCAGGGGAACTGCCTGGCTTCTCCGGGAGTTCCTCTAAACCGAGATTTAGCGTGAGAGAGAGGAAGGAACGGGCGAGCCGGTCGCGTCCCGGCCGCCATTTCGTGATACACCGGTTTGAATCCTACCGATGGATTCATTCCGAGCGTTTTCTATTCTTAGCAAAGTAGTTTAAGGATTCTTTTTCATTCATTGTCTGGTTATTAATTTCTCTTTATTATTTGTATTATTGTTAACCTTATTTTTCCGGCGATCCGGTTTTTGGTTATATTTCTTTTTGATAGTTTTTTTTGTGTTCTTTTATATTTTGTTCTGCCGGAAATAAAGACACGCCGGAGATCCAGGTTTCTTTTAGATTCTTTGAAAAAGTCGGGAGCTTTCTTTATTTTTAGTTATTCCGGTTCCCAAATTTTCCTCTTTTTTTTTAGATTTTCAGCACTCAGCACGGCCAGGTGGATCCTGGCTGGCGCCGAACGGAGTATTAAAGTGCACGTGGTGGAGGTTGCCCGAGCCTCCCGCAAATACCACGTCGCACGTTGTATGCTCCTTTACCTCATCCTACCGACTTTGACTTTTCCTACATTTCCCCTAAACGGAAGAATAGCTTTCCCTCTACCGTCTACGAAAACTCGTGCTTCCTTACCGTCGTTTTTTAGTATGTGAGAATCCGCCTTTCTTATCTTCTCTTCTCTTCTTTTTTATTGCGCATCTCTTTTTTTACCGCCTACCGAGGCGTTGAGCTATTTCTTTTTTGTTGTGTCTTTCTTTTTGTGATTATAATTTAATTTAAATAAATTAACTTAAAACCATACTTCTACCGCGTGTGCCTCCGTCTTTTGTCAGCCCTTTTTCTTTCCTTTCTGTTCCCCCAGGGCGCGGAGGCAGAAACCCCTTCTGGGACTTGTGCTCCCGGCCATTAGCCGTGCCCCCTCGTCCTTCTCGTCAGACCCATCGGTGTCCATTGTCGAGGGCGATCCCCTCGGCTGGCGCCCATCTTCTACTTCCGAACCCCTGGACTCCCCTTAAGGGACTCCAGGAAGGAAAACCGATCGGGCTGAGCATAGGGACGAGCGTGGAATTTGGGACGGAAAGTCCGTCACACTACGTTTGAACTGCTTGTCAAACTTTAAACATATTTTAAAACGCGTGCCTGAAAGATCTCGAGAATTTATAATTTGGATTGTTGTTTTGTCAAAAAACAAGACTTTTAAAATAAGCAACGAAAAAACTACATAATTTTATAATTTGTATCATCTTGATACAGATTTAGATGGTGGATCCGATATCTGAGCTACAAAAATAGGGTTTTCAAAATTTTTTTACTCAGACGGATGATCCAAAATGGCGCAAAAAATAAAAATTTGTATTTAGTATCATTTGAATTATTTAATTTAAAGAATTCGAATGATGTTCGATAAACTATTTTTTATGAAACTGGTTTTCGAATAAAAAATCTCAGATTTTACACCACATTTTTACCTAGTGGATCGAATTCACCATCCTATCACATTCCTTTATTGGGAAACTATTAACTTTCAGGAAAAATCGAAATGAGTGAAAACAAACTTACAATTATCGCAGGAATACATTAGATTTTTTCAAAATTTTCCGGGAATTTTTTGAAATTTATAAAAACGTATAGGTTAACATTTTCAAAAATTTATAAAAGAATGAAAAAGTTTTGGAGTATTTGTTGATGAATGCTAAGCACTTTTTTACTCCAAATTTTTGTTTACGAAAAGTTGATAGTTTTTAAATTAAAGAATCCGAATGATGTTGAATAAAGATTTTTATTTTCCACGCCATTTTGGATAACCCGAGTGAGCAAAAAAATTTAGAAGCACATACTTTTGCAATTCGGACTTCGGGTCCACTATCTAAACCGGTTTCAAGATGATTGCATAACGGGAAGCTACCGAAAAAGTCAATTGACAGAAAATTTTTTGTTTTTTTAACATTTGTTACCCTAAATCTTAATTTTAGAGTAGTAAAACTTTTTCAATTTCCAGTGGTACTATCAGAAATATTATACGTAAAACAAAAGTGCTCCGCTGTACCAGATGTAGGTCATGCATGTCTTATCTGATACAAATCGGAATAAAATTGTCTCAAACTGTATAAAATTATGTAGTTTTTTCGTTGCCTATTTTAAAAGTATTGTTTTTTGACAAAACAACAGTCGATTAATTATAAATTGTAAATTTTCTCCAAATTGTAAATTTTCGAGATGTTTCAAGTATCCATTTTAAAAGATGTCCTTGAATCCATGCAAGCGCAACAGTGGAATCCGTCCACAAGTGAATTGGCGCATGAGACAATTCGAGAGACGGCATTATCGTACGGTGTAACGTTCTGGCAAGGCGAGCTTGCTAGAACGTTAATAATTATAAAAATAATTATCTTTTAGTTTCAATCATCATTAATTTGAGAATTCATGATGATTGAAATAAGTAATGCGACCTCGAGACGAAGATGCACCCGATCCGAGGAAAGTAAAACAGAAGGTTCAGCTCGCTCGATGAGTCAAATCAATAGCAAGTGGATGAATTGATTAATTAACATCAATTCATTCATTGGAAATGAATTACATTAACTGATTTAATTTGTGCTTAATGATTAAGACTAAATAATCATAATTGAAAAGTTTCCTAACCTCAAAACGGATATGCATCCGTTTTGAGGAGAATAAAGCAGTGAATTCTATTTACTCCGTGGGGTGAACCTGTTGCAAATTGGAAAAATGAAGACTCCTATGAGTTTATTAAAATATTAAGTAAGTTTCTTTGAATAATTAATAAACAAATACCAAACAAATACCAAAACCTCAGAACGGATATGCATTCGTTCTGAGGAGAACAAAGCAGCAGATTGGGCTCACTGGATAGGGATCTGCTTACAAATGGGAAGAATAGACTCACAAATTGAGTTTATCAAGTATTTGTAATAATATGTAGTGAATTACATTAATTCTCTGAAGTACTTCAAAGAATCAATGTCGAAACAAAAAACATAACCTCAAAACAGAACGTGCTGTTTTGAGGGTAACAAAGGTTTCATGATAAAAATTGGTAACAAGAAATAATATTAATTAAAATAAAGCCAACCTCAAAAAAAGCACGCAATCCAAATCATAAAGAAAAGCACAGTTTCTTTTATTCCTTAAAGAAAGCACACACTGCACTTGCACTTTGCACATTCCATTCTTTCTTTTTTATCTTTCTTAGACTCAATAATGCAACTACAGACAAGATGGCTGTCCTTTTACAGCAGCGCCTGTGCTGTCTGAGAGAACTACATTCATATTTAAATTAAGAGATAATGTCGGTACAGCGATAAAAAGAAAAATCGTTAACATCGATAAGAGAAAAATTCGTTATGATATCGGTTAAGCGGAAAAGTCGTTAACCGAGAGTCATGATACGAGATCAACTGAGGGCGTGTCTAACTGCCCCGTGCAACTCCTGAGCAGCCTATACCAGGTGCGGATTGTGCGACTGACGGGGTGCCATTTGAATTGCACCAATGAGGCACATAATGTGCGAGATTCAAATGAGCCAACGCCGTCAGGAAAAACCAATCACAGTAAAGAAACTGATGGAAAGGAAAAACAGCACCTTCCGCACGCTCTAAGAGGAGTATATAAGGTGGTAAAATCGACCGTATCCTCAGATTGATTTTGCTATCAAACGATACAAGATCAAATCTCACGATTCTATCGAGGGTCTGGCGTCAAAACCAGCCCATTTAAAGAATTAAAACCTTCCCGAAAGTCCTGATAATTCCAGTCCTGGTCCCTTACCTCGTACTTGGGAATTCTCAATTCCTTTGCGAGGCTCCTAGCACTACGCCTAGCCCCTTTTATTTCTGAGAGGAACCTAGTTCCAACCCATTATCCTTTGTGATGGGGCTTTCCGGCCTCTCCGGGAGCCCCCGGTAATAGACTAGAGTGTGTGAGAGAGAGAGAACGGGTGCGTGAGTGCGAGAGAGGAGCGGGCGAGCCGGTCGCGTCCCGGCCGCCATTTTGGCGATACGCCGGTAGAAATCCTACTGTTCGCGATCGCGAAAGGTAAGGGGGGAGCGGAGCTGAGCCGGGACCCACCGGACAGTCTCCCTCTCCCGGAGCTGGTCCCCACTCGCAGCGTCTCCCACCTCGCAGCGATCTCATCGAGCACGATATCGGCGAGATCGTTGCCGTTCCAGTCAGTCGCTCGCTCGACCCGAGCCTCTTCAGACGGGGACTCTATGTATGCTTTTAAGCTACACATGTAAGTCTGATTATTCCAACCATCCAAACCTTATCCCACGAGGCGTTCTCGTGATCTTAGAGTTATCGCGGTGTTCGCGTTATACCTATTCCTAGTGCGGTGTTCGCACTTCCTTTAAGCGGAGTTCGCTTCCTTTTCCTAGTGCGGTGTTCGCACTTTGTAGTCTCTCTGAAACAATTCGAGGTGTTCTCGGGTTGTCTCTCCTTCGGGGATTAGCCCCATTTTCGCTCCCAACCCTCCGGCTTTCCAGGCGCCCTAGCGCCTGGTCCAGGCGGAGTTCGCCTTGCGCGTCTTTCTTGATCACTAGGTCTCACTACACGAGCCTCGCGCTCCGAAAACTAGTGCCTTTTTTTCTATTAAGTTTTTTATTTATTGTTGAAAAATATATTGTTAAGTTTCTCATTAAGTTGCTTCTTTTTATTTATTAGCGTCTCCTACCCTTGTCCGTCCGAGCGAGCCGAACGTTCTGCGTTACCACCGGTAGTCTCCGCTTTGTTTCTTTGTATTTGTGGTGACCGGGATTTGCCCGTCGTTACAGTCTCGCACACCTACCGTTGGGATTTCTCCCGCATCGAGCATCGTTAATCATATTAAATTATTAATATTAGTATCATTGTTCTTATTATTGTATCATTGTTTTTATTCCCTAATCCTTAAAATTAGGGATTCTCGATTCTTTTGCGAGGCTCCTTGCACTACACCTAGCCCCTCGCAAAGGATTGAAGAGATCGAAGGCTCCTAGCATTACGCCTAGCCCCTTCGATTTCTAGAGGAACCTGATTTCCATCCAGTATCCCTATCCCTAGGGATTCCAGATCCTCTCGCAGGGCTCCTAGAACGGCAGGAGGTGAGGGACAAGAAAAATTAAAGAAATCAGGAAGTTTTTTCATAGTCTTCCTTTCTATTTTTCTTTGTTTGTTGTTTTGAAAGAAAAGAAATTTTTACATAATACTAATTTACACATTCACACACACGTACACAATTAAGATCTAAGAACTAAATCTTTACCGATAAAGAGGTTCGCACTCTTTATCGATTAAAAATCCCACGTTAGGCGCTCTTCTTTACCCGTCCAGCACACGACCCTTATCATAAGACTAAATCGCACGGACGACCACTAAAATAGTGGGAGAAAGAATTCGTGACGTCACGCGAAACGTCTCAACGGATGAATCTTACTAGTAATAACGCGGCATTAAGCTCCAATCGCGGAATAGTCACCTTTTTCAAAGGTGCTACTTTCGACTTGGCACACACTAAAGATACGCAAAGGTCACCCAAATCCGAAAGAACGCGCAAATGAACGACGCGCGCGATGGCTGTTTGGGATGTGTCAGCGAAACAAGGGACTCTTATTTGCGCGACGTTCTTCAATTCCTCCAAGACGGTTCTCCAACAGGAGGAAAGACCATCCGGAGACAATTCGTCCCATTCCACCTTCAAGCACCATAGTTCCTGTATGAAAATTTTGGCTCTTACCACAGAGCCAAATTTTGGTAGCCTACGCATTTTGATAGAAATGCGAAATAATCGTCTTTAGGATTCCATATTCCATCAACGTGGAACGATTTTGTAACTTCTTTTAGTTCAGTTGTCGAATTTTTTGTCGACTGTGTTCGATGTCTTCAGCTCCAGAAAGAACATCGTCAACATACATGACGTAAACATACATTGACGAAAAACAATGTCGCGAGCAAAAGGAAAGTTCTTCCCCTCTTCCTCAACTAGTTGATGTAACACCCGAATCGCTAGAAAGGGCGCATTTGAGAGTCCATATGTGACGGTCCATAATAATTGACATTCGCGTATCGCTTGGTGCGAGTCATCTCTCCATAGAATTCTTTGCAGATCTCAATCTTCCTCGTGCACCAGAATTTGGAGATACACTTTCACGATGTCTGTCGGAAATACGATTGGATGAAGTCTCCAACGCGATAAAATCTCATTCTACTCATTTTGAAGTTTCGGCCCAGTAAGGAGATTGTCATTAAGCGCATATCCGAAATTTGTTTTTTTGCGAACCGTTAATAACTACATGGAGTTTAGTAATAGAACTACTTTCATGAGACATGTTGTATGTGTCCGAGAATTTCATACTGACTCGGGAAGTTCGAATAGAATTGTTTAAATTCAGGACGACTTTGAAAAGATTTCCTCATATGGAAAAGCATACGCGATGCAGGAGGACGCGAGTTATCGAAAATTAAGGGAGATTCCTTTAAAGGTAATCTAACTATATATCGACTGTTACAATTTCGCGAAACGGTATTACTGATGGAGTAGACTGCTGTATCTCTTCTTGCTCCCAGAAACATTGAATTGGAGCATGCGACTTATGATGCAACAAACACTGGAAACTCTGGACTGCTATTTGGTGAGATTGTACTGTCTCTTCCAATAGTACAGATCCGGACAAAACCCAACCGAGTTTGGTATTTTGCGCTATTGGAGTTCTAGGGGGCCTCGATTGATGGCCTCCATTATGACGTAACCGTACACATCAGCTCCAAGAATTAGGTCGATCTGTCTTGAACTTGCAAAATCAGGGTCAGCCAGACACAGTCCTTGGAGATGACTCCACTCTGTCGGAAAAACTCGAAATGGTTTTGAAGTACGACAATCTTTAACCAAATACAACCCCAAGCAATTGAAACACAATTTTCGCGAAACAATAAATTCTTTTCTTTCCGACAACAATTTTTCTCTGCACACCGGGCATGACGCGATATCAAGAGAAACGGTAGTGACTCGAGACAAGTTCATGTATGAATTGGGAGCGAGCGCTAACGTGTATCTTTTCTCGACCGAACTAGGTGCGGGCACATGAAGAATAGCCGAAGCACGTTGTGTACGTACATACTCAAACGAATTCTGTCCGCATCAGTGATCCGTGTTTTGTTTTCCCGGATATCCAAAAGACGAAAATTTACCTTACCGGCGCACGTTATGTATTGTTTTATATTATCTCGAGATATAGAGCCGATAATAATAATAATATTAGCAAAAAGGAGACAAATCTCCCTAAAAACCACCTCTGGTGCAAAAAAGTCGAGACAAGTTCATGTATGGAAAGGGATCTCTCTACAAAAAGCATTTTGAAAATCTTCAGCCAGATAAAGTAGTTAAATCCGATAACAATAGACAAGTTCATTATATCCATATGAATTTTGAAAAACTTCGGCCAAATAAAGTTGTGAAATCCGAAAACATTAGACAAGCTCGTTTTTTCCATTATGTCAATACGAAGTAATTACAAAATGGAAAGAATTTTGTCTGTTTACGTGATTAGAACCGGTATTGAACTTGTCGGGCCCCGAACCCAAACGATAAACAATAAATATCTTACAATTTAATTTATTTTTACCGCATTATGAATTAGTAAAGATCAGATTACATAATAATAATATGAATAATCATACCTCATACTCAAACATCTGAATTGTTCGGGGCCCGACAAGTTCAATACCGGTTCTAATCACGTAAACAGAAAAAATTCTTTCCATTTTGTAATTACTTCGTATTGACATAATGTAAAAACGAGCTTGTCTAATGTTATCGGATTTCACAACTTTATTTGGCCGAGGGCTTTCAAAATTCATATGGATATAATGGAAAATTTGAACTTGTCTATTGTTATCGGATTTAACTACTTTGTCTGGCTGAAGATTTTCAAAATACTTTTTGTAGAGAAATCGCTTTTCATGCATGAACTTGTCTCGACTCTTTTGCACCAGAGGTGTTTTTTAGGGGGTATATTGTGTTCTCTACATAAAACGCAGCTTTGAGTACTTGTCACTGCACTATGAGGTAATGCTTTTGTGGTTCGACAAACACTTGACTCATATCTTCTTCTCGAAGATTGTCCAGACTCTTGTTCAAGAGCCACAAGGGTATGAATTATAACGGGGTACGTGCCGAGGGTTAACTCGCACTCCGCTATTAGGAAAAACGAAAGGTAGAAAAAAGAAGACGGGAACCATCACAATACCTGATACTAACAATAAGTGTTTTATTGAGCTAAGGGATGATGTGTGAATGAGTGTGAGTGTAACCGTGTCCGTCCGTATGTCGTGTCCGTTCTGCGGTGTCGTTGTTGTGTCCTCCTTCCTGGTCTCCTCCTTCCTCGTAATTCAATGTGTCGTACTTCGTAATCGTATCCTTCTCTAAGTGTCGAATACTTCCAGGATTCGGATTCCGGCCTCCGGCTTGTCCTGGGGTGCATCACACTCGGTGTTGCACGCCTGGTCTCATTTCTCTCTCTCTCTCTCTCTCTCTTTCTCTCTGCAGCTGACTTCGCCACGTCCGTCTTAGCGGTTCGGAGGTCAACGGCGAAGTAATTGTCCGGCACGCTCCTCTGTTCGAAGCATGAGCTGTGCCGGTGTAGCACGGGGATGTGTGCTGTGAGCGATGCGTGTGTATGTGGTCTGTGTGTGTGTGTGTGTAGGGCGTGTGGTTCTTCCAGACTCTTCTCTTCCGTCGGTGAGTCTGGAAGTGGTGAGAGTGTGTGTGAGACTGGGTCCGTGTGTGTGCTGTGAATGTGTTCTCGTCTTCTTCCCTTGTGTGATGTGTAACGTTGTATCCTGGTGAGTGTGTACTCTATTCTTGGTTGAATAAAGAGCTTGTAACCTGGTGCGAAAAACCACCTTACAGAATTCTTCCGATAATAAAGAGTTCTAAGTTCTTGAAGGAGGAGGGTTCCAATTTTCCTCCAATTCCCTTTTCCTACTCTTTGAGTGATTCTGAGTCGAGTTGTCCGAAAATCATAAACATTAGGATGTGATCCCAATGTTTAATCGGGCTGTCGAAGGTTTCCAAGGCACCAAGGGATTCTTTCGAATCACCAAGAAGATATTTTAATTCGGAAGATGACGTTAACTTTGCTCACGTTGAAAAGAGTTGCAAGGTGAGAATCCATCAAAAGTCTTCGATTATCGTACGGCGAAACGAAAATTTTCCACGCGCGAACGAAATTCTCTCCAGTGTTCGCAATGTTTTTTATGAACTGAGCAGGTTTGTTTGAGACACTGGATTTTAGATAATGAAGCTTTTCCACTGATGTTATGTCACTATTAGCGCTTACCATCGATATGAAAAGATCGCGAAATTTAGCCCAGTCCGTAAATTTACCCGAGAATTTTGGCAAACTGATCTTTGGAAATATTTTGCTCGAAGAAGTAACATGATCCGAAATAGATTGGTCAAGAACGCTGTGATTAGCTGCCAAAGTAGTTAAGTGATTGCGGAATTCAAAAATTTCACACTTGGCTTCAAGAAAAGTCTCTTGGCAATCGCCCAAAAAGGTCCTTTTTAAAGTAATCATTATCCTTTAAGGTTTCTCCCTTAATCGACACATTTACTTGTATCAACTTGTCGTGAGTGTCCTGAAACTCTTTCCAATTTGCTTCAAGAGCAGATACGCGTTTCCACATGCGCTAATGTGATGTTGTCTAATTCAATTTTTTTAAAATTAGCGACAGTTCTTGCGATCAGTCTAAATGGCTCGTGTTGACGGTCAAGAATCGAATCCGCTGAAGTCATAATTAATTGCGACGCGATAATGTTTGAAACGATTTTTTATTGAGGCTATATTTGTTCAATTTTAAAGATTCACGAAGAAAAACGAATACGATGTAACTTGCGATGTTGTTACTTGAGTTCGCGGATACGTAAGCAAGGTTCAAGATCGTACAGAGGTTGCGACAGAAAAAAAAACGCTGGTGAAAGTCTTGAGGAAACGTTGAATTTTAAAAGTTCACTATTTACGTTCACTCTGAAGTTACTTACAGTTAGAGAAGCTAAACTTTTCACTAAATTGCGAGATAAATATACACACTATAAGAGTTTGTTTTCGTATTATGTCGATATCGAGATTTCCATCCGGCTCGAAGAATCAATTTTACGTTTTGAGAGATGAGAGGTTTCCGAAATAAGAGAGACACGCAAAAAATATTCAACGGAGTTTTATTTCTGATCCACCGTACGATAAAAGATCGCGAACACTCTCCTAGAGATGTTAAAATTCCTGAAATTATTAAAAAACAAAGAAAACTCCAAAAAGAAGCGAACTGATACTTGAGTAAAGCGAGGTGGAAGGTGGATATTCGCGAAGAGACTTTCTTGGAAAACAAAACTAGATTAACGGTTTCATTCGCGTGAGTAGCACGTTAGACTATGAATTAGATTAAGAGCATCCCTCCAACTTACCTAGTGCTTAGCAAAAAGATGCGAAAGGATCACAGGTTTCGAAGGTTGTACCTACGAAACACGACACAAATAGGAAAGTGATAACTCATACATATGCTACACAAACGAATTGACGGTTGATAATGAGAAGATGCGACGAACTACTTTAAAATAATTTTAACTCAATCCGACAATAATGTCCTTAATTTAACTTTGACTTTATTTAATGCATTTGGAAGGTATATCTTGCTCTTTTGAATACTGTACTCTGACTAACTCTAAAACTAAAATCTATTTAGTATCCAAATCATCCTTGTCCCTTAAGTTCACATTACCTTTCATCAATACTTTGACCTATAAACATATTCTCTAAACATATCTTGTTTCATCTGCTTTTCTATTAATAGGCCACACAGAGCTAAATAAGGAAATAAAATATAGAAAGCAATAACGATTAATTTTTGTTTTCATTCTAATAGTTAATATATGTTTTTAAGGTCACTGAATTCAAATCTGCAATCCGATTTTTAAAAAATCAAATTTAAAAAGGCATATCTAATGTGGCGAACTAAAAATCTGAAAACTTTGAAACGCGATTCCCGCAGTAAGAAACGGTCTCTTTAGAATTTTTCAACGATGGAAATATCGTTGAAAAAAAACTCGTATTTTGGGCTCTAAAGAATATGAATAAAAAAAATACAGCTCTAATTTGGGCGCCAGTCGGTTTTCCTCAAAACCGACAAAACGACTCAACTCAACTCAAAAAAGAAAAGAAAAGGAAACATACACCAAGCCCTAGCTAACAGTAGAGGGGCGTGTTCGTCCAACTTTTCCCTGAAATTCGCAACAAAACAAAAAAAAAGAAGACAACACAACACAAAAAATAAGATCGGGCGCGAGAGAGAAAGAAAAAGAGAGCACAACAAAAAAAAGAAATCACACTCTCTCTCTCTCTCTCTCTCTCACTTATGACTCAACATAAAAAAATACTCAAAATCACCACTAAAGGGAGGAAAGCCTCCACTCCCCAACGCAAGCGTAGCAAAAAAAGGATCTTTCGAAAAAATAAATTCCGCAAAATCGTTCCTCGATTAACCGACACAGGATCGTAAGTGAGGACTTGCTCCTGCTTAACGGTCCTCGATCCCTCAAATCGCCAAGTGACGTCACATTAGCGAATTGACCGATAATGCCATCGGTCTCACTATAGATCATTCGATGTTTCGCTAGACAAGTCGTACGTGTCGGCAATCGGCAGGGCAATGAAATAAAGCGATATTTGAAGCGCTCTACTTTGCTCAAAGTATCCTTCGTAGAAGGCGCTACAACCTAACGCTAGGATCCTTTAATACGCAAGAAGCAGACGAAATAGGGCGGTAATTAACGCGCTCTACTTTTCTCCAAACGTTTCATGTGGTAGGCGCTAACTTTAGCCGCTAAAATCCTTTCTTACGGGACTCTTACCGAGCGGGAAACTCGTCCATTCAAGAGTCGCCGTTTCCTCGATGACGGTTTTGGTGAGTGGTAGGGTTTTCGCGATCTTTTATCGAATTTTAGTCGCAACATTTACGCACTCACTCATACAGCAAACGCAGCAATCTCAATGTTTCTGCTACCGCAGTAGCCACAACGATGTCGATTTTCAACAATATTGATCGCAAAAATTACAAATCCCGACAACAATACATGCAATAAAGATAAATCTTAATTCTATAACAAAAATAATATTGAAATTATTGGGAGTTACACTGCTCTCCCAAGACTTATCATCCTGTGTATTACGCGACTCAAACTTTAACTCAATTTTGACTCCGATTTGTAACGGGTAGAAGTTACCACGTTACAACTTTTGTAATTTTTGTGTAACTCGGAATTGGAGGGTTTTTGAGATAGCTGATACTGAATCAGCTGCCAGATTTCTAAAAAAACAGCCAAATTTCAAAATGGCGTAATAGACATGGTGGACAAAAGTGCTATAAACTTTGTCTAGTTTCACTCGCAGCGAAAGTCATTGATATTTATCATCATGAAAAATAGGGAATGCTTTCAATCCTTGGTTTGTCACATTTTAGCGCATTCATCAAAGTATTTAAATACAATGACGAACAGTATGCAATACAATAAGGGAGGGGGGGGGGGGCATCTACCTCATGCGTCCCTACACATTATTTTTTCTATAGAATTCCTGCTTGTTTTTTCCGTTATGCGACCGCCTATATAAATTCAAAAAATATAATATGAGCGCAATCGATTCAAATATAATTTACAGCACGTTGATAATCATATATCTAATCACGAAACCTTAAACAGTACAAGAGAACGAGTCATTTACGTGCTGATGGGTACACCTGTGACCCTTTCGTTGTTAGTTAATAAACTGAGGATATATCGAAAATTCGGAGGGTATACATACACAGTTCAGGAAAACCGCCTTCCGGATGTTCGATTTGGTTGCTTTTTCTTCACTCAGATTTGTGACAATCACAGTATAATGACCTGATTTTTATGATCTTTCGTCAAATAGTTGTGTACTATCGCTACTGATGTCCTTAAACAATCTACACGTTATGGCGCTTGACTTACCATTTTCCCTGAATGGTTTCAGGTTTTATGATCTAGATATCTCGTTATTTAGACGTTCTACCTTTTTAGTGACATACATATTTATGAATGTTTAGTTATCCTACTTGCCAACTGTTACATTAGTTAGTTTTTTACTTCTATTTAAATTGTCAAATTAATTCCAACATTGGGTGTGATTCAAATTTAAAATATCTAGTATGTTTCACCATTTTGTTTACTCTTAATTTTCTGTGACATCCCATAAACAGGATACTATAATACTGCAGATTAGGAGGGCTTTCTTAAACGTACTAACTTCATTCAAGATCTAACTCATATTTGAGATTTTTAGGTATTGTTATTCCTTCTAGCTTAACGGCTTTCTAGTAAGAATTTATAATAACGTATAAAAGGAAATACTATCCCGATGGAATGTAGTCTGAGACGAAATTTCATCTAAATCAACTGAAATTATTTGTATTCACAAATCTTATAGTACTAACACAAAGCTACTTAATTAATTTTATTGCAAATCTTGTAATACCAAAACAATGCACTTATTTATACCTTTCTTGCGTTTTTTAAGCGCAAAGTGATACATGGAAAAATAACCCGCGACCTGAGTTTGAACCAGGGACCTTCACTTCTCCGTAGTAAAGCTCTTATTGAACTGAGCTATCGCGGCCACGGTTTACTCTTACATATGTCACTTACATGCTTATTCATGCGATATCCCTAACAATAAGTAGCGAGAAGCTTATTTCTATTTAAGCCATCAAGCATTTTAATTTAGATTCTCGATTACTTACCTACTGGAGATTTATCTTTATAATCAAATGTAAATTACTACTCAACACATCTTGCGCGGGAAGCGACTAAAGTCGTTTTGCATCTTGAAGTACCCGTGCAAGATGTGTTAAGATTAAGTTACTACATAACATTTTTAGGTGTTATTATTTCTTCTGGCTTAACGACTTACTAGTAAATATTTATAATGATGTAAACATCTAACAGACTAGTAACATCTAATTCATTCAAAACAAAATTTTTAATACAAAGTTGATCATGAGAACTTGTTAATACGAACAATATTTAGTCTTGTGGAATACATTGTATGTAAATGAAAACTATTTTAGAATGAATGAAACATAATAATGATTTTTTATCCATAGTTTACGCATGGGCCAGCACATTTATATTTGCCATGTTACCACAAACATCAAAATTATTGGATATTTTTTTCCCGCTGAATGAAAGTCGACCCTTAGAACTAATCTTCGAAGCTGAATATTTCTTCGATTCTGATGAATACTACAAATATATTTTTCTACACAATATTTTAATATCACTGGTAATCGTTACAATTTATGTGGCTGTGGGATCGTTACTTATGGCACTAATATCTCATCCTTGTGGATTAATCATTATTCTCATGTACGTATAAATTGCTTATTTTAATCGACTTAAATAAAAAAAATAACAAATTATGCAAAAATAAAATAATATCTTACAACTTCTATTACAGTAAAAGACTAGAAATGCTGGCACCTAATGATTACTATAAGGGTAAGATTAGTCTACCAATTGACGAAGATCAGCCGTTTAAACTTCTTTGCGACTGCATAAGGCTTCATGGAAACATTTTACAGTTAGTATTGAAAAAGTACAATGGTTTAAAAACAAATTCGTTATTCCTTTTACTAAACTTTTGCACTACCAAAAAGTTCTAACAACTTGCATAAATACGTCAAAGGATAATACCACACACAAACTTTATGGAAGATAGTTTTCGATAGGTTAGTTTGAAAGCTCACTATTGCTTTTCTTCAAGTAATGCTGATCAGAAGTTGCCATTTTTGTATTAGAAGTCTCCAAGGTATATGCTTAGATTGCGAAAGTTTATGAGTTAAGCTGACCTAATTCTTCACGTTACCTACTATCCTTTTATAGTTAGTGTTATCAAAAACTTAGGATCGATCAGGGTTTGCCGTTACGTATAAGATTCGTCTAGATTTACGAAGAGAGAGGAGACTATCTATTGGGTTGTCCGGAAAGTTCGTGCCGATGATATATTCAGGTCTGTTTTCATGCCATCTACCGAAAATCGGCACGAACTTTCCGGACAACCCAATACATACAAGAGTACCTCTGTTCCGGCTATCTCGACAAGAGCTCTCCCGGTGTCAAAGGATACCTATCATTTAAGGAATTTGGAATTTTGCTACTATGTCCAGGTAAACGCATCAAGAATGTTGCAATTGCAGCTACTTCGAAGATACCCATCAACGTGTCGAAGCTGCCTGTCTATCTGTTAGCTATAAAGTTCCGGATCCTCGATATGATTAATGAATGTGCCATATTGAAATTCACGATTAAGATACCTGGTTCGCCGCACTATAACATTTATGGTACGGTCACGTACCTTGCATGATTTCTGTCTACACGAGGACGAGAAGTCTAACGTTTACCCGTACTTAGGATGAAAGGTGGGATTCTTCAAACAAATTTTTAATAACGAAAAATGTACAAGTTGTTCTCTAGGTGATGAGACGACGAGTGTCTGTTGCAAAAATAGTTATGAAAAGTGTCACCTATCCGATGCAAGGAAAAAGTAAGAGAAAGGGTCAGATATTCACATATACCGGGTCTTGCCTACGTGACCAGAACTAGGCATTTATTGTCTAATTCCTTGCAAGGCGTGGGTCATGAGGCATTTTATTACCTAGAAAAGAAACGCAGATTTCTAATGCCGAAACAGGGGTTAAAGGTGTCATAAAAATTGTGCAGAAAAGAAAGTTTGTTACAATACCAAGGGTAGGCTTCGTAATAGTTTTTTGCGGTTATTTTAAGGGGGTACATTACAAATTCGTTACATTACATTACAAATACATTAGAAATTCGTAAAATTGACGAAGATACAGCATTTTATGTGAAATCGTTCCAAGCGCACGACCGCGCCGAGCGGCAGATGTCCGGCTATTAGACGGGTTTGATACCTGGCCATCCTTTGTTGGCCCCTATGAACTTTACCCTCCCTCATATATTTCGTCAATGTACTATATACGCTAAACCGATATACGTGGACCTAAGTTATGACGGGCTTCTTGAACGATGTTTAGGCGCGTTCAATCAAAATAACAACGAGAGCTTAAATTCTGTTATATGGAACGGCACACCCACGGTTGAAATTGCCGCTAATATTGCTTCTATACTTTTTAACAATGGTCGTATTGGCGTCATTAATGTATTGGAGATATTAAAAATACAAATTGCTGAAGCACTCTACCAATATTGTCTAACCATTGATGAGAAGCGGATACGCGACGCCGAGTACGAAGCCAAAAAAAACACGCATGAGGGTCGTCTGCGTTCAAAACACGGAACAAATTATGAGTTTCTGGATGCTGAGGAGCTGCTCTATGGTCCAGGAATAGCTGACTGATTGTGAGAATTGGGATACAAAAATTTTTGTAGAGACTTGTTTATATGTATTGTGATGGGGGTTTTTCGAACCCCATCAACAAATGTAACGAAGCGTCCTACCTGGTAAGGGCTTCGAACACGGGAATCGAGGAACTCGAATCCCGGTTAACCGGTAAGGCACCGCCGTATCCCCTGGGCAACAAACCTAACCTAGTACTGTCACTTTTCGCCGCTCGTTCTCTTTCCATGATTTCACCGAGGTATCGATCGTGAATCGACCACGGGAGCAACGGGGGAATCAAGGCCTGGAACACCAGAGTAAATTCAAGTCCCGGCCGTCACGAGGAAGAAGATACTCTCCCTGCAGCTGCAAGGACTGGGGAACAACCACCGGCGCTGCCCCGGCTCCAGAGCGAGGAGTCTTCCACACCGGGACTCGGACTTCCCGGAAGAAACAACGCCCGGGAAAAACGGAATCCGGGAAACGCCTTCAAACCGTCCCGCCTCACCCAGCAAGAAGCTGGTAGTTCGGAGGGCAGCACCGTACTGGCCGGCGAAGGATCCAGAGCCTCGACGATCGACTTCTCCCTCTCCGACGCCGAGCCACGGAGATCATTCTCGTGTTTGACGGCACCAAGGAAGGACACAACGCGACAGCTCGTACCGCCGCCATATTTTTTTGTCGTTGGAAAGGCCACGGGAGACACCGCCGCCAATAGAGAAGGAGAGCGAGCCACGACTGGCACTATTTTTCTTATTAAAAAAAAGATAAGGTTCGTGGGCGAGGCTTCTAAGAAGCTTTTCGTTGAATTTATTTTAGTTTCTTTCTTTGATTTTGTTTGCCCGGCATGTGGCCGGTAGAGTTCCGGGGGAGAAAGGGAGCGCCCTTTCGTTTCTATTCTTTTTTTTCTGTTATTATTAAGATCCGTTTCCGGGCGTCCGGGCCGCAAACGGTTGCCCAGGGGAACTTCTCGGCCTCTCCGGGAGTTCCTCCCATTTTGTGTGTGTGTGAGAGAAAGAGAGAGAGTGCGTACGTGGCGAGAGAAGCGTGCGAGCCGGTAGCGTTCCGGGCGCCATTTTGAGAAACGCCGGGTGAAATTCGAAATTTCTCCCGGGATCGGTTTTCTCGTTAGTACTAGACTATTTTAGTATTAATGTTATTAGCTTTATTTTCTTTTTCTGATGTAAACGAATATTTGTGCCGGCGATCCGGGTTATCAATAGTCTCCGATTATTTTTTTTAATGTTATTTCTTTTTGATGATGTTCGGCGTTATTTGGTTTGACCGGAAATAAAGATCCGGATTATGTTAGATTCCGGGAGTCTTTTATTTATTTTTCCGGTCCCCAAGTTTTCTTTTCGTAGATTTTCAGCACCCAGCATGGCCAGGTGGATCCTAGCTGGCGCCCAACGGCATATTAAAGTGCACGTGGTGGAGGTTGCCCGACCCTCCCAAATACCACGTCACAGTATATTGAATACAAGTAACAATAGAACAAAAAAATAGTTTGCTTGAAAGAAATTATTAAAAATACACACTCGTACCGCGCGCTCACTGTGATGTGCCCTCTTAACCGTAATAAAACATCTGCAGGACATTCACTTATAACGGATTGGGGAATTCCACGGATTCTACGCGTCCCATCACCATTACAATTGCAATATTTATATATATATTAACATTAATAATTTACGTTAGTAACTAACATACTCCCCCCTTGAACTAGCAGGTTCAAGAAAATGTAAAAATATATTATGGAAATCTCTACTGATTACAGGTAGGGAGGGGAGATATGCGCTTGATGCTTCTTTTCTAAGTTCCGTTGACTGTTTTTATTGATATTACTCGGTTGATGTTATCCGAACCTGAATGTACAGCTACGACGCGTCCCAAAGGCCAATACATTGGAGGAGTATTGTCTTCGTTAAGAATCACAATAGTTCCAAGCTGTATGTCGGGACCCTTCTGCTGCCATTTGATGTGTTGATTTAACCCATGCAGGTATTCTTTACTCCAACGGTTCCAAAAATACTGATTCAGTTTTTGGAGGTGCTCCCACAATGATAATTTGTTTGTTGGAGTCTCCGTAAAATCATACCTCGGGAGACTTATTAAGGATTCTCCGATTAAAAAGTGATCTGGAGTCAGTGCCCATAAACCATTAGGGTCCGCTGATAGTGGTGTTAGCGGCCTGAAATTCAACACAGCTTCTATTTCCGTAGCCAAGGTGTAGAATTGTTCATAAGTGAGAAGAGTCTCTTCTATTACTCTTCTAAGATGTGTCTTGAATGATTTGACAGCAGCTTCCCATAAGCCTCCGAAGTGAGGTGATCGAGGTGGAATTAGATGTCAACTGACACTGGACCTTGACAGAAATTCCGCGACTGTGTCATTGTGTTGCTTTGATGTTATTAGCGCCTGTAGTTCTTTCAACTCATTCCTTTCACCAATGAAGTTGGTTACGTTGTCGGAATAGATGTCCGAAGGTATTCCTCTACGTGAAGTCACGCGTCGGAGACATGCGATGAATGCTTCCGTAGTGAGATTGGAAGCAAGTTCTAAATGTATTGCCTCTGTCGCAAAGCAAACAAATAGGGCAACGTGGACCTTGATCTTCGCTCTGTTGCGGAAAGCCCTTTCCTTTATGAAAAATGGCCGGCAGTAATCCACACCGCAATTAGCGAAAGGCCTGGATCGTGTAACTCTGGCACGTGGCAGGTTGCCCATGATATGATCGGCTGATTTGAGCTTGTCTCTGAAGCATTTTGTGCATTTGTGAACTATTCTTAGGGTTGCGTTCCTTCCATCTATAGGCCAGTAGCGTTGTCTGGCCGCATAGAGCGTTACTAATGGCCCTGCGTGTAGCTGACGAAGATGCTCCTGTCGAATTATTAGCTTCGTCACATGATGATTGCGTGGAAGGATAATTGGATGTCGGGCGCTGCATGGCTGGTCGGAGTTTCTTATCCGTCTTCGCATGCGTAGAAGTCCACCCTGGTCTGAGAAAGGCGACAAGGATCGTAGCACACTATCCTTTGGAACTGTGCGTTCTTTCTTTCATGCTGGCGATGTCGCGGTGTACGGTGTACGTCACAGTTTTCAATTCATACTCTCGAAGTTTTTCTTCAAGACAGTTTCGCCAAAGAATCCATCGATACTTGCTATCATCCTCATGCACCAATACCTGACGATATATCTTTTCGAGGTCTGCTCTAAGCACGTATCTATGCGTTCTGAATCGTAGAATGATCGAGAGAAGATCATCTTGAATGGTAAGGCTCACCATAAGTGTATGGTTCAATGAGAACCCTGTACTTGTCTTCGCTGATCCGTCGAAGACAACTCGAATCTTTGTAGTGAGGCTTGTTTCCTTCCGCACTGCGTGATATAGTAAATAATAACCGACTGATGAGAGCGCGGACGGTACTTTTTTCATGTGGCCCAAATCTAGATATTGTTGAATAAACTGCGTATATTGCACGCGAAGTTCACTATTTCCTCTCAACTTACGTTCTAGAGCAAAGAATCTGTTGGTGGCCATTGCCTTTGATTCTCCCAGATTGTCTTTATATTCATTAAATGGCTTTGCTAGGGTTTTAACATTTGAACGCTTGAGGGAATAAAGAAATTTGGATTCGCTAAGGAAATATGAGGTGGAATGTTTAGCTGCTTTGGATCCAACCTCTGTCCAGGCAAATATCTTTCGATTGCAGGGGTAATTAGAAATGAGTTTACCTGAAAAGTTATTGTAACGCGAACGAATTACTGAATTTGTCATGCGTTTCATACGGGTCTCATTTCCATCTCATCCGATGATTGGAATATCCATTTGTCTTCTCGGTAATTTTAACAAGGTAACAAAGTCTTCCGTGACGAAATTAGCTTGAGAAGCATTGTCCAAGAGTATACAACAAGTGTGTGTGTCTTACCATGATGATCGTCGACGTAAATTACCGCAGTTGATAGTAAAATTTCAGACGCGAGAGAAGAACTATGGAACGTTCAGATCGTTGAAGTCGGCGCTAGTCAGCATGACGTTGATGATGTATCCAATGCAGGAGATGTGGCATGATTCTCGGATGAATCCGGCGGATGCAAAAAACTGTGGTGCTTCTTGTTATACCTTTTACAAAAGCTAGATTTGCAGCTGTTCACGATGAAAAGGTGTCTCGGAAGTTTAGCCATGTGTCGTAGAATCCACTAAAAACAGGTATCTCAATCTTAGGCAGCTTGCAACTAAGATTATTTCCTTGTGGAGAGAGATCGTCGTCTTGATTACTTCCACCAGAAGATGTGTCGGAATGCCCCGTACTGTGCTGCTCGAAAACAGATGTAGCTAGACCCAATGTCTCATAACAGTTCATTTTGAATTCCATGGTCTCGGAGTCATCTTCTGGGTTGAAATCGGTGTGTAACATTACCAATTCCAATTGTATGTCCTCGAACTGATTCCATGCACTTCTGGCTCTCTTCATTGCTTGCTTCACATCAGGTACTGCTTGAATCATCGTCACTGAATTCGCTAAAATCCTTAGCCGTGTAATCTGTCGTTTTATGAAGCATCGCTTCATTTTCAGCTCATTGATTCTGTCCTGGTTTTGTGCCATGATGATTTTTCCGTTGAAATTTACACTGCACTGTTAAACTGCACCTGTAACCACACTATAATGTATAATCACTAGAGTTTTAGATAGTGGTTGGCTGTCTAAGTTGTTGCCGTGAACTACTGATCGCTTCGCCTTTCCTATGCTTCCACAAGTCGGCACGTGCAGCAAGAATGTCTATAATTTGTTTGAAAATCGGGCTGAAAGGACCAATGGCCGCTTCTCTCTCTCTCTCTTCTTATACCTCTCACTTTTTGAATACCTATTACATGAGGAACTGCAAGTACTAAATGAAACTGCTTAATTTGCTTAACTTATTAATACTATATCCTTAAATTGTATCTCACTTGATACCTTTTATTTCTTTTCTTCTGTACTTTGCATACAATTGTATTTATTCTTAATTTTATTCTTTGTACTCCCTCACTGTGAAATAATATTTTTTATTTTTTATTTTTTATTCTTTATTTTCTACTTCTTATGTACCTCATTATTCTGTGTTATTTATATCACTGATTATATTGTATTATACACTTCTAATGTAATACCTTCGCTACTTGCCCTACGGAGTCTTCCAGGGCAAAATAAACTTTAAATAGACGTCTAAATAAACGCCACCCTCTTTGGCTTGTGCCCTCGCTCTTGGACAATATTAAACACAGTGTAACGTGGTATTTTACCAAGTTACAAGTGCTCTCTATGAACATCTCATAGAGAGCACACTGACACACACAATCGCCAAGAGACACACGACAACAGAAGAACGAGCAGAAGAGATACGTACACCACACACACGGACCCTGACCCAGACTCACACACACACACCGCTCACCGACAACGATAAGGGCCTCTGCCGCTGGAGAGCGCCAATAGTCCATCACTCTAATTCGACCCGTTACCGGAACGACGAGCCACGCGTAAGCTATAAGAAAGAAGAGAGAGGAGAGTGACAACAGTGTTGTGCCAGAAAGAATCCCGAAGGCCGGACCACCGAAACCCTGACCCAGGAAGGATCCCAGAAGCCACCCTTCTGCACCTGGAGATCTGACGGGTGCACCACCACATAACGGGAGGCGGAAGCTGGATGCGGAACGCCGAACCTCACGACACCAATCATCGACAACGGACAGAACGGACACCTACACACTCACACACACACACACACGCGTACACGTTCATCACCATCGACATTGTCAATAAAAAAATAGATCAAAAAGGTACTTGTGAAGGTTTCTTCTCGTTCGTTTCTCTGTCCACTTCGCACCCTAATGTAACAGCCCTCGTGTGCCTACACATAGCCGGTTATAACAGAAACAGACTTTATAAATCTGCAAAACGTTCGGCTTCCGCTACAGCTTGCTCCAAGTATCGCAAGTACAGAAATGTACTTGCTGTGGACAGCAACGAATTCCTTAGTGCCCCTCCAGCCTGTGTGCTCTGGTGATCGCCAGGACTTTGTCCTAGGACCACTACATTTCACAGTTTTTGTAAACGACGTGGAATCTGTTCTTGCTTTTTCCCAACACGTCCTTTTTACTGACAACCTGCAAATCCATCTTTCCCGACTTCTCCGAGACCTGCCCTTGGCAATTAAACATGCCCGCCAAGACACCCAGGCTGTCGTTGACTGATCTTATCGGAATGGTCTCAAACTAAGCCTTAACAAAACGAAGGCGATGGTCCATGGAAGTCAACGCTACGTAGCTGAGATATCCACCGACCATCTGGCTCCTATTACCGTTGATACCACCGCTGTACCTTGGGTGTCTACGGTCAGGAATGTTGGGGTGCTGCTCTTGCTCTTACCAAGCTGGAGAAACTACGTTTATTCCATTTCGCAAAAAGTGTTCGCAACTCTCTATCGGTTAAAGCAACGAAAATTAATTTTCCCATTATTTGATTATTGCTGCTTAATCTATGCCGACCTTTCTGGGATCCTACGTCTTAAGCTTCAGAGTCCTTGACGACAGCATCCGGTACTACTGAAGTCCCGGGTTATCTGGGTGAGAATTTTAATTTGTCAAATGATGACATTCGCCGGTCTTCTAGGCTGGTAGCTACACAACTTCGGTCTAGCCTTCCCAACTACAGGACTGAGGCCCTTCGTAACTCGTTCTTTATCTTCACTATCTATTTTTGACATTCCTTGCTGATGGAGATAAGAGAGGCTCCTTCTCTGGCTATCTTCAAACGCCGGCTGTATGATCACCTGCATGAACTAGAAAAACTTGAGTGGAGTGGCATCTCCTCAACATAAGCCGCATTGTTCTTATTACTGTTCTTTATGCTCTTTTTCTGTTCTTTTTTGGTTCTTTTTGTTAATATTTATAGAACTCTACCAGCAGCCCCCGGCACGGCTTCGCCCGTGCTTAGAGTGTGAAGAATTTAGATTTTGATCTTAAAATATTTTAAACTAATGCTAACATTTGGCGTAAGGCGAGTGGATACACAATATTTTTTGCTTTTTCATTTGGTGTATATATTGTAACCGTGCGGAATTGCCCAGTTACTGTTTCTCTGTTTTCTGGTTCTGGGTACGTGTTGGATTTGCAACACGTGTCGTCCGAAGATGACACGCAGCGTTATGCTGTCCAAATTCTTCGCGTTACCTGCTATCTTATTATAGTTAGTTACCTAAGATTCATTTTCGTTTAGGATTTATATTGCGTATAAGATTCGTTTAGATTCTCGGAGAGAGAAGAGAGAGAAGAGGACGATCTTTCTACTACGATGCCGCAGTTCCAGCTACCTCCACGATACCTTTCACGATGTCGAAGCTACCGGATACCGATCACCGAAGGACATTCAGGATCACGCTAAGGATGTTGCAGCTCCAGATGCGTCGACGTCACCGTCCAGATGTCGAAGCTACCGTTTATCATCCGTCCACGATGAAGTTTCGGATCCCGCTACAGTTGCCACTGAAGCCCAGTTTTATTTAAGGATTAAGATAGCGTTGGCGTTTGTCGCCGTTTTGATCTGTAGCGACTGAGAAGAAAAGTTTGATACGAGTTGCGCTCCAGATAAGGCGATGGCAAGGATTAGAGATCCCCTAAAAAGCCAAAGAAGCCGCGTGGTGTCACTATAAAAGACCCACTGAAGACCTACCAGATGACGACCGGACCAACTAGCAAAACCTAGGATGCCGTGGTCTAACAACTACATCCTAGTTGAAGACCCAACGTCTTAGTAGCCTGGAGCTATACCCTGGACCTTCCAGGAGCTCGGATCCTACCGTTACGTTTATCGCTAGGAAGAAGTTTTGAAAGAAGAATGATGACGATTTTAGAAGTTGAGGTTTAGGGGCCATATGTTATCAATACGACACTGGCACCCCGAAAACGGACGGATAGTTAAGGATTTCAAGCCACCAATCACGTTACGGATCGATAAAGGACGAGTGGGAGATAACGACTACCTAAGGATTTCGGATACCGAAAGAAGGATCTTCTGCGTCGAGTCTTCGCGGCCGAAGGAATACGAAAACCGGGAAACTGCTGCCTATCTCTCTCTCTCCAAACGGTTTGACGATGTCGATTTTTCATCAACTGTAAGTCATTTTATCTTTACCGAATCTTCGTAAGTTATCAAATCTCGTTGCAGCTACCTGAACGCCAGTAACGCTCCGTTTAAGTTCTTGAATATCTTTTTCTGAAGCGGTTGAAAAACTGAATAAATGTCTCGATTATAGTTTCTCGTTACCTTATAGTTTCTTTTCTTGGACCACACCCTCTCTCCATAACCCACATAAGTTGCCGGAGGCCCGTGTTCGCCCGATATCTTTAGATCCGTTTCCGTTTCCGTTTAAGTTTAAGTTTAAGTTTTGAGGATTTGAAAATAAGGATTTTGAGTTGGTATTTAGGAATACCTGGCGCCCAAATACGGTTTAGTTTTTGACTGAGGCGAACAGTGACGTCCGAAAAAGTCTCCGTCACAATATGTATAGACTTTTTGGAGTTCCTACTCTGGAGCATGCAACATATAGTTGACACTGCGAAAAATATGAGTTTTCTAAATTTAATCTGGCAACGCGCAGTGATTGGCCTGATTGTCATCGCGAAAGCAAGACGCAGAGGAAACTGTAGTCGTTTGAACGTGAAAGGCAAATCAGTGGGAATCATTAGAATGCGTGGAATAAGCACATCTTCTCCGTTACATTTGTCGTTAATTACTGTTGCTTCAATCACAGTCGGCATCAGATTTTTCACTAAAAGTCTGGTTCCGTTACATAACTTAGGCGTGTTGAGATTCCGAAGGAGCAGTATTGGTGAACCAACTTTCAAAGTTAATATGTGTGGTGGCATTCCAGCAGGCTCCAATGAATTCAGAAATTCTATTGGATAATCAACAGCTTGATCATCTTCTGTAACTGTATCGATGGATTTATATTTGGTAACTGCACCAAGAATTTTCAATCGAATGTTGTTATTCATTCGATTGACGTCATCATTTTTTGGAGCTAAGATAGTTCTCTCGCACAGCCAATCGTGATTTCTGAAGTTGTTGACGATGTTCGAAAAAACCTCCTTTTCAAGATCTTCAATTGATGATTGAAGTTGATAGAAGTTTTGTGGTAACGATATCTCCTGTGTTTCAGGATTAATCGGGAGTTTGCCATTGCCCATATCTAAAAGTTGCTTGACAAATGTCTATGCAGGATCATCTCCAAGTAAATGCGCAAGCTCATTGGTTGAGAGTGTAACTTTCTCCACATGTCTCAAAAGAGCCGAATTTTTCAGGCATGCGTTTAGCTCGTTTGCTAGTGTTGATCTTGGAATGACGGACAAAGTTTGACGGAAATCACCGGCGAGCAATATCAGAGTTCCGCCCATTTGACGTTGATTGTTTCAAAAATCTCGCAAAGTACGATCAAGTGCTTCAAGTCCTTTCCTATGGAGGGTACATGGATGTATAGTACATGTATCATACATGGTACATTCATCCCGAATAATGATTTTGCACTTTTTCAATACAGTTACCATTGCAGATGTTTTTCCAATGTCGCAAAGTGAATCTGTAGCAAGATTTAAATTCAATGGCAGCTTGAAAGCTGAATTCGCCGTACGTCTGCCATCCAGTAGTGTTGCTGCAATCCCCGATGATGCTACAGCCACAGCAATCTCATTCTTCATTCGAATATCGGCGAGTAGCAAATTGAGTAGAAACGTTTTTCCCGTGCCTCCTGGTGCATCAACAAACAGGAGTCCACCATTTCCGCCTCGTACATATTCCATAACTGTGTCGTACACGAGTTGTTGATCATTTATTAAGCCTTTTCTGAGCCTCAACATAAACTTCCAGTACATCGGCATCATACTGTTTTTCTCGTAATACGTCTCTATCAACAACATCGTTTTTGTTACGTTCCGGTGATAATAGCCCAAGCTGATTGAGAAGTTTGTTGTTAATCGACAAACACATATCCTCACGCAATAGGAATGCTTCATTGAAAATGTCCTCCGAATATTGTACATCCAGGCCGGGGTTGTCTCTGCGTTCTCGGAGAAGTATATCTTCGCTCATATTTTCTTTGTGTTTTTCCCATAGATCTTTCGGATCAGATGGCACACAGGTTGTCAAGATTATGGCGAAAAGATTTCGTATTTGCGAGCATAACGTGTTTCAGATGCCTCTGTCAATGTGTTGTCCCAATGTTGATCATTTTCAAGCAAGCCAAGGTTAAAACATGCTTCTCTGTATGTCTGGTATACTTGATCATAGATGGTGTTGAGTTCTTGAAACGATGTTGGTCCTTTGACCACATGAAGCATCATTCGCAAATAGTAGCATTCTCTGTTATTAAGATGAACAATATATACTCGTCCCAATGTTCCAGAGAAAAATATGCCAGCTATCGAAGAATGTCTTGCACCTCGTTTTCTTCTGCAAAATTTCTTCGTCGATTTATTCTAAGTTGTAACAGGGAATATCGATTCCCTGATACAAAGATCTCGAACCTCCCACGCACTTTCCCCACGACTATTCGCGCCGCGAAATTCAATCGATACGATCGATCGGCATGGATCGATCGCATATACGTCCACCGTGGAAGTCAACAAACACTTAGGTTAAGTTATTCCGCGGTGTAAGAGCGACATAATATGATTGTTAGAATTAAGGCGGCCGAAATATAGATTAGATTCGCATTAGAGATCGTAGCGTCGATAAGAGTAGGTTCGGAACGGGCCGAGGCGAGTCGCGATAACCGAACACGAGGCGCCATCTGTCGAAGACGACGGGGACCAGACTTTCGACCACGTGGAGATTCGTCGTGGAGACGAACCGGCACTGACGTCATCAGAACCACGTCAGTCGAAGCAGCCGTTGGTGGAAGGAGCAAAGTCGACCCCGGAACACTCCAGGAAGGATTTTCGACGTCGTCCCAGCGGGGAAAAATCGAGAGACGTTTTCTCCGAAGCAATGGGGATCGTCTCTACCGCAAAGTCGAGGCCAACGCGGAGTTCCGTCCACCAGAAGGCTCGTAGATGACTCGAGGGGTACGAGTCGTCACTCGCAGCCAATGAGGAGGCTCGTAGCCCCGAGATCGAGAAGAAGACGCCGGAAGTGAAGCCGACTTCTTCACTTCTACGCTGGACGTAAACCTGTAAGCACGTGCCCACGCGGATAAAGAAAGAGAAAGAGAGAGAGAGAGAGAAAGAAAGAGAGGACGTGAAGGAGGAAGACGACCCGGTCGAGGGACAAATATCCCATTTTTACGACGTCGTCGACGGAGCAGAGGACGCCACCCGGGACCCAGAACGGAGAAAGCGTGAGTCCCGTATTCGTTGTCGCCGAAAAGGAATCGAGCGAGCTCAGGAGGTCGAGTCACCTGAGTTGACAGGTGGCCATCTTGAGCGAGCTCGTCGCTTCGTTCGCGCTACCTCGCCCCGTTTCTTTGTTTTTTTTTCGTTATTTCATAGCATTCATTTTGTAGGATTTTCTTTTGTTTTATTTCGACTATTTTGTTATCGGCAAATATATTTATTTTCATTTTATTTTGTTTGTCGAACGTGTCGTTTATACGAACCCTCCCCTCTACCATTTTCGTTTCCTGAGTTAGATCGCGGTGCATAGCACCTGGCGCCCACGATCGAGCCCTTTTTCCGACGGTTTCTTTTCAGGATTTCAGGGCGATTGTGACGTGTGGGGTGTGTCGACACCCCCCAACGAAGGGATAGTGAGATCCACGTCACAAATTTGGCGCCCAACGTGGGGCCCAAACGTTTCGATTTCAGTTCGTTATTTTTTTTTGTTCGAGAATCTCGTATAGGTTCGGGAAAGTTCGAACGAGGTAACGGTTTTTCTCGTCCTCGAACTTTCCAGCGATTTCCGTTGGAAAATTCATTTTTCTTTTCGAATTTTCAGATTCTTTTTTTTTCCCAATACGTAGGCATTATTTCTATTTTGAGAATTTGATTTCGTTCCTTTCGTTTTTTTTTTTTGTTTTAAAGGAAATATAAATCGTTAACGACCTTTTTCAAATTATTCAATTTTAAGAAGAAAAAAAAAAGTAAAATTTTTTTTTATTTTCACGCTTATTTTCTTTTGTATTTCTTTTTCCGATCGACTTCACCAATATTCGTATTTTCGTTTTGAACATTTTTCGAGACTTTAAAATTTGTTTTTTTCTAATAATAAATTTTCTAACGCTCCGATTTTTCGAATTTCTCTATATATGTATATTTTGAACACTTTTTCTCAAATTATATTGTCGAAATATTTTTGAATTTTAGTTGTGAAATATTTTCCAATTTTTTTTATAACTTCGAAATTTTTCACTTCTTGTCGTAACGTTATTATAATTAAAATATTTTTCATATTTTTTTTATGAACATAGTCGATAATATTCGTTTCGAACATTTTTTTTTGTAAATTTCACTTGCGAAAATTTTGATATTTTTTTCCAATAATTGCGAAACCTTTCTTTTGCCTTTCAACGTATTGAATTTAAAATGTTTTGAATATTTTTGATCGACTTTGTCGATAATATTATTAATCGAAAATCGTGTACCCGAAGGAAAGTTTGCGGTGCAGTGTAATTGTAATCGTTTTTTTTTTCTCTTTCGAACCCGTTTACATTCTTTTCTCTCTCGTTCTTTCGAATCGAATCGAATCGAATAGTACTCCGAAATTATAATCGAATCGAACTAAATTTAAATCGGACTTAAATTGAGTTGAGTCGATTTTTTGTTAACCGAATCGAATCGTGAGTCGAATCTCACAGAATTTTCATATTTTTTTTTTCTCTCTTCGCAGTCGTTAATCCGAATTATCCGGTTGGAATACAATTTTTGTTTATTTCGGAGAAAAATATTTTTTTTTCTTTCTTTTTTTTTGTCGGTCGGTAATCGGGAAAATACTTAAAGCCGGAAAATGTCCCACGCGTTCGACTATGAGGGATCAACCGCATCCCAAGACGATTTGTTATTGGGATACGATGAGGAAGCCCTCCGCACCGTGTTACAGCGTTTAGGATTAAATACCGAAGGCAACTTAGCGGAGCTAAGGACCCGATTTTTGCGGTATAAACGCAACGTAACCGAGGCGGTCGCGACCGAACTAGCTCTCGCACCTCTCATGATGTCCGACGAATTGTCGGAACTGGACATAAGCCGACAACGTCAACGCGACCTGTTGACGTTGTTGGAGGAATACGAGCAGAGGCTAGTCAGCGTAACTCGAGGTAGATCCGCCGAATTTTGGACAGTATCCTCTCTCGGAGGAGGCGACTGTCCAACCGTATCGAATATCGCGCCGCGTCCGCGTCCGCGACCGCGGACGCCGACTACCTCGACCGCCACCGATGTGCTGGTATCGTTAGCTGTATCGACACTAACGACAGTAACCGGCACTACGACAACCGCAGTCTCGACATCCTCGGAACGACGAGGATCGGGACGACCACCGACGGTGACTTTTAGGGACCAACACTGGTTACCGCCAGTGACCCTAGCGACCGAAACGACCGTGACGATGAGTACTGGGACGACGACGTGCACCGGACTTACCACGACATACCGGACGACAGAGCGCGCAACCGCATTACACGCGGAAGCTCGGGAAGCGTTCCTGGACAGGAACCTTCCTCGTAGCTCGACAAGACTCGTGACGGACCATCGACGGACGCACGAAGACCTACTCGACTTTCCGACGTACTCGGTGGTACCCCAACCGACGGAAGACGCATACGACCGATTCCCTCGGGAATCGGTGACGAGACGCGACAATGCGGAAGTTCGAGAGACACGAAATGTGCCTCTCTCACAATCCTCACCGCAGGGGTACCCCCATTCGGACTTCAGGACCGAACGGATATCGACGACCAGACCGAGGGTGGACTTCACCCACGAACGGACGGCACGACCAACCGACGACACACCGAGGATGCCGAATTTCTCGAGGGATGCGGCGGCACTAATTTCAGCCGTCAGTCGGTGGCGGTTGTCATACCGCGGAAAGGAGGACGGGAGTGCCGAGGATTTCCTTGGAAAAGTCGAGGAATGGGCGACTCTGGGAGGTCTAGGCTTAGACAGCCTAATGTGTGCCCTCCCAATGATATTGAAGGGTCTACCGCTACAATGGTACAGGACCCATCGAGACGAGTGGGAAACTTGGCGACAGTTTCGTCGAGAATTCCTAGCCCGATTTGGAACTCGAGATCTCCAAAAGAGACTCGACAAGTTCATTCGGAAACGAACGCAGGGCGACGACGAGACGATAGCCGAATTCGTAACGTGTATCGAGGGATGCGTGTCCCGGATGACTCGACCAATTCCTCCGGACGAATTGCTCGACATTGTCTTGGAAAATATTCGGCCAGCGTATAGACGGGAAATAAATCCACACGATATCAGTACGTTAGAAGATCTGGTAGATCTTGGGACCGAGAGGGAGATTATTTGGGCTGGAATTAAACAATTTAAGCCGCCTCCCCCGGTAGAAGATTCCCCGCTTTTAGAATTCGCGTATAAACCGAAATCTAAAAGATCGAACGAACGGAAATTCGAGTATAGTTCCGCGGTAGAAACGAGGTCGAGTCAGAAATCCGAGAAATCGGACGCGAAGCCGACGTACTCGCGAGTAGCCCAAACGCGAAGCCCGGTAAGATCGGAACGAAACCGCACGATCTCGAAAACGGAAACACCTTCGACTTCCTCCCGGAAGGAGGGAAATTCGAAAACGATCCAGTGGAAATGCTGGAATTGTGGCAGCACCGATCACATGTTAAGGGAGTGCCCGAAGCCGAAGAAGAAGGGTTATTGTTATAGCTGCCACCACTCCAGCAATCCCGACCCGAACTGTAAACGTTGTTCGGGAAAAGAAACAGGGAAGTAATTTCGAAGGTCCCAAATACTTCCCCCAGCGACATGGGGACCACAATCGATAAGGACGCACCGTCAACAAGTACTTCGACGGTACTTACGATAGACTCCACCGACAGCGGGAGTCGTCCGTTTATCTACGTACAAGTAGGTAAGCGGATGGTAAAAGCGTTGCTCGACACCGGATCGTCTCGCACCTTCCTCGGAGCCTACGGGCTGAAACCGGCATTCAGAGAGGGGAGAGTATTTCGACCTCCTCTAATTAAACAAATAGTAACGGCCAATGGACAGGTGGCGACGATCCAGGAAGAGACCACGATAACAGTCACAGTGGACGGACTAGAACGAGACTTCGACGTACGAATACTTCCGAACTTGACTGTCGACATGATTCTGGGGATCGATTTCGTTAATGCGTTCGAAATCGTTATCGATAGCGCCAACGGCGGTTGGGTTTCGCGATTAACGAATGTACCGCACGTTTTCGCGGAGCGCGGACCCGACGAAATCGCCCCAGAAAAAGACTCCATCGTTTGTCACGGAATTACGGACTTGACGAAGACCGAAAAGGACCGACTCGACGAGTTTCTAGCAGGGGAAATTCCATTGGTCTCCGGAAAGACCGGTAAAACGGATCTTATCGAACATAAGATCGACACCCAGGGTAGTGCACCGATTAAACAGCGCTACTACCTGGTGTCGCCCCCTGTTCGACAGGCGATGTACGATGAAGTCGACCGAATGTTGAAAGAAGGAGTAATCGAACCTTCCAACAGCGCGTGGTCGACTCCCATCGTAATGATAAAGAAGCCGAACGGAACTTATCGATTTTGCCTCGACTTTCGTAAAGTCAACGCAGTTTCGAAAAAGGACGCATATCCTCTTCCGTATATGGAGGGTATACTCGACAAATTGCGTTCCGCACGTTATATTTCGACCCTGGATCTGAGTCAGGCGTTCCATCAGATCCCCTTAGAAAAATCGAGTAGGGAAGTAACCGCGTTTACGGTACCTGGAAAGGGACTCTTCCAGTTTACCAGGATGCCTTATGGCCTATCGGGAGCCCCAGCGACCTTCCAGCGCTTGCTGGATCGACTAATCGGTCCCGAAATGGAACCGTACGCGTTCGCGTATCTCGATGATATCATCATCGCCACGCCGACTTTCGAAGACCATCTCGTTTGGTTACGGAAGGTACTCGAGAAAGTCCGAGAGGCGGGACTGTCGATAAACCCGGAAAAATGCGAATTCTGCCAGGACGAAGTTCGATACCTCGGCTTTCGCGTAAACCGTGAGGGGCTAAACGTAGACCCTGAAAAGACCGCGCCTATCCTCGACTACCCGGCGCCAAGGAACATCAAGCAACTGCGGAGGTTCTTGGGAATGGCGTCGTGGTATCGCCGATTTATTCGAGATTTTGCGTCACTGTCGACCCCTCTAACGAAGCTGCTAAAGAAAAACGTTCGATGGCATTGGGGGGACGACCAAGCGGAGGCTTTCGATAAGCTGAAGCAGGAACTATCGACACCCCCAATTCTAGCTACACCCGATTTTACGAAAACTTTCGTTCTTCAAACAGATGCGAGTAGCTTCGGGCTGGGGGCGGTACTGACGCAGAATATCGACGACAAAGAACGAGTCATCGCGTTCGCGAGTCGCACGTTGTCGGATGCCGAGCGGAAATATTCGGTAACCGAAAAAGAATGTTTAGCAGTCGTGTGGGCCATCCGTAAATATCGACATTACCTCGAAGGGTACCATTTTACGGTGATAACGGACCACAGCAGCCTCCGTTGGCTGCACCATCTGAAATGCCCAGATGGTCGACTCGCTCGTTGGGCCTTAGAACTCCTCGAATACGATTACGAGGTGATCCACCGGAAAGGGGCCCTACATCACGTTCCCGACGCCCTCTCTCGAATGTACGAGACAGGGGAGGAAGAAGAAATCGAAGTAGCGGCGATCGACGAGCCCGCTTCGACACCGGAACCCCCAAGCGAAGATGCCAAAGCGGAATGGTATCGAAACCGTTTCGATCACGTATCAAAGTACCCAGCGAAAAACGAGGGTTGGAAAGTCGAGGGCGAATCCCTGTATCGTTACAGGCCAAATTCGTTCCTTGATCTCCTCGTACCGGATTTAAACGCTTGGAAGCTTGTTGTACCTCCTGCTACACGGAACGAAATCCTGAGAGAGGTACACGACGAACCGCAAGCTGGACACCTTGGCGTTGCGGAAACGTACTTTCGGGCTGCCGAGAACTATTATTGGCCCGGGATGTACGTCGACACTCTCGAATACGTTCGAAAATGCGACATTTGCCAGCGTGGCAAAGTCGACCAGAAGGCTCCAGCGGGCTTAATGGGCAAACGTAGCGTCCATGGCCCCTGGAAAGTCGTGGCTGCGGACGTGATGGGACCGTTCCCACGCAGCACAGCGGGTCACGCGTATGTACTCGTGTTCCACGACCTACACACCAAATGGATCGAATGTGTTCCGTTGAGAGTCGCAAACGCCAAATCGGTCGAACTGGCGTTTGAAAAACACGTAATGTATCGATGGGGATGTCCGGATATCTTTCTGTCAGATAACGGAACCGAATTCGTTAATCGGAAGCTGACAGTATTCCTCAAAGCGCACGGAATACACTTCGCGACGTTGCCGACATACCACCCGCAAGCGAATCCAGTCGAACGGATGAATCGAGTCGTAAAAACGATGATAGCATCGTATGTCGAGGGAAACCACCGAAAATGGGACGAACACTTACATCAGTTCCAATTCGCGTATAACACGGCGGTGCATAGCACCTTAAAAATGAGCCCTGCTTTTCTCAATTTCGGTCGACTCCCCTCGCCACCACGATTTGCTCGACAAATCCTGGAAGGTAACGTGAAAATACCGACCCAGGACGCGACGGAGTGGACAGAGCGGATGCTCCACCTGTCTGAACTCCACGACTTGACCCTCCAGTACTTGGAGGAGGCGCACGACAAACAATCGCGTTATTACAACCGGGGTAAACGCGACGTTACGTACTCGATAGGTGATCTCGTTTGGAAGAGGAATCGAGTTTTGTCTTCAGCGACACAAGCGTTCACCGCGAAACTGGCACCGAAATTCGACGGTCCTTACCGAGTTTCGAAGGTTCTGTCTCGAACGACGTACGAATTGCAGAACCAAGAGGGCATAACGATAGGGAAGCAACACGTTTCTGACCTAAAACCGGCCCACATCGACGTTTTTCGACCAGGACCGTCGAAAGACGAACCCTCGGCACAATCGACAGCCGGGACACGTACAGAAAAGCCAACCCCGACGCGTAAACGGGGCCGACCGCGTAAATTCGACAACAATCGAAAACCACCAAGCGGAAATAGTCGAAGGGACCCAGAAGAGACAGTCTCGTCTGACCCGACAGAACGTCCTCGATACGACCTAAGGCGTAGGGTTACGACCACATAGGAAATTTCCGCTAGTTGTTACGCTTCGGTTTTGTTCAGTCGCCGACACACTGAACTCCGCTTTTCGTCGATTCCAAATCGGATACTTAGGACTATCCAGAGGATACCTGTATTCTACCTTCGCAAATCACCGTTCCTTACTTCCCGAAAAATCGAAATAACGACACGTTTGTCTTTTGTTTAAAGTCTTGTAACTTCGATGATAAACTAACGTTGATTTACTAATTACGCCTACAATGTGAATCTAATGAAATCTTTTTGCAGCTATAAGAACCATTTCAGGTATTTTGCACCGTACGGGCAAATATACCATGTAAAACGGTATGGTCGACTACTCGACCATAGAGGTGCGTTAACACTCGTGCGACGAGATCGCGTCAGGATCACCCTGACACTCGCTCGGGAATGGGACTTGCGGCTTCGCCAGGGGAGCGGGTGTTGTCTAAGGAGGGGGGAGTTTGTAACAGGGAATATCGATTCCCTGATACAAAGATCTCGAACCTCCCACGCACTTTCCCCACGACTATTCGCGCCGCGAAATTCAATCGATACGATCGATCGGCATGGATCGATCGCATATACGTCCACCGTGGAAGTCAACAAACACTTAGGTTAAGTTATTCCGCGGTGTAAGAGCGACATAATATGATTGTTAGAATTAAGGCGGCCGAAATATAGATTAGATTCGCATTAGAGATCGTAGCGTCGATAAGAGTAGGTTCGGAACGGGCCGAGGCGAGTCGCGATAACCGAACACGAGGCGCCATCTGTCGAAGACGACGGGGACCAGACTTTCGACCACGTGGAGATTCGTCGCGGAGACGAACCGGCACTGACGTCATCAGAACCACGTCAGTCGAAGCAGCCGTTGGTGGAAGGAGCAAAGTCGACCCCGGAACACTCCAGGAAGGATTTTCGACGTCGTCCCAGCGGGGAAAAATCGAGAGACGTTTTCTCCGAAGCAATGGGGATCGTCTCTACCGCAAAGTCGAGGCCAACGCGGAGTTCCGTCCACCAGAAGGCTCGTAGATGACTCGAGGGGTACGAGTCGTCACTCGCAGCCAATGAGGAGGCTCGTAGCCCCGAGATCGAGAAGAAGACGCCGGAAGTGAAGCCGACTTCTTCACTTCTACGCTGGACGTAAACCTGTAAGCACGTGCCCACGCGGATAAAGAAAGAGAAAGAGAGAGAGAGAGAGAAAGAAAGAGAGGACGTGAAGGAGGAAGACGACCCGGTCGAGGGACAAATATCCCATTTTTACGACGTCGTCGACGGAGCAGAGGACGCCACCCGGGACCCAGAACGGAGAAAGCGTGAGTCCCGTATTCGTTGTCGCCGAAAAGGAATCGAGCGAGCTCAGGAGGTCGAGTCACCTGAGTTGACAGGTGGCCATCTTGAGCGAGCTCGTCGCTTCGTTCGCGCTACCTCGCCCCGTTTCTTTGTTTTTTTTTCGTTATTTCATAGCATTCATTTTGTAGGATTTTCTTTTGTTTTATTTCGACTATTTTGTTATCGGCAAATATATTTATTTTCATTTTATTTTGTTTGTCGAACGTGTCGTTTATACGAACCCTCCCCTCTACCATTTTCGTTTCCTGAGTTAGATCGCGGTGCATAGCACCTGGCGCCCACGATCGAGCCCTTTTTCCGACGGTTTCTTTTCAGGATTTCAGGGCGATTGTGACGTGTGGGGTGTGTCGACACCCCCCAACGAAGGGATAGTGAGATCCACGTCACAAAGTGTAATAGTGCAGAACTTCATGATACAACAACGTTTTCGCGAATTCGTCAGTCGCACACAATTGGAAAGATCCGGTCAACGTTGCATTTGGTGGATCTGCAGCTCTCTGAGGTGCACTCTTTTCCGTGAAGTAGACTCTTTGACGGTTTTCCAAGTGAACACTAAGATGTATAACAGCAGGAAAGCATTCATGAATGTTGAAACCAAGAATTCGTCATACAGCTTCATTACTGCTAATATAACGATCCATTTGAAATTGTTCTACTTCATTAACGGCAGTATTAGGATTCGCAAATCCGAAAACTACCATATCGCTGCCTTTATTCACATATTTACGTATTGTGAGACTATTCTTATTCTCAAACCTTCTATATGGCACGTTGGGCGCCATTTGTGAGACTATACTCTCAACGAGACACACACGTTGGGTGCCATTTGTGAGAATATACTTTCTCAACCGGTCTAAATGGCCTGGATGTTCAGGGATGAGTTCTGGCTTCCTGGATTCTTATATGACAAAATTGGGCGCCAGATTCGGCTATCCGAATCAAAATCTCTATACTATTTTAAGAATCCAGGAAGACTCAAATCCCATCGGCAAGGCGAACTCTTGTCGGCGAGGGGAACGAAACGTGGGGTCTGGTGAGACAAACTAAAGAAACCTAAATGCACAGATCTAAATAAAAGAAAATAAGAATTTAATGAATATTAAATAAATACAAAATCTGATCTTGAGAGGGCTTTGACAACTAATCCATATACAATTTGCCCTGAAATGATTCGACTTTACTACACAAAAACATTCCGGATCATACGACTCTGATCTTAAAGAATAACATGATCTTTATATAACTTTAACATTTCGAACAAACAAATAACTTAATGGTACAGCCGCCCGAATTAGACGCCGGACGCACTCCAACCTCGGAAGGACGCCATGTGCAAAATTGGTTCATACCACGTACAAGGAATCTGCCTTGGACTTGGTGGAACCCCGAAAACCAATTGCAAGTCCCAACAATAATGCAAAGTGCACTCACCGGTACCAAAGGATTTATGGAATCTGCCACGGGCTTCCCGTTCCAAAACAATCACGGCCTCTTATTCCAAAATCTGTCTTGGCTTCTAGCCGGATTTTGCCCTTGGCTGCTGGCTCTCTCTCCCAGTGCACCTTACAAGAGTTCCGGGACGACTGACAAAATGTCTTCGGGGTTACGCACCTTTATCGTTCCTTAATTCTAATATCTTCCGGCGGGAGAGGATCTAGGTCGATAAGACAGACTCGTATCCTGATAGAGCGGGTGATCGACCGCTTATCAGTCCGTACGTGTCCTGCCAGATGTCGCCAAATAGTCTAGATCGATGTTCGGCTGGAGATGATCGAAGTTGGCCCCGAGGATGACGTCACAGCCTCTTGGTGTCGTCTGCTTATGCCTTTTCTGGACGAATAAGGGCGTCCCCGTATTCGTCAAGACGTTTCTGGATCTCTCGGTCCTCCTAGGTCTCCAGGTTTCCTTCTCCATCGTCGATCCTCCGTCTTTTACTCTCTCGATTTTGCCGGAATATATATAAAAGATATTTCCATGAGAGATATATCAATTTCTCAGAGTGGTCACAGCGTCCTCGTGAGGTCTATGCGTCCGCAAAATACAATAATGACCCTAACTGGTGTCTCTGGGAGAACTCTTATTTAATATCATGTCTCGTCGATCTTAAATAGCGAATGCATTTAAAATGCATCGTCACAGTATGTATTTAATCGATTTAACTGAATTGTAGACCTCCACGTTAATATGCGCGTTGAATGATTTGGAAAGAAAAGGAGGATAGGGTACAATCCATTGGTTATTAATTTAAAATAAATGTTATTGATTTTGATAGATGTTGTGTGTCTTCCATCAGTTGGTTTTTGTCGTCTCTACAATGGATAACCATCGCCACCAGTCTGTGCTTCTTGTATTCTCTGACGTGGATAATTTTTAGTGCATTTTCCATCTTTCATGCAGGGTGTATATGGGTTATTTAGTCCACATGGTCCGTGAATCATATGTTTTCTGACAATTTCGAATAATTCTGAATCTTGTTCTGGATTGGGCAGCTCAGCACTAATGATATCGTCAATTATCATTCAGTTGTTTTTAAATATGCTTCTCGTATCTGGTACATTCATACAGGCATTTTTCAATATACAATCCAATGAAATGACTTCTCTTCTGGACGGGTATGTTCTGAAAGACATCCTTGTAACGTAGCGTCCCAAACACCACCTTACACCTTGTACTATTGACAGATTATCTTCGACGTGTTCAAGTCTCTTTCTCCCAAGCCTGGATCCGGCTAATTTCAATCTCCGGTTCTTTTTGGTATTACCATCCCGATGTCTCGCAGTCGTTAGTCGACGCGTTCAAATGTTTTCTTCTGAGGTAGTGTTCTGTTAGGAAATTTAACGCTATAAATTTGACGTACTTCTAAAACATTGCAAGCTGCTTTACGATAATGCATGTGTATGCACTTTACCATAGTGCATGGCGACTAGTTCGAAAAATGTATACCGTCAATCCATCTATCACTCTTACTTCTTACTCATCCCAGCTTTTTCTTCCCACCACACAATACACAACATACATTTACATAAAGAAGTTAAAAATAATTAACTTGAAAAGGTTTATAACGTGATCTCTTACAAAAGTAGAGAATTACTACTATTGGAAATCAATAACCAACGAAGAAAATCTAGATACAATAATTATTAATAGACATTTACAAATTCATCTAGTGAAATTTTTTATAAAGTTGGCGGGAGTTCCTTTCGGATGATCGAATATGTTTCTTGTTTTTTTATATCTGTCAGTGGAGAAGCGCTTGTCTTCTTATCGTTTTAATGTTAAAGAATCCAGGCATTTTTTTTATCCCAATTTAGAGTTCATCATTCATCGCCAATCATTCTTACATGTGAAAAGCCGTTTCGGAAGTTAATTCATTTTTATAGCTATACCCGAGACAGTGCCAGTCGTCATTTTTAACTGAAATTGTACATAAATTAACATATTGTTACTTCTTTTACAGATATGCAGACACTTTAACATCTGCGCATTCAACGCTTTATATCGTTCAGTTGTTTTTAAATATGCTTCTCGTATCTGGTACATTCATACAGGTAAGGAGATAAGTTTGATTATTTCAAACACATATACATATAAAAAGGGTAGTAGGCATAATTGAATATGCATACCCAGACAGTACATGGCATAGTTTATTCTGACTCCATGACAGCTGTTTTAAATTCGCGTAATATAAGAATAATGTTATTAGGAATTATTTATTGCAGTGCTTTGAAACAATTTCAGGATATAAAAAAATAAACTCGGTAACAGAAAATAACATCATAAGTAAACAAAATAATAGTATTTAACTCGGCGTTTTACATGTTACGTTCCGAAGATATTTTTCTAAACATACCTGTTCAGAGTAGTAGCACTTGGGATTGGAATTCTCTTTTTATTTTGGAACAACATTTGCGTAAAGGGCAAGACCCCTTGGGATAAAATATTAGGGTATTGGGGAAGTCAAGAAATACGACTTGTTAGGTTAGTCTTGTAGGTCGGACATTGCGTTGGGTTACTCACCATTGAAAATGAGAGCAACGATGTTCACGGGTAATCTGTTGGGATCTCAGGAAACGAAAACCATTGATAAATACAAAGTGTCGGTACTCGAAGCAGCAGATGTTGACGACCATCAACGAAGAGTACGATCACGAATGTGTGTCCAGCCACAGAATGGAAATGGTGAAAAACTGATGCCATGTTTTTTGGAGACGCGCAGATTGAGTGTAAGACGATTCCATTTGGACTTTTCGTTGTCTTTGGTTTTGGTTAATGCCCGCGGGCCAATTTTAGATTGTAACGAGTTTTTCGAAACTCCAGTAAAATCGTTCTATTATGGGAAAAATCAATACGACAGGTCGAGTTAAAACATTTTCTACAACTGTAACCGCAAGCCATATTAGAATCAAAGAATATTTCTTTTACTTTGTGGTTAAATTTGTTGGGTTCTGGGAGTTTGATTTTTGGATTTCATATACCAAGTTTCATTTATCGAATTCGAGAATATTCATTTGGGCAGAGTGATATGCTTGTCCCGAAGATAAAAGTGGGTTAAGTTTGGACTTATAGAACTTGGGAACCAGTTGGTTAGTCCTTCGAGAGTTTTAGTCGGTAAAAAAATTTCTAGTACCCTCCTGGCTTTTCGATTAGATTCGAAGAGGGTGTCAGTTTGTGATGGGAACCGTTCCCGAGGTTATCCAGTTGTAAGTACAAATAAAACAGTGAGAAAGAAAACTATTTTGGAAAAAGTAATGCAATTTGGAATTAATAAGGATGATAATGTTACATCTGGGAACAGAGAAACGCCCTCTTTTTTGGAAATTAGGTATATATATTTCCAGGGATAGGAGTATACGTCAAGATAGGATGCGTATGAAACAAAAGAGTCAAAAGGTTTCAGATTTACAAATAAAATTATACAGACATTATAACAAGGCAATCCTGCTCTGTTAAATATTTCGCGAGAAAACGAACACATTAGTGTCCAGAGGACTCCTTACAATTAGAAGGACTTGGAACATAACAAAACATTAATTATAATCTTCGATTGTTTCGTAGCGTATTTAGATGAAAACACGAACCAATGCGAACCAATTTTTGTCTCGATTTCCCTTATCTTACGAAATCCTAGCATGTATCAATTACCGCGACCTTCCAAAAAAAGAGGACAATACTGCTGCTAGGAACGAATGAAATGGGACAATATCGACAAATCCGCCAATGGTATCAAGAGACACGGTAGTGTTTCGAGGCAAGTTCAAGTATGAATTGGGAGCGAGCGCTGCCGTGTATCTTTTCTCGACCGAACTAGGTGCGGGCACATGAAAAATAGCCGAAGCACGTTGTCTATATACACAGCTTCAACCTACGTACATGCTCAAACGAATTCTGTCGCCGTCAGTGGTATGAGTTCCCTGTATAGATACACGACAGATACACTCAAAAGAATTCTGTCCGCATCAGTGATTTGTGTTTTGTTTACCCGAATATCCAAAAGATAAAAATTTACCTTACGGACGCACGTTATGTATTGTTTTATATTATGTCGAGATATAAAGCCGATAATAATAATAATAATATTTGCAAAATGGAGACAAATCCCCCTAAATAACACCTCTGGTGCAAAAAAGTCGAGATAAGTTCATGTATGAAAAGGTATCTCTCTACAAAAAGCATTTTGAAAATCTTCAGCCAAACAAAGTAGTTAAATCTGATAACAATAGACAAGTTCATTTTCCATTATATCCATATGAATTTTGAAAAACTTCGGCCAAATAAAGTTGTGAAATCCGATAACATTGTGCAAGCTCGTTTTTTCCATTATGTCAATACGAAGTAATGACAAAATAGAAAGAATTTTTTCTGTTTACGTGATTAGAACCGGTATTGAACTTGTTGGGCCCCGAACAATTCAGATGTTTGAGCATGATGTATAATTATTCATATTATTATCATTTAATCTCATCTTCACTAATTCATAATGCGGTAAAAATAAATTAAATTGTAACATATTTATTGCTTATCGTTTAGGTTCGGGGCTCGATAAGTTCAATACCGGTTCTAATCACGTAAGCAGAAAAAATTCTTTCCATTTTGTAATTACTTCGCATTGACATTATGGCAAAAATTTGTCGAGCTTGTCTATTGTTATCGGATTTAACTACTTTGTCTGGCTGAAGATTTTTAAAATGCTTTTTGTAGAGAGATCCCCTTTCATACATGAACTTGTCTCGACTTTTTTTGCACCAGAGGTATTTTTTAGGGGTATCAGAATCCTCCCCGTGTCGCAATTTTCGTTTAAGATCTACCACCTAAGGTGGCAGCACTATACTGAAGGGAACCTTGCGAGGTGTCCCCCTCCGATTTGGATGAAATTTGGATATGTTGTAGTGCTTTAAAATCTAAGAGACACGTATTTTTTTTTATCGGCCAAAAAACGGTTTAAAGGGGTGAAATCACCCTTCAAAGTTGGGTACCTCAAGGGGTAAGAATGCAGTTGCACCTAGAAAGGGTTGTCCAAATTTAATGCGACAAAAACTAAAATACTCCTTATGAAAAGTAATGAAAAGCACATGATAAATTTATGAAAAAAATTTCTTCCTAAGGGGTGAACCACCCCTCGATTTTTCTATTTCTCACCCCAATGAGCAAACTTACTAACAAATTTCGATAAAATATGCACAATTTAAAAGTAGAGGTCCAAATACAGTTGACCTGTTTTTGCTCATTGATAGGGTAGCAACATTAAGGGGGTAAACTACCCCTTTTAACACTTACACGCTATCTTTCACATGCAATCGGTTATTTCGCCATTCAAACGTGCAAAATCAATACAAAATATTTTCCTCTTTAAAAATCCGTGATCCAACCCGCAATAACCGAGCTACCCCTAATTAATTAATTAATTTCGAATAATTAACAGGGGGTACCTCATACACTCCTCGTGTTACTAATGCCGATGTCGAAAAATTAGCACTAAACGGCTATGAAACTTTCACCTTACTCTTCAGTATATTTGCTGGAAGTACTTTTATGGGGGTAAACTACCCCCTTTCGCATTAACGTGTCATCTTTCACACGGAATCTGTTTTTTCACCATTCAAATGTACAAAATCAATCGAAAATATTTTCCTCTTGGAAAATTCGTGATTTGACCCCCATAACCGAACTACCCCTAATTAATTAATTTATATTAATTACCAGGGGGTTCCTCATAGACTACTCGTTTTTCAAGAGCTATGAGACATTCAACAGCTATGAAATTTTCGTCGTACCTTTTTACATATTTAAGCGATAAACTATCACCTTACGCCGTTATGCACCATCTTTTTTACCGAAACACTCTTTTCGCACTTTCCCCGTTTGTTCAATTAAAAAAAAGTAAAAATACATATTTATAAAGCAGCAACGCAATAACGTTATTTTCTGTTCGTCGGAGATATTTTAACCCAGTTCTTCGTCAACAAATCATATATGTATGAACTGTTTATTATAGATAGTAACTTTATCTCGTGAAAACACCCTTATTTCTTATGATATTAAAAGCTGTAATGAGAAAATATTCGTTAATGGTAAGACTGCCAGTATCATCATGTGACTATGTACTGCAAGTTATCTGTTTCATAAAATTCTACAGTATCGTAACATAAAGATAAGATAAAGTAAACTGGAGATATCTTTGTTCAGTGAATACAACATAACAAACCAACCAAGTATATAAACCGCATAAAATCGCTGCATTCGCAATGTGCACTTGTTCTTTCAATCGTAACGTCGAGAAATAGTTCATTATGAAAGTGAACCCGATAAATGTTATAAAACTTCTTTTGGCTACATTCGAAGTCCTAAATATCGCAGAGACTCCAGTGAATAATGCTGAAATAGAACTCAAGGAAAATTTCGAAAAAATTATGATTGATTCTATGGGTGATTACAATGCTGTTGAAGTGATAAGTGAAGAAACGCTAGATTTTCAAGAGGATGGAAGACCCAACTCACACATATCTTGATACTTGTTCTGCGGATGAAGAAGAGTTAAGTTACGATTATAAAAGCAGAGCAGTGGAATTCTGGAGATCGGGTAAGAAGAAAAATTATAGCGTCGATACAGTAAAAAAGAACGTCAAGAAAGTACAATCTGTTCGACAGTTAAGAAGATGGGCACATCAATTGAATAAAGGAGGAACTTACAAAGAAAAATTAATGAGAATCAGTGAATTTACATTAACGAATTTGCGGGAGGCTCTCGATGCTGGTGTGATTGGTCACGATATTGACCTGCAAAGATGGGCATTGCACGCTAAAAAAGAGATAGGGTTTCAAGACTTTCGATTCAAAGCTTCTCCTAGTTGGCTTTTGAAGTTTAAGAAAATGCATCGAATCGTATCCAGAAAAATTAATAAATTTGTTACAAAGAAAACTATAGAAAACCGGGAAAGTTTAGCAATAAATGCTGAAAGTTTTGTGAATGAGGTAAAAAAACATATTGAAAAATATGGGCAACAAAATATATATAATTCTGATCAAAGTGGTTTCCAACTCGAAATTCATTCTGGTCGAACCTTAAGCGATGAAGGGGTTAAAAAGGTCGAATGTGTTGTTCAATCTGTATCTGCAACAACGCATAGCTATACAATACAACCCATAATAAGTGCCGATGGAAAATTGCTTTCCCCTCTTTTTATTGTTCTTAAAGAGCCAAAGGGTGTGTTTGGACCGATTGTTGAAAAGCAAATATTCAAACCAGAAAATGTTTTTATAACAGCATCCAAATCTGGAAAATTGACTTCAGGTATGTACATAACAAGTGAAATACAAGAATTTAAATATACGTTTATTTTATAATAATAAAATATTAATTTTTGTTTGCAGATCACTTCACAATTTTTTTGGAAAAAGTTTTTTTTCCTAATGTTGGTTATGATAGTGTGCTATTGATCGACTCTTGGAGTGGACATTGCTCAAAAGTTGTTAAAGAAGCGACGCCCGGAGACAAAAATTTAGTTACACTAATAATACCAGAAGGTACTACTGGAAAAATTCAACCACTGGACGTGTTTGGATTCAGGATATGGAAGAACTTTGTTAGGCATTTTTCTAATAGTGTATTGCTTTTCAATTCTGATATTAATTTACACTTGAGGAATAATATAATTAAATTACAATCTCTCACGCATAATCAGCTTTCATCTCCAAGATATACAAATCTTTTCAAATATGCTTGGTTCAAAAATAATTACATAACAACAAAACCAGAACATTTTGACAATCCCGTTAGTTTCGGTTTCAGTCAATCCTCTAAAGCATCCTGTGAAATACCAGGTTGTAATAATGTAGCTATTATAAGATGCGCATGGTGCAAGAAATCTTTGTGTTTAAAGCATTTTTTTGAAGATTACCATTATTGCAATACTTTTGAACCATGATTGTATTGAATACAGACAGCGATTTGTACACAATATACACAATGAACAGGAAATAAAAAAGTGATTTAACAGGCATTTTATTTCTTTAAATATCGGTAATGAATCGTTTTAGTGATTGATAATGAATCATGAATTTGCTCATATAAGATAAATTACATGCAATGCAATAATAAAAATTCTAACATAAGTACTTCATACAAATGTACTAAAGGGTAAGGCAAAAGTTTCATAGCTGTTGAATGTTTCATAGCTCTTCAAAAACGAGTAGTCTACGAGGAACCTCCTGGTAATTAATAGGAATTAATTAATTAGGGGTAGTTCCGTTATGGGGGTCAAATCACGGATTTTTCAAGAGGAAAATATTTTGAATTGATTTTTCACGTTTGAATGGCGAAATAACCGATTGCGTGTGAAAGATAGCGTGTAAGTGTTAAAAGGGGTAGTTTACCCCCTTAATGTTGCTACCCTGTCAATAAGCAAAAACAGGTCAACTCTATTTTGACCTCTACTTTTAAATTGTGCATATTTCATCGAAATTTGTTAGTAAATTTGCTCATTGGGGTGAGAAATAGAAAAATCGAGAGGTGGTTCACCCCTTAGGAAGAAATTTTTTTCTTAAATTTAACATGAGCTTTTCATTACTTTTCATAAGGAGTATTTTAGTTTTTGTCGCATTAAATTTGGACAACCCTTTCTAGGTGCAACTGCATTCTTACCCCTTGAGGTACCCCACTTTGAAGGGTGATTTCACCCCTTTAAACCGTTTTTTGGCCGATAAAAAAAAATACGTGTCTCTTAGATTTTAAAGCACTACAACATATCCAAATTTCATCCAAATCGGAGGGGGACACCTCGCAAGATTCCCTGTGAGACGCTTCGAGCGCCTCCACTTTATCTACAATAAAAGTGAACACGCCGAAAGATGCGTCTTGAATATAGGATTCGTGTTCTGGATGGGCGTAATTCAATTTATTCCCTTTTATATGAATGACTTGATGACGTTCCTGGAATCAAGAGAGGAAATCTCTGCAAAAGTTCTAGCGCAATGCCATGGGCTTCTGCAGAGGGGTCGAGATAGGTTAAGGTTAAGGGTAGGTGCTCACAAAAGATAAGATATCCTTTGGGAGCTGCCTTCACCTCGCGAAAGGGCTTAGCGCAATGCCAGGGGCTTTCGCGAAGTTTATCTTTCCTTATTCTTTCTTGGGATGGAAATTTAACGGAGAGAATACCCGAAGGGGCCTAGCGCGATGCTAGGGGCCCTCGGGTGACTCCAGAGGAAGGTTTCTGGGAGAAGAGATATTTCAAGTCAGGATTTACCTGGCCTTGGAATATTCTGAGTCTCCTGAAGGTACTTGGCGCGATGCCAGGGGCCTTCAGCTGACTCCAGAGGAAGTTTTAGGAAGAAGAGATACTCCAAATCAGGATTGGCTTTGGAATATTTAAGTCTTCTGAAGGGGCTTAGCGCGATGTCAGGGGCCTTCAGTTGACTCCAGAGGAAGGTTTAGGAAGATGAGATATTTCAAGTCAGGATTTACCTGGCCTTGGAATATTCAAAGTCTCCTGAAGGGGCTTAGCGCAATGCCAGGGGCCTTCAGTTGACTCCAGAGGAATTACTCTAGGAAAGGTACAAGCACTGAGCGCTATGCCAGATACTTGCTAAATTTTTGAGTTTCAAGAGGGGCCTGGCGTAATGCTGGGGGCCTTTTGATTCTCTTTTGAGAGGATTTTTCTCTCGATCTGTCTGTGATCGAGGAAAGGATCGATTTGATTATTCGAGGCATCCAGGGTCCTTTTATATCCACCCGGAGCATGTTGAATCCAAGCCGGTGCCTACCCCCACGATGGCTCTTCATCGGGGGGAGCTATTCCTAGAAGACGTTGACAGAAAGTCGGATCTTGCTATAAGAATCCGCTCTGCGCGTCGATCAGTTATGGATTTCAACTCCGCTATTGGTTACCCCGCGTGGATTGTAAGGTTTCATTGGCTCGATTCATTCAAATTTTCAAATTTCTTATATCATCTACGAGAATATTCCGTAACGGAAATTCTCACTAGGTGTTTAACGGCTTTTGCGCTTAGAATAGTACGCTTTTTTATTAAGCGACAGCGTTGCCGTCTTATCTTCGCCTCAGTTCGAATGTCTGGCGCGAAGATAAGGTCTTTCCTTATCGATTATTTTAATCAACGAGGAAGGATCTAATATTAGTGTTAGTAATTGCCCTCAGATAATTTAGACGCTGCTGTATTAGGGACAGCCAATCAAGCCTCTTTATCCATCATCGAGCATGGGTGTTAGAAAATGGTTGATGTTTAGATTTAGTAACAACTCATAACCTCTGTTATGAGTTGTTTTTCTTTTACAAAAGTGAATTCATGTGTAATTAATGAGGAAGTGATCAAAGAAGCTGAAATTTGATTTTAAATTAATAGAAGAAATTGGATTTTGGGTAGGATATTTCCTTCAAAAGGGCCTGGCGCAATGCTGGGGGCTTTTGAAGGAGGGTATTCTTACCAAAAGGGAACGTTTAAGGGAGGGGTAGGATCCCGGAACGTTACAATACACACTGCGGATCGCCGAAGAATCCCAGGTGGAGGTCGAGAACCCGCTGAGAAGGTTTTTCTCTATTCGAGATCGAAAGAGATGTTTGAACCGCAATCGAGGCTTGACCAAACAAAAACGATCATTCTTGGTGATCGCTACACTGCCGTACCTTGCCGCCTTTTGCGATAAATGAGGGGAGGATTGCCAATACTCATCGTTTTTCGAGTGCTTCGGACATCTTTTGCCTGCCTCCTTCTTCTTAGCATGTTTTCCGCTTCCCCCTTTCTTACACAGAGTAGTTTTGTTTCTACGGTCGAAAAATTTATAATTCACAGAACCTTCCGGCCGCAATCATAGATTTTACTATCTTTCTTTGTGTTATCTACTTATTATTGTCTCTTTCTTTTTATTGCTTGAATTGGTGAATCGATTTTTCCCCTACAAATCGATTACCATTTGAGGGCCACCTGTATTAATCATCCAATGTAATAAACCATAGCTTTTTATACAGGGTGTTTGGTATAAGATCATGAAGCCGAAAGGTGGTGGTAGAGGGTGAAAATTGGAGACGAAAAGTCAAATACCACTTTTCGAAATTCGGAATAATTACCGAGTTATTAATTAAAACTTCTGGCCAATCAGAATGCCCCTTTAGATTCTGGTGTATGTAACAAAAGTTTCGACTCGAACCTACTTGTCGACGGTAACAAAGCAGTAGTAGAAAGAAAAACAAAAGAAGTAAAACGGTGACACCAACACATTGAAGATCTTGCTGCTGTTGTTACCAATAACACATTACTACGATTATATGATATCGTCAGAATCAAAATATGTACAGGGTGTAATGGTAGTTATGTTATTACTAAATAACGTAAGAAATTAAATGACGAAAATCAAACTTTCAAATTCTTAATTGTGTTATTAATTCTACTATTACCACAGCCAATACTGCTATCATTATTATCGTTATTATCATTATTATCATTATTATTATTGTTGTTGTTTTTAAAACTTTTAGTGCCGAGGGCCAAACGCGTACCTCTGCGAGAATAACCGGACAAATTTGACGATATTACTAACAAGGATGAGTTCTCAATTCGAGCTCACCGATTTCAACAAATTGTGATATGTTGTAGTACTCGAAGAAATAAGAGATACATATTTTCTTCTGTGCCGACATCCACTTTAAAGGGGTGAAAAAAACAACCCCTAAAGTTTCATCCGAAAATCATATTTTTATTATACCTCGGCTTCTAATTAATATTTCCTGATGAAACAAAGTGAAAAATATTTGTCATAAGAAATAGAAGATATTAGGTGTATTTATGATTCAAAGGGTTGCGACCCTCATTTTATATTTGAAGAAAACTAGATTTTTTTGCTTTTTTTCTTCATAAAAATCAGGCTATGAACTCAAAAAACTTAAAAAAAGCATTTCCATTTACTATATCGAATATTTCAATTGTCGTGTTTCAGGATTTTTTAAGCAACCACCCCCAAATACCGTAAACTCTCCCTTAAAGCAATACACCGCATGTAAATGATGAAAAAAATTTTTTTTCTTGAAATTTATTACATGGGGAAACAGAATGTAATTCATAAAAAAAACAATTATGTTATAAATTTTTTGCAATATAGTCGTATAAAAGGGGTGATTAATGTCACCCGCAGAAATGAATTAGTCGGTATCTATTAATATTTTTTAATGGAACTGATTACAAATTATTGTTTAAAAGAAGATTTAGCAATATTGTTATATTCTTCTATTTCGCATCGTGCATTGCAATAATCTCCAAGAGTACTCAACAGGATTTTTAAATTTACCTAGCTTCTCATTAATGTAACCACTTTTGTACCAGGAATATTTAAACATATTCTTTTATCTCGGCGAAGAAAACTAGATAATGAACTAGAGATTGCAGTTTCAACCATTTGATGTACATGGATTTCGCATCTGGAAAAACTTTGTACGACATTTTTCAGATCAAGTAACTTTAATGAATTATGACATAAAGCGTACTTTCCATTAAGATTGGCAAAATGCCTCCCACCTTGAGTTCTTTAGCGAGAGGTTTGGATGGGTTCTTTGGGTCAAAAGAGTAGGATCGGCATGGTCGGCCGGTCGGATTAACCCCCACCCCTGCGAGGGTGGCCAAAAAACAGTTTTTTCAAACCCTAGCAGTCTAGCTGGTAATAATGGCTTTTAAGAAAATTTGTTCAACCACCACATCATCATCCTCCCCTAAAAAAATAAGACTAAAAATCGAAAAACAACCCCAAAAGTGCCCAAACAGGTGAACTTTTTTTTAACGGAATACTGTATTCCGTAACAAACTCTACACCCCAGTATTTTTTTCCGATTTTTTCGAGTGTGGCTTCAACACTAAAAATCGATTTTTCACCATTTTTCATGGTTTTTCCGACTTTTATACAGCCGGGAAGAATTATCAAGGTCAGAAATCGGATTCTATCGAAAATTTTAGATAAGTATGGACATCTGAACGATCGCGATTTGCCCATTTTTCTGCGTTTTTCCAGCTCAAAAACCGTTTTTGTTCAAAGAAAAGTCTTATTTCAACGGTGTTTCAAGATTACCCCGATCTGAAATGCAGTTTTTATCATACATTTTTTTTATTTATAGTTATATTATACATTTAGTTTTAATCTTCATTGTTATCTTCGTCGATGACATTATTGCAATTATTTATGTCAAACATTTTTGTTAAAATATGCTGGTCCGAAGAGTTTAGACAAATATCTGCTGTAGGATAAGTGGCCTGGATTTGATCAACAATTCATGATTGTTGTGAGCTTATTCTTTCGAGCTGTTCTTGTCTGCGGTACATGTATAGGAAGGTGATGTGTTCTATGTAAAAAATGCTTTTCGGCACTCAGGGCAGCCAAGTCTAAAAAATTACGCAAACAAGGACAGCTCTAAAGAATTAGTTCACAACAATCATTAATTATTGGTCTAACCCAAGCCATTTATCCTGCGGCAGATATTTGTTTAAACTCTTCAGACCAGCAGAATTTTTAATAAAAATGTTTGACTTAAATAATTTCAATACTGTCATCGACGAAGATAATTATGAAGATTAAAACTAAATGTATAATGTAACTATAAATAAAAAAAATGTATAATAAAAACTGCATTTCAGATCAGGGTAATCTTGAAAAACCGCCGAAATAAGACGTTTTTTGGACAAAAGCGGTTTTTTAGCTCGAAACAATTGAAAAAATTACAGAGAATCCTGATTAGATAGATGTCGATATTTATGTAAAATTTTCCGTAGAATCTGATTCCGGGGTCTAATGACCTTGAAAATGCTTTCTATTTACGTGACAATCGGAAAATCGTTGAAGAATATCGAATAATGACATTTTTTGGGTCAAAAACAGTTTTTCAGCTGAAAAAACGCAGAAAAATGGGAAAAATCGCGATTTTTCAGAAGTCCATACTTATCTAAAATTTTCGGTAGAATCCAATTCTGGGATGCACTGACCATGAAAATTCTTTCCGCCTGCATGAAAGTCGGAAAAATCATGAAAAATGGTGAAAAATCGATTTTTGGAGGTGAAGCCACACTCGAAAAAATCGGAAAAAAAATACGGGGGTCTAGAGTTCGTCACGGAATACAATATTCCGTTAAAAAAAGGTTCACCTGCCTGGGCACTTTTGGGGTTGTTTTTCGATTTTTAGTCTTATTTTTTTAGGGGAGGATGATGATGTGGGTGGTTGAACAAATTTTCTTAAAAGCCATTATTACCAGCTAGACTCCTGAATTTTTTCAAAATTGTTCATCGACCGGGTGGTTTAAAAGAAAATAAAACCTGAAAAAATGCTTTTTGGATCGAAAAAATCGCGATTCTACTCTTTTGACCCAAAGAACCTATCCAAACCTGTCGCTAAAGAATTCTAGGTGGGGGGCATTTTGCCTCTCTTAAGGGGTTATGCCTACTTAGAACTGGCAAAGTTGCATGATTTTCAGGATTTTTTTGCCGTTTTATCGAGTATTACTTAAAATTCGCAAAATACTACCAGAAAAGTACGTGTCTAGTAGTATATGTATAAATTTTTATATTAGGAAATATTAAAAAATGGTGGAAATATAGCTCTTCTCCTAGAGCGTCCGTTTTTTCCACCCGTTTTTTGATGTAAAAATGTTATTTGTAACCGAAATAAAAAATCCTTCGTTCAGGCCCTTCATAATGCAACATGCCAACGCAGTATTCTTCAATTTTTATTTCAAATAAGCCGTTCCGACGATATTGTGGTCACCGCAAGTGATGAAAAAAAAACGGACACTCTAAGAGAACAGCTATATTTCCACCATTTTTTAATATTTTCTAATATAAAAATTTATACATACACTAGTAAACACGTACTGTTTTGGTAGTATTTTGTGAATTTTAACCCTTTGCGGTCGGCAGATTTTTCGGCTGGGAGTACCAGCCAGTCGGGGCAAATTTAGCTTTTGGAATGTTTATTTCTTATTAAATTTTTAAATAAAATTTATATTTTATTATATTTTTATTTATTTATTTATAAATTTATTTCTATTTATTTATCATATGTTTCTCGATGGTAAAATAACGCGTGAGACGTCCGAAAATTTGATTCTTTCGAGAGGTGATCATGCCGCCACAGCAGTGACACCGACTTCTACGGCAGTTTCAAAATGCCGCCACAGTGGCGGCACAGACCACAAAGGGTTAATTAATACTCAATAAAACGGCAAAAAAATCTTGAAAATCGTGTATAGTTTTACCAATCCCGAGTAGGCATAACTCCTCAATGGAAAGTACCCTTTAAAAAACGAAATTTTAGCTTTAAGTCTTTAGTTTTTGAATATGAAAAGTCAATTTTTTTAATATCAGCGGTTCACGAGTGATCGTAAGAAATCGAACGTTTAAAAAATTTTAATACTTTTTGGATATAATGGATAAACGACGGGTATTGTCGGTAATTTTTTAACCTCAAAGTGCCACAAGAAAACCCTCAGAATTTCAAAGCGCTACGATTTTTTTTTCTTAGTGCCCCGAAAGTTTAAATTTATCGTTTTTGCCGAAAATCACCATAACGAACAATTTTTCAATTTTCATTAATTTTTTCAACTTTGAAATGATCTTTTCGGCAATAATGCGTATTTTCTGTATTCAAAGACATCAATTATCGATAAAAAATGAAAAAACAAATTTTTTTCAAAGAATTTCAAAATTTTTGTTCAAAAATTTTTTTTAGGAGGAAAGTACAACCACCTTTGTTTTCAAACAAAAGTGGTTGTACTAGGAAAAAAAAATCAATCGAATTTTTTTGACGAGAGAAAGGCATTGTGAACACGTTAACATGGACACGTTTTTTTATTCAAAATTTTTGAATAAAAAAAATTTTGAAAAAATGAAAAAAAAAACAGTCGAAACATTTTTTTTCATTTTTTCTCGATAATTGATGTCTTTAAATAAAGAAAATACGCATTATTTCCGAAAAGATCATTTTAAAGTTGAAAAATGAATAAACATTGAAAATTTGTTCGTTATGGTGATTTTTGGCAAAAACGATAAATTTAACATTTCGGGGCACTAAGAAAAAAAAATCGTAGCGCTTTGAAACTCTGAGGGTTTTCTTTTGGCCCTTTGAGGTTAAAAAATTACTGACAATATCTTATCGTTTATCCATTATATTCAAAGTTATACTAAAATATCCAAATATCATTTCATTTTAAATTTTTTACCTTTTTCTGACCTTTTTACCTTTCATCACATCGAAAAAAATGTTTTCATCAAAAAACATTAATGACGTCTTAGAAAGGATGTTTTGCAGTTTTCAAAACCCTACGTGCATTCTTTGCACGATGATTATTTTCGGGGTTATCGATTGTCAAAGTCAAAAATTACTTTTTTGCTTTGATCAACGATACCTCCGCGGAAAATTATCGTATGGAGCTCAGTCAGGTGTCAAATTAAAGAGAATTAAATTCTCTGAAAAATCTTGATAGTGACGTAATCAAAAAATATTTTTTCAAGACCGTAGATCGTTTTGAAGATGAAAAAAATTTGGAAAATTTTTGTTCCGTTGTTTTTCTAACGATAACTCGTGAACCGCTCATATTAAAAAAATTTACTGCTCAAATTCAAAAACTAGAGACTTGAAGCTACAATTTCCATTTTTTAAATTTATTATATGGCCATTATTCTCTGAGTTATCCCTTGCTGAAAATCACCCAAAAATTTGGAATTTTTTTAATGTCCCTTAATTTTTGTGAGTTGTGTATTTTTCATCGGGAAAGCAATTTTATATCACTATAAAACTTATCAGAAAAATGTTCCCGATGTCCTAGGAATAAAGTCCAGCCTCAAAAGACTATTTTTTCAACATGGCAGTTTCACAACGACTGCAGAGAGAATCAATTTTTTGCGATTTCTGATTTGTCTTGTTAACAAGTTCTTTTTAAAAAAAAGAACTTATAACAACACAAATTATAAACAAAAAAAATTGATTCTTTGTGCAGCCATTTTGAAACTGCTATGTTGAAACAAAAATTTTTTTTCGAGACTGGATTTTATTCCTTGCGTATGGTTATTACTATTGCTATTCACTTACTGCTACCATGTCCCCACCACCTTGCGGTAGGTAGCGAGGTGCGTTTTTTTATAGTGGTTTCCCCAGTAGGCCTAATCCACTCTCGTACTTAATGAAGAAGATGTTCGAAGTGCCGACCTCCTTCTCGAAGGCAGAGATCGGCCCTTCGAACAACGTCTCCCGTAGCACGACGCGCCATGTCTGGCGTAATAGTACGGAAGGCCGCAACAATTGCTTCACGGACCTCCTCTTCGGTACTATTACGCCGATCCTCAATGAGGTTTTTAATGTGGCCCCAGACAAAAAAGTCTAAAGGCGTAAGGTCTGGCGACCGTGGGGGCAAATTAATCGGGCCACCGCGACCTATCCATCTTCCAGGATAACTCCTGTCCAGAAGGTCGCGAACTGGACGCTGGTAATGTGCCGGTGCTCCATCATGCTGGAAAATTAATTCTCTACGAAGGAGCAGCGGCACATCCTCCAGCAATTGTGAAATCGTATTTTCCACCAACTGCGAGTAAATGTCGCCATTTAAACGCGGCGGTAGAAAATACGGTCCGACCTGAAAATTTAAAAGAGAAAATTTTAGATTCATCAGGGATACAATAATGGTTTTATTTTCTTATGAGTTGTACTTACGACTCGGTCCCCCATTATTCCAGCCCATACATTGATCGAATATCGGTACTGAAAGGCTCCTTCTCTAACAACATGGGGATTTTCTTCAGCCCAGTGCAGATAATTCCGGAAATTATAAACTCCATTCGGCGTGACTGTCGATTCGTCGGTCCATAAAATCTTCTGATTGAATGAACCGTCACGCCTACATTGCGCGAGAAACCCTGTGTGCCATGGAAACAAAATAACCAATATTATACGGTAAAAGTGCCGCATTTATAAAAATATATTAGTAATAATACTCACATTCACAAAAATTCACCCGATGTTCATAATCCCGGGGCAACAGTTGTTGCACCCGCTGATGATGATAAGGGTGTAATCCATTCGTCCTTAATACACGGTGCACCTTATATAAAGACACACCCAATGTACGTGCTGCACGTCGTATGCTGTACCTTGGGTTGTCGGAAAAATAATCCAAGATTAATTCTTCTTCTTGCACCGGACGAATTACAGGTCTCTCCCGAGTCTGTGTCTCAAACCTCCCGGTTTCGCGCAATCTTTGAACGACACGACCTATGGTTTGATCGGTTGGATGACGACGATTAGGGAAACGTTCGGCGTATAGCCGTGCCGCGGCAAGAGCATTTTCACCCACTGACCCGTAGGCTAGTACCATATCCGTATATTCCGAAGAGGAAAAACTCATCTTTTGCAAACACAGTTCACTGTTTGAAAAGATGAATGCAACTAAAGAAAAGAACTGCGTTGTACCCAAATTTGGATAAAAACAATTGACTTACTGCATACATTGTTACATGTCATGTAGGGAAAGAAAATCGTACATGCGAACGTATACGGTCTTTTTTTAAAAACACTTGAGATCTTATTTAGTTCTATTTTTTAGTTGCGTTCATATTTCCAAACAGTGAAATGTGGTAGCGAAAAATGAGTTTTTCCTCTTCCGAAAATACCGATATGGTACTAGCTTACGGGTCAGTGGGTCAAAATGCCCTTGCCGGGGCCCGACTATACGCTGAAAGATTTCCTGATCGTCGTCATCCGACTGATCAGACTATAACTCGTGTAATCCAGAGATTGCGTGAAACCGAGAGTTTCGGGAGACACATGCGGGAGAGACCCTTAGTTCGTTCAGTGCACGAATAGGAATTAATCTTGGATTGTTTTGCCGAGAATCCGAGGTGCAGCATCTGACGTGCGGTACGCACATCTGGTGTGTCATTGTACAAGATGCACCGTGTATTACGGACAAATGAACTACACCCTTATCACCATCAGCGGGTGCAACAATTGTTGCCCCGGGGTTATGAACATCGGGTGAATTTTTGTGAATGTGAGTATTATTACCATTATTTTTTTATAAATGCGGCACTTTTACCGTGTAATGCTAGTTATTTTGTTTCCATGGTACACAGGGTTTCTCGCGCAATTCCGGCGTGACGATTCGTTCACCGAGAAGACTTCGTGGACAGATGAATCGAGGATCACGTCGAATGGTATTTGCAATTTCCGCAATTACTTGCACTGGGTAAAGGAAAACCTCCATACTGTTAAGGAAGAAGCCTTCCAATACCATTATTGAATAATGGGGGACCGAGTGGTGAGTACAACTTATAAGAAAATAAAACAATTATTGTATCCCTGATAAATCTAAAATTTTCTCTTTTAAATTTTCAGATCGGACCGTATTATCTGCCGCCGCATTTAAATGGCAATATTTACGCGCAGTTCGTGGAAAATACAATTCCACAATTGCTGGAAGATGTGCCGCTGCACGTGCGTACAGAATTAATTTTCAAGCATGATGGAGCACCGGCACATTGCCAGCCTCCTGTTCGCGACCTTCTGGACAGGAGTTATCCTGGAAGATGGATAGGTCGCGGTGGCCCGATTAATTGGACCCCACGGTCGCCAGACCTTACGCCTTTAGACTTTTTTGTCTGGGGCCACATTAAAAACCTAATTCAGGATCGGCGTAATAGTACCGATGAGGAGGTCCGTGAAGCAATTGTTGCGGCCTTCCGTACTATTACGCCAGACATGGCGCGTCGTGCTACGGGAGACGTTGTTCGAAGGGCCGATCTCTGCCTTCGAGAAGGAGGTCGGCACTTCGAACAACTTCTTCGTTAAGTACGAGAGTGGATTAGACCTACTGGGGAAACCACTATAAAAAAACGCACCTCGCTACCTACCGCAAGATGGTGGGAAAATGATAGCAGTAAGTGAATATTAATAGCAACAGTAACAGTAATAGTACTAGTAATAGTAATAATATTAGTAGTAGCAGCAACAGCAGCGGGTAATTAATGATATAAAAATAATAATAATTAAAGCAATAGTTTTAGTAGTCTTGTGGTGGTAGTAGTATTAACTCTTTGAGTGCTGGGCAACGACATATCGTCGTTCGGTACACTTGCGAGAAGTGCCAACGACGATATATCGTGGCGGATGCGATGGCGCCTTATTTTTCGCATTGCGAGAAAGCTTGATCTCAAAATAAACTATTGAAATACAATTGGCATTACATTATTCTAACTTTCTTCCGTAATACGTTTCATTTTGAATTTTATAAACATCATTCTTACAAGGAAGGGTTTCCAACCCGAACTCACCGATTTCAATAACTTTTGGATATGTTGTAATACTCGAAAAACTAAGAGACACGTATTTTTTTTTTATGTGCGGTCATCCACTTTAAAAGGGTGAAAAACCACCCCTAAAGTTTTTTTTATCCGAAAATCGTTTTTTATCATATCTCGGCTTCTAATTAATATGTTTTAATAAAACAAAGTGGAAAATATTTGTCATAAGAAGTCGAAAATATAAGGTGTGTTTATGAACCAAGGCGTTGCAAATCTTATTTCGTATTTGAAGAAAACTAGATTTTTTATGTTTTTTTTCTTTATAAAAACCAGGGTATGAACTGAAAAAAATAAAGAAAAGCATTTCCGTTTACTCTATCGAATGTTTCAGCTGTCGTGTTTCACGATTTTTTATGCAACCGCCCCCAAATATCGTAAACTATTCACAGCAAAACCCTTAAAGTAGTACATCGCATGTAAATGATGAAAAAATTTTTTTTCTTGAGATTTATTACACGTGGAAACAGAATGTAATTTATGTAAAAAACAACCATTTTCTAAATTTTTTGTAACATAGTAGTATAAAAGGGGTGATAAAAGTCACCCCCAAAAGTGAATTATTCAAAATAACTCGATATTTATTAATATTTTTTAATGGAACTTATTAAAAATTATTTTTTAAGGGAAGATTTATCCTTTTTTACGAAGGGATTTTTTACGCAATCGCCCCCAAACACCGTAAACTACCCCTTAAAGTATACATCGCATATAAATCATGAAAAAATTGGTTTCTCTAAAATTGCTTATTATTCAATAAGTTAGTAAAATATAATATTGTTTTAAAAGTATTGTATTAGAGTTACTTTTTCATAACTATTATTATAGCTGCTCATTATTATCATTATTATTATTACTATCACTTTTAAATATTACAATTCACAAAATAATAATAATATTGATAATAATGAGCAGCTATAATAATAGTTATGAAAAAGTAACTCTAATATAATACTATTAAAACAATATTATATTTTACAAACTTATTAAATGTAAGCAATTTTAGAGACAAACATTTTTTTCATGATTTATATGCGATGTATTACTTTAAGGGGTAGTTTACTGTATTTGGGGGCGGTTGCGTAAAAAATCCCTTCGTAAAAAAGGATAAATCTCTTAAAAAATAATTTTTAATCAGTTCCATTAAAAAATGTTAATAAATATCGAGTTATATTGAATAATTCACTTCCGGGGGTAACTTTTATCACCTCTTTTATACTACTATGTTACAAAAAATTTATAAAATGATTGTTTTTTTACATAAATTACATTCTGTTTCCACGTGTAATAAATCTCAAGAAAAAAAAATTTCGTTCACCATTTACATGCGATGTATTACTTTAAGTTGTAGTTTATGGTATATGGGGGCGGTCGCATAGAAAATCCTGAAACGCGACAACTGAAATATTCGATAGAGTAAACGGAAGTGCTTTTCTTTATTTTTTTCAGTTGATACCCTGGTTTTTATGGAGAAAAAATGCATACAAAAACTAGTTTTCTTCAATTATAAAATAAGGGTTGCAACCCCTTGGGTCATAAACACACCTAGTATCTTCGACTTCTCATGACAAATATTTTTCACTTTGTTTTATTAAAAAATATTAATTAGAAGCCGAGATATGATAAAAAAAGCGATTTTCGGATAAAACTTTAGGGGTGGTTTTCACCCCTTTAAAGTGGATGACCGCGCATAAAAAAAATACGTGTCTCTTAGTTTTTCGAGTATTACAACATATCAAAAAGTTATTGAAATCGGTGAGGTCGGGTTGGAAACCCTTCCTTGTTTGATTTTTAAGACCTTTTTTCACAAAACCTTAGTAAAATCGTCAAATTCGTCCGGTTATTCTCGCATAGGCACGCACTTGGCACTCGACACTAAAAGGGTTAATAATAACAATAACAACAGCAACAACAACAGCAATAATTCTAATAATAATGATACTAATGATAATAATGACAATAAAGGTAGCAGTATTGGTCGTGGTAATAGTAGAAATAATAACATAATTAAGAATTTGAAAGTTTGATTTTCGTACCGTTAATTTTTGACGGTATTATTACTACTATTATACCCTGTACATATTTTGTTTCCGACGATATCATATCATAATCGTAGTAGTGTGTTAGTGGTAACAACAGAAGCAAGATCTTCAATGTGTTGGTGTCACCGTTTTACTTCTTTTGTTTTTCTTTCTACTACTGCTTTGTTACCGTCGACAAGTAGGTTCGAGTCGAAACTTTTGTTACATACACCAGAATCTAAAGGGGCATTCTGATTGGCCAGAAGTTTAATAACTCGGTAATTATTCCGAATTTCGAAAAGTGGTATTTGACTTTTCGTCTCCAATTTTCACCCTCTACCACCACCTTTCGGCTTCATGATCTTATACCAAACACCCTGTATACAGGGTGTAACTTAAGTCCCGGGACGGTCAAATATCTTGAAAACTAAGACTCGCAGAGAAAAAAGTTTCAGACAAAACTTGTACTGTTTTTCCCGAGCTACCAGATGGCCACATTGAAATTGACCTTGATTATGACCTTTAAAGTAATTTGAAGGTCGAGACCATTTTTTTTAATGGAACCTCCCCCTTTTGACATCGGCAATCGATAGAGCGGGAAATTTTACGTTCAAATACGCTTTTGGGTCATAGGTCTAATTTGACCTTGACGGATGGCAGGGTCACCAGTAAGTCCCGGGACGGTCCAATATCTTGGAAAATAAAACTCTTAGAGAAAAAAGTTTTAGACAAAACATTAAAATAATGAGAGGCAAGGGGACTTACGTTAACCAAGCTCCCTGGTGAGAGGTGCTTTTACTGTTTTTGCCAAGCTACCAGATGGTGACATTGCAATTGACCTTGACTATGACCTTGAAGGCAATACGAAGATCGAGATTATTTTTTTTCAAGGAACTTTTTGACATCGGTAATCGATAGAGCGGGAAATTTTACATTGATATATGTACTTGCGAGATGAATCAAAGTGACACATGAGGGTCAATTAGGGGTCAAAATGTGTAAAAAGCGCTCAGATGCAACTAGCTCGTATCTTAATGACAATCTTGGCTTGGCAAACGTTGACGGTGTCTTAATAAATTAAATAAAATGCAAAAGTGTCATAGACCTTCAACATATTGACCTTGAGGTAAATTTTTAGGGCCATTTAAATTCTAGATCAATTTTTTTTTATGGAATCTAGTGTTTACTTTTAGCGTCGTCCGGAAACAACGACGTGGACGTAGTAATTTCTGTTTCCTTTGGGGTGATTGATTAACGTGAGTCCCCTTGCCTCTCACTGGGGTGCTTGATTATCGTGAGTCCCCTTGCCTCTCACTGGAGTGCTTGTTTAACGTGAGTCCCCTTGCCTCTCACTGGGGTGCTTGATTAAAGTGAGTCCCCTTGCCTCTTACTGGGGTGCTTATTTAACGTAAGTCCCCTTGCCTCTCATTTTTTTTCTTTTAGAAACTAAAAATTCAACAAAGATGTTCAAACTGACCACCTTGAGCTTCTTGACAAAATGTAATTCGATTATAAAAATGTGTCACAGCGTGGCGGATCATCTCCCTATCAATCAGTGCGGCCTCTTGCAGGATCTTATACCGCAGCTCATCTACATTTTGAGGCTGGGTTGCGTATACTTTGCTTTTCAAGTAACCCCAAAGAAAATAATCGAGAGGCGTCAGATCAGGAGATCTAGCAGGCCACTCGATTTTACCTCTTCTTCCTATCCACCTATGAGGAAACTCGATGTCCAAATATGCTCGAACGTTCCCCCCGTAATGTGCGGCTGCTCCGTCCTGCTGAAATCATGTTCTATTGAAATGATCACCCGCTACCTCTCTTATTCGTGATACAATTTGATTTCTCAGAAGCTCTTCGTACTTACCGGCATTAAGGTTACCATCGATAAAGAAAGGGCCTATAAAAGTATCATTTAAGATACCAGCCCAAACATTGACTTTTTGCGGATATTGCGTATGGGTTTCCAACATCCAAGCAGGATTACTGTCGGACCAATATCTACAGTTATGCCGGTTAACATCACCTTTTAGGGTGAAAGTAGATTCATCGCTCCAAACTAAATTATACAAAAGGAGAGGATCTTCATCGATTTTGTTCATCATTGTTTCGAAAAATTTTAACCGACGATCAGGATCGTCTTCATTCAACTCTTGCACCAAATGAATCTTATAGGGATGAAATTTTATATTTTTCAAAATTCTCCTTACCGTTTGATGCGCAACGTCATGCTTAACACCGGGTCGGTGTAAACTGAGATGTGGATTTTCTAAAAAAGCTTGAGCAATGTCCAATTGCTTCTCATTAGTCATTACGGATTTTAGTCGACCAGTTCTGTGAAGGTCTTTAACAGTGCTGTGATTAACAAAGCGCCGTACTGTTCTTTCGACTGTCGATTTGGAAAGAGGAGTTAGCCCTTCTCCATTTCGAAAAGATTGATTAAAAATCATTTTAACGTCATTATAAGATCACACTCGATCTCCCCAACCACGCATCATCAATAAGGATACCCTCTCCCGCTCCGAAAGTTTCACGTTCGCCATAATCTTTTAACAAAATTTAGGGTTAAATGAAGGATTAGGACTTCGCGATGTTTTTGTTTCCGAAAGAAAAGCATCGCGAAGAGTATACCATGTCGATAGGCATTTGTCACTGAACTAAAAATGACAAAAATTGTATCTGAGCGCTTTTTATCCATTTTGACCCCTAATTGACCCTCATGGGTAACTTTGATCTATAACGCAAGTACGTATTTGAATGTGAAATTTCCCGCTCTATCGATTACCGAGGTCAAAAAGGGGGGGTTCCTTTAAAAAAAATGATCTCGACCTTCGAATTACCTTCAAGGTCATAGTCAAGGTCAATTGCAATTTCACCATCTGCTAGCTTGGCAAAAACGGTAAATGTTTTGTCTAAAACTTTTTTCTCTAAGAGTTTTATTTTCCAAGATATTGGACCGTCCCGGGACTTACTGGTGACCCTGCCGTCCGTCAAGGTCAAATTAGACCTATGACCCAAAAGCGTATTCGAACGTAAAATTTCCCGCTCTATCGATTGCCGATGTCAAAAGGGGGAGGATCCATTTAAAAAAATGGTCAAAACCTTCAAATTACTTCAAAGGTCATAGTCAAGGTCAATTTCAATGTGGCCATCTGGTAGCTTAGGGAAAAAAAACAGTACAAGTTTTGTCTAAAACTTTTTTCTCTGCGAGTCTTAGTTTTCAAGATAATTGACCGTCCCGGGACTTACTGGTGACCCTGCCGTCCGTCAAGGTCAAATTAGACCTATGACCCAAAAGCGTATTCGAACGTAAAATTTCCCGCTCTATCGATTGCCGATGTCAAAAGGGGGAGGATCCATTTAAAAAAATGGTCAAAACCTTCAAATTACTTCAAAGGTCATAGTCAAGGTCAATTTCAATGTGGCCATCTGGTAGCTTAGGGAAAAAAAACAGTACAAGTTTTGTCTAAAACTTTTTTCTCTGCGAGTCTTAGTTTTCAAGATATTTGACCGTCTTACCGTATTACACGCATATTCTTCGTAGAAAAATAAGAGACACGTATTATTGCATATTGTCCTACGATAAGTAGGTTCAGAAATAATTAATGTTAAAGTTCACCAATAATAGGACAGTACTAATTGTAAGTAAAAACTAGCAGCGTAGCATATCCGGGAAAAAAATGTTCTCGATTCCGGGCCAAATTCATTGCATATCTACATCACCTGTAATGTAATTGGATTGAGAAGTTCGTTGTAAAATAAAGAAGAACCTATGTTTAAAATGTGTTTTCGCTGCAACTCCCTTCACATTCATTCGTCGATATTGTAGAGACAACCTGGAAAGAGAATTTTTCACGATATCACAAAATGTTTATTTATCGTATGGACCTTGCGGTAGTGATAAAGATCGTATACAGCGTACGATCTGTGAGGAAATACGTCCACAAAGTGCATCCAATGTTAAACTTTTTTACTTTTTCAAGCAGCATTTTTTCGGAAGGTTGAAAATACACTGAAAGGTGCGGTTTCATATTTCGAAATAACGGTTGTATGATTTTAGAGGGAATGAATGTTTTAAAGGGAATTTTTGTAATCTGCCATTGGGCACATTCGATTTTGAAAGCAAAATGTTTCTCGCTTTTACAAGCGGCAGCATTGTTTCAGAAGGCTGAAAGTACGCCGAAAAGTGTAATTCCACGTTCCCAAGCAATAGGTCTTCGATTTTTAAGGGAATGCCCTTTTTAAAAAAACCTACATAAAGAAAGTACCCCGAAATGTACATGCAACGGATCTCAGTTTACCTTAAAAAGTCCATTTACTCAAAAGTCGAAGAACAATCGTTTGGGAACGTGGAATCACACCTTTCAGTGTGTTTTCGGCCTTCCAAAAATACTACCGTTTGTAGAAGCAAAATATGTCTCATATTTTAAAATCAAGTGTACTATGATAGACTAAATGGTATCCCAGTTCCTTTAAAAAAATCCGTTCCCTGAAAAATCGAAGAACGGTCATTTTGGTGAAGATAGCAACACGAGGATAACGCCTCTCGGTGTGTTTACAGCCTTGCAAAAAAATGCTATCGCTTGCAGGTGGGGAAAACGTTTCATATTTTTAAAATATAAAGTAGCCCAAAATGTCCATGGGGCGGATTTCAATTTCCTTTAAAATGTCCGTTCCCTCAAAGATCGAAGAATAATTGCCTGGGAATGTGGAATTACACCTTTCGGTATATTTTCAGCCTTCCGAAAAAATGCTGCCACTTGCAAAAGCGAGAAACATTTCGCTTTCAAAATCGAATGTGCCAAGGCAAATTGAACCAATTCCATTAAAGAAATTCATTCCCTCTAAAATCATACAACCGTCATTTCGGAATGTGGAATCGCACCTTTCAGTGTATTCTCAACCTTCTGAAAAAATGCTGCTTCAAAAAGCAAAAAAGCTTAACATTGGATACACTTTGAGGATACATTTCCTCACAGATCGTACGCTGTAAACGATCTTTATCACAACCGCAAGGTCCATAAAATAAATGAACATTTTGTGATATCCATAAAAATTTTCTTTGCTGGTTGTCTCTGCAATATCGACAAATGAATTTGAAGGGAGTTGCAGCGAATACAAAATTTTAAACATAGGGTGTTTTTTGTTTTGGAACGAACTTTTCAATGGGATTACATTACAGATGATGTAGATATGCAATATACATATATTGTAACGTTCCAGCAAGCTTAAGCTTTCTAAAACGTTCTTTTGGAAGGTTCAACTTGAAGAACCTAAAAAGAACAACGATTGCAATGGGTAACATAACCTCAAAACGGAAAATGCATCCGTTCTAAGGCAAATAAGGTAAATAAAGTAACCAAATCATTGTCAACTCATTTTTCGACCGGCTCAGTTTCATGAGTTGAATCTCTTACTTTACCGAATAAAATAATAACGACCCACCTTCGAAAGCACGTTTTTATATTATTTAAGAAAGCACTTGTAAATCAATATTGCAACAAACACATTAGTCTCGATGATGCAACAACAGGTAACATAGCTGTCATTGTTACAGCAGCGCCTTGTACTGTCTAACAGAACTACAATACAAATTAAAATATCCAACCGGCAAATTCAAATAAGACAAATAATTGTTACGACGATTACAGTAAAAGTCGTTATGGCATCGGTTAAGCAGACAATTCGTTAACCGAGAGTCATGATGCGACATCATTTGAGGACATGTCTTACTGCCCCATATAACTCTTAAGCAGCCTATAATAGGTGCGGATAGTGCGACTGACGAGTGGACCGTTTGAATGCTCCAATGAGACGCTTAATACGCGAGATTCAAATGAGTCAACATCGTCAGGATAATCCAACCGCAGTACAAGAGACTAGCAAGAAGGGAAAATAGCACCTTCCGCGTGCTCTAAAAGGAGTATATAAGGACACGAAATGGACCGTATCCTCAGATTGATTTTGCTATCACAAAGATACATTATCAAATCTCATCCTAGAAATTCTTTCAAAGGTCTAGCCTGAAAACTAGCCTTTTTAAAGAATTAAAAACATTCCAAACCTTAATCCGGATCATTCCAATCCTAGACCATCATCCTTCTTACTACAGATTCTCGATTCTTTTACAAAACTCCCAGCAATACGCCTAGCCCCTTGTAACGGATTCAAGAAATAGAGGGCTGCTAGCATTACGCCTAGCCCCTTCCATTTCTAGAGGAACTTAGTTCCTATCCATTATTGTCCTTATCATTAAGGATTCTCGATTCTTTTGCAAGACACCTAGCATTACGCCTAGCCGCTTGTAGAGGATCAAACAAATCGAAGGCTTCTAGCACTACGCCTAGCCCCTTCTATTTTTAGAGAAGACTCAGTTCTTAGGTACCATCCTTATCACCAAGGATTCTCAATTCTTTCACAAGGTTCTTAGCACTGCGATTAGCACCATGTGAAGAATCAAAGAAGTTGAATAATCAGGAAGTCACTTAGCAGACTCCCTATCATTTTCACCTTTGAAAGAAAAAACTTAACCCTTTGCACTCGAGGCCTTTCTCGCTTGCGTGAACCAGCAACTCGAGACGATTTCGGCCAAATTAGGGAAACATTTTACAAGTACTTTAATATCAGTTATAAGCAAACAAACGTATACAAATAATGAACTTTCACCAATTCATTTATTTTTATATCGATTTATTTTTATATCGAAAACAACAAAATTTGATAAATTACACTCTGTAATTAGTTCGGCCGGGTGCCGTAGCGGCGCCGTTCGAGTTGGCACTTCAAATCAGCCGGGCGTCGTATCAGCGCCGCTTGAGTATGAAGGGTTAAATCTAAAACTCATACACGCGCAACACGCACGCCCACATGCACGCACACTTCCTATTTGATAATAGACAAAGCTGAAATTTAACAGATAAAGTAGTTCGCTCTAATTATCGATTGAAAATTCAACATTAGGTGTTCTTCTTTACCCGTCCAGCACACGAATCTAAATCATAAAGACTAAAGCGCACGCACGGCCACGAAAAAAGAGAAATAGAGAACATGTGCCGTGACGCGGAACGTCTCAATATGTATATACAGGGTGGTCATAAAGTAAGTATCACTTTTAAAATTCTTTATTTCACGTACTGTAAGAGAAAACCCTATAATGATACATATGAACTTGTTTAGGGTATAATGGAATTTCTTCCTACACTTTTTCAAACTTTTGATGCACTTGGAAAAATCACTTAAATTTGACCTTTCTTCTTTATTCTATTCAATTTATTGCAAGTATGAAGATTTTTGGCCAAGGTGACATTTAAATTGGATTATGAAAACATAATCCGAAGAAAACGCAGTGCCTCACGATGAGCTTGATACAATAATTGTCCATTTGAATTGATTTTTGATCATAAAAACATTAAATTATGCGCTAATGTTATGAATAATTTTAATAAGTTTTAAATAGTGTAGATTTTTTCATGGCAAAACTTAAGCTCCATCACCGCGACAAAATGGAAGTCCGTCGATGGAGGGTTTTTTTTCGTTTTTGATCTTTTTTCTAATGTCTTTCTTTTGAATTTTTGTATGTATGTATGTACAACGTTTATTATGCCCTGATAAACGTAGGGCAAAAGGAAATATAGCTTACATTAATTTTCATATGTTGTAGATATAACAGAGCTATTTTGTGTTAACTTTAGTGCTGTAAATTTTTACATAAAGAAACAAAATAATTAGAAGATAGTTTAGCAAAGAAGATACAATAGAAATTACAGAGAAATTGAAAAAGTAATGAGGAGGAACAGGTACATGACTGAACAATATTGAAAATGAGAATGAATGAAAAGAATAAGAGAAAAAGTAAAGTAGGTAAAGCAAGTAAAGCAAAAGAAGAGAAGCAACGCTACAAGTGAGAAGGCACAGAGGTGAGAAAGGATCTGAAGACAAACAGAAATAAACAGAAATAGTGACTTAGCAATCGGTGTGTGGAAGAATCTGAGACTCGCTTTTTTCTTTCTGCAGTAAGAAAGATAGTAGACCAGTTTTGTAAATTGGGAGGGATTCAGAAGCTCTGATGGAAGGTAGAATGGATGCCCAAAAACGAAGAGAAGAGACCTGAAAAGACTTTGCAAAGGTGGAAGTTTTTGCAAAAGGAATGATGAAATTAGGCAATCCATTCGCTAGTCTAGTTGATTGCCTGATTGAGGGGTCAGGAAGTTGAAAGAAGTCGCTAAGGTAGGATGGAGATCCGCTATTTAAGATTTGGTAAGTTAAGCAACCAAGAAAGTAAAGTCTGCGATTTGCAACAGAGAGCCAGTTTAAGTTATGGAGTCTGTAATGGCTTACATGCTGGTCTCTTCGCAAGTCAAATATAAAACGGATGCAAGAATTTACCAACCTTTGTAATCTTGAATCAAGATTACGAGGGATCTCTAGATATACCAGGCAGCAGTAATCTATGTAAGGCAAAATGAGTTCTGAGACCAACTTCATCCGAAGACATTGCGGTAGGGAGAAACGACTGTGTTTTAGTCGGTAGAGAACAGAATGAACTTTGTTGGATAAGGTATCGACATGTCTTCGCCATGAAAGTGTGGAAGTCAATACCATACCCACATTTGTAGCTTCACCGACCCAGGGGATTTCAGTGTCATTTAGATTTAACTTAGGTATCTCGTTCAGAGACCTAATGTGGTACATACCGCCAACAAGCATTGCCTTGGTTTTGCCGAGATTAAGATTCAATCCATTGTTGCTTGACCAAGTGGCCATGGCTTTAATATCGATATTTAGCAGTTGCAATGACTCCGAAATTTTCCCAGGCGGGAAAGAAAGATAAATCTGAGTGTCGTCAGCGAAGATGATGTGGCGAAAAAATTTTATGACACTGTTTAGATCGTTAATAAAGATTTGGAATAAGAGAGGACCAAGTACTGAGCCCTGAGGAACACCGGATGTGGTGGGTATGAAGGAGGATGGACTACCAGTATCATCTAGGACAGTTTGGCTTCTTGAAGATAAATAAGAATGAAACCAGTATATAGCCGCGTCATAGAAGCCGATTTTCCGCAATTTGGTGAGTAGCAAGTCATGGGGGACAGTGTCAAAGACTTTTGAAAAGTCAAATAAGACAAGAGCAGTGACACTACCCCTGTCCATGGCGCTACGCGTATCCTCTGTGATCTTGAGGAGGGCAGTTTGGGTACTAAGGCCCGGTCGTAAACCGGACTGCATAGGATCTAGCATGTTATGAGTTTGAAGGAAGTCGGTGACTTGTAGATGACCAATTCGTTCAACGAGCTTCGACATTTCACATAGGTCCGAAATGGGCCTTGTGTCAGAGGCAGAAGAAGGATGACGGGTTTTGTTAAGAGCTCTAATGTAGGCCACCTTCCAACAGGTTGGGAAAGTTGATGTTGAGATGGAGGAATTAAAGATTTCCAGGAAAATCTCGTTTAAGACAGGGAGAGCATAAGATAGGGCACTGAAAGAGATACCGTCTGGACCACAGGAGGAAAATTTAGTTTTAGAATGCATAAGAGCTTGGGTTAGGTCTTGAACACGGATGGTTTGAAAGGAGAAAACGGGACCTCTGAGGGGAAAAGCAGAAATGATTTGAAGGAGTTGAGAGTCGGTGCAGGGAGGATGCCTGGAAGACACTGAGGCGAAGTGCTGATTTAGGGTATCTGGTGGAAAGAAGCGAAGAGGAGAAGTACATGAATTTTTTTATTTTTTCTGATACTTTTTTCGCTCTTTCAGCAGGAAAAAGTAATGAAATGTGGAAAAAAACTCAAAAATTCAAAACATAAACAATAGAAGGAAGAATGAAAACGAAAAAAAACAAAGAACTTCCTGAGAAACTTGCCTTGATACTGTTGGAGAGCAGGGACCGATAAGGGATGGTACCGCGAATTCCCTACGTAACCTAACGCAGATATCTTTAATCGACAATAGCGCCCCGTTACTTTGTTGTTATTGTTGTTTAGAAGACTGCTGTGTGTCTTGATTTTGAATTTATGTATAATACCAGCTAAAGAACTGCAGAAAGGAACTGTTTTCAGTCGCCAGATTCCAGCTACAAGATTCTAGTCTAAGCAGGCAATATACCTGCGCACTACAAGTAACTGAATATGGAGAATTCCTTTTATTTTAGATAAGATGAATTATTTAAAAAAGTTTCTAATGGAGTTGACGTCTAGAAGTGTAGAGGACAAGTAAACACAGTACAGTGATCCCGCGTCGCTTATAAAGGACGAAAATCATTATTATTATTATTAAATAATACGAAAATTATTATTGCTATTGCTATCATCAGCATGCGCTACCATTTCCCCACTACCTTGCGGTAGGTAGCAAGGTGCACTTTTTTTATAGTGGTTTCCCCGGTAGGCCTAATCCACTCTCATATTTAGTCGAGAAGTTGTTCGAAGTGCCGACCTTCTTCTCGAAGACAGATTTCGGCCCTTCGAACAACATTCCGCGTCGCACGACGCGCCATGTCTGGCGTAATGGTACGGAAGGCCGCAACAATTACTTCAGGAACCTACTGTTCGGACCATTACGCTGATCCTCAATACAATTTTTTATGTACCCCCAGACAAAAAATCTAGGGGTGTAAGATCCGGTGATCGAGGGAGCCAAGTAACCGGGCCACCGCGATCTATCCACCTATCCGACCTACTGTTCGGACCATTACGCCAATCCTCAATACAATTTGTTATGTACCCACAGACAAAAAATCTAGGGGTGTAAGATCCGGTGATCGTGGGAGACAAGTAACCGGGCCACCGCGACCTATCCACCTTTCGTTATAATCCCGGTCCAGGAGCTCGCGAACTCTGCGATGGTAATGAGCCGGTGCTCCATCGTGTTGAAAATACAATTCCGCTCTTACTCGAAGCGGCACATTTTCGAGCAATTGCGGAATTGCATTTTCAGTGAAGTCCGCGTAAATAGTGCCATTTAGGCGGAGCGGCAAAAAATATGGTCCGACCTGAAAATATAAAAAAAGGTAATTTTAAATTTTGATATAAATTTATTTATTTATTGAACAATTATAAAAAAATTATTTTATTTTTTTATAAGTTGTACTTACCACTTGGCTCCCCAATAGTTCAGCCCATACGTTTATGAAATAACGGTATTGAAAACCGCCTTCCCTAACCGCATGGGGGTTTTCTTCAGCCCACTGCAAGTGATTGTGGGAATTAAGAATCCCATTAAGTGTCACCGTGGACTCGTCTCCCCACAAAACATAGTCCGGAAAGGATTCGTCGTGACGACACTGCGCGAGAAGTCTTGTAAGTAATAAAAACAAAATAATTAGTATTTTACGGTAAAAGTGCCGCATTTATAATAAAAATAATGGTAATAATATTTGCCTGCACAAAAATTGATTCGATGTTGGTAGTCTCCGGGTAACAGTTGGTGCACCCGCTGATAGCGGTACGGATGCAGCCCGTTTATCCGTAAAACGTGATGCACCTGATACCTTGAGACGCCCAGAGCTCCCACAGTGCGCCGTATGCTGCTCCCAGGATTTTCGGCGAAATAGTTTAAAATCGCCTTCTCCTCGTCCACTCTGTGACCTGTCAGTCTTTCACGCCTTCTGCTTATAACAGAATCGGTTATTGTGAAGCCTCCCACCACGAAGGTGCTTGGCTATGCGACCTCACTTCTCACAGGTATACGCGTTCGAACAACAATAACCAACGTTATGCGTTCGAGATTAAACCCGGCTCCACTTCCAGGTTAACCCGGCTTTCGCTATGAAAGACCAAGTTTCAAAACGTAGCTGCCACCTCGAGTCCATCCCATTGCTGGGCGTCGCCTTCCCCGGTGGAGTAGTGTCCTGTTCTCTTTGCAGCCGCAGAGGGGCTGGGATTTCCCTTATACTTGGGGGCAACATTGCTTTTTAGGGCGCAGTTGTATCCCCTCAACCTCATCGAGTTGCATACTTGGCCTCGTGTTTTGCGCGGTGCCCCTTAAGCATATGTGCATTCGGACGGTGCGCAACTCGGTCTTATCATCATTATCATCAGTCTGACCGTTCTTAACACAGTATGCCGCAACTCTCGGTGTCGCCAATCACCCGACTGTCGAGCATATGCCGTTCATTACAGTACCCACCACTCTCCCTCAGGCGGGGCTTGGGGTGCCCGGCCCCGAGGCACCAAATTTATAACCCCTTTGGTATTGGGCTCAGGAGCTTTATACCGTCTCCCCGAAGGGATAATGTGTCAGTGTGCTTTGTGTATGTGTCCAGTAGTATGGAAAAGTCTCCCTACGGGTCTTAAGCCCCCGAAGGCTCCACTAAGGAAAACCGCAGGAGCGCTGGAACCTCCTGTATGCACGTACGGATAGTGTAGCCTTGCGGCTGCATCTATCCGCCTGACGGTGTCGCCTTGCGGCTGCATCCGTTCGGTGACGGTGTCGCCTTGCGGCTGCATCCGTCCACGGGCGGTGTCGCCTTGCGGCTGCATCCGTCTCGCAATTACCTACGTGCACCCGTACGGTAATAACAGAGTCGGTATGGAATAATCTTTGGGCTGCATGTATTATCGTCCGGTGCGTTAGGTGTTTCCGGTTTGTATATCTTTCCATGTGCAGGCGTACCGCAGCCCGGCCGTTTTCGTTCGCCTTCCCGTAACACATCACCATCGCATAATATTCCGCATTTTTAAAATTCATTTTGCACTTCACGGTATAGATTTTTTACTGTACGGTAACATGAAAGAAAATGAAGAAAATGACTGCGTTACACCCGAATTTATGCAAATAGGAAATGCAGTTTCCAATGCAAGTGGGGATGTTATACAAAAAATGATTAAAGTTTTTGCGAGACAAGTACAGGTACTGTCCGTTATTTTATCGATGGTATCAAGAAACATACCAGACGGTACCTGCATAAAAATATTAAGCAATCTTTTTATGTGCCCTTTACCCTACCTACATGGGGTTTTCCCGAACGAGAGCAGGTACCGTCTGGTATGTTTATTGATACCATCAATAAAATACCAGACAGTACCTGTACTTGTCTCGAAAAAACCTTAATCATTTTTTGTATAACATCTCCACTTGCATTGGAATCTGCATTTCCTATTTGCATACATTAGGGTGCAACGCAGTTATTTTCTTAATTTTCATTTACGTTACCGTACAGTAAAAAGTCTATAACGTGAAGTGCAAAATGAATTTTACAAATGCGGAATATTATGCGATGGAGAAGTGTTACGGGAAGGCGAACGAGAACGGCCGGGCTGCGGTACGTCTATACATGGAAAAATATCCAAACCGGACACACCCAAGGCACTGGACGATAATACATGCAGCTCAGAGATTATTCCATACTTGCTCTGTTATAAGCCGAAGACGTAAAAGACCGGCAGGTCGCAGAGTGGACGAGGAAGAGGCGATTTTAAACTATTTCTCCGAAAATCCTGGGAGCAGCATACGGCGCACTGCGGGAGCTCTGGGCATCTGAAGGTATCAGGTGCATCACGTTTTACGGATAAACGGGCTGCATCCGTACCGCTATCAGCGCGTGCACCAACTGTTGCCCGGAGACTAACAACATCGGATCAATTTTTGTGCAGGTAAATATTATTACCATTATTCTTATTATAAATGCAGTACTTTTACCATCAAATACCAATTATCTTGTTTTTATTACTTGCAAGGCTTCTCGCGCAGTGTCGTCGCGACGAATCCTTTCCGGACTATGTTTTGTGGGGAGACTAGTCCATAGTGACACCTAATGGGATTTTTAATTTCCACAATCACTTGCAGTGGGCTGAAGAAAACCCCCATGCGGTTAAGGAAGGCGGTTTTCAATACCGCTATTCCATAAACGTATGGGCTGGACTAGTGGGGAGCCAAGTTGTAAGTACAACTTATAAAAAAATAATCTTTTTCATAATATTTCAATAAATAAATAAATTTATTTCAAAACTTAAAATTACCCTTTTTTATATTTTCAGGTCGGACCATATTTTTTGCCGTCCCGCCTAAATGACCCTATTTACGCGGACTTCATTGAAAATGCAATTCCGCAATTGCTCGAAAATGTGCTGCTTCGAGTGAGAGCGGAATTGTATTTTCAACACGATGGAGGACCGGCTTATTAGCATCGCAGAGTTCGCGAGCTCCTGGATCGGGATTATAACGAAAGGTGGATAGGTCGCGGTGGCCCGGTTACTTGGCTCCCACGATCACCGGATCTTACACCCCTAGATTTTTTATCTGGGGGTACATACAAAATTGTATTGAGGATCGTCGTAATGGTCCGAACAGGAGGTTCGTAAAGCAATTATCGCGGCCTTTCGTACCATTACGCCAGACATGGCGCGTCGTGCGACGCGGAATGTTGTTCGAAGGGCCGAAATCTGCCTTTCAGAAGGTCGGCACTTCGAACAACTTCTCGATTAACCCGCAGAGGGTACACTTCAAGATAATCCCGGTTGAGGTACACTGGGTGAAAAATACCCAAGTGATTTTCAATTTACGATATCTCGGTTTCTAATTATCGTAGAGAGACGTTTTTTTAAAAATCCATCCCCGAAATGTCAGAAAAACGAATATGTCATGCATTATGCGCTAAAATATAAGTTTTTCTATATATTAAAAAATACAAAGGAACTTTTCCAAAAAGTCATTTTTTTTCAAACTACTATAATGGTAAAAAAATAAAGATAAATTAACTCTATAAGTGGTCTTTTGAAAAGTCAAGAGTTGCATTTAAAGGCTGTAAAGGTCGTTTTACGATTGCTTTCAAAAAGTATATTTTTTTTAAGTTTGAAAGTAAATTTTTTTTAACGTATTTTTCATATTTAGATATTACTTTTAACCACTTTATTTGCATTGAAAATTATTGAAAAAAATTTTGTAGCTCATTTTATTATTCTAGAAAGTAACTTTAAGTAATTTTATATAAATAAATAAATTTTTGTTTAAATAAAAAATTATTATATGGCATAAATAGTGAAAAAATCGAAAAAAAAATAATTTTCAAGAATTTATTTATTAAATTACAAAAATACTAATAAAATTATGTGTAAGAAATACATTGATGATACAAAAATAGTAGTCTAAGACCATTCCTCGTTCTTTTTCTGGCATAGGACGCAATGTTCGCAACATGAGCCTTACACATAGGCTTCTTACATTGTAAACAAAAAAGCTACATTTCTTGTCCGCCGAACTTGGACATAGCTGGTAATGTTTCAGCTTATCTAATATGTTTGTTGGTAATTCATCTTGAATAGCTTGCTCTTCTGGCCTTTCATCGTATGTGGTAAAAGATTTTAAAGAAATAAATAATTTAAATTTAAATTTAAAATAATTTAATTTTTTTATAAAATACTCACTTTGTCACGCACAGGGTACACTGGGTGAAATTCACCCGAAAAAAAACTTTAACACTTTCCTGCTCAGCAGTCGAAGCAGCCCCTACCTAGCTCACACTCGCTAAGAGTAAGGGTAGGTAAGAAGGATTTTTTCCCACCATATCCAGCGCCCCTCCTTTCCCCTCTCCGGAGATATACGTACATAGAAGAGAATGCTCGGGTAAATTTCACCCAGTGTAACCGCTGAGGGTTAAACATGAAAGTAAATTAGGCATACCGAGGAAACCACTATAGAAAAAGCGCACCTTGCTACCTACCGAAAGGTGGTGGGGAAATGGTAGCGCATGATGATGATAGCATTAGTAATAACAATAATAATAATAGTGATAGCAATAGTAATCATCATTATCATAAAAACAATAATCACAATGATAGCGGAAGTAGTCGTAATAGTAGTAATAATACAAGTAAGAATTTGATGGTTTTAAATTTCGCCATTTTGTTTCTTATGTATTATTACTGCTACAAATTTATTGTCCAACGAATACAATTTATTGTGCAACACATAAATCATAGTAGTGACGTTATTAATAGTAATAGAAGAAATACCAGACGTAAGATTTTCAATGTTTGGTGTTACTATATGATTTCTTAAGTATTACCACCACTACTACTACTCTGTTGCCGAAGGACAACACATCATAGTGTAGTATTGTGGTAGTGGTATCATTAGAAGCAATGTGTTGATGTTACCCTTATCTTTGACGATGCATAGATGTTTATAATAGGGTTGAAGCTAAATTATTTTTTTTACCGCCTACCAAGCCATTCCGTCGTTCTGATTGGCCGGAAGGTTTTAATTAATAACTCGGTAATTAATCCGAAATTCCAAAAATTATACACGACTTTTCGTCTCCATTTTTCGCCATCTTTCTGGGATTTTTGGGTGGGACATCTTATGCCGGACACCCTGTATGTGTTGCTTAACATGCAAGACATTAGTAGATGAGTTCAAATTCAAGGATTCAGTTGAATGAACCCTGCGAACAGCCTCTCTAGTCCCCACTAATTTTTGCAGCGAGTAGCGGCTTGCAAAGGTGGTCCCGATTGGGTTGTTGGAGAGTGTTTTGAGGGAAGGGGGTCGACTGAGGATTAATTTTGGGGAATAATTGACCTTAGGTTGAGGAGGATGATTAGAACAGGAAGGGACAGGATTTTGGAGGTGAGGGGGAGGGGGAGAGATCAAAATTTGGATGTCATCGTCGATGATAACCAAATTCGGAAGAGGAGCTGGGAGAGTAGGAGGGCAAAAAAAGATCAGTGAGTGGCACCAAAAAGGGCGGGGAAATTATCACGTTGACTGCCGCGTCACCCATATTTGAGTGCCAGCAAAGTTTCTGATCGGGCCGCGTCACCCGTATTCGGGTGACGCTCATTTGACTACTTGCGAAGGATCGTCGTAGGTATTTGAAAAGATATGGCACAGAAAGTAATAATACTATTGAATTGTTGTTTGCACTCGTGGCCTGAAGGAGATTTCATTGGAAATACGCGCGGCAGTCAACGTGTTAACTCCTGTTTTGAAAGTATTCTTAATGTCAACAATTTTTTTATTAGAAGGGTCATTGGCGTTGGTGATGCTGATTTTGTGTGGTCCAGTCCTGGAGAGAGTGGGAATAGTCGGGACCCCACTTTTTAAAACCTCAGCGAACTTGGCTCCCCTGCTTTTCTCGCTCCAAAAGTAATTTTTAGACCTCTGCTACTTCAGAGTCTCGGAGGTATTTACTTTCATGTCTCGTTTCGTTGATAAAATCCCCCAAAAATGATGTATTTCTCGAGTTTGTTTTATTGCTGTTGTTGTTGTAGAAGAGTTGATCGTGTTGTTGTTGTTTCTTCATTAATCTCTCAATAATCAACTCTACAACATGATTCGGGATGTATTAGTAAATCCTTTAGTTGGGTATACGACACAGACTTTTATTGTCTTTTAATATTCTAAAAATTTGAAATTAAATGAATATTTTCTGATCATTTTTCATAATAATCCTATTGGTTGACTTTCCATGGAGTGGTAGGTTTTTCGATTTTCTATTATTTTATCTTGGTAGGGGTCTCCAAAATCTTGCTTGGTGGGAGTTTTGGTTCTCCTTTGGATTTTTTATTTATTTATGATCCCATAAAATTTGTTTAGAACTGGTCAATTTGCTTAACAATAAAAAAAGTTCAACTTTCTATATGCGCCCTTGTTAGTTTCAAGGGTTTGTTTTTGCATAGCGATAATTGAGCTAAGTTCCGCTTTTTCTGTTCTATTTATTTTAATTTTATAGGTTTTTAAGTGCTCTAGAAGAAAAGTTTCTTTCCAACTTATCGTTAGTCGTGATGGCTGGTTATTTTCCAGATATGACAGTAAGTTATCTTATTAAATATGTTCCTTTTTGGTACTTTTGTGTTTTTTTTAATTGTTTTTCACCTGTTCCACCAAGTTCAATAAAAAACATAATAAAATGTGACGGTTCGGGAATTTAAAGACAAGTCAAAAAGGGTATACGAGCTAATTTCCTTTCACTTGGCTTTATCAGTCGTTCGTAAACTATTTTTTTTTTTCTTAAAAACGGAGAGGCGTTGACAAAAAACCTTTTAGAGAAAATTTTTGCTAGTGTTGTAAAATAACGCAAGAAAAAAATTGCGTCAATATCCATGACATCGGGTCCGTCTGCTCCGTAAATGTACTATTCATTAGAAAACATTTGGACTTCCGTTTCCGGTTGAGTGGTGGAGAGACGTGTGAGTTGTGGCAGCGTGAAGGAACTGAAGGAAAGGTGGAAAAAAAGAAGCGTGGGAGAGTGAGATGTGAGGAAGGAAGAAAGGAAAGGGGGTGGAGTTGATAGAAATGAAAGGAAACTGGACTAAAAGGTTTTGAGAGACACAAGGACAGGTGAAAGTGGTTGGAAAAGTGAGGTTAGGAGAGGACAGGAGGATCGGAAAACGTGGGGAGTTTGGCGACATCTGGAGAGTGAAAAGCAAGTAAAGGGGAGAAAGTGCTGAGCGGTTAAGGTAGAGACGGTAAAGTAGAAAGGAAGGTGGAGCGGGCAAGAGGATAGACAGTTGAAGTGAGCGAGTGGTGAAGAATGGGGAAGGGAAAGACGGATGGAAGGCTGAGAGTAGTAGAGGAGCAGAGGGAAGACGTGGGAGAAAGGGAGGAGGAAGAGGATGAGAAGAGTGCCCCAGGAAGCAGCGGAGAAGGTAGGGAAAGGAAGGGAAAGAAGGGAGGATACGAAGAAGGAAGCAAAGTAGAAGCCGGAAGGTGGGAGTTGGAGAGATGGAAGAAGGAAATGAAGGAGTTGGTGAAATGGAGCGAGGGGATGGGAAGAAAACTACGTAAGGGTTAACGGGAGAAGAAAAGTGTTGCAGGAGGATGGAAGAGGAGGTGGGAGGAAGAAGAGAGGTGTATGGGGGAAGATGTCAGTAAAGATGGAGAACGTTGGAGAGAGCGGAGAGAGAGGACAGTGGGAAAGGGGGAAAGCGCGGAGGAGACGGAGAGGAGGAGGAAGGAGTTAGGGGTGGAGGAAAGGACAGAGAAGAAGTGGAAATCGCAAGGAAGTGGAGGAGTAGTGAAAACGCCGCACAGTGGGACAAAACGGCTCTCGGCGATCAAAAATCTATAACTTTGGTGCTATTAGAAATATTTTAATGAAATTTTGGGAACTTATTCCCTATATTATAATACTTAAGTTATATTGGTATAAATCAATTTGAACTACAGGGTGTCAAAATATTCACGTATAAGGTGTAGCGCGTTCAACATCTTTCACTTGTTTTACATATTTTATGTTGTTTAACCAAAGTTCGACTCAAAACTGTTAATAACTATGAGAAAAAGTATTTAATAATTTAAAAATGACAGTGTTTTGCGAAAGTTCGAAAAGAACAGAGGTTCGGATGTACTTTGGGGAAAAGGTGGAGGAGAGTCTTAAATGAATGTTTCAAGAAATCAAAACACCAGAGAAATGAAAACTATAATGATTTATTCTAAACTTATCGGTTGCGAACCGTTTTCCCTTTCGGCAGAGTTATACTGTGTCTTTTTTGCGAATCGCGAGAGACTACGACAAAGAGAAGATTTTCGAGAATATTTTCTTTGATTAGAAACGCGAAGAAAGAAGACTTCTCAGAGTCGAGACGCGAATAACACTGAACTCGAAATCGGAATCGCGACGGGATTCCTACGAAATATTTCGAGAGAGGAAAATTAAATTATATTAGCGAGACAAAGGATGAGTTTGTATGATCAACCTACCGCGTTACAAAAAGTTGTTATGATTCTCGGAACGTTTGGTAGATCACACCGTGAGAAGATTCGCGACAAACAGAATTATAAACGTTGAGAATTATTGACACATACATAGATTTCAAAAGAAAAGAAAACTAAAGGCGAGAGATCTTAAATAGATATATCATTCGTAATTTAGAGTCTTTAAATTAAAATGAAATTCTCTCTTGCTCGAACAGACAGGATGTACAATAGCCCGCACGAAAGTTGTCCCTCCTCCAGCGCCGCGAAACGGAGCATCGTGAACTAGACGCGCTCGGCGAAAATAAGCAGGCGAATTACTTGGTCGAATACTAGGTTCATGGTCGACGATACGAAAATTTCAAGCACAGGTCCGGCGCATGTGTTTTTATCGGGTGGGTCGGAACCCGATTTCACCAAGGTTTCCAACCCGACCTCACCGATTTCAATAATTTTTTGATATGATGTAATACTCGAACAAATAAGGGACACGTATTTTTTTTTATGTGCTGACATCCACTTTAAAGGGGTGAAACCCCCCCCCCCCAAGTTTTATCCGAAAATCGTTTTTTTATCATATCTCGGCTTCTAATAAATATTTTGCAATAAAACAAAGTGGAAAATATTTATCATAAGAAGTCGAAGATATTAGATGTGTTTATGACCCAAGAGGTTGCAACCCTTTATTTTGTATTTAAAGAAAGTATGAACTGAAAAAAAATAAAGAAAAGCATTTCCGTTTACTCTATCGAATATTTCAGTTGTCGTGTTTCAGGACTTCTTACGCAACCGCCCCCGAATACCGCATAAACTACCCCTTAAAATAATACAGCGCATATAAATGATGAAAAAAAAATTTTTTTCTCTAAAACTACTTATATTTAATAAGTTAGTAAAATATGATATTCTTTTAATATTATATTAGAGTTACTTTTTATAACTATTACTATAGCTGCTCATTATTATCATTATTATTATTATTATTATTATTACTATGACTTTTTAACGACAAAACTATAAATATTTAAATTTTATTTTACATATTAAAATTCACATAATAATAATAATAATGATAATAATGAACAGTTATAACAACTACAATATATTATAATTTCTTAAAAACTTGTGAACTTTTTTCAATTTAGTTTGTTAACTATTCCAATCTCAACAAAGTCGTTGATTGATAAACTTTGAAGTTATCAAATTCTAAAAACTCTATAACATTTTTACAAATCAACCAAGATACCGATTTGTAATTTTTTTAGAAACTCGAGAAATTCCTTCAAAGGGTATAGCCGAATAAGCGTGATAAAAGTGCCCCTAAACCAAATTGAACTTATGTTACGTCAATCGAAAGAGCTTTCTAGGAAATCCATTTCCACGAAGTTTTAACTACCTACCCTTATTACTAGGGTAGTTATTAAGCGAAACGTGATTTACAGTTTAAACTTAATTTCTTTCTTTCTATTCCAGCAAAAATTATGAAAAAAAATCTGCAATACTGTAATTAATATGTTATATATAATGAAATTTTTTCAGAATTTTTTGCTGAAAAATTTATTTTTAAAAAATTACCAAAGTTTTAATGTTCAAGGTTTTAATTGAAATTATCAGGTGACAAACTTGATATTTTTACGGTAGAAGCTTTTTATAATGTCTACTAATTCCTAATTTTTCCATATTTTTGGGAATGGTGCAACAAAATGAAAAAAATTAAAAATTACTTTTTTCTCATTTCACTATGTATAGAAGTAACTATTAGTCAAGGTTGTTAATCTTGGCAATTCTCTTTGATATAAGTGAGAAACTAATTAGTAATGATGGATCGAACTATTTATTGCACAACAATATCTTCAAATGTAAAAACAAGATGAATCCGTTCAAAGTAACGTATATTTCTGGTATTATGATTATACTGTAAGAAATATACATATTTTAAACTAATACGAAGTTTTTTTATTTTTTAAACGCCTTGTGTTTGATAAAATGAACATTTCAATTCTACCAACTGTTACAAATACTTTTTTATATTTAAATTATTGGGTTGACAACCAAGTAATTGCGAATTTTGTAATTTATTAGCTTTGAAAAATCCGCAATTAAGTTGCCAACCCAATATATGTGTTAGATAAAATAAGTAATTCAAACCCACCAACTATTATGAACAGTTTTTTATTTTACAAATGTGCGTCATAGTCGACTCCAGTTCGATATTTCTTAATGAAAAAATTTGTCCACACTACTCAAATATAAATCAAAATATTTTCAAAATTCGATAGATTCAATAATTTTTTCTATCCTAAAAAAATTCTCAAAAAAACGCTTTTTTTAGGCCTCCTAATTCAGTATACCCTCTTAAAAATCAAAAAACTGCTCGTAACAGTTTATAGAATATTTATTGTATCAAACACATGGCATTTAAAAAATGAAAAAATATTTCGTAATTGTTGGTAAAATTGAAATACTTATTTAAGTAATATAAAATATGTATATTTCTTGCAGTATAATCATAATACCAGAAATATACGTTACTTTGAACGGATTCATCTTGTTTTTACATTTGAAGATATTGTTGTGCAGTAAATAGTTCGATCCATCATTACTAATTAGTTTCTCACTTATATCAAAAAGAATTGCCAAGATTAACAACCTTGACTAATAGTTACTTCTATACACAATAAAATGAGAAAAAAAGTAATTTTTAATTTTTTTCATTTTGTTGCACCATTCCCAAAAATCTGGAAAAATTATTATATATTAATTTCAATTAACCCTTTGCACAACGCTGAAATTCGCAAGAAGCCGTGGCTAACTGTGCACTCGAATGGTCGCGAAAAGAGGCGAAATGGCGGAGCCTGAGTGTTGGAACTTGTGAAATTCAAATGAATTTCAATAAAAACTTTTAAAAAGTATTTTAATTATTACATATGATTGTAATAAATTTTAAAAATACCACGTTTTATTTAAAATATCACGAGTACGGTTCGTGATATTCATGTTTGGCCCGAAATGTCGATTACGAGTCAGACTCGTGATATTCATGTTTGGCATGAAATTAGACAACGAGTCTGACTCGTGATATTCAAGTTTGGCCTAAAATTTTTATCACGAATCAGACTCGTGAAAATAGTGCAAGGGGTTACAAAAATTGAATATTAAAACTTTTATAATTTTTAAAAAATAAATGATTCAGCTCAAAATTCTGAAAAAATTTCATGATATATAACATACTAATTACAGTATTGCAGATTTTTTTCATAATTCTTGCTGGAATAGAAAGAAAGAAATTAAGTTTAAATTGCAAATCATGTTTCGCTTAATAACTACCCTAGTAATAGGGATAGGTGGTTAAATCTTCGTGGAAATGGATTTCCAAGAAAGCTCTTTCGATTGACGTAACATAAGTTCAATTTGGTATAGGGGCACGTTTATGATGCTTCTTCGGCTATACCCTTTGAAGGAATTTCTCGAATTCCTAAAAAAAAATTACAAATCGGTATCTTGGTTGATCTGTAAAAATCTTATGAATTTTTTAGAATTTGATGACTTCAAAATTTATCAATCAACTTTGATGAGATTGGAATATTTAATAAACAAAATGATGAATTGAAAAAAGTTCACAAGTTTTTAAGAAATTATAATATATTGTAGTTGTTATAACTGTTCATTATTATCATTATTATTATTATTATGTGAATTTTAATATGTAAAATAAAATTTAAATATTTATAGTTTTGTCGTTAAAAAGTCATAGTAATAATAATAATAATAATAATAATAATGATAATAATGAGCAGCTATAGTAATAGTTATAAAAAGTAACTCTAATATAATATTAAAAGTATATCATATTTTACTAACTTATTAAATATAAGTAGTTTTAGAGAAAAAATTTTTTTTCATCATTTATATGCGCTGTATTACTTTAAGGGGTAGTTTATACGGTATTCGGGGGCGGTTGCGTAAGAAGTCCTGAAACACGACAACTGAAATATTCGATAGAGTAAACGGAAATGCTTTTCTTTATTTTTTTTCAGTTCATACTTTCTTTAAATACAAAATAAAGGGTTGCAACCCCTTGGGTCATAAACACATCTAATATCTTCGACTTCTTATGATAAATATTTTCCACTTTGTTTTATTGAAAAATATTTATTAGAAGCCGAGATATGATAAAAAAACGATTTTCGGATAAAACTTGGGGGGGGGGGTTTCACCCCTTTAAAGTGGATGTCAGCACATAAAAAAAAAGACGTGTCCCTTATTTGTTCGAGTATTACATCATATCAAAAAATTATTGAAATCGGTGAGGTCGGGTTGGAAACGTTGGTGAAATCGGGTTCCGACCCACCCGATAAAAACACATGCGCCGGACCTGTGCTTGAAATTTTCGTATCGTCGACCATGAACCTAGTATTCGACCAAGTAATTCGCCTGCTTATTTTCGCCGAGCGCGTCTAGTTCGCGATGCTCCGCTTCGCGGCGCTGGAGGAGGGACAACTTTCGTGCGGGCTATTGTACGTAATAGTAGTAGAAGTAAACTAACATGCTTTCACATCAAAACACCTAGTATACATAAAATTAACATTTTATTTAATAGTACTTTTTGTCTGTTATATGTTTTCTTTTAAAAATAAATATTATTTAAGACTGTTAATTGTGAAAAAAAATATTTTTATTATTCATTAATGGTGACACACAGGATATAAAAAGAGGAATAGATTACTAAGAGTTTAAAATAAAAACACATATTTAGTATAAATATAATGTATTGTGTTTTTAATCGAAAAATAACGTAAACAGTACATAAAAATCATGTCGAAATGGAACTGTGTTGACACATTTCAAGTGTGCATGATGTGGAAATTGCTGATGGAAAATCTATCCAGCGTTACTTTTACACTTTTAAACAAAAATGGAAAACTGTTACGAGAATATCATCAAAATTCGAAGGAAAAAATCAATCGTGCCTGAATACATGAATGATTTTGGAAATTGTAAAAACATATACAAGAACATAATTACTGAGAAGTAATAATGTTCTTTATTTATTGCTTTATCACAACGGTACATACAGTCTTATTCAGATAGGCGAAAAAGTTATCCGCGTATCACTTTATTTACAGTCGGTGTTGTCTGTATGTATTAAATTGACTATGTCTAGAAGGTATATTCTCGCCACATCCTTTTTCCGTCTAATTCTTCGGAACGACGAAATATAGCGATCCGAAGATAGTAGCATTCCGATTAGATCCTGGTTCTGCTGTTTTCGGGATATTTTCCGTGTGTTGTGAAAAACTATATATAAGCATGGTGCATTGAAAGACATTTACAAAACATCTAACTGTAATTTTTTTAGTCATTGTGAAGTCATGTTCAATCCTTGTATTACAGAATGATTGAACATGCATACATTTTTTAAATCTATACGCGTTCTTTTCTACGCATTCAAAACAGATGCAAGAAATAGCCTCAAAATATCACCGCAAACAAGTGAAACGTTACAGTTAAATAAAAAATATGTCACATACATATATTCGAACAAAATGAGGAGGTTAGTTTTACCTGTAATGCTTGTATTCTTTATTTTTGGCTTCCTGCGCTTCCTCTGATAATTCTCCAATTGGTATCAAGTGATGCAGTATAATGTTTTTGCCGTGTCTGAGGACTTTATGTACTGTACTTTATGTGCTGTCTGTACCGTTGCTGTTAATTTTCTCCACTGGTACTTCTCAGTAATCAGCTGTTCCGTTTCTGCAGCATACACACCAAATTTTTCAGCATCCACAGATGCACCACAGGAAACAACATTTAATATAGTTTTGAATCGTTCTAAAATTCCAGCATCTATCCCAGTGATTATAGACGTTACGTATGGATATTCAAAAAATCTCCGTGCGGTATTTCCGTCGTTAGTGTTTCCAAATCCTTGCTTGGGGGTGTCGACAATTAATCCCAGTTCGTTTCTAAATTTATTTTGAATCTTTAATTTCTCCTCTTGTCTCTTCTGCTTGTTTCCTGGATTATTCCTAATTCCCTCGCCCTTAAAGTTCAAATCGTAACTTATGTAAGTTCGTTTAACCCCTTAACGGGAAGACGTCAGGCCGTTTTGGAGGAAGACGGAAATCACTCTGAGTGGGCTGAGGTCACTTTTGGAGTCCCTCAAAGATCAATGCTTGATCCCCTTCTATTCTCCATCTATATCAATGACCTCCCACGAGTCCTCCAACATTCCAAGCACATCATTTTCGCTGACGACACCCAAATCTACTTCACTTGTTACTCCGAAGAAATCCGGTCTGTGTGCTTCGCCTCAGATGCTCGAGCTGTCGCTGGCTGGGCCAAAGTCAACTCGGTGAAGCTCAATTCAGCTAAGACCAAGGCCATTGTATTCGGCAGCTCAAGTTAAGTTGCGAGGACAAACTACGACTCCATTCGTAACATCCAAATAGATGATGTTCCCATTCTTTGGGTCAGTGAGGTAGGCAATTTGAGTGTCGTCTTCTCTCGGACACTCTCCTGGAAGGCCTATTGTGGTCATATCTGCAACAGGGTCAACGCCATCCTGTATCGTTTGAAGCACCGTCATAACGTCCTATCATGCGAACTCCGGGCCAAGTCCGTTAGGACCCTCGTATTTCCACACTTAGATTACTGCTGCCTGGTCTATAACGGAATCTCCGTGGTCCTAAACATAAAACTCTAAAGAGTGGTAAATTCCTGTGTGAGTTCCATCTTCGACCTAAGGAGAGACACCAACATTACAATGTTTCGGCTCAACCGGCTTGGCTGGCTCTCGGTCGCAAACAGGAGGACCTACTTCCTAGGCTGTTTCCTGTACCAACTACTCTTGACCGGAAATTCACCTTAGTTAGCCAGTCTGTTCTCCACCCTTGACAATCGGATCAAGCACTCCCAAGGGCTGACTCATGAGGGTACAAATCTGATCATTTCTCGCTATCGTACTCTCTCCTATCAGAACTCCTTTCTCGTTTCAGGAGCACATTTGTGGCATTCTTTTCCTTCTGACATTCGCTCAACATCCTCATTAGAGGTTTTTCGTCTCCAATTCCAAAACTATCTACTCTTCAGTACTAAACTAGCAGACCAGCCTATACAACTACCTCTCACTCCAGGAACTACTCAATAACGGCACATTTTGCACTAGCACCTTGGCTCTGGTTCTTCTATATTTTCATACATTATTGCTCATACCTAAAAAGTTTTCTATGTATCATGGCATTATTCTATATTGTTATCAATTCATTTTTTTCTGTTGTAACACAATCATGCAACTTGTCATCATCGCTCATTAACTCTTCAAACTCATTCATCACACATCTAGTATTAAGACTCATTCCATGAATTGTAATCTTCTCTCCTCGTGGCACCAAGGGCATATTTATTAATAAATAGAATTGAATATAAATTCTTCGATTAGATGAATCACCTCCTCTTCCTCCTGACTCTCTTTTGCTTTCCTTTCTGTCTTGTCCGTCTTCTCCGGTGTTCCTTCCACTATTTTGCTCCTACTAAATACGTTCTTTTCCTTTAACTCCTCTTCATCTTTCCCATTTCTCTTCCTCAGCATGCCCCCTACACTTTGTTCTTTTCTCTCATATCTTTCATTCTGCTTCTCCAGCTTCTGTGCGTTGGTCGGTCTTCCTCTGGCTTTCTTCTCCATTGCGTTTTCAACGCATTGTTTAGGTAATGATAACAATACTGTAGATGTTAACATAAATAAATCTAACAATGATAACGACGTAGACGAAACAATCAAGAACAACTCAGATACAATAATTTTGAATCCTGATGACAATATTCAGCAAAATTTTCATAATCATAACCATTCTTTGAAAATTGCGAGTAATCCCATTACTCAAAAACGAAAGACAATCAATCAGCCAAAGTGTCTTCCAAGAAAAAGAACACAAAATAAGGATTTATGGATTGATGTGAAAGCGAAAAAAGTGCGCAACTCAGGTATTGAAGGCATTGAAAGGCATGGAATACCCATAAAATGCAGAAAAATGTGTAATGGCTACAGCGATAAGTGTCGTTTTCGCTGCTTTGAAAAAATAAATATTGTAGCTCGCAGCCTTTTTGCAGGTCTGGGAACTGGGTGATCGAAAAAAACAATGGGATTGTGTAAACAACTAGGTAAGTTCCAAAAAAGTCGAGTAGAGCAACATTCTTGATAGCGATTCTGATTATCAGATCGAAAAAGAGCTAAATAAAAAGATTATGAGTCATTCTTTTACTTTGCCAAATCAAAATAAATTAAAGTTTGCAAAAAAATTTTTCGTGATACATTGGGTGAGTAATTTAGATTATTTTTTATACATACGTTAAATATTATAAAAGTTATGGAAACTCTAAACTATACCTTGAATATCATTATATCTTAAATATAAAAAATTATAAGTATGAATAATAATAATCGTCTACGAGATGTAGTTAGTATACCTAGCTTAGACGCGGTGCGTAGAGGGGTAAGAGAACGAAGTTAACTTAACCCTTCGCCCGTAAACTATGGCACCGCCCGTAAACTGGGTCGTAAACGTCCTGTTGCTATTATGACTTAATAAATAGTGTTCAAAAAATCTGAAAAAATTCTGGAATACTTGTACACTATCCTAGTTTATAGTCTTAAAGTTTATTTAGCGATCCGTTGTAAAATAAATTGTTTATAAATAATTGTTTGTGCAAAAATCGTGAAAAGTCATTTTTCGAAACTTTGGGAATCGGTTCTCCCTACTACCTAGTTTTTTTACAGGGGGAAGCCAGCTCCCCTCCTCTTCCCATTTTGGCGGTATTCTACTTTGAAATTCAGCTTGTGCCATTTACGACCCAGTTTACGGGCGAAGGGTTAAGATCAAGATGACGAAATGTACCGGTCAAGTGAATAAACGTGGATCTTGAAAAGCAAATTTTGTGCATCAATTACCATCCAAAACATAGTTTGGCGCCCAGCAGCAAATCGAGACCCCATCCAAAACGAGATGGAACAAGAAAAATCCGAAGTTTTTCGGAAACAACAAGAAATCAAACAAATAGTGGTAGATGTTCAGCGTGTTAGGCAATGACGTCACAAGCCCCAGGCAGCAGCAGTGCGGATGACAAATCTGGCACTCTACGAACAAAGAACGGCATCCCACGCGAATAAAGAAAGATGGAAAATCGTTTGCAAAGTTTGAGGCCATATCAATGCCTTTTCTCGACCTACGAGCGGCACGAGACCGTCCCAAAAAACATGATTTACAAATCCGTGTAGCAAATGCAATTTAAAAACAAAACACTTTTCTAACACGCACTTATTACTATCTTCTTGAAAAATTGGTTTGTTTATCACACTGTGAGTTCTTTTTGACATTTTCTTGTCCATTCGTAATGATACACATTTTTATCGTAGTCCTCATCCAAATCGCCATATTTTTTCAGTGAATACGATTCAATGTCACTTGTCGACCGAAGATCATTTTTTTCACCAAAACTTTTCAAATCATTTAGACTAACAAGGCACTACTGGCACGGAAACATGGCAGTTGCAGTTTGCTGCCCGTTAATTATTAATAGAAGTTTGAAATCTGCCAAGAATTTGAAAGAAACGTCATTTATTTTCACTAAATCAAAAAGTAATTTTATGTTATTGTAAGTTTCTTTGATGTCTGGGACCAAGCCAATCATAATTAACTTTTTGACACTTGTTGATTTAAATGAACTACTTTTACTTTCAAGATTCAATTTTCTCTTTTTCGAAGGAATTTCATCTGACAAAGTATCAGAATCAGAATTGTAGGAGTCATTTGATAATTTTGGAATGATTGACACTGATATTTTAAAAAAACCTTGCCCACCATCTGCCATCACCTTAACATCATATGCACCAATTAACTTGCGCCTCTCTAAAACTTCATCCAACAAATCACTTGTATTTGCATAAACAACTGGCCTTTTCTCTTTCTTTCCATTAGCTATTTCAAATTCAAAAATTTCTGTCTGATAAAATTTGTCTAACAAGTGAGATCTTTCTTTAATATGATTTTAATATTCAACGGGCACAGATTTTCTCCCAACAGTTCTACGAATCAAAGAAGTAACTTTTCTCATGTGTTTAGTGGAGCATCCAGTCTGAACTTCAAAATTATCCAATTTTTCTTCAGTGGATGAAGTAATTTTGTGATCACTGTGTTTCAAAAAAACTGTTGTTGGACGTCCAGCTGTACTCAATTTTATTGAATTTTTCACGTGTTCCTTATCACAAATATCTTTTAGCACTGACGAAACAACATGCTCTTTTTGTTTTTCAGGTAATTGATCTATGAGTACTATAGCATTCTTTCGAATTTCAGAATCTCGCGAATGACATGAATGATTAATGTCCTTGCCTATTTTTTGTAGACATTTTTCACACAATGTTCTCACAGTTTGTTTATTTGATTTCTCATTGTTATTTTTATGTATACTTTTTTGTGATTGTCTTGGTTTCGTTGGAGCTGATGAACCGTAAAGCCCATTTGTGCGGTCGATAGAAGTGTTCAACTCAAGTTGTTGTCCTTTTTTTCGAATTTTCACGTGGCTTGTACAACGCGCAGTCAAACAAACATAACAATGACATTCTTCACGATCTTTTGAGCGAGTCTCTTTTGGTAGTACTATATCAGAATATTTTGGTATATCTGGAAAAAGACTATTTAACATGCCTTTTTCGTACTCTGATAATTTCTTGCGACATCTTGAACAAATGCTGAGGGGAAATTTTTCATTGCACAAATCAAAATTTGTATCTACATACTTTTTAATCAAAGTATAAATACGATATGTTATATTGAATTGTGTAGGATTTGATTTTCCGAAAATAATTTTTCGACCACATGGGCTACAAACCTTACGTCTGTTTTCTTCGTGATCAAGCTTATGATTAGCATGCATTCATCTTCACTTTTAGTATTTTCGCACCCACTACCAAAAATAAGACATTCACTTTGTACGGTACATTTTTTGTTCAATTCGTAATAGTAGCAATACTGAAAGCTACACGGGACCTGCAAGACGACTACCGTTATACTGATTAGAAAGATAGCGGAAATGTAAACACAGCCTTCATATAGGTGTATTAATATTTAACTTTTAATATTTCGTTTAATATTTCGATAGCGGAATTTATTCTGTTAAATATTAACACACCTATATGAAGGCTGTGTATACAGGGTGTCCCAGCTAACTTGACCACCTTGAATATATCTACTAACACTAAGCCAGGTATTCAAGGTGGTCAAGTTAGCTGGGACACCCTGTATATATATATACAGGGTGTGCGACATTCGATATCGAAGCCGAAAGGTGGTAACAGAGGGTGAAAATTGGAGACGAAAAGTCAAATACCATTTTTCGAAATTCGGAATAATTACCGAGTTATTAATTAAAACTTCTGGCCAATCAGAATGTTCCATTAGATTTTGGTAGACGTGACAAAAGTAGACTCGAATCTATTTGTCGTCGGTAAACACGGTAGTAATAGTAATAATAACAAAAGAAGTAAAACGGTGACACCAACACATTCAAGATCTTGCTTCTGTTGTTACCACTAACACACTACTACGATTATGATATGATATCGTCGGAAATAAAATCTGTACAGGGTGTAATAGTAGTAGTAATAACGTAAGAAATTAAATTACGAAAATCAAACTTTCAAATTCTTAATTGTGTTATTAATTCTACTATTTCCACGACCAATACTGCTACCATTATTATCATTATTATTAGTATTATTAACTATTGAAATAAAATTGGCATTACATTATTCTCCCTTTCCTCCGTAATACGCTTTATTTTGAATTTTATTAAATAAAACTAAAAACAACGAAAATGCCCGAAAAACAACCCCGAAAGTGCCCAGGCAGCTGAACTTTTTTTCACGGAATATTATAGCCCGTGATGAACTCCACACCCCAGTATTTTCTTCCGATTTTTTAAAGCGTGGGTTCCCTTCCAAAAATCGATTTTTCGCTTTTTCCGCCATATTTCATGGGTTTTCCGACTTTTATGTTGCGGGGGAAAATTTTCAAAGTCAAATGCACCCCAGAATCGGAATCTACCGAAAATTTTACATAAGTATGGACATCTGAACAATCGCGATTTGCCCATTTTTCCCCGTTTTTCCAGTTCAAAAACCGTTTTGTCCAAAAAAATTCTTGTTTCGTCGGTGTTTCAACATTACCTCGGTCTGAAATGCAATTTTCATTGTAATTTATTTTTTATTTATAGTTTTATTATATCTTCAGTTTCAATCTCTATCGCTATCTTCGTCGAAGACAGCATTATAATTATTTATACCAAACATTTTTGTTAGAAATTCTGCTGGTCTGAAGAGCTTAGACAAATAGCTGCCGTAGGATAAGTGGCTTGGATTTGATCAATAGTTGATGATTGTTGTGAGCTTATTCTTTCAAGCTGTGCTTGTTTGCATAATTTTTCAGACTCGGGTGCCCTGAGTGCCGAAAAGCATTTTTTTACATTGGACATCACCTTCCTGTATATCTATTACAAACAAGGACAGCTTGAAAGAATAAACTCGCAACAATCAATTATTGGCCAAATCCAAGCCACTTATTCTATGGCCAATATTTATCTAAACTCTTCAGACCAGCAGAATTTTTAACAAAACTGTTTGATATAAATAATTGTAATGCCGTCATCGACGAAGATAGCCATGAAGATTAAATGCATTAATAAAAACTGCGTTTCAGATCGAGGTAATCTTGAAACACCGCCGAAATAAGACTTTTCTTGGATAAAACGGTTTTTGAACCGGAAAAACGCGGAAAAATGGACAAATCGCGATTGTTCAGATGTCCATACTTATGTAAAATTTTCGGTAGATTCCGATTCTGGGGTGCATTTGACTTTCAAAATTTTCCCCCGCAACATAAAAGTCGGAAAACCCATGAAATATGGCGGAAAAAGCGAAAAATCGATTTTTGGAAGGGAACCCACGCTCTAAAAAATCGGAAGAAAATACTGGGGTGTGGAGTTCATCACGGGCTATAATATTCCGTGAAAAAAAGTTCAGCTGCCTGGGCACTTTCGGGGTTGTTTTTCGGGCACTTTCGTTGTTTTTAGTTTTATTTATTTTTTTAGGGCGGGTGATGGTATGGGTGTTTGAAAAAATTTCCCTAAAAACCCTTATTACCAGCTATACTTCTGAATTCTTTTTGAATTTTTTATCCACCAGGTGGTTTAAAAAAAATAAACCCCCAAAAAAATCATTTTTTGGCCACCCCTGCGGGGTGAGGGTCGATTCGACCGGCCGACCATGCCGATCCTATTCTTTTGACCCAGAGAACAAACAATATATATGTGCGCGTGACTGTATATTGGAGCGTTTCCCCAATTCCAAATAAACGAAAACGAGTCTGAACCTAGTTGGCAGATTGTGATTAACTTTCGACTGCTCGGACGGACAATGAACAGGTTACACAACTAGTAATAATGACACAGATTGATAACAACGAAATAACATTTATTTTACTCTCAAAGCAAAAAGTCAATAACAAAGTCTTAGGATTCGCGTTAACGTTGCCAAGACGCAGGCTGAACCTGAGAGCGCAGGTGCGCTCAAAATACTAGAAGCGCGAAAGCGCTTAATTACGGAGCGCAGGGCTCTTAAATGAGGCTAAACTAAATGCAAGGCTCTTAAACGATCCTAACGCTAGATGAGCCGCGAAAGACTAAGCGTATGAGCGCTTAGATGCCGAAAGAATGGCGGAACGAAAATAGGGCTAATCCCTGAGAGGAGGGACAACCCGAGAACACCTCGAGTTGTCCCAAGAAAACTACTAGGAAGTGCGAACACCGCACTTAAAGGAAAGCGAACACCGCTTTTGAGGTGAGGAAGAGTTGCGAACACCGCAACCTAACTAGCTCACGAGAACTCCTCGTGGGATGGATTGGATAGTGGGAATTACTATGTTCTAATCGAGCTTAAAACGGCATGAAGTTTCCCATATGAGAGGCTCGGGCTCCGCGAGCGACTGCTGTAATCGACGGCGATCTCGCCGATTTTAATAGTCTCGGTACGCCGGCGCGAGTGGGGACGAGTTCGTAGCAAGAGGGGGAGACTGTCCGGCGAGGCCCGGCTCAGACTCCTGGTTTCCCCCCTGGTTCGAGCCGATCTCGAACAATATGTGTAGATGTGTGTATGTATGTATATGTATATATATATATATATATATCGCGAGGCTCGGGGAACCTCACCACGTGCACTTTAATTGCTCTGTTGGGCGCCAGCCAGGATTCGCCTGGCGGTGCTGGGTGCTGAAAATTCGAAAAGGGAGAATCCGTTCGGAAAGAAAACTCCCTTAACCGGCGAATCTTAAGAACAAAAACCGGATCAGCCGGACAATATATTTCATAAATAATAAAACGGAAAAAAAGAACAAACAATTAAAACAATACAAAATTTCCGTGAAATAAGATTAAAATACAAAGTCCGTTTGAGGATCCTAAAATGGCGACCGGATACGCGGTTTTCTCTCTCTCTCACTCTCTCTCACGCGTCCGTCCTCACTCACATACAAAATATGAAGGAGGTCTCCCGGTAACGCCGGAGGATCCCCCTGGGCACACTATTATCGGTCCGGAAAGCCGGAACCGATGTTTCGCCGTGGGGAAGAGTAGACGATTCTTTCCCCGGAACTCTCGGGTCTCTACCGGGCGATCGCGAAGCGATCGTACTAACCGGTAGGCGACAGGTACCCGGATCAGAAAAGCTGCGCTCACCAACCTCTTTTCTGCGAACACGTCCGCTCGCTCGTCCTCTCTTTTTCTCAACGTTACCCGTTGCGGGGTTTCCCAATATGTCGGATTATGGTTCGGAAGGGCGCGTTAACCAGCCTTCCACACGTACGCCGAGCACGAGAATGGCCGCTGCTTCTTCTCCGATGATCGTTGCAGTTGAGAGCCGAAGGGAGGGGGAAGATCGACCCGGATCGTAGCGCCTGGATACCAGCTGGCTCCGTCCGGTGCTGCCCTCGGTACTACCAGCAATCCCCAAGGCCGCGCGGGAGGATTCGAGATAATCGAATCTCGGTTCCCTCCTTCCGGTCGTTGCATTCGCCGGGACTGTCCCGGACCGGTTGGGGAGGCTTTCTTGTCCGGAGTCGTAGTCGTAACCGTGGATTCCTCCGTTCCTTAGTATGGGAAGGAGGTATTTCCCTCTGGACGATGATTGTACGGATGAGTCTCTTCGAATTGTCCCGCGCAGACAAGATGGCTCCGGTCCTAGTTCCCTCCGCCCTCGCGTATTCGTGGATCGTGCCGACAATCTCCGATCGATGTTGCGGTGAGAATGGAAGAATAAAAGAACGAGGCGGAAAAACGACATTTTGAGGTTGGAGTGCCCAGGGGTGACAACGTGCCTTGCCGGTTACAGAAAATCCGGGTTTTCACCCCGATTCCCGTGCTTGACGTACTTTTCCCGGTAAGCCTTTTTATATAAAATATTTGGATGAGGTTCGTGAAAACCCCATCACAATATATATATATATATACAGGGTGTCCAAAAGTATGGAAACCCATGAATAAATTTGGAAGTATTGATTTTTTTGAAAAATGATAAATACAAAAGTTTTAGGATTTTTCCCTGGCTATTCAATGGTGACCTTGGATTTGACCTTGACCTTGACCTTTAAGGTTTTTTTGAGGTCAATCCTTTTTTTCAAACGGGAACCCCCTTTTTTTATTGCGGATTTGGAAAGAGCATAAAATTTTACGTTCAAATATGTCCATGAACATGACCTTTACAATGACCCTCGGGGTCATTTCAAGGTCAAAATTATTTTTGCAGCGTAAACACTTGATAACTTCGAAGGAACTCGTTATTTAAAAAAAATGGTGAACACAAAAGTTGTAGGATTTTTCCCTGGCTATTAAATGGTGACCTTGGATTTGACCTTGACCTTGACCTTTAAGGTTTTTTCGAGGTCAACCTTTTTTTTCAAATGGGAACCCCCTTTTTTTATTGCGGATTTGGAAAGAGCATAAAATTTTACGTTCAAATATGTCCATGAACATGACCTTTACAATGACCCTCGGGGTCATTTCAAGGTCAAAATTATTTTTGCAGCGGGAGAAAGATTCCGGCCAGTTAAGGCAAGGAGAAAGATCCCGGCCAGTTAAGGCAAGGACCGATGAAGGTATGGCTCACAATCTGTGCTCAAAATGTTCTCCACTACAATCTTGGCAGATTCCTAAACGTACATAAAAATTTTCAATGGCACTTCTTATAATTTCTGGTGATATATCGGTGCAAACATTGATAATTCTTTGCCTCAGATCTGCCAGATCTTGTGGACTAGTTACATAAATTTTATTTTTTATGTATCCCCAAAGGAAAAAGTCCATTGGAGTTAGATCAGGAGATCTGGCTGGCCACTCGATTGTTCCTCTCCTACCTATCCAACGATTGCTAAATTCTTCATTTAGATAGTCCCGAACAATCCTCGTAGAATGAGCTGGGGCACCATCTTGCTGAAACCAAACCTCATCGTATTCATCACCAGCTATTTCCTTTACTGATGGTACTATTTCCTCCTGCAATAATTGCAAGTATTTAGGTCCATCCAAATTCCCGTCTATAAAAAATGGTCCAATTATTCGGTCTCTAAAAATACCTGCCCAAACATTCAACTTTTGCGGGTATTGCGTGTGATTTTCGCGCAGCCAATGAGGATTTTCATTGCTCCAGTACCTGCAATTATGACGATTCACATCTCCATTGAGTTGAAATGTAGATTCGTCAGAAAATACAATGAGAGACTGGAAATTTGGATTCTGTGCAATCCTTTCCATCATTTTCTCACAAAATTCAAGACGATGGACGCTATCATCGTCACTCATCTCATGATGAAGATGTATTTTGTAGGGGTGAAATGTAGCAAGCTTTAAATTTCTTAAAATCGACATCTTACTCATTTGAAGCTCTTGAGAGGCTTTTCTAACAGACAAGTGCGGGTTTTCGACAAATAATTGGGCCACTTCCATTTGACGCTCTTCTGAAGTTTCTATTTTTGGCCTTCCACATTTTGGACGGTCCTTATTAGACCCACTTTCTTCAAACCGCCTGACTGTTTTAGAGACCGAGGACTTGCTAATGCCTACTAGGCCAACTCGAAACGTTGCATTAAACAATCGCACTACTTCGTCATACGGTCTAAGTCTATCACCCCAACCTCGCATCATTAATAGAGAAACTCTCTCTCTTTCTGTTAAAGTTGCCATGACAAAAGATAAAATAATAATAGAGAAAATAGCAATAGCTGAAAAAAACCAACTATCCTGAAAAGGACTGTTAGACGGTCAAATCAAAGACGAAATTGGCACCAAAGTCAATAAACTCAACTAAGTATTCTGAAAAGGACTGTTAGAGAGTCGAATTGAAATGTCTATTAAAAAGAATCCGCAGGACAAACTAGAACATCAACTAACTATCCTGAAAAGGACTGTTAGGGATTCAAAGTCAGTGAAATTAACAGTATTTTGATAATCAAGAAAAGAAATACTAAAGAACAGTAAACTCGCTAGATCAATGAACTCAACTAATTATTAATATTATGAAAACAAGACACAGTTCAAAGGTGGCGCTGCAATTTTTTAAAATCCAACCAATTTACGCAAAATTCGGTACGAGATAACTAAGCTTACTCGTGGTCATTGATGGTTGCCAATAGTCATTGGAGGTAACAGTGGTCGACTTAGGTTACAAATGATCATTGATGGTTGCCAATATTCATTTGAGGTAACAGTGGTCAACGAAGCTTACGAGTGGTATGAGGGGGTTTTGGCGGTCGCTGATTACAATTCTGAACTCGGTTTATTAAAATTTCGAGTTTAAGATAGCGGATCCAAGATGGACGGGTGTATTTTCCAAATTCAGCATAAAAGGGTTTTTTCCGTCGCTGTATTCATTTCTTGAACAAAGAAATGACTATGTTTGCACTAATATTACACCTGATATCATTAGGAACGACATTAAGATTTTTTCTTTGGCCGGGATCTTTCTACCGCTGCAAAAACAACTTTGACCTTGAAATGACCCCGAGGGTCATTGTAAAGGTCATGTTCATGGACATATTTGAACGTAAAATTTTTTGCTCTTTCCAAATCCGCAATAAAAAAAGGGGGTTCCCATTTGAAAAAAAAGGTTGACCTCGAAAAAACCTTGAAGGTCAAGGTCAAGGTCAAATCCAAGGTCACCATTTAATAGCCAGGGAAAAATCCTACAACTTTTGTGTTCACCATTTTTTTTAAATAACGAGTTCCTTCGAAGTTATCAAGTGTTTACGCTGCAAAAATAATTTTGACCTTGAAATGACCCCGAGGGTCATTGTAAAGGTCATGTTCATGGACATATTTGAACGTAAAATTTTATGCTCTTTCCAAATCCGCAATAAAAAAAGGGGGTTCCCATTTGAAAAAAAAGGATTGACCTCAAAAAAACCTTAAAGGTCAAGGTCAAGGTCAAATCCAAGGTCACCATTGAATAGCCAGGGAAAAATCCTAAAACTTTTGTATTTATCATTTTTCAAAAAAATCAATACTTCCAAATTTATTCATGGGTTTCCATACTTTTGGGACACCCTGTATATACACTACTCGCAAAAATTAAAGGATATTAAAAAAATTCCAAGTTTTTGGGTGATTTGCAACAAGGGATAACTCAGAGAATAATGACCGTATAATAATTTTTAAAAAAGGAAATTGTAGCCTCAAGTCTCTAGTTTTTGAATCTGAGCAGTAAATTTTTTTAGTATGAGCGGTTCAGGAGTGATCGTGGGAAAGCCAACGGAAAAAAAATTTTTCAAATTTTTTGTCATCTTCAAAATGGTGTACGGTCTTCAAAAAATTTTTTTTGTTTACGCCACTACCATACTTTTTTAGAGAATTTAAGGACATGTCAAAGTCTCTTGCGAACTCCGACGGGGTCGGTATGGTAGAGCCCGCCCGCAATTACCGCATTTACCGAGCGGTAAGAGCGAGCGCGGCCGCGAGATGGCACTGCCTGTATGAGGCTTTGCCATCACGCATCACCTACCCATACTACTAATTTGATTTTTCGAGCGTGCCTGAGCACGCTCGACGGCTCAATTCACCGTTTACGCTCGATTTCAGCGTTCTAAAAGCTGCAGATGTACCATATCGAAAATTTGAAATGTATTTCAAATTCTCGATACATATGTATGTACTGAGAATTTGAAATGCAAATCAATTTTTCGATAATCGAGCGTAACAAATGGATTTCAATATTTTCGATCGGGCGTCGCATTATTGCACTTGCATGTAAATTGTTTTTTACATGTAAACATGCATTTTGCTTCGCCCAAAAAGTCTGTTATTTAAAAAGGGGCCCCTCCAACGCCCCTTTTCGTGAGACACAACCAATAATTGTATAATATTTCGTCTCCCCGATTCCATTTGACATAATATTATGAAGCATGCAATGATTTTTTCACAGCGGTTCATAAATGTACCGCTGTGAAATCAATGTTATCAACGTTGTCGTTACGCGATGAGGATACGTATTACGCTGCAAATATTCGTAATTCGGCGTCAGTACATTAGAGCCCGCCCGGAATTACCGCATTTATTGAGCGGTAAGAGCGAGTGCGGCCGCAAGATGGCACTGCCTGTACTAGGCTTTGCCGTCACGCATCCCCATTCATTCATTTTCCGATTTCAGGTGACTGAAATCGGCGGCATCTGACTATTTTGTCAGAGAATCACAGTTTCTTCGAAACTGTGTAACAGAAACATGTTTCTGCTTGCTTGCATGCAGCTAGAATAATATTATTACTTACCAGAGTAAGATTACAATGCAAAGCAAATTATGCTTTGACATTGTCGAAGGGGCTCCATCCTCGCCCACTTCCGTGAGATTCAACCATTCATAGTCCATCTCCCCGATTTGTGGCACATGACTATGCCGTCAGAGGCTCACAATCTCTTCTAAACTGTGTAACAGAAACATGTCTGTGTTTCTGCATGCTCACAATGACCGGTACTGTAAATGCTTACAGTAAACTGTACACAGACCGTGTATACAGTGAATACAGACATGAAAATTCAGTCTTACTTTAACTTTCATTTTTGCGTCATAAGACGCACCGGTCATTGTTAGGGCTTTTTGCCCCTCAACCGTTCATCGCACCATTTCGAGCGATGGTTTGATAACGATCGAAGCGAGGTAAACTCTTTTTTGCAAGCCTCGCAAGTAAATTTTAGACACGATTTTTGGTGCTGCACGAGATCGTACCTTGTAAAGTCTGTGCCGCAACCGGCGCACTTTACAAGTATTACATGCCTTTCCTTTTCATGGCGATCAAGGTCTACGACCATCTTGCCACAAAAGGAACATGCCTTTTGTCGCAGGTTCTCCTGCGTGGCATGAGCTATGCGCATGTGGCGCATCAAGTTTTTATCATGGGAAAAAAACTTGTCGCACACTGTACACTGATGCCTTGTGGCATGAGCGGCCCTTTGGTGCTTATGCAGCAAATTCTTAGTGGCGAAATTGCTGTCACAAGTATCACACTCGTGCGTGATCCTCGGCTTACCAATTATTACGCGCATGTTTACGTCCGTATTGGTAGGCAGAGGAGCTAACCTTGTGGCTTTGCATTTGCAGAGTGTGTGCAATGTGTTGGAAATGTTCCACTCATTGCTTCCCACATTTATCGCCTCGGCAATATTAAGGCCCATGTTAAAGACCTCGTGAAGCACGCCGTATCTAACATACAGCAAATCACCAGCGTTTTGAATCACAAATTCGTAACGAATATTGTGATCATCCAAAAAGCGTGGTGTTAAAATCGTGTCTTTGTGATGCAGTGGCAAATCACAAGTTTTTACTTGTTCGTCGCTGTCATCGACGTTTTGCCGCTGCTCTCGCAATACTTCAGCAACAATATTATTTGTTCGCTGATAATGATCTTTATCAATGATCATCCAAACCTTAGGTTTGCCGGCATGCAATACATTTACGCTGTCGGCGATGCCGTCTTCGACGTGCATTTCCGTAAAGCTGCCACCGGTTCCAACGTAAAACATTGGCTGGTTAATGCCAGCGCAATCGCCCAGTTGCGCATTAACCTCCGGTTTGAGGTGAGCACTAATGCCACTCAGACAGCTTTCGACGCCTTGGGGCGCAGAAACAGCGTTATAAATGTAAAGGAACGTGCGTTCCTTGGAAGCATGCAAAAAATATTTTTCTATAAAACATGCAATACTCGCCTGATTTACTGGAGTACCTCCACTCTCCAGTTCACAAACGTCATGCAGACGTTTCAATACTTCTGCGTGAAGTATTCGAGGATTGGAGTTTTTCCTCAGGCTATCCTCCATCCTCACCATGTTCTTTTTATAAGCATGGTATTCCTTTACAGTCGTCATTGACTGCAAACAAGCCGCATTGACGACATCGTCCTCGACCCCTTCGTCGAATCAGAGTACCTCATCCGATGTGTGGACGACATTTCGAAACTGTAATACAAACATTTTTGTTAGAAAAAGCATGTCAGAGAAAATAGTGAAAACTTCAAAACGAGAGTCCCCAATACTATTCACTAAAATAGTTCGATAACTTGAAACATAAAACTCATCGATAAAAGTGTTTCAGATAAAAATTTTAGGATTTTCCCGAATCTATCAGGTAGGGACTTTGAGTTTGACCTTTACCGTGACCTTGAATATAATTCGAAGATGAAGGTAATTTTTACAAACGAAACGTCCCTTTTTGACATCGGCAATAGATAGAGCGGGAAATTTTATGTTTAAGTATGTACTTAGGTCATAGGTTCAATTCGGACTTGAAGATCAGTTCCAAATCATTCAAATTGAAACTAGATCTGCATAACACTGAGAACTGAAGCTTTTCAAATTTTTTTATAATGACCAAAAATACCTATTCCTATATGACAGATTAGTACTGTTTTTATGTATGACCTTGACGATGACCTTCATGATTATTGAATTTTGAGATTTGTTCTTTGTGACTAGTTTTTTCGAAAATCAATAAAAGATTAGGCCAATCAATCAGTAACATCATGACTTGCCACAGTATTAGTTTCTTACTATTGATAAATTTAAGAAACTTAATTCGCAATTATTCATTTCCGAAAAAACTACTCACAAAGAACAAATCTTGATATGAAATAATCGTGAAGGTCAGATATTTTTAGCCATTACAATAAATGTGAAAAGCTTCTATGCTTAGAGGTATTCAGATCTACATTCAATTTGAATGAATTTAAAGTGACCTTCAAGCCCGAATTGAAACTTATGACCTAAGTACATACTTTAACGTAAAATTCCCCCCTCTATCGATTGCCGCTGTTAAAAAAAGGGTTTCCATTTCAACAAATTTCCTTGACCTTCGACTTCCATTCGAGGTCACGGTTAAGGTTAAATCCAATGTCACCATCTGATAAGTTCGAAAAAACTATACCTTTTATTTAAAACAGGTTTCTCGATCAGATTGATGTTTCAAGTTATTGAACCGTTCCGGGACTTTCGTGACACCCTGTGTAAAAACCGAAAATAAAAGTAATTTTGAATGTCACAAAGGGGTTATTACCGTTTATTTAAGTTTAAAAAATTGACTTTTTATCCTTTCGCTAATGATTTATCAAGAAAAGAACTAACAATTGCATCTTTTTGAAACTTTCAATCAAGTATTTTAATTTATTAATCAATTAAAATTCATTTAAATAATGTAATTATTATTTCCCATAAACTGTATTTCAATTAATTTTTTACATTTAATTAAAAAAATTTTTTAATTAATTTAAACATATTTTGAATAAACTTTAAATTTTATGTAATTAGAAAAATGAGTTGAGATACAGTTCTTAAAAGAATTAATTAAATTAATTTCGTCAATTTCAATTAGTTTAATTTAATAATATTAAAATTTAATCATTTTTTCCAAATAAACTGTTCTTGAATTAATTTCTTAAAATAAATTAAAATGAATTTAAAAAATTAATTCATTTAAATACTTGATGAAAGTTTTAAAAAGATACAATTTAAATTATCATCCTGAAAATAAGAAGTTGTTCTTTGGATTCCATAAACGGTAATCTCCCTTTTTATTTGCAGTTACTTACTTTTTCAAAATTTATTTAATGTTATTAACAATTGTTTATATTTCGTGTAGTTTTTTTATTACAAACGACTGCATATAAGGCTATTCTGGTGTTACATAACGTTTCGGCTTATATTATCGAAGCCTTCTGCAGATTAAAATTTGTGTTTGAAAAGTTACATAATATCTGTACTACATTTAAATTTTATAATTAATTACAATACAATATATAATTAATTATGAAATACAAATTTGATTAGGTATAATAGTAATAAATAGTGAATAAATAACCAATAAATGAGCAGTTTATTTTGATAATGGCCTAAGTCTATTTGTGAATTTTCCATTCTCAACTGTAGTAACAGGTGCCACTTGACATTAGCTGTCATAAAAAAAACATTATCCGAAAATCATAAAAAATTGGACTTAGGCCACTTTCAAAATAATCGGCTCAAATAATTAAGAACTAACCTCAGAAGTCGTCGCAAATAAATTAAAGTTACGTGCATATGTCTCTGTTTCTTATAATCTTATAACGATATATTTATGATCTCACTCATCAAATATCTAATTTCAAAATAAATTGCTTTTAACATATTTTAAAATTATTGTAATTATGACACATATATACGTTATTCAACACATCTAATCATACAATTATTTGGTGATCATAAATATATCGTTATGGGATTATAAGAAACAAAGACATATGTAACTTTATTTTATTTACGACGACTTCTGAGATTACTTTCTGATTATTTATTATTTATTTATTCACTATTTATTACTCTTAAAATTAACCAAATTTGTATTTCACAGTTAACTATGTATTATATTGTAATTAACTATAAAATTTTAGTCTAGTACAGAAAATTACATATCTTGTGTTACACAAGAATATCCTTATATACAGTCGTTTATAACCAAAAAAATACAGGAAATATAATTACTAAAATACAACTCACCGAATACTATATTCAGCAATTTTAGTACATAAAAAATAATTACTCTGTACACATTGTCATACAACAACAATGCATGATGTCATGCATGATGTCATGCATTGTTGTTGTATGACAACAACAATATGAAACGACAATGTGTAAAAGTACAAGAAAGAGAGAGACAGAGAGAGAGAGTAAACAAACGTACTTACCACGTGGACCGAATACCGGTAATCCACCATTCCCGGCTTTTGAATCTTGGCAATCGCTTTTGCAAGATCACACTCTCCGTGATCTTTTACGATTCCATATCGTGTACCCGACACTTCGGTGGTGAACATTATGCACTATAATTGATTATTTTCAATCCACTGCACAAAATTTATGCACTCTTTCACCCACTGTATACAAAAAGACGTGCGTTGCTGCTAATGGCTACCGCACTCCTAGTTGTTATTTTTAGCTGTTCACTTCACGCCACTAATCGCAATCAGGGGCGGATACACATTAGGCGCCCAGCGGGCCCCTTTGTCCTTCCAATGTATACAAGAAAATAATTAACAAAATTTTCTTGAACTGTGGATGAATATGCATCCGAGCGTGCGTGCGTGTGTGTGTTTGTTTCACACTTCCCGTTCGAATAAATTTACAAAAAAAAAATGGCTCTTGGCGATACCGATGTTGAAAAGGACGAAAGAACGTAACAAATAAATGTTTTTTTATTAGTTTAAATAATTTTTGTTTTTTAAGTTTATATATTAACCCAATTTAAAAAATTTTAATTTAATTCCATTTAATTAAAATTAAAATCTTTTTGGCATTTTGTCTCGAGAATGCATATTTCAATCTCGCGTTATCATTGTGCAAGAGTACATTGCCTGTTTTCTTCACATTATTTCATTTATATCTCCAAGAGTCGTATGACGTGATACCACAGACTCGCAATTCGGCGGTATCGCGTTGTACGACTCTTGGAGAAACAAGTTAAATAATTTGAGAGAAACAGGCGACGCACAATGACAATACAACATTGAAATATGCATTCTCGTGACAAAATGCAGAAAAAATTTTGTTGGATGATTTGTTGAAATAATTTTTATTTAAACAAATCATCCAACAAAATTTTTTAGAAACGGTAATTTCTTATGATCTTCTTTCCCATAAAGTGCAAGTCCGGTGTTAACCCGGCCAAGAACCTTTTTTTTCCACAATTTGTTCAAAGTATAATTGTTTAAACCAATTAAACAATTTTATCTTTTTGTTTTTCTATCATAATTTGAGATTGTTATAGACATTCCCGTTTGAACGATAACAAAGCATGCCCAATTACTGTATAGTTACTTAATTTTTTTTATCGAGAGTCGTACAACGTGATATCATAGACTGACGACTCGGCGTTACCACGTCGTACGACTCTTGAAAAGTGAAATGAAATAATTTCATATAAATTAGGGATGTTTTGTTACAATTCACACGAGAAAACATGTAACGGTCTCAAATCCTCCACTTGCGATAGAAAATCAACTACAAGATAATTGTTTCATTTGTTTAAACAATTATTTTTTAAACAAATTCTGGAAAAAATCGGTTTTTGGCCTTGCTCACGTCGATGACGGATTTTACGGGGAAAAGAACAAAAAATTAATGTTATATAATTTTTTAAACAATTTTTCTTTAAAAAATTACCAAAACAAATTATTAATATTTTTACACTACAGTATATATTTCAATCTAGGTATATTATGGTGCAAGAGTGCATAGCTTGTTTCTTTCAAATTATTTCATTTCACTTTCCAAGAGTCGTACGACGTGATACCACAGACTCGCGACTCGGCGGTATCACGTCGTACGACTCTTGGAGAAACAAATTAAATAATTTGAGAGAAACAGGCGACGCACTCTTGCACAATGATAATACGGGATTGAAATATACATCTTCGTGACAAAATGCATCTCAAATTTTTTTTTATAATTTGTTTAAACATGAATTGTTTAAATAAATTAAAAAGTATTTATATTTTGTACTCTTATTCTCTGTAAAATCCATCTTCGGTGTCAACACGGTCAAGAACTCATTTTTATACAATTTGTTTAAAAAATAATTGTTTAAACAAATTAAACAATTATTTTCTAGTAATTTTTCTATCATAATTTGAGGATTCGAAAACGTTACATGATTTTTCGTGTGAATTGTATCAAAACATCCCCAATTACCATCAAATTACTTAATGTATTTTTATCAGAGTCGTATGACGTGATACCACAGACTTTCGACTCGGCAGTATCACGTCGTACGACTCTTGAAAAGTGAAATGAAATAATTTGGCATAAATTTGTGATGTTTTGTTGCAATTCATACCAGAAAACATTTAGCGGTCTCAAATCTTCAAACTAAGATGAAAAAAGTTGCTTCATTTGTTTAAACAATTATTTTTTAAACAAATTGTGGAAAAAAAGGGTTCTTGGCCGTGTTTGACATCAGATATGAATTTTATGGGAAAGAAAAACATTAGAAATTACGGTTTTTAATTTGTTTAAACAATTTTTATTTTAACAAATTATCAAAAAAATGTTTTCATTTAGTCCCGAGAATGCGTGTTACAATCTTGTATTATTATTGTGCAAGAGTGCGTCGCCTGTTACTCTGAAATGACTTAATTTATTTTTCCGAGAGTCGTACGACGTGATACCAGGGACTCGCGACTCGATGGTATCACGTCGTACGACTCTTGCAAAGTGAAATGAAATAATTTGAGAGAAACAAGCCATGCACTCTTGCGCCCTGATATATTAAAATCGAAATATACACTCTAGTGTAACAATGTAAATAATTTTTTATTGCTAATTTGCTCAAACAAAAATAGAAAAGCATCTATTTTTTGTGTTCTTTTTCCCCGTAAAATCCATGTCCGGTGTCAACATGACCAAAAACCTATTATTTCCGCAATTTGTTTAAAATGTAATTGTTGAAACAAATTGAAAAATATTAATTTTTTGTACTTTTCTCCCGTAAAATTCATGTCAGACCTCAGCACGGTCAAGAACTCATTTTTTCCGCAACTTATAGAAAAAAATATTTGTTTAAAAGTCTCGTTAGGAGACTTTACTGTATTCTCGTTAAGAAACTTTACTGTATTATGATAGAAAATAAAAATGAAAAAATGTGTTAAATCTGTTTAAACAAATATTTTTTTTCTAAAAGTTGCGGAAAAAATGAATTCTTGGCCGTGTTGATGTCGGACATGGATTTTACGAGAAAATGTACAAAAAATTAATATTTTTTAAAATAAAAGAATTACTCGTTCAACATTTAAAACAATTACTCTTATGATACAAAATCAAGAGACTGTACTGTATTAAGAGTCCCACCATTGGGGGTATACCTCTTGAGGGGTCAAAGAGTTCGATCACCGAGTTTCGTATACTCTTTGATGTTTGTCGCCGAGCGTCGAACGTAAACAAGGATAGCGAGTAAAGAAAAGGACGGAGTGAAAACACCGAGGCATATTAGTGAAACAATGTAATGCAACAATGTAATGCAACGATGAAATTTTTTTATTATAAACTTTTTTCTTGTAAAACTTTTACCATCATATTACAGACATTTTTCTAATTAAAATGAGACCAAACGTTGAGGAAATGGATCTAGAATAGAACATTTTCTTAAGAAAGTATTCTATCCTAGATCCATTTTCCTGGTCTTTTTAGGCATTTTTTTTACAAAAAAAGTATAAGTTTCTCAACGTTTGGTCTCATTTTAATTAGAAAAATGTCCGTAACATGATATTAAAAGTTTTACAACAAAAAAGTTAATAAAAAAGTTTCATCGTTGCATTACATTGTTTCACCGATATACCTCGGTGTTTTCGCTCCGTCCTCTTCTTTACTCGCTATCCTTGTCTACGTTCGACGCTCGGTGGTAAACATTAGAAAATATACGAACTCCACGTTAGTTGGACAAGGTCAGTTCCGACTTTTTGCTCCTAACGAGACTTTACTGTACTGCTTTGAAAAACGAAATCATACATAAGAAATAAAACGGCGAAAATCAAAACCTTGAGATTCTTATTTGTATTATTTTTTTCTATTATTAGCACTACCACTATACCGCTACCACGCTATTATTATGATTATTGTTAATATTATTAATACTACTATTACTATTATTAATTTGTTGATGACGATGATGATTATGATTATTATTATTAGTATTATTATTATTATGGTTGTTGTTGTAATTATTACTTTAAACTCGAATTCCATTTTTAATCGAATTGAATTGAAAGTAATAATTACAACAACAACAACCATAATAATAATAATCATCATCATCATCAACAAAGTAATAATAGTAATAATAATATCAGCAATAATCGTAATAATACCGGTACTGGTATTGGTAATAATAGAAAAAAATATTTCTAATAAGAATATCAAGGTTTTCATTTTCGCCGTTTTATTTCTTATGGGTGTTGGATAGATGGTCGCTTCATAAGAAAAACGGAGAACTCACGATAGAGCTCTCCCCACCACTTCCATTTTTGTGACAAAGAAAGGTGATGCGAAAGAGACAGAGAGAAGATATGAGAAAATATACAATGTAGGAAGCCTGTCTTTTCAAATCTTTCTACTGTCGTGAAAAAAAGAAGACTTTACTTTTGCATGTGTAGGCTTGCCTTAGATGGTTGATTTGTGTTTATATATGCAAACACATACATTGACAAATTTGAAGGGGCTAACTTTTTTTATAATGAATAATTCGTACCAAATTTTCGGACCAGAATGCAGCGTAAAGTATATAGGAAGGAAAACTTTTTACATTCTAATTTTTACATTTTGAGAATGAAATATTGAAAATATTCTGGATGTTATATTTTTATAGGAATAGTAATTTGATAATAATTGGAGATGTTTTGTTACCGTTACCAAGAGAATTGAATTGAAATCGAAGAGAAACAATTTTTAATTTGTGTTTTAATTTGTTTAAACAATTTTTGTTTAAACAAATTAAAAAACATTCATTTTTTGTTTTTTTCCCGTGAAAAATGAATGTTTTTTGTGTTTTTTTTCCCGTGAAATCCATGTCCAATACCAAGACGGCCAAGAATCCATTTTTCCACAATTAGTTTTTAAAAAATTGTTTAAAGTAAAGAATTTTTTTCTTTTTCTTTTATTCTCGTAATTCGAGAATTTGAGATTGTTATGGAGATTCTCGTGGTAACGGTAACAAAACATCTCCATTATTATCAAAATACTATTCCTATAAAAATATAACATCCAGAATATTTCCAATATGTCATTCTCAAAATGTAAAAATCAGAATGTAAAAAGTTTTCTTTCCTGTATATTTTAAGCAGCATCCTAGTCCGAAAATTTGTTACGAATTATTCATTATAAAAAAAGTTAGTCCCTTCAAATTTGTGAATGTATGTGTTTGCATATATAAACACAAATCAACCATCTAAGGCAAGCCTACACATGCAACAGTAAAGTCTTCTTTTTTTCACGACAGTAGAAAGATTTGAAAAGACAAGCTTCCTACATTGTATATTTTCTGATATTTTCTCTCTGTCTCTTTCGCATCACCTTTCTTTGTCGCAAAAATGGAACTGGTAGGGAGAGCTCTATCGTGAGTTCTCTGTTTTTCTTATGAAGCGACCATCTGACTCTACTCTACCTTACTCTCTCACACAGGAGTGGAATCAGCGGCATCCCTTGAGAGAAGTAAGCGAACCTTTTTGGGTATCCAACAGCCATAAGAAATAAAACGGCGAAAATGAAAACCTTGACTTTCTTTTAGAATTATTTTTTTCTATTATTACCAATACTAGTACCGCTATTATTACGATTATTGCTGATATTATTATTACTATTATTATTAAAAATCGAAATCGAGTTTAAAATAATGATTACAACAACAACCATAATAATAATAATAATAATAATAATAATAATAATCATAATCATCATCATCATCATCAACGAATTAATAATAGTAATAGTAGTATTAATAATATTAACAATAATCATAATAATGGCGTGGTAGTGGTAATAATAGAAAACAATAATACAAATAAGAATCTCAAGGTTTTGATTTCGCCGTTTTATTTCTTATGAATGATTTCTTTCTTCAAAGCAGTAGTAACCACACTATTACTCCTACTTTGTTGTCCAACGACAATACATTACAGATCTAGTAGTGTGTAGTGGTAGAAATAAAAACCATAACAGAAGAGAGATTTGGAATGTTCTGATGTTACCCGCTTACTTCTTTTATTATTATTTCCACTACTACTACTTTATTGTTCGACGTCACACCGTAAGTAAGGTGAGGTTTAAATTTTCTTTACCGCCTACCGAGCCTCTTTGGCGTTCTATCTCAAATCGTCAAATTATGATAGAAAAAATGTGCTTAATTTGTATAAAAAAATATTTTTTATATAAGTTGCGGAAATAATGAGTTTTTGGCCGTGCTGAGGTCCGACATGGATTTTACGAGAAAAAAGTCTAAAAAATTAATATTCCTCAATTTGTTTAAACAATTACATTTTAAACAAATTGCGGAAATAATAGGCTTTTGGTCATGATGACACCGGACATGGATTTTACGGAGAAAAAGAACACAAAAAATAGGTGCTTTTCTATTTTTGTTTGAGCAAATTAGCAATAAAAAAATATTTACATTGTTACACTAGAGTGTATATTTCGATCTAAATATATCATGGCGCAAGAGTGCATGGCTTGTTTCTCTCAAATTATTTCATTTCACTTTTCAAGAGTCGTACGACGTGATACCGCCGAATCGCGAGTCCGTGGTATCCCGTCGTACGACTCTTGGAGAAACAAATCAAATAATTTGAGAAAAGCAGGCAATGCACACTTGCACAATGATAATAGGAGGTTGAAATATGCATTTTCGTGACAAAATGCACCAAACAGTTTTTAAATAATTTTTTAAGTAAAAATTGTCTAAACAAAAAAAACATTTATTTTTGTTCTTTTTCCTCGTAAAATCCATGTCCGGTATCAACACGACTAAGACCTATTTTTCCACAATTTATTTACAAAATAATTATTTAAACAAATTACGCAGTTTTTTCTTTCTATTATGTTATCATAATTTAAGGATATGAGACCGCTACATGTTTTCAAACTAAAAGATAATTGTTTAATTTGTTGAAACAGTTATTATTGAAACAAATTGTGTAAATAATGGGTTCTTGCCCATGTTGACACCGGAGATGGGTTTTACAGAGAACAGCAGCCCAAAAAATGAATGTTTTTTTAATTTGTTTAAACAATTTTTTTTTAAACAAATTAATACCAAAAAAATTTTTATGCATTTTGTCACGATGATGTATATTTCAATCTCGTGTTATCATTGTGCAAGAGTGCGTCGTCTGTTTTTCTCACATTATTCAATTTGTTTCTCCAAGAGTCGTACGACGTGATACCACCGAGTCGTGAGTCTATGGTATCACGTCGTACGACTCTTGGAGAAATAAATGAAATTATTTCATAGAAATTGGCGATGCAGTCTTGCTCAACGATAATGCGTAATTGAAAAATGCATTTTCATAACAAAATGCGAAAGTAATTTTTTTTTAGGTAATTTGTTTAAATAAAAATTGTTTTAACAAATTAAAAACCGTAAGTTTTCAAGTTCTCTTTTCCCATAAAATCTATGTCCGGTGTCAACACGGCCAAGAACCTATTTTCCCACAATTTGCTTAAATAATAATAATTGTTTAAAGAAATTTTAACCCTTCGAGGTTACACGTTCTAAAAATAACGTACAGGTCACACGAGATCAGAATGACACCAGCCACGTTCAAACAATTGCCACGTTGCCAATATTATTCCGAACAACTCATAAAAGTTCAAGATATTAGTTTGAGCCTTTTAGAATGAGAATATCATCGCAAAAAAATTTTTATCAAATTTTCAAAATGGCGAAAAAACATCAGGAAGGAGGCAATCCGGAAAAAATATTATTTTTTACTAAAAAAATCATAACTGGCCATTTTTAATATTTTTCCATAAAATTTTAGGGTCATACTCTTGAGTTATCATATAAAAAATAGCTCCATAGTGGGCGTTTCAAAAAAGGTATTTACTTTGATATCTCAAGAGGGTCCATTTCGGAGTGAAATAAAGTACTAGAATAATGAAAAATTCGTTTGAAAAATGTATTAAAAATGATATATTTATTCTTCGCCACCACAGTCGACACAGATAGATAATAATAAAAGAAGTAAGAGGGTAACATCAAAACATTTCAAATCTCACCTCTGTTATTGTTTTTATTTCTACCACTACACACTACTAGGTCTGTAATGTATTGTCGTTGGACAACAAAGTAGTAGTAGTGTAGTTATTACTACTACTTTGAAGAAGGAAATAATACATAAGAAATAAAACGGCGAAAATCAAAACCTTGACATTCTTATTTGTATTATTTTTTTCTGTTATTACCACTACCATTACCGCTATTATTATGATTATTGTTGCTATTATTATTACTATTATTACTTTGTTGATGATGATGATGATTATGATTCTGATTGTTACTATTATTATTATCATTGTTATTATGGTTGTTGTTGTACAACAACAACAACATAATAATAACTATAATAATGATAGTAATAATAATATTAATCGTAATCATAATCATCATCATCATCATCATCAACAAAGTAATAATATTATAGTAATAATAGTAATAATAATATTAACAATAATCATAATAATAGCGGTAGTGGTAGTGGTGATAATAGAAAAAATAATATAAATAAGAATGTCAAGGTTTTGATTTTCGCCGTTTTATTTCTTATGTATGATTTCGTTCTTCAAAGCAGTAGTAACCACACTACTACTACTACTACTATGTTGTCCAACGACAATACATTACAGACCTAGTAGTGTGTAGTGGTAGAAATAAAAACAATAATAGAAGTGAGATTTGGAATGTTTTGATGTTACCCTCTTACTTCTTTTATTATTCTTTATCTGTGTCGACTGTGATGGAGAAGAATAAATATATCAATTTTTATACATTTTTTAAATGAATTTTTATAATAAGTTGCTCATTTTTCATTATTCTAGTACTTTATTTCACTCCGAAATGGACCCTCTTTAGATGTCAAAGTAAATACCTTTTTTGAAACGCCCACTATGGAGCTATTTTTTTCCATATACTATGACATCTCAAGAGTATCGCCTTAAAATTTTATGAAAAAATGTTACAAATTGCCAGAGTTATGATTTTTTAAAGTAAAAAATGGTATTTTTTACGTATTGCCTCATTCCTGATTTTTTTTCGCCACTTTGAAAATGTGATACATATTTTTTGCGATGATATTCTCATTCTAAATGGCTGAAACTAATATCCTGAACTTTTATGAGTTGTTCGGAATGATATTGGCAACGTGGCAATTGTTTGAACATGGCTGGTGTCATTCTGATCCCGTGTGACCTGTACGTTATTTTTAGAACGTGTGACCTCAAAGGGTTAATTTGTTTAAATAATTGTTATTTAAACAAATTCCCTAAAAAAAATTATTTTCGCATTTTGTCATGAAAATGCATTTTTCAATTACGCATTATCATTGTGCAAGACTGCATCGCCAATTTCTATGAAATAATTTCATTTATTTCTCCAAGAGTCGTACGACGTGATACCATAGACTCGCGACTCGGTGGTATCACGTCGTACGACTCTTGGAGAAACAAATGAAATTATTTCATAGAAATTGGCGATGCAGTCTTGCACAATGTGTAATGCGTAATTGGAAAATGCATTTTCATGACAAAATGCATAAAAATTTTTTTGGTATTAATTTGTTTAAAAAGAAATTGTTTAAACAAAATTAAAAAACATTCATTTTGTGGGTTCTTGTTCTCTGGAAAATCCATCTCCGGTGTCAACATGGGCAAGAACCCATTATTTACACAATTTGTTTCATTAATAACTATTTCAACAAATTAAACAATTATCTTTTAGTTTGAAAACATGTAGCGGTCTCATATCCTTAAATTATGATAACATAATAGAAAGAAAAAACTGCGTAATTTGTTTAAATAATTATTTTGTAAATAAATTGTGGAAAAATAGGTCTTAGTCGTGTTGATACCGGACATGGATTTTACGAGGAAAAAGAACAAAAATAAATGTTTTTTTTGTTTAGACAATTTTTACTTAAAAAATTATTTAAAAACTGTTTGGTGCATTTTGTCACGAAAATGCATATTTCAACCTCCTATTATCATTGTGCAAGTGTGCATTGCCTGCTTTTCTCAAATTATTTGATTTGTTTCTCCAAGAGTCGTACGACGGGATACCACGGACTCGCGATTCGGCGGTATCACGTCGTACGACTCTTGAAAAGTGAAATGAAATAATTTGAGAGAAACAAGCCATGCACTCTTGCGCCATGATATATTTAGATCGAAATATACACTCTAGTGTAACAATGTAAATATTTTTTTATTGCTAATTTGCTCAAACAAAAATAGAAAAGCACCTATTTTTTGTGTTCTTTTTCTCCGTAAAATCCATGTCCGGTGTCATCATGACCAAAAGCCTATTATTTCCGCAATTTGTTTAAAATGTAATTGTTTAAACAAATTGAGGAATATTAATTTTTTAGACTTTTTTCTCGTAAAATCCATGTCGGACCTCAGCACGGCCAAAAACTCATTATTTCCGCAACTTATATAAAAAATATTTTTTTATACAAATTAAGCACATTTTTTCTATCATAATTTGACGATTTGAGATAGAACGCCAAAGAGGCTCGGTAGGCGGTAAAGAAAATTTAAACCTCACCTTACTTACGGTGTGACGTCGAACAATAAAGTAGTAGTAGTGGAAATAATAATAAAAGAAGTAAGCGGGTAACATCAGAACATTCCAAATCTCTCTTCTGTTATGGTTTTTATTTCTACCACTACACACTACTAGATCTGTAATGTATTGTCGTTGGACAACAAAGTAGGAGTAATAGTGTGGTTACTACTGCTTTGAAGAAAGAAATCATTCATAAGAAATAAAACGGCGAAATCAAAACCTTGAGATTCTTATTTGTATTATTGTTTTCTATTATTACCACTACCACGCCATTATTATGATTATTGTTAATATTATTAATACTACTATTACTATTATTAATTCGTTGATGATGATGATGATGATTATGATTATTATTATTATTATTATTATTATTATTATTATGGTTGTTGTTGTAATCATTATTTTAAACTCGATTTCGATTTTTAATAATAATAGTAATAATAATATCAGCAATAATCGTAATAATAGCGGTACTAGTATTGGTAATAATAGAAAAAAATAATTCTAAAAGAAAGTCAAGGTTTTCATTTTCGCCGTTTTATTTCTTATGGCTGTTGGATACCCAAAAAGGTTCGCTTACTTCTCTCAAGGGATGCCGCTGATTCCACTCCTGTGTGAGAGAGTAAGGTAGAGTAGAGTCAGATGGTCGCTTCATAAGAAAAACAGAGAACTCACGATAGAGCTCTCCCTACCAGTTCCATTTTTGCGACAAAGAAAGGTGATGCGAAAGAGACAGAGAGAAAATATCAGAAAATATACAATGTAGGAAGCTTGTCTTTTCAAATCTTTCTACTGTCGTGAAAAAAAGAAGACTTTACTGTTGCATGTGTAGGCTTGCCTTAGATGGTTGATTTGTGTTTATATATGCAAACACATACATTCACAAATTTGAAGGGACTAACTTTTTTTATAATGAATAATTCGTAACAAATTTTCGGACTAGGATGCTGCTTAAAATATACAGGAAAGAAAACTTTTTACATTCTGATTTTTACATTTTGAGAATGACATATTGGAAATATTCTGGATGTTATATTTTTATAGGAATAGTATTTTGATAATAATGGAGATGTTTTGTTACCGTTACCACGAGAATCTCCATAACAATCTCAAATTCTCGAATTACGAGAATAAAAGAAAAAGAAAAAAATTCTTTACTTTAAACAATTTTTTAAAAACTAATTGTGGAAAAATGGATTCTTGGCCGTCTTGGTATTGGACATGGATTTCACGGGAAAAAAAACACAAAAAACATTCATTTTTCACGGGAAAAAAACAAAAAATGAATGTTTTTTAATTTGTTTAAACAAAAATTGTTTAAACAAATTAAAACACAAATTAAAAATTGTTTCTCTTCGATTTCAATTCAATTCTCTTGGTAACGGTAACAAAACATCTCCAATTATTATCAAATTACTATTCCTATAAAAATATAACATCCAGAATATTTTCAATATTTCATTCTCAAAATGTAAAAATTAGAATGTAAAAAGTTTTCCTTCCTATATACTTTACGCTGCATTCTGGTCCGAAAATTTGGTACGAATTATTCATTATAAAAAAAGTTAGCCCCTTCAAATTTGTCAATGTATGTGTTTGCATATATAAACACAAATCAACCATCTAAGGCAAGCCTACACATGCAAAAGTAAAGTTTTCTTTTTTTCACGACAGTAGAAAGATTTGAAAAGACAGGCTTCCTACATTGTATATTTTCTCATATCTTCTCTCTGTCTCTTTCGCATCACCTTTCTTTGTCACAAAAATGGAAGTGGTGGGGAGAGCTCTATCGTGAGTTCTCCGTTTTTCTTATGAAGCGACCATCTATCCAACACCCATAAGAAATAAAACGGCGAAAATGAAAACCTTGATATTCTTATTAGAAATATTTTTTTCTATTGTTACCAATACCAGTACCGGTATTATTACGATTATTGCTGATATTATTATTACTATTATTACTTTGTTGATGATGATGAAGATTATTATTATTATGGTTGTTGTTGTTGTAATTATTACTTTCAATTCAATTCGATTAAAAATGGAATTCGAGTTTAAAGTAATAATTACAACACAACCATAATAATAATAATACTAATAATAATAATCATAATCATCATCGTCATCAACAAATTAATAATAGTAATAGTAGTATTAATAATATTAACAATAATCATAATAATAGCGTGGTAGCGGTATAGTGGTAGTGCTAATAATAGAAAAAAATAATACAAATAAGAATCTCAAGGTTTTGATTTTCGCCGTTTTATTTCTTATGTATGATTTCGTTTTTCAAAGCAGTACAGTAAAGTCTCGTTAGGAGCAAAAAGTCGGAACTGACCTTGTGCAACTAACGTGGAGTTCGTATATTTTCTAATGTTTACCACCGAGCGTCGAACGTAGACAAGGATAGCGAGTAAAGAAGAGGACGGAGCGAAAACACCGAGGTATATCGGTGAAACAATGTAATGCAACGATGAAACTTTTTTATTATTAACTTTTTTGTTGTAAAACTTTTAATATCATGTTACGGACATTTTTCTAATTAAAATGAGACCAAACGTTGAGAAACTTATACTTTTTTTGTAAAAAAAATGCCTAAAAAGACCAGGAAAATGGATCTAGGATAGAATACTTTCTTAAGAAAATGTTCTATTCTAGATCCATTTCCTCAACGTTTGGTCTCATTTTAATTAGAAAAATGTCTGTAATATGATGGTAAAAGTTTTACAAGAAAAAAGTTTATAATAAAAAAATTTCATCGTTGCATTACATTGTTGCATTACATTGTTTCACTAATATGCCTCGGTGTTTTCGCTCCGTCCTTTTCTTTACTCGCTATCCTTGTTTACGTTCGACGCTCGGCGACAAACATCAAAGAGTATACGGAACTCGGTGATCGAACTCTTTGACCCCTCAAGAGGTATACCCCCAATGGTGGGACTCTTAATACAGTACAGTCTCTTGATTTTGTATCATAAGAGTAATTGTTTTAAATGTTGAACGAGTAATTCTTTTATTTTAAAAAATATTAATTTTTTGTACATTTTCTCGTAAAATCCATGTCGGACCTCAGCACGGCCAAGAACTCATTATTTCCGCAACTTGTATACAAAATATTTTTTTATACAAATTAAACACATTTTTTTATCTTGATTTTCTATCATAATTTAACGATTTGAGATAGAACGCCAAAGAGGCTCGGTAGGTGGTAAAGGAAATTTAGACCCGACCTTACTTACGGTGTGACGTCGAACAATAAAGTAGTAGTAGAAATAATAATAAAAGAAGTAAGAGGGTAACATCAAAATATTCCAAATCTCTCTTCTGTTATTGTTTTCATTTCTACCACTACACACTACTAAGTCTGTTATGTGTTGTCGTTGGACCACATAGTAGTAGTAGTAGTAGTGTGGTTACTACTGCTTTGAAGAACGAAATCATACATAAGAAATAAAGCGGCGAAAATCAAAACCTTGAGATTCTTATCTGTATTATTTTTTTCTATTATTACCACTACTACGCTATTATTATGATTATTGTTAATATTATTAATACTACTATTGCTATTATTAATTTGTTGATGATGATGATGATGATTATGATTATTATTATCATTATTATGGCTATTGTTTTTGTAATTATTACTTTAAACTCGAATTCGATTTTTAATCGAATTGAATCGAAAGTAATAATTACAACAACAACAACCATTATAATAATAATAATAATGATAATCATAATCATCATCATCAACAAAGTAATAATAGTAATAATAATATCAGCAATAATCGTAATAATAGCAGTACTGGCATTGGTAATAATAGATAAAAATAATTCTAATAAGAAAGTCAAGGTTTTCATTTTCGCCGTTTTATTTCTTATGGCTGTTGGATACCCAAAGTGGTTCGCTTACTTCTCTCAAGAGATGCCGCTGATTCCACTCCTGTGTGAGAGAGTAAGATAAGTCGAGTCAGATGGTCGCTTCATAAGAAAAGCGGAGAACTCACGATAGAGCTCTCCCCACCAGTTCCATTTTTGCGACAAAGAAAGGTGATGCGAAAGAGACAGAGAGAATATATCAGAAAATATACAATGTAGGAAGCTTGTCTTTTCAAATGTTTCTACTGTCGTGAAAAAAAGAAGACTTTACTTTTGCATGTGTAGGCTTGCCTTAGATAGTTAATTTGTGTTTATATATGCAAACACATACATTGACAAATTTGAAGGGACTAACTTTTTTTATAATGAATAATTCGTACCAAATTGTCGGACTAGGTTGCAGCTTAAAATATATAGGAACGAAAGCTTTTTACATTCGGATTTTTACATTTTGAGAATGAAATATTGGAAATATTCTGGATGTTATATTTTTATAGGAATAGTAATTTGATAATAATTGGAGATGTTTTGTTACCGTTACAAAGAGAATGTCTCTAACAATCTCAAATTCTCGAATTACGAGAGTAAAAGAAAAAGAAAAAAATTATTTAATTTATTTAAACAATTTTTTTAAAACTAATTGTGGGAAAGTGGATTCTTGGCCGTCTTGGTATTGGACATGGATTTCACGGAAAAAAACACAAAAAACATTCATTTTTCACGGGAAAAAAAAACAAAAAATGAATGTTTCTTAATTTGTTTAAACAATTTTTGTTTAATTTGTTTTTAAACTTGTTTAAACAAAAATTGTTTAAACAAATTTAAAAACATTAATTTTTTGTTTTTTCCCCGTAAAAAATGAATGTTTTTGTGTTTTTTTCCCGTGAAATCCACGTCCAATACCAAGATGGCCAAGATCTATCCATTACCAAGATCATCCATTTTTCCACAATTAGTTTTAAAAAAATTATTTAAATAAATTAAACAATTTTTTTTCTTTTTCTTTTACTCTCGTAATTTAAGAATTTGAGATTGTTATAGACATTCTCTTTGTAACGGTAACAAAACATCTCCAATTATTATCAATTACTATTCCTATAAAAATATAACATCCAGAATATTTCCAATATTTCATTCTCAAAATGTAAAAATCCGAATGTAAAAAGTTTTCGTTCCTATATATTTTAAGCTGCATCCTAGTCCGACAATTTGGTACGAATTATTCATTATAAAAAAAGTTAGTCCCTTCAAATTTGTCAATGTATGTGTTTGCATATATAAACACAAATCAACTATCTAAGGCAAGCCTACACATGCAAAAGTAAAATCTTCTTTTTTTCACGACAGTAGAAAGATTTGAAAAGACAAGCTTCCTACATTGTATATTTTCTGATATTTTCTCTCTGTCTCTTTCACATCACCTTTCTTTGTCGCAAAAATGGAACTGGTGGGGAGACCTCTATCGTGAGTTCTCTGTTTTTCTTATGAAGCGACCATCTGACTCTACTCTATCCTACTCTCTCACACAGGAGTGGAATCAGCGGCATCCCTTGCGAGAAGTAAGCGAACCACTTTGGGTATCCAACAGCCATAAGAAATAAAACGGCGAAAATGAAAACCTTGACTTTCTTATTAGAATTATTTTTTTCTATTATTACCAATACTAGTACCGCTATTATTACGATTATTGCTGATATTATTATTACTATTATTACTTTGTTAATGATGATGATTATGGTTATTATTATTATTATTATTATTATTATTATTATTATTATAATGGTTGTTCTTGTTGTAATTATTACTTTCGATTCAATTCGATTAAAAATCGAATTCGAGTTTAAAGTAATAATTACAAAAACAATAGCCATAATAATGATAATAATAATCATAATCATCATCAACAAATTAATAATAGCAATAGTAGTATTAATAATATTAACAATAATCATAATAATAGCGTGGTAGTGGTATAGTGGTAGTGCTAATAATAGAAAAAAATAATATAAATAAGAATCTCAAGGTTTTCATTTTCGCCGCTTTATTTCTTATGTATGATTTCGTTCTTCAAAGCAGTAGTAACCACACTACTACTACTACTATGTTGTCCAACGACAATACATTACAGACCTAGTAGTGTGTAGTGGTAGAAATAAAAACAATAACAGAAGAGAAATTTGGAATGTTTTGATGTTATCCTCTTACTTCTTTCATTATTATTTCTACTACTACTTTATTGTTCGACGTCCCACCGTAAGTAAGGTCGGATCTAAATTTTTGTTACCGCCTACCGAGCCTCTTTGGCGTTCTATCTCGAATCGTCAAATTACGATAGACAATCAAGATGAAAAAATGTTTATTTTGTATAAAAAACTATTTTTTATACAAGTTGCGGAAATAATGAGTTCTTGGCCGTGCTGAGGTCCGACATGGATTTTACGGGAGAAAAGTATAAAAAATTAATATTTTTCATTTTTGTTTAAACAATTACATTTTAATCAAACTGTGTTAAAAACAATTTCTTGGTCATGTTGAAACCGGACATGGATTTTACGGGAAAAAAGAACACAAAAAATAGATGCTTTTCTATTTGTTTACACAATTTTTGTTTAAGCAAATTAGCAATAAAAAATTATTTATATTGTTACACTAGAGTGTATATTGCGGTCTAAATATATCATGGTGCAAGTGTGCATGGCTTGTTTCTCTCAAATTATTTCATTCCATTTATCAAAAGTCGTACGACGTGATACCGCCGAGTTGCGAGTCCGTGGTATCACGTCGTACGACTCTCGGAAAAATAAATTAAGTAATTACACAGTCATTGGAGACGTTTTGTTTTCGTTCAAACGGGAATGTCTATAACAATCTCAAATTCTCGAATTATGATAAATAAACAAAAATAAAAAAATTAATTAATTTATTTAAGCATTTTTTTAAAAACTAATTGTGGAAAAATGGATTCTTGGGCGTCTTGGTATTGGACATGGATTTCACGGGAAAAAAACCAAAAAATGAATGTTTTTTAATTTGTTTAAACAATTTTTGTTTAAACAAATTATGAAAAAAAATGTTTGATGCATGTTGTCACGAAAATGCATATTTCAATATTGTATTATCATTGTGCAAGTGCACATTGCCTACTTCTCCCAAATTATTTCATTTGTTTCTCCAAGAGTCGTACGACGTGATACCACCGAGTAGCGAGTCTGTGGTATCCCGTCGTACGACTTTTGCAAAGCGAAATGAAATAATTTGAGACAAACAAGGGATGCACTCTTGCACCATGATATATCTACATTGAAATATACACTCTAGTGTAAAAATATGAATAATTTTGTTTGGTAATTTGCTTAAACAAATATTGTTTAACAAAATTAAAAAACATTTATTGTTTGCTCTTTTTCTCCGTGAAATCTATGTCTGGTGCCAACACGACCAAAAACCTATTTTTTCTACAGATTGTTTAAATAATAATTGTTCAAGCAAATTACAAATTTTTTCTTTTTGTTTGTTATCATAATTTGAGAATCAGAGATTGCAATATGCATTCTCGCTTGAATTGTAACAAACATGTTAAATTATTCGATTTGTTTCTCCAAGAGTCGTACGACGTGATACCCCGGACTCGTCACTCGGTGGTATCCCGCCGTACGACTCTTCGAAAGAGAATTTAGCCCAGACACGAATCCCAATTTACCGGCAATTACAGTCTGACTTCCTACGTCTCCAATAAGAACCGCAGATGCATGCGCTTCTCGCAAATGAAAATCAACAGCGTAAACAACATGTGTATTGTCCATTTTTTTCATAAATCGACAAAAAATTTCAAAAATAAAATTCCTTTATCGCCAAGCGTGGGGCGACGCCATGTTGAATCGTCACCTGCGATGTACTTCGCAACATGGCGTCGCTCCACGCTTGGCGATAAAGGAATTCTATTTTTGAAATTTTTCGTTGATTTATGGAAAAAATCGACAATACACATGTTGTTTACATTGTTGATTTTCATTTGCGAGAAGCGCGAGCTTCTACGTTACGTATTGGAGACGTAGGAAGGAAGACTGTAATTGCGGGTAAATTGCGGCTCGTGTCTAGGCTAAATTCACGTTTCAAGAGTCGTACGACGGGATACCACAGACTCGCGACTCGGCGGTATCACGTCGTACGACTCTTGGAGAAAGAAATGGAATAATTTAACATAAATTAGCTATGCTTTGTTACAATTCAAATGAGAATGCATATTGCAATCTCTGATTCTCAAATTACAACAACAAAAAAATTGTGTAATTTGTTGAAACAATTATTTTTTAAACAAATTGTAGAAAAAATAGGTTCTTGGTCCTGGTGACACCTGACATAGATTTTACGGGCAAAAAGAATCAAAAATAAATATTTTTTTATTTATTTAAAAATTTTTGTTTAAACAAATTACCAAAAAAAATTATTTATATACTTACACTAGAGTGTATATTTCAATCTAGATATATCATGGCGCAAGAGTGCATAGCTTGTTCCTCAAATTATTCTATTTCACTTTGCAAGAGTCGTACGACGTGATACCACGAACTCGCCACTCGGTGGTATCACGTCGTACGACTCTTGGGGAAACAAATCGAATAATTTAACATAAATTTGCGGTATTTTGTTACAATTCAAACGAGAATACATATTGCAATCTCTGATCCTCAAATTATGATAACAAACAAAAAGAAAAAAATTGTGTAATTTGTTTAAACAATTTTTGTTTAAACAAATTATGAAAAAAACATTTTCGATGAATATTGTTACGAATATGCAATATTTAAATCTCGTATTATCATTGTTCAAGTGTGCATTGCCTGCTTCCCCCAAATTATTTCATTTGTTTCTCCAAGAGTCGTACGACGTGATACCACCGAGTAGCGAGTCTGTGGTATCCCGTCGTACGACTTTTGCCAAGTGAAATGAAATAATTTGAGACAAACAAGCGATGCACTCTTGCACTATGATATATCTACATTGAAATATACACTCTAGTGTAAAAATATAAATAATTTTTTTTGGTAATTTGTTTAAACAAATATTGTTTAAACAAATTAAAAAACATCTATTTTTTGTGTTCTTTTTATTCGTAAAATCCGTGTCCGGTTTCAACATGACCAAGAAACTATTTTTTCCAGAGTTTGATTAAAAAATAATTGTTTAAACAAATTACAAATGTTTTTCTTCCTGATTTTTTACCATAATTTGAGAATTTGAGACCGTTACGTGTTTTCCCGTGTGAATTGTAAGAAAACATCGCAAATTTATATCAAATTATTTAATTTCTCTTTTCAAGAGTCGTACGACGTGATACCACCAAGTAGCGCGTCTGTGGTATCACGTCGTACGACTCTTGGAGAAACAAATGAAATAATTTGAGAGAAGCAGGCAATGCACACTTGCACAACGATGATACGAGATTGAAATATGCATTATCGTGACAAAATGCACCAAAAATTTAGTAAATAATTTGTTTAAACAAAAATTGTTTAAAAAAATTAAAAAACATTTATTGTTTGTTCTTTTTCCCCGTGAAATCCATGTCCGGTGCCAACACGACTAAAAGCCTATTTTTTCTACAGATTGTTTAAAAATAATTGTTTAAACAAATTACACAATTTTTTTCTTTTTCTTTGTTATCATAATTTGAGGATCAGAGGTTGCAATATCCATTCTCGCTTGAATTGTAACAAAACACCGCAAATTTGTTTTAAATTATTCGATTTGTTTCTCCAACAGTCGTACGACGTGATACCACCGAGTGGCGAGTCCGTGGTATCACGTCGTACGACTCTTGCAATGTGAAATTAAATAATTTGAGAGAATAAGCCATGCACTCTTGCGCCATGATATATCGAGATTGAAATTTACCCTCTAGTGTAAATATATGAATAATTTTTTTTGGTAATTTGTTTAAACAAAAATTGTTAAAACAAATTGAAAAACATCAATTTTTTGTGTTCTTCCCCGTAAAATCCATATCCGGTGCCAACAGGACCAAGAACCTATTTTTTCTACGGTTTGTTTAAAAAATAATTGTTTAAACAAAATACACAATTTTTTTGTTTTTGTTTGTTGTCGTAATTTGAGAATCAGAGATTGCAATATGCATTCTCGTTTGAATTGTAACAAAACACCGCAAATTTACGTCAAACTATATAGTTTGTTTCTCCAAGAGTCGTACGACGTGATACTACAGACTTGCGACTCGGCGGTATCCCGTCGTACGATTCTTGGAAAGAGAATTTAGCCCAGACACGAACCCCAATTTACCGGCAATTACAGTCTGACTTCCTGCGTCTCCAATACCTAACGTAGAAGCTTGCGCTTCTCGCAAATGAAAATCACCAGCGTAAACAACATGTCTATTGTCGATTTTTTCCATAAATTGACAAAAAAATTCAAAACTGAAATTCCTTTATCGCCAAGCGTGGGGCGACGCCATGTTGAATCGCCACCTGCGATGTATTTCGCAACATGGCGTCGCTTCACGCTTGGCGATAAAGGAATTATATTTTTGAAATTTGTTGTCGTTTTATGGGAAAAATCGACAATACACATGTTGTTTACGCTGTTGATTTTCATTTGCGAGAAGCGCAAGCTTCTACATTACGTATTGGAGACGTAGGAAGTAAGACTGTAATTGTGGGTAAATTGCGGTTCGTGTCTAGGCTAAATTCAAGTTTCAAGAGTCGTACGACGGGATACCACAGACTTGCGACTCGGCGGTATCACGTGGTACGACTCTTGGAGAAAGAAATTGAATAATTTAACATAAATTAGCTATACTTTGTTACAATTCAAACGAGAATGCATATTGCAATCTCTGATTCTCAAATTACGACACAAAACAAAAACAAAAAAATTGTGTAATTTGTTTAAACAATTATTTTTTAAATAAATTGTAGAAAAAATAGGTTTTTGGTCTTGTTGACATCGGACATAGATTTTACGGGGAAAAAGAAGAAAAAATAAATGTTTTTTAATTTGTTTAAACAATTACATTTGAAACAACTTGCGGAAGAATAGGTTCTTGGTCGTGTTGACGTTGGACATGGATTTTACAGGAAAAATGTACAAAAAGTTAATATTTTTTAATTTAAACAATTATTGTTTAAACAAATTGCCGAACTGATATTTTCCTTTGTTTTTGGTCGATAATTTTGATTGACACGGTATTCGAATGGAAACATTCAATATGTGGAATTTTTTTACGGTTGATTATAAATCCAACAAAAAAGTGACTATAAACTGAAGACGAGAAATGAAGAACTTATAATAGCGAATAACTGGAAGGAACGTATATTGACAAAACTTGAGATAAGTCGATAAAGCATACTATTGACTGCATGAATCATGCTCCTATGTAATCCGATACAGATGATAAGGAACTGTTTGGAGCTCTTTGTCGCATTGAATTGCACGCGTGGATGTTTACATCTCCCACCCTCGTTCCTATAGATATGGACCGAAAGGAAAAAGACTTCTTCTCGCGCTGTGTAGTCTTTTCTTGATTCTCTCGGAATGAATTATTGCTGGCCACTGTCACGTACGCGTGACTTTCTTAGCCAAACGTTCACGCCGCGCGGTTTACTATACATGCAATAGTGTTGTTTAAACAATTATTTTGTTGTTTAAACAAATTGTGTAAGAATTGGGTTCTTGGCCGTGTTAACACCGGACACGGATTTTACGGCCGAAAAGAACATAAAATATTACGGTTTTTAATTTGTTTCAACAATTTTTGTTTAAACAAATTATTTAAAAAAATTGTTAATGCATTTTGTCACGAGAATGCATATCTGAATCACGCGTTATCATTGTGTAAGAGTGGATCGCCAATTTCTATGAAACTATTTCATTTATTGCTCCAAGAGTCATACGTCGTAATACCACAGATTTGCGACTCGGCGGTATCGCGTCGTACGACTCTTGAAACGTGAATTTAGCCCAGACACGAACCCCAATTTACCGGCAATTACAGTCTGACTTCCTACGTTTCCAATACGTAACGTAGAAGCTTGTGCTTCTCGCAAATGAAAATCAACAGCGTAAACAACATGTGTATTGTCGATTTTTTTCATAAATCGACAAAAAATTTCAAAAATGAAATTCCTTTATCGCCAAGCGTGGAGCGACGCCATGTTGAATCGTCACCAGCGATATTCTTCGCAACATGGCGTCGCTCCACGCTTGGTGATAAATGAATTCTATTTTTGAAAATTTTTGTCGATTTATGGAAAAAATCGACAATACACATGTTGTTTACGCTGTTGATTTTCATTTGCGAGAAGCACAAGCTTCTACGTTACGTATTGGAAACGTAGGAAGTCAGACTGTAATTGCCGGTAAATTGGGGTTCGTGTCTAGACTAAATTCACGTTTAAAGAGTCGTACGACGGGATACCACAGACTCGCGACACGGCGGTATCACGTCGTACGACTCTTGGAGAAAGAAATGGAATAATTTAACACAAATTAGCTATGCTTTGTTATAATGAAAATGTGTTTAATTTGTTTAAACAAATATTTTTTATGCAAATAGGGGAAAAAATGAGCTCTTGGCCGTGCTGAGATCGGACATGGATTTTACGGGAAAATGTCCAAAAAATTAATATTTTTAAATTTAAACAATTACTGTTTAAACAAATTACCGAAAACATATTTTCCTTCGTTTTTGGTCGATTATTTTGATTGCCACGGTATCCGAGTTGATATATTCAATACGTGGAATTTTTTTACGATTGATTATAAATTCAACGAAGGAATATATGTTGACAAAACTGAAGATTAGTCGATAAAGTATACTATTGACTACATGAGTCATGCTACTTTGTAATCCGATACAGTTGGTAAGGAACTGTTAGGAGTTCTTTCAAAGATTCAACAAAGAACTTCTTTGTTTTATTGAACTCCACGTGTAGATGTTTACAGCATCTCCCACCCTCGTTCCTACAGATATGGAGCGAGAGGAAAAAGACTTCTTTATTCTCGTGCAGTGCAGTCTTTTCTTGATTCTCTTTGAGTCAAGTATTGTAAGGACGTCATCCAGAATTCAAAGAAGGGAACTTTTTTCAAAACGCTACACATTGACCGAATTTGCTACGTACATGGAAAACGGAAACAGCGACATCTGTGCCAATTTCGTTGTACTAAAATTTTGTTGGTCGATAATCTTTTCAATGAAAGCGGGTTACCACGCACGAGGAATTACAGTCTGACTTCCTGTCAGCTTGTTTCTAACCGGAAACAGATAATTAGGGTTTTGTCCTCTTCTATCACAGCTAAGGAATGTGCGTATTATTCGTTATTTTCAATATATGCTGTGAATATTATTTTCCAATGCGGGGAACATCGCAGGTGACGACTCAACATGGCGTCGCTTACGCTTGGCGATAAAGAAGATTAAATTTTCGAAACTTTTTATTCGATTTATGGAAAAAATCTACCATACGCACATTCTTTACGCTATTAATTTTCATTTGGGAGAAGCGCAAGCAATTGCGGTTCTTATTGGAGACGTAAACAGTCAGACTGTAATTGTCGGTAAATCGGGGTTCGTGTCTGGGCTAACACTATATAGGACGCGACTTTAACAGAGTCTTAATTCTCTTTAATTTGACATCTTGCTGAGCTCCATACGATAATTGGCCGCGGAGCTATCGTTGATCAAAGCAAAAAAGTCATTTTTGACTTTGATGATCGATAACTCCGAAAATAATGATCGTGCAAAGAATCGAAAAAAAGTTTTGAAAACTGCAAAACATCCTTTCTAAGACGTCATTAATTTTTTTTTATGAAAAAATTTTTTTCGATATGATAATGTTATCTGAAAAAAGGTTAAAAAATTAAAAATTTAAGGATACTTGGATATTTTAGTATAACTTTGGATATAATGGATAATCGAAGGATATCGTCGGTAATTTTTTAACTTCAAAGTACCAAAAGAAAACCCTCAGAGTTTCAAAGCGCTACGATTTTTTTTCTTAGTGCCCCTAAAGTCTAAATTTAACGTTTTTGCCGAAAATCACCATAACGAACAAATTTTCAATTTTTATTCATTTTTTCGACTTTCAAGTGATCTTTTCGGCAATAATGCGTATTTTCTTTATTCAAAAACTTCAATTATTGAGAAAAAATGGAAAAAAAAATTTTTTGAATAAATGAAAAAAAATTTTGTTTCATTTTTTCTCGATAATTCAATTTTCTTTATGTCTTTGAGTAAAGAAAATACGTATTATTGCCGAAAAGATCATTTTAGAGTTGAAAAAATGAAAAAAAATTGGAAATTTGTTCGTTATGGTGATTTTCGGCAAAAAGGTTAAATTTAGGCTTTAGGGGCACTAAGAAAAAAAAATCGCAGCGCTTTGGAACTCTGAGGGTTTTCTTTTGTTACTTTGAGGTTAAAAAATTACCGATGATATCCTTCGTTTATCCATTATATCCAAAGTTATATTAAAATATCCAAATATCCTTAAATTAAAAATTTTTTAACCTTTTTTCAGATAAGATTATCACATCGAAAACAATTTTTTCATTAAAAAAAATTAATGACGTCTTAGAAAGGATGTTTCACAGTTTTCAAAACTTTTTTTCGATTCCTTGCACGATCATTAACCTTTTAACGCCGGGAAAAAGTGTAAAATCAATTTTTGATAAAACACATAGATTTGCAGAAAAAAAACATTATTTATCTTCAGTCAACTACCCATATATGTGGCACATGTAAGGTAGCCGATATATCGGCCATCCCCGGCGTAAAAAGGTTAATTTCGGAGTTATCGATCATCAAAGTCAAAAATGACTTTTTTGCTTTGATCAACGATAGCTCCGCGGCCAATTATCGTATGGAGCTCAGCAAGATGTCAAATTAAAGAGAATTAAATTCTCTAAAAAAGTATGGTAGTGGCGTAAACAAAAAAAATTTTTTGAAGACCGTACACCATTTTGAAGATGACAAAAAATTTGAAAAATTTTTTTTCCGTTGGCTTTCTCACGATCACTCGTGAACCGCTCATACTAAAAAAATTTACTGCTCAGATTCAACAACTAGAGACTTGAGGCTACAATTTCCTTTTTTTAAATTTATTATACGGCCATTATTCTCTGAGTTATCCCTTGTTGAAAATCACCCAAAAATTTGGAATTTTTTTAATATCCTTTAATTTTTGCGAGTAGTGTATATATACAGGGTGTCCGGCATAAGGTGTCGATGCCGAAAGGTGGTGATAGGGGGTGAAAAATGGAGACGAAAAGTCCAATACCATTTTTCAAAATTCGGATTAATTATCGAGTTATTAATTAAAACGTTCGACCAATCAGAACGCCGAAGAGGCGGTACCAAAATTTTAGACCCGGCCTTACTTGCCGGCGTGACGTTAAACAATAATAAGTAGTTGAAATAAAAATAAAAGACGTAAGACGGTAAATCAAAACATTCTAATTCTAACATCTGTTATTGTTTTTATTTCTACCACTACACACTACATGGTCTGTAATGTATTGTCGTTGGACAACAAAGTAGTAGTAGTAGTAGTAGTACTTATTACTACTACTGTGAAGAAAGAAATAATACATAACAAATAAAATCGCGAAAATCAAAAGCTTGAAATTCTTATTTGTATTATTTTTTTTATTCTTACCACTACCAGTACCGCTATTATTATGATTATTTTTAATAGTATTGATGATGACAATTACAATGATAATGATAATGATAATGATAATAATTATGATGATGGTGGCGACGATGACAATGACAATAATAATGATAATGATAATAATGATAATAATAATAGTGATAATGATAATGATAATAATAATAATAGTAATAATATTATTAAAAATAATCATAATAATAGCGGTACTGGTAGTGGTAAGAATAAAAAAAATAATACAAATAAGAATTTCAAGCTTTTGATTTTCGCGATTTTATTTGTTATGTATTATTTCTTTCTTCACAGTAGTAGTAGTAAGTACTACTACTACTACTACTTTGTTGTCCAACGACAATACATTACAGACTATGTAGTGTGTAGTGGTAGAAATAAAAACAATAACAGATGTTAGAATTAGAATGTTTTGATGTACCGTCTTACTTCTTTTATTTTTATTTCAACTACTTATTATTGTTTAACGTCACGCCGGCAAGTAAGGCCGGGTCTAAAATTTTGGTACCGCCTCTTCGGCGTTCTGATTGGTCGAACGTTTTAATTAATAACTCGATAATTAATCCGAATTTTGAAAAATGGTATTGGACTTTTCGTCTCCATTTTTCACCCCCTATCACCACCTTTCGGCATCGACACCTTATGCCGGACACCCTGTATATATGCGCGCCTTTTTCGTACTTGCATACACACATTATTAGTAAGCTTATACAGGGTGATTCAGAATGTTCGCGAATCCTTTTACAGGCATATTCTTCGTGGAAAAATAAGGGACACGTATTTTTGCATTTTGTCCAACGATAAGTAGTTTCCGAGATAATTAATGTTAAAGTTGACCAATAACAGGACAGTTCGAAGTCAGAATCAGGAGCGTAGCATATCCGAGAAAAAATGCTCCCGATTCCGGGCCAAATTCATTGCATACCTACATCATCTGTAATGTAATAACACCGAAAAGTTCGTTTCAAAACATAAGATAGTCTGTGTTTAGAGTTTTATTTTGCTACAACTATCTTCCTATTTTATCGACGGTAGGTGTCGAAGTTTCAAATTCTTCTCGCAATTAAAGCATACGATTAACAAGTATAATTTCAGAGACAGAGCAAGATAATTTTAAAAGATATCACAAAATGTTTATTCATTGGATGGACATTGCAGTAGCGATAAAGATCGTATACGGCGTCAACAGATTCACTAAGCTGAATTTGTTGTTTGCTCGCATAAAAGCAGCGTTGTATAAAAAAGCCGGTAATATTTGGGAAATCAAGATCGTACCCCAAATATTACCCGCCAATACAAGCTTACGATCTGTAAGGAAATATTTGCCCAAAGTACATGCAATGTTTTTGCGACATTTTGAGGAGATGAAGGAGTTCCTCAAGCAACAGCCGTGAATCCGATGGATTAATCGGCCCTTTTCAGGGCCACAAAATCATACTAAAACATAAGAAAATCCATACGTTTTTTACGCTGTTTTAAACAGCAGTATTTTTTTAAAGGTTGAAAACTAACGACGTTTGTATGATTTTCGTAGGAATAGATTTTTAAAGGGATTGAATACATTTGGGTTTTGAGAAATTAAACATTTCTTGCTCTCCTGCAAGGAGACGAATTTTTTATGGAAAACTGAGATTCGTTTCACTTACAATTCGGGGTACTTTCTAGTCAAAAAAGAAACATTTATCCCTTTTCCATGCTGTAGCATTTTTTTGGAAGCTTGAAAATGCACCGGAAGACAGCGTAAAAGACGTATGGATTTTCTTATGTTTTAGTATGATTTTGTGGCCCTGAAAAGGGCCGATTAATGCATCGGATTCACGGCTGTTGTTTGAGTAACTCCTTCATCTCCTCAAAGTGTCGCAAAAACATTGCATGTACTTTGGGCACATGTTTCCTCACAGATCGTATGCTTGTATTGCCGGGTAATATTTGGGGTACGATCTTGACTTCCCAAATATTACCGACTTTTTTATACGACGCTGCTTTTATGCGAGCAAACAACAAATTCAGCTTAGTGAATCTGTTGACGCCGTATACGATCTTTATCGCTACCGCAATGTCCATCCAATGATTAAACATTTTGTGATACCGATTAAAATTATCATGTTCTGTCTCTGAAATTATTCTTTTTGATCGTATGCTTTAATTGCGAGAAGAATTTGAAACTTCGACACCTACCGTCGATAAAATAGGAAGATGGTTGTAACAGAATAAAATTTTAAACACAGACTATCTTTTGTTTTGGAATGAACTTTTCGGTGGTATTACATTACAGATGATGTAGTGCAATGCCTGCTCGGGTCTCAACGGATGTGACGAGCCAGGAAGAGGCTCGTGGTCTTAACTTCCGTATGAGTCTGGAGGGAGAGGACCCCACCCTAGGGCTCCATACAACTGCACGCTGCAGTTGCGGCGGAACCACGGCCGCCGGGCTTTACTCCCCTCCGAGACTCCTCCCGAGCGATGTCCAAAAGACGCGGCCAATTCCTGCTACCGTGAAGCGGTTGCACTATTTATCCCTAAACCTTCACCGGGCTAACTCAGCTCAGGGCACGTTCGTGGGTTCTCGGGTAGCGAATAAAGAATAAATAGCGACAAAGTAGTGGTAAGACTATAGACGATATAAATCTATATATATTTTAATACTAAAGAATTCGAGAAATAATAACATTTCTTGGTGCAACGAATCTCTATTAATAGCTAACATACTATCGTGACCCACTCGCTACGAATCGCATCATCACAAATCATCGACTCTCATTCGTCGTATACAATAACGGACCCTCTCATACTACGCTCTTACAATCAGTTCGAATCCTTGACGGCTAGCAGCTGATCTATATGTAATGACGTCAGCATAGAGATTTTAACATTCCTATTATACCCAAGAAAGTCTATTTGTTTACTTATCGGCTGACGACTGATCCAAGCACGCGCTATCTTCCTTTGGAATATTGATGTCTCCTTCCGACGCACGCAAATTAGGCTGGCTCTCGTCGTCCTCTTCTCACTCCTGGGTTCTCCTACTGATGACGTCACCTCCTTCGTTGCTGGACCCTCTCTTTATCACGTCGGGAGGCCTCGGCTCCCGCCGGCGTCCATGCATCAACGGATACAGTTGAGTAAGAGGAAGAGGAAACGGAAACCCTGCGTGTTCCGTCCCCTGATGCACTCAGACTCGGCCCTGTTCGACCTAAGCTGCCGATCGGGATGAGCGCCGCAATTGCAGTTGGGTAATTCCTGACGGAATTCTTTTGGCCTTGAAGTCTGCACTATGCACTCTCCACTCCAAGTTATTCTGGGAGAGTCCTTCAAGGAGTGGATTCTGGATAGACCACCCGCAGGTATCTCCAACTAAGGTCCAGAATTCACTCTGCACTTCAACTGTTCGTGTCACTCATCCTCCACCTTCCCTAAGTGGCCTGATTGTCCTCGGAGTCTTTTATGCCCTCGATTATGATTAGGATAGGCGGCTCTTCCTTCCCAACTTAACACGAAATACCATCCAGCAGTAAGTTAGTCTAATTTTGTTATAACATGTTTAATTGTCTTGGTCCACCGGTGACCGAGATGCACACTAATTATGGGGTTTCGCGATACGCGAAGCGACAATTCACACCATAGGTCGTAATTCGTATAGGACCGAAAACCGTGCGCAATCTTAATCGAGGAAAGTCTTACGCGCAAGAATATTAATTCAATCGCGAACTAAATCGGACGAGAGCTAACTTGAACAAAAACTTAGGAGAAAGAGAGCGAGTCCTGGAGGGGGGGGGGGCTCGCTTATTTAAAGCCGCGGCCTCATCGAACATTCGAGGGGCTCGCGGGTTTTGCGTTCCTTGATTATTGGGCTCGGGTGAACAGCCGGATAGTTTTTCATGATCTTTCTACGAGTTTCCATGAGTCGTAGCTCTCACGGAAATGCAGGTGCATCGGGCTCCTTCCGGCCACTTTCCTATTTCGCGAGGAGCTCCAATTTGATATTCTTCCCAATTTCCTCGCGCAATTAGGGAAGTGCATATTGCACCTCATCGGTTTCGACTTTTGTTCCCACCCTAGCTCGTGATCCGTATACAATGACTTTTGCTCCGCCTGATCCCCTTCTCGACTCTAGGTACCTCCCGCGTTGAGGACATTGAACCTCATTCAATGGACTACACGTGGCATTTCTTTTGCCGATTTTCTTAGCCGAAGGCTAAGAAAATTCTAGTCGATTCTACTTTGATGATTTTCCAGGGGTGACGCAGCCTTCGCAAAACTGCCTCGTCACAGTAGGTATGCAATGAATCTGGCCCGGAATCGGGATCATTTTTTCTCGGATATGCTACGCTCCTGATTCTGACTTAGAACTGTCCTGTTATTGGTCAACTTTAACATTAATTATCTCGGAAACTACTTATCGTAGGACAAAATGCAAAAATACGTGTCCCTTATTTTTCCACGAAAAATATGCCTGTAAAAGGATACGCGAACATTCTGAATCACCCTGTATAAAGGCTATGAAAGAAATTCACAAATCATATGAAGTGGAGAGTACTAAGTACTTTTGTGAACTTTTGGTCCAATATAATTACTTCGTATTGACAAAATGGAAAAAAACGAACTTGTCTAACGTTATCGGATTTAACAACTTTATCTGGCCGAAGTTTTTCAAAATTCGTATGGATATAATGGAAAATTTGAGCTTGTCTATTGTCGGATTTAACCACTTTGTTTGGCTGAAGATTTTCAAAATGTACCACAAATCTATGTTCAGTAGTAATATTTTTTAGACGACACACTGATCAGATGTGCTTTTTATAGAGATACTACTTTTCATACATAAACTTGTCTCGATTTTTTGCTCCAGAGGTGTTTTTTCAATTCAAACATCAGTAAAAACTATACATATCCAAGTTGAAACACAATCTAAAATGATGCGCCGTAAAGTGTCCGATTTCCCGTGAAATGATCCTCACATCTGTACAAATAATGAAAATTCGCCATCTCAGCACCATCACCAAAGATCGAATATCGAATATTTGTAACTTCTTTATCGTAGTGACCTTTTTAAAATTTATCATCCTTTACTTGATGGCAGTGCGAGAAATTCCGATTGAATATGTGTCATTGTGATGTTTTTTGCAGTGAGAAACGAAACGTTTCTTCGCCCAAACGTGCTACTTTTCGTAGCGAAAGTGCTCAACATGCTATTCTTCGTTGCTGTAATCAAAAACATACTGCTTTTCGAGACCAAAATTAAAAAATGCTTTTTTTCGTGGCCGGAAAATCAAAAGTGCTATCTTCATAAGACAAATGAAACGTACTACTTTTCGTAACGCGCGTCGATATGTTGTTTCATCATGAAGTAAATTTTCTATTCCTGTTATGTATTTTTCTTTTTTTATTCTTACTGTAACATTAACTTTATCAGGTATTAAAAATATAATATTTGAATTTTCTTCCTGGAATTATTTTATTACATTACTTTTTTTACCCATTTATTACCTAAATGTCTAAATTTTATTTTATTTTTGCAATTTGCTATTTCATTAGCAATTGCTTTTCTAATTTTATTTTTAAATTCTGTCACGACTCCACAGACAAAAACAACAACAACAAAATTTATCTATTTGTTAATTTATTTATTTCTTAATTTTTTTATAAGTTCCTTTGAGAAACAAAAATATGGAGCGTGGACAAAAATTGAGAATTTAAATTGCTAACTCAAAAAAAATCTGAGTGTGCGACAAAGTTCCAAAGTTTTTTAAAGAAAATTCCTGCACCCACGTTAATTTTTCATTGGTGGAAAATTCTTAGAGGAGGAATTTCCCTTTTTGGACCATTGGTTAAAAATTGAAGGGTGATGGTACTCCTTCGACTAATGACAAAACTACTCGTCTACCCTAACTTTATCATAAACCTAGATTACGGTTTCCCTCTAAGTAAATCGAAGGTACAAATTGGTACCTTGTTTCGACCACTATCAATTTGTACCCCTTGTGGATTTAAGGGCTTAAGGCCCAAGAACTACGTGGTCGTTCTCACGCAGCACATTGTAGGAGTAGATAAGTCCTAAGGAAGGTATCGGCCAAGCTCCCTCTTTTCTTTGTGTTGGAAAACCTTATTCAAAGTGCGCATGATACGTCATCGTATATTCTACGATGTTCAGGCCCTTCCGGCCCGAGCCTGCGCACATCGCACTGCATTCCGTACGTTGCGTTCGAGACCGTCCGCGTGGCAACTTCGCTTATCATCAATGTTACATTACTTTATTATATATACATATTCAATGAAAGCATTCGTTAGAGTTTTAATGTCCTCGCTTCCCAATCCTAATCAAACACTTGGAAAATAGAAATTGATAAGGAAATGGTAGGATGAATTTGTCTGTCGGTGCCTTGAAAATGTTTCTGATACTTATTTAGGAAACGTCTTCAAGTTCCTCAACCGGACAGCTCTAATGATCGATATAATTTTTATCATACGAAAATCTGTATATGATTCGTTCACTTGACTATTTTCCTAAAATTTTGATTGGGAAGAAAAATGATTTCGAACCTTGAGAAATGTTAATAATGACTCAGGTATACGTATAAAACTCTGGGAATCTATAGAGTTTCTAAAAAAATTTTATAAAATGGAAGCGCTGGGCCGTAACAATTCGTCGCTAAAATTATCAACTGTTTTTTTCGATACTTCCAATAATTTCATAAACTGGTAAATATTTGTTACGTCAGACATCAAAATTTAAAATAATTATTTCAAATAGCAAATTGAAACGAGTTGCCTGCAATGAGCAACCGTCTCTTTTGAGCTTTGCAACGATACGAATATCGTTGGAAAGCTCAAGTTTCCTGGCTCAAAAAAAAAGAAGAATCTCAAAAAAAAAAGAAAAAGAAATAACTCTAATTTGGGCGCCAGTCGGTTTTTCACGAAACCGACAAAACGACTCAACAAAAAAAAAACTTACTCTAGCCCTAGCTCTCGGTAGAGGGGCGCGTTCGTCCAACTTTCCCTGAAAATCGCAACAAAAGAAAAGGACGACACAACACAAAAAGAAAATCAAACGCGAGAGAGAAAAGAAAGAAAATAAGTCACACCAAAAAAAAGAAATCGTCTTTTAATACTAAAAAGAAATAAATAAATCGCCAAAAGCCAAAAGAACAAAAAAAAAAAAAGATCGCTCTCTCTCTCTCTCACTCACTACTCAAAAAAAAAAGGAAAATACAATATCGCTATCACAAAAAAAAGGCCGCTACACTAAGGGAGGAAATCTCCACTCACCAACGCAAGAAAATCGCGGATCACTAATAGTAACAAAACGCTAATGACAATTTGCTTCGGATACAGGATCGCAAGTGAGGGATCGTTCCTTCGCAAACTTCCTCGATCCCTCAAATCTCCAGGTGACGTCACATCAGCGACGTGACCGATAACGCCATCGACCTAGCGCTAGATCACTCGATCTTTCGCTAGATAAGCCGCTAAGATCGGTAATCGCTATGATGGTCAAGTAGAGCGATATTTAGAGCGCTCTACTTTGGCACTATTATCCTTCGCAGGAGGCGCTATGGCCTAACGCTAGAGTCCTTTAATAGGCGAAAAAGCAGGCGGAAAAGAGCGATGATGCGCGCTCTAATCTTTTCCAAAATCCCATGGTAGGCGCTATCTTCAGGCGCAAAGATCTTCAATACGGGACTTTTCCGAGCGGGAATCTCATCCACTCTAAAGTCACCGTTCCCTCGATGCTTCCGCGATGCTTTTCTAGATCTCACAATTCACGATAAGATGGTATTGGTGAGTGTCGAGATCTTCCCTACGCAAGCTAAAAAAATAATGATCGCCACATTCACACGCACACTCACTCAAATGACGATCGCAATAATCTCGATAAATTCGATAATAAAATAGCCGCAACGATATCAAATTTCGAAAACGCAATAACAATGGACGCAATAATCAAATCTTAACTTTAATACAAGATAATATCGTGAAATTATTGGGAGTTACAATCCTCTCCCAAGACTTACCATCCTGTATATTCTCGCGACTCTAAAATAACTCAAATTTTGTAACGGGTAAAAGTTACCACGTTACAAAATTCAATATAGAAATTCCTCTTTCTCCAATCAACACGTTGCCAAGGTCTAACACCAAAGTACATTTTTTAACCTTCAGCGGGTACACTGGGTGAAATTTACCCGAACATTCTCTTCTATGTACTGTGACGTGGTATCTGGGAGGGTCGGGTGACCTCCACCACGTGCACGTCTAATCTTCCGTTGGGCGCCAGCCAGGGACGACCTGGCCGTGCCGGGTGCTGAAAAACTACGAAAAATGAAATTTGGAGACCGGAAAAATGAATAAAAACTCCCAGAATCTATTATAATATCACAAAACCGGACCTTTATTCCCGGCCGAATATCCCCAAAAGAAATAACAGCAAAAGAAATCGAAAATACTACTACTAATAACAATCTTAAATCTTAACACTAATTCCGATCCGGGAGAAATTTCGGCGAGCGAATTTCACTCGGCATCACAGAAAATGGCGGCCGGCACGCTGCCGGCTCTTTGCTTCTCTCTCGTAATCACACACTCTATCTCTCTCTCTCTCTCTCACTCACACCAAACCGGGAGGAACTCCCGGTGTCGCCAGGAAGTCTCCCGGGGCAACCGCTTTCCGGCCCGGACGCCCGGGACCGGAACAAATACACAAAAGAAAAAGAAACGAAAGGGGGCAGGAAACGCGCCCTGTCTCCTCCTGAACTCTGCCGGCCACACACCGGGCAAAGAATAAAACAAAAGAATGTAATATAACACAAAAAGAAAGACAGCGAGAAGCCTGAAGTCTTGCTCACGAACCTTTCTAACCTTGTTTCTAACCTTCAAATCCGCTCGTTCTCTTACGGCTCGATTTCTCTCCACAAAATCCTCAAAAAATAGCGAAAACGTCCTAATGGTGCGGCGGTGAACGCGAGAATGACTCGCTCTGCGGTTCTCCTCGGAGAGGGGGAAGATCGACCGCGGATCGCAGCGCTGGAGCCTCGCCGGTCCGTCCGGTGCTGCCCTCCGAACTAATCGTAGCTCCCTAGCCAGCGCGGGACGGTTTGAATCCGGTTTCTCCCGGCTGACGTATTCCCGGGCGTCGTCTCTTCCGGAAAGCCCGGGTCCGGTGTTACTCCTTCCTCCGGTGGGAGCAGGGATCGGGCCGGTGGTTTTCCCCGTCCTTAAGGGTGCGAGGAGGGTATCTCCCTCGGAGTGACAGCCGGAACTTCGAATGGCTTCCGTTGCCGCGCCGCAATATGGCCGTTCGTATTCCCGGCTTCAGTTCCCCCGTTGTTCTGCGGTCGATTCCCGATCGATACCTCGGTGGACTCATGGAAAAAGAACGATCGGCAGAAGTGACAGGGTAGAGGTTATGTGCGGTTGCCCAGGGGGTACGGAGGTGCCTTACCGGTCACCCGGGATTCGGATTCCCCGATTCCCGCGTTCGACGCCTTTACCGGTAGGACGTTACGTTATTTATTCTTTTACATGTGGATGGGGTTCGTAAAACCCCCATCACAGTACGTATATCTCCGGAGAGAGGAAAGGAGGGGGGCTGGGTATGGTGGGAAAAAATCCTTCTTACCTACCCTTACCCTTAGCGAGTGTGAGCTAGGTAGGGGCTGCTTCGACTGCTGAGCAGGAAAGTGTTAAAGTTTTTTTTCGGGTGAAATTCACCCAGTGTACCCTGTGCGTGACAAAGTGAGTATTTTATAAAAAATTAAATTATTTTAAATTTAAATTATTTATGTCTTTAAAATCTTTTACCACATACGGTGAAAGGCCAGAAGAGCAAGCTATTCAAGATGAATTACCAACAAACATATTAGATAAGTCGAAAGGTTGCCAGCTATGTCCAAGTTCGGCGGACAAGAAATGTAGCTTTTTTTGTCTACAATGTAAGAAGCCTATGTGTAAGGCGCATGTTGCGAAAATTTGCGTCCTGTGCCGGAAAAACAACGAGGAATGAGCTTAGACTACTATTTTTGTATCAACAATGTATTTCTTACACATAATTTTATTAGTATTTTTGTAATTTAATAAATAAATTCTTGAAAATTACTTTTTTTCGATTTTTTCACCTTTTATGCCATATAATAATTTTTTATTTAAACAAAAATTTATTTATTTATATAAAATTACTTAAAGTTACTTTCTAGCATAATAAAATGAGCTACAAAATCTTTTCAATAATTTTCAATTCAAATAAAGTGGTTAAAAGTAATATCTAAATATGAAAAATACGTTAAAAAAAATTGACTTTCAAACTTAAAAAAAATATACTTTTTGAAAGCAATCGCAAAACGACCTTCACAGCCTTAAAGTACAACTCTTGACCTTTTAAAAGACCACTTATAGAGTTAATTTATCTTTATTTTTTTACCATTATAGTAGTTTGAAGAAAAATAACTTTTTGGAAAAGTTCCTTTGTGTTTTTCAATATATAGAAAAACCTATATATTTTAGCGCATAATACATGACATATTCGTTTTTCTAAAATTTCGGAGATGGATTTTTAAAAAAATGTCTCTCTACGATAATTAGAAACCGAGATATCAGAAATTGAAAATCGCTTGGGCATTTTTCACCCAGTGTACCCCAACCGGGATTATCTGGAAGTCTACCCTCTGAGGGTTAATTAGAGTTTAACACCGCACATGAGATACAGTCAAGAGACTCTTACAATAGGCTAGTAAAGGATACCATGTGTTTTCTTATAGATACATGGTCTCTATAAAGTCACAAAAGTCATAAAAACAAACAAGCCCCCGCTACCTTACTATAGAAAATTTAGAGAAAGATATTTTTCTTTAGGAAAAGTAAAGTAAAAAAATAAAGTATAGATAGTGTCGCGACTCCAACGAAACAAAGACAACTAGAAAAATTTTTTATTTATTTCTTTACAAATTATTTATTAACAACGAGCATGTGGAGTTTAGATAAGGTTTGGTCCAGTTTCAGGTGCAGAGTGGGGTAGATATTAATCGATCCTAAACAAAACATGAGTATAAGGGGTTGAGAAAAGCCACAATTTAGATAAATAGGTACATGTACCATTTTTTTGAAAGAGGATGTAAGGTGAACTTTTTCTTTTTAAGTGGAACTAATCGTTGGGGAAAACAAGTTAATTATCATTTACAAAATCATTAATATTATTGTTAACTAAAAAGGTATATCTGTTAAGGGGGGAAATACATGTAGACGGTGAGAAAATAGTCAATTTTTATCATCTTTTTAAAGGAACAAAACGTTTAAAATTTTTGAAACTTTAGGTACACTTTATTACATAATTAAACTGTTTAAATAAATTTTTCCATTAAGGAATATTGTCAAATGGCGATGTTCTGTCGTGATCTCCCAGGAAGAATTTGGCGGCAGCTACCCGTTTGTAGCAGTCCCAACGACTTTAATATTCATCTGAAAAGTATGAATCAGAAATTTTTAGTATTTTAACATCCAGATGCTGAACTTATACGTAAGAAACATTAAAAAAATTAAAAATTACAAAAGTGGAACACTTGAGGAAAAAAACTGCAATTTTATGTAAATTTTTTTTTTGCAATAAAAAAGCAGTTCGAAAAGCGTTTTTCATAAACAAGTATGTATAAGTTCAAGGTAATATTGTTATTGAGTTGTGTGTACAATTTTAGCACGATCGGTGGACTCGTCTTTAATTAGCTATTCCAGGGCCATACAGTAGTCCCTTAGGTTCCCCATAAAGTTCATCCCTAATGAAACCCTTACATTTTATGAAAAAAAAATTGATTTTTTGAAGCTGCTACATGTATTTCCCCCCTTAAGTTATTCCCTTTTGCTATATTGAGTAAAAAATATCAATATATTCCATAATCCTGGGTTTAAATTAGTTACTGAAATGAATTATTACTATAAAAACTGAATTGGTTGACAGGTAGTAAATTTCTTCTTTGCATTGTTTATTGACAACGAAAAGAAAGGTTTTGAAATTATATGACTGCGGTTTGGGATCATAAACAAAACTAATCCTTGTTAGTACCTTAAAATCATTTTTTTATTTAGTTCAGGGTGAGCCTCTCTTAGAAGGTAATCTAATTAAGGGGTATTTATACGAAATTTATGGCGGGTAACAAACTCTTAATTGCCATAATTGATATAATCCGATTTTCTATGCACACAGAGTTAGTTTGAGCGGGGTATTCGGGGGAATAACATTGAACGAAATCACAGTCATATTTTGAAAAATATAAACGTGAAGGTGTCGACCTTTTCTTACTCATAATCTAATTATTTGAACATTTTTAAAGTTTGGGATTAAGTAAATAGTGTGAATGTAGTAAGAACTCACTTTTGACGAGGAGAACAGAAAAAACGTAAAATTATCCCAAATGGTGTGGATAGCAGTAGAAGTTAATGGTGTCCAAATGAAGAAATAACTCCGGAACGGGTTGAACAATCCATAATATCCAAAGAGGAAATATGATAAACAAACCAATAGTTAAGTTTTAATGTTTATTTTAAATCAAATTTCACAAATTTCGTAATCATAATAACACAGGTTCTTGGTTGTTGTTTTTTATTTAGTATATTTTTTTTGTCGACCTTTAACTGAACTGCACACAAAAAACTTTAAATTGAAACTGCCGCTAAACTGAATTGAACTAATCTCGTAAAAAAAATTGGAAAATTATTTTTTTGTAAATGTCGGAATGTTTTTCTTTTAAATTGAAATGAACCTCTTGTGAATAAACGTTTTTAAGACTGAATAATTTTTGTGAACGACTGTTTTGAAATTGAACACCGTGTTTTTGAAGAACTGACAGTGAGTAACCTTTTTGTGAATACAAACACTTTAATGCCTTTTTAAAACTGTATAACCTTTTTCTGAAAAGAAGTTTTCTTTAAACTGCACTTTCTCTGTAAATTACTGTTTTTTTTAACTGAAACACACTTTTTTTTAAGACTGAGTAACTTTTAGACGGAATATGTTAATGCCTTTTTAACGACTGTATAATATAACATTTTTTTTACTGATTTCCAGAGTTTTTAATTAGAGTTCCTCCACCCATGATTTTAGAATTTAGAACGTGTTGGTTTTTCATTGGTGAAAATTGACAAAATTATTCGTCTAGCTTAACCTTATCGCTAACCTAGATTATGGTTTCCCTCTGAGTAAATCGAAGGTACAAATTGATACTTTGTTTCGGGTGTTATCAATATTACACGTTGTATATTTAAGGGCTTAAGGCCCAAGAACTACGTCGTCGTTCTCTCGCAACAAATTGTAGGAGTAGATAAGTTTAAAGAAAGGTGTCGGCACGCTTCCTCTTTTCTTAGAAAATAGGAATTTGATAAGAAGATGGTAGAATGAAATTTGTTTGCTGGTTTCTTGAAAATGTTTTCGGTATTCATTTAGGTAATATCTTTAAGTTCCTCAACCGGACAGCTCTAAGATTGATTGGATTTTTATCGCATGAAAATTTGTTCACCTTTATAAATAATTGGATCACTCTATCGTTTTCCTGGAATTTTGGTTGGAGAGAATACTGATTTGAAACCCTGAGAAATGCTAATATTTACTCAGGTGGAGATCTAAACTTCTGAGAAATGGACAATTTGTAAAGTTTGTGACGTGGCGTTTTGCCTACCACGCCACAAAGGTATTTTTGAAACAAACCCGTCAAGAAGAGATGTCAATTAGTTTGGATCCATATGTATCTTAACTACGGAATTATGCCAAGGGCTAGATCCCTTAGATTAAGGTTAGATTAAGTCTAAATATAAGATAGTTCTGAGAGGCGCACGAGGGGGAAAGCAAGGGATGAGATGGGCCAAAAGTATTGTTCGGAGATTTACCGAGCGTTAGGGCACTCACCATTGAGAGGACCGATATCGATCAACGCGGGACATCTGTTGGATCTTCGGGGAGATTCGAGATCCGTGGGACTACGGGATACAAATTCCCACCAAGTGGCAGCACCTCCCGACCACTACCAACCGGGAACGGGAATGCTTATGCGTAGCCACGCTCCAAAGGAAGAAGGTGAAGATGGACTTCACTTCTCCTGTGGGCGGCATCTCGCTAGGACGCTCTTGTGGTGACTTTCCCAGAGAAACGTACTAAGGCTTGCTTCTCAGCGGATATTTTGGCGAGTCAGAATTGAGGGATTTTCCTTGGAGTTGGCTTTTCGTTTGGTGGGTGCCCGCGGGCTTCTTTGGTTAATGAACTTTTCTCTTTGCCTTCGATTTAGTAGGAAAGAGAAAAAGCTACGCTGCGCTTTAGGGAAATTGGTTCGGTCGGTTGGGTGGAAACCACGGTATCCACGCGACCGTTACAGCCACCATCTTGGTTTCGGTGCCTGGGTGGCTTACGAACCCAGATTGATCCCGTACGTTTTCGGATTCGGCTTCCCCCCCAAAGTCAAATTAGCTATAAGGAATTAGTCTACTAATTTTAGCGATATTTATTGGGCCCTTGGTTTCTTTTTCTTTTTTTTTTTGGTTTCGCTACGTAGTTTTTAGTTGGGTCCATTTGGGGGCCACATGGCGAAACAAGGCCAAGATTATTCAGGAGATTTTCCTTGATAGTATTATTGTTGCTATTAATATTTAAATGTCTTTGAACGCCTTTCATTTCATTTATATTTGTGGCATTCGGATTGACCCTCTTTGATTTTCTTGTTGGTTTCGCCACCTAATTTTGGGCGGATCCACTTGGGACCACGTGGCGAAACCGGGGCCAGTCATTACAGGGGTTATTTCCCGAGAGTTATTCTTCTTATTCTTCTTTTTTATCTTTTTTTTTTCTTTTGTATATTAAAGTTTATATCGTTCAGAATTGTGTTTTATTCATTTGGGGGATTTCCCTGCGGGTGAGCCCTTCCTTTTCAGGTTAGATCGGCAGTTGGTGGAATCGTGGCGAGACCTTCACGTTCCGGAGATAAGAGTGGGTCGATTTTGGAGCTTTTGGTCACTTCGGAAAGTCCTTTGGGACTTTTAGAAGGTCAAAAAGTCCCCGGCGCGCTTCTGGCTTTTGATATCTCGGGTAAAGGGTGTCAGTTTGTGCCGGGAAGCCGATCCCGAGGTTCCCCGGTTACAAGTTTCATAAAAATTTCTTGTAAAATTTTGAGTTCGTTACGCTGGGCCATAACAATAGCATAGACAGTAGAAGAATAAAAATAGTAAATTAGACAAAGAGAACCAAAATGCGAACTCTATTTGAAAAGAAGAGAGCGCTAGTTAATAAAGACCGGCAATATTTAAAATATATTTAGTTCTAAGGGATAGAAGACTATTTTCGCCATTTTATCCAACCTGGAAGCACTGCATTTTGCTTGTTTATTCTCCGACTTTCTGAAAGAGCATTTGGATTTAAAAATATGTGAAATTTTAAAATTAAAATTCAACTTTGGTAAAAGTGTAAACTAGTTGAGCTTATTGCGCGGGTTATCTTGCCTGCTAAAACTAAAATCCCATTTAAAGATCAAGAAGATGGAATCTGGCAACTTAGAACTTTTCCTTCTCGATATTTTTAATTGGAACCTGGTTTTGAAACTTCTTCCTAAGAATTTGATGGAACACTGGAATCTGGTTTTCTATCAGGTTAACCCCTCGGATAACAGGTATTTTACGTTTCATTCTTTAATAGTGGGAAAAAGTTTCGGTAGACGTTTGAAATTAAATGCAGAGATTACTATCTTAAAAAAGTCTAATCAGGTGCCAAAAATCTCAGACATCCTAGCCCTCTAGCGGGAGTTCTCCCGCTAGAGGACTAGGGGAGAAGTTCGCTGTGTTAGAGGCTCCTCTATTTTTCTTGTTTTTCACTTATTTATACTAAAGTGAATACCAGTTTGAGTGCTGATCTAGTGTAGTATGTGCATAGTTCATCGCATAACTCATTGAGCTGCATTCAGTGCATGGTGAGTCTTTATCATAAATCGTGCTTGTTGTTGTCGTACGAATAGGTGACAGTTCTCCCAACGACCATTTCGTGACGTCACAACGCTCTAATCGGTTAGATCGGTCAGTTCGTTAAGTTACCGAGAACTCTCGGTGCTCCGGGAATGTCGGCGAATACTCGTTCACGCCTTGGAAGTGGCAGCGGCAAGAGGGATCGCGTCACAGTTCCTTCTACCACTGCCACCACTTCCAATTCCCCTTCCATACTGAGAGCTACGGCGATCACCTCTTCTCCGTCTACTTTTACAGCTCTCTCCTTCTTACCAGCTGACAATGATACGTCAGACTGCTTGCCTATTTCAAACGGCCAGATAAAAGAAATGAGGGAGAAGCTGTTGAGGCACGACATTTTATTTAATAAATATTTAGCCGTTTCTACTGAATCTGTCGACAACAAAACCCTTCTCAGTGAATTGTTTTTGGCGTATCAGACGGCATTTAATTCTCTTGTGACGGGCTATTCTACGCTTGCTCAAAAAAATGTCACGATTGAGCAGTTTTCCAAAAGTGTCATTAAAACTAATGCAGGGCTGATCCGTAACTGCGTAGGCAGTGTTAAGGACGTCATTGATACCATACCGGAAGTGGTATCCAACTCGGTACAGGCGTCTAACGTCCCAAACACTACCCCCTCCTTCTCCGAAGTTCTTAAAACTTCCAAGGTTCACATACCCAAAGGCCCAATCGTTGAAATCTCAAAGACGAAGGATTTCATAATAGCACCCAAATCAGCATCTGACGAGACTCTTAACTCGGTCCCTAAAGTCAGGGAAGCTCTCATCAAAACTGTAAAGCCTTGTGAGGTTGGTTTAAAAGTTGAAAGACTTTCGAGAACTGGAAAAAACAGCGTCCGGGTTGAAGCAAAGGCAGTCGATATAAAAAAGCTTAGGACTCTCCCTTCTCTTGCCCAAGCTGGTCTGGTGGTCAGAGATGACTTTAAATACAATCCCAGGCTACTGGTCTCGGGTGTACCCTCGAATCTATCCAAAGAGGAAATTAGGGAAGATCTTATCGACTACAACCTAAATGGAATTAACAATCCGGACATCAAAATCATTTACGTTTTTCCAGCAAAACCAAACCGAACTACCACTAGATGCGTAATTGAAGTCCCTCCAGAAGTTCGTCTCTCTCTTATCAGGTGCGCAACTAAGTTCCCGGGTTTCACAAGAGATTGCGCTAGCGTCACGTGTAGTCGTAATACATGCGTGAATTTGAATTGGTTTTATATTATAAACATCTCCAAACAATTACCAATTATAATACTAAAAAATATTGCTACGCAAAAGTTTATTTCTAACAATAACAATGTCGAGTTTTGTGCCAAATAAACAGCATTTGCGGGAAGTTTTGCTTTTTTATTTTAACTTGAAAAACACTGCTGCTGAAGTACGTCGTTTTCTTGAGAAAGCCTACAGCGAACATGCACCATCGAAAACTACTTGCGAGGATTGGTTTAAACGCTTGAAAAGTGGCGATTTCGATATTAAAGACAAGGAGCGCTCCGGAAGACCAAAAACAATGGAGGACGCCGATCTGCAAGTGTTATTGGATGAAGATGATACGCAAACACAAGATCAACTTGCGGAAGCATTAAATGTTACTCGCCAATGTATCAGCAATGGGACCTACTACCGCACCCGCCCTATTCAGCAGACCTAGCGCCTTCAGATTACCATTTGTTCCGATCGATGGCGCATGGTTTGGCAGGGGTGCATTTAAAAAACTTTGAAGAAGTTAAAAATTGGTTGGATGAATGGTTTCACTCAAAAGACACGTTGTTTTATCGTCGCGGTATTCATGTATTGCCAGATAAATGGCAAAAGTGTATAGCTAGTGATGGCCGATATTTTGAATAAACCATTTTTTGTATTATTTTTGAAATTTCAATTTTTATTTGATCGAAAAAAACCCGGGAACTTAGTTGCGCACCTGATAAAAAGGATGAACGAATCTATTTAAGATTCACTTCATGCACTTTCCTGGACCACACAAAGGTGACTCAATGCTTTAAATGTCTTAACTTCGGGCATATTGCATCGGACTGTCGGTCTACCCCTCATTGTGGTCACTGCTCAGGTGACCATGAAAGGAAAGATTGCAACAAAGTAGAGAGTACGCTAACTTGCTACAATTGCAAAATCTCTAAACTGTCTGATGTGTCTCACTCCGCGTTCGATGGAGAGAAGTGCCCTCTTCTTAAAAAAAGGATAACTGAAAAGGTGAGGAAAACTAATTACGGATGAAGTCTCCGCCATCACTCGAAAATCTCCGTGTCTGTCATGTGAACTGTCAATCACTAATTGGACACATTGAAGATTTCAGGCTTCTTTTCACGAGTTCAGGATTCCATGCTATCTGTATGTCTGAAACATGGCTCACAGATGCTATTAACGATGATTTTGTCAGTCTCACAGGATACAGTCTGTTTCGCTGTGACAGAGTGGGTAAAAATGGAGGTGGTGTAGGTTTTTATCTTCATAACTCCATCAAAGCTAAAATCTTGGCTAACTCTGGTGGACTGTACTGCTACAAACCTGAATATATAATAGCAGAAATCATCACATCTGACTCGAACAAACTTCTCCTCGCCACAGTTTACCGACCTCCTCGACTAGGATCTCTACAAGAATTCGAAGACTGTCTACAAGACCTTTTTTCCTCGTACTCGAATCTTATTGTGATGGGTGACTTCAACGTAGACTTATGCCAATGCTCTCTGGATGCTCGACATCTGAAAAATTTCGCCGAAGCATCTAATCTGCACATTGTCTCCTTCGAACCCACTCACAATCTCAAGAACTCGAGTTCATGGATTGATCACTGTCTGGTAGACACTACAGACAAACTGAGGGAGTGGGGACAGCAGCCGGTGTCTCTGTCCTCACACGATCTCATTTTTGTAGAGTATAAATTTCCGGTAGAGAAATATCAAGAGAGAAACTTCAGCTGTCGTGATTTTCGAGAACTTTCCACCACTGATTTCCAAGTCGATCTGTTGAACCAAGACTGGGACGGTTTTTTCGCCACCACTGACATTAACGTCAAAGTAGAGATACTGAACGATCATCTGCATAGGTGCCTTGATTTACATGCCCCGTATCATACAGTAGCATCCAAAAGAAAACCCGCCCCTTGGTTAACACAGTACCTTAAGGATAAGATTCGGGAAAGAAACAGGATACACCGATCCTGGCGCAAATTTAAGACGACACACCTGTATAACTTATACAAGACACTTAGAAATGAGGTTAAAACTTTAATAAATACAGCTAGACAGAAATATTATGTTAAAGTATTTGGCAAATTAAACAATTCCAAAGAGGTTTTCACGGAACTGAGGAAGCTACACTTAATTAAAAGTAAAGCTACTCATAACAAACTTGCGGTCCCCATAGAATCTTTAGTCAACCATTTTTCGTCAGTGGGACAAAACAGCCGTCCCCATGGTGAACAGATCTTTATTGGAGACACTGGATACAGTGACGATAAATTCTTCTTTCGTGAGCCTTCGTTAAAGGACATTCAAACTGTCATAAACTCCTTCAAATCAAATGCTGTTGGAGTTGATGGGCTGAGTATATCAGAAATAAGAAGGGCCCTTCCTTCTCTAAATATATTTCTGCAACATCATATATCTTTTTCGCTCATCAACGGAGTTTTTCCCACTCTTTGGAAATCGGCATTGATCTGTCCTATACCCAAAACGAAGTGCCCTACCTCTTGCAACGACTATAGACCTATTTCGATCCTCTGTGCACTCTCTAAAATATTAGAAAAACTTGTAGCAGGTCAGGTTACTGAATTTCTTGATGGAAAAAGTCTGCAAGACACTTTTCAGTCAGCTTACAGAAAGTACCACAGCACTCAAACTGCCCTAATCAGAATCCTGGATGATATTAAGCTTGCCATAGATCACCAGATGGTAACGGTATTAGTCTTTTTCGATTTCTCAAAGGCTTTCGATAGAGTTGACCACTGCATCCTCATTCAGGAACTGAGGAAACTCAATCTTTCAAACTCAGCCCTGAAATGGTTCTGTTCCTACCTAACTGGTAGATCTCACGCTGTCAAAGATGTAGACGGTTCCTCTTCATCTTGGAAAACCCTCCTATCTGGAGTTCCTCAGGGATCGGTGCTTGGCCCCCTCCTTTTCTGTTTATATGTTTCAGGGATTAGCAGTCAAGTCAAGTACTCGAAGTACAATCTCTACGCGGATGACCTTCAGATCTACCTGGACACAGAACAGGCTAACTTAGAAGACACGATGTACAAACTCCGTGAGGACATCAACGCCATATGCAGCTGGAGCTCGAAAATTGGCCTTGTTCTCAACCACCAAAAAACCAAGGTCATGATTGCTGGTACGAGTAGAAGATTAAACTCCATCGACTTCTCAACTATACCTAAAGTGGTTGTCAATGGAGTCGAAATTCCGTTCTCCAACGAATGTGTGCATCTCGGAGTAACAATCACCAGGAATCTTTCGTGGGAAACTCATATCAGAAGCGTGTCCAAAAGAGCTTTTGGAATTCTGCACCAACTGAAGCTATCTAAGCACCTGCTACCTCTGGAACTTCGTACTCGGCTAATTACGACATTAGTATCTCCACACCTGGACTATTGCTGCGTAGCGTTATATGGAAACACCAAAAAGGATGACAAGACACTCGAAAGAGTGATGAACAGTTGCATCAGGTTCATTTTTGACCTCCGCAGAGATGAACACATAACGCCTTACCTAATAGAACTAGGCTGGCTCAGAATCGAAGAAAGGCGCCTATATTTTCTTGGAAATTTAACGTACTCTATTCTGAATAACAAGCAACCTAAATACTTGCATGATAAGTTCACTTATCGCAATCAGGTTGTCGGTAGAGACAGCAGACATGATCATTTAACATTATGGATACCTAAGTCTCGGACTGATATTTACCAGAACTCGTTCGTCAACTCGGCTAGCAAACTATGGAACTCTCTGCCAGTTAAAATTCGAAATGAAACATCCTTTCCGGTGTTCAAAAAACGTCTGTTTGAGCACATAATCTCTGCGAGGCATCAAAATTAACCGTAGCAAGTTGTTCTTAACAGTAGTTCTGTGCTGCTTTCTCTTTTCCTTTTTTATTGTGTAAATTTATTACTTTATATTGTTATTTTTACGTTATTGTTAATCTATTTAATTATATATTATATTACATAGAGGAGTCTATTTTCACTGTTATCTTATGTATATTTATTGTTTATGTATTGTAATTTCTGGTTTCGCGCTTTAGGGGACCTGTCCCAGAGCGTTAAATAAACAACTCTAACTCTAACTCTAACTCTAACAGATTACGAAAAGAATTTGCGATTCCATCTGTTATTAGACCCTGCCTTCCCATACCACCAAAGCCAATTTTTCTAGGTAAGAGAGCAACGGAAGTGATGAGGCGAAGAAGCAAATTTACACTTATAAAAAAATCTCTAATTAGTAAGCATTTCCCCAAATGATCCGAGAAGGGACTTTTATATAAGAAAATCAAAACGTAGATTAGAATGATATTTTATAGAAATATTTTTTTCTTAATTTACTGTTACGAACCACGAGGCTCTTTCAGTAATAATACTTCCTAACGCATCATTTATTATAAGATCTATCACAATTAATAAGTTATAAGAAATTTCAAAACAACATGAATCACCTAAGAGCACATCTTTTGCAAGCGCAACATATGTGCTGTGACGGAGACTTTTTCGGAACGTCACTGTTTCGCCTTATTCTTAACTCACACTGAACTGTATTTTGGGCGCCAGGCATTCCTAAACACCAACTCAAAATTCTTATCTTGAAATCCACAAAACTTAAACTTAAACTTAAACTTAAACGGATCTAAAGATATCGGGCGAACACGGGCCTCCGGCTACTCACGTGGATTATGGAGAGAGAGCGTGGTCCATGAAAAGAAAACTAAGGTAACGAGAAACTATAATCGAGACATTTATTCGGCTTTTCAACCGCTTCAGGAAAACATATCAGTTAATACATAATTTTGCGCAATCAAGAACTTAAACGGAGCGTTACTCGCGTTCAGGTAGCCGCACGGGAACGTATCAGAGGTAGCCGAAAAGAGAGACAGAAACTAATAGGTTCCTAAGAAAAATCGAGATCGTTAATAACGCATGTAGATTGTGATGGGGGTTGTTCGAACCCCATCAACAAAAGTAACGAAAAGCGTCCTACCTGGTAAGGGCGTCGAACACGGGAATCGAGGAACTCGAATCCCTTGTAACCGGTAAGGCATCGTCGTATTCCCTGGGCAACACAACATAACCTTTTTCCGTCACTTTCTCCGGCTCGTTCTCTTTTCATATTCTCGCCGAGTATCGACCGTGAATCGACCGCAGGAACAACGGGGGAATCGAAGCCACTAGATTGCGGAATACCAGCGGCCATATTTGCTGTGCGGGGACCGGGAGGAAATATAAAGTTCCGGCCGTCGCTAGGAGGGAGATACTCTCCCCGCACCCTCAAGGACGGGGGAAAAATCACCGGCGCTACCCCGGCTCCAGAGCGAGGAACCTCCAATACCGGAAGAGATTTCCGGAAGAGACGACGCCCGGGAAGACGTAATCCGGGAGACCCCGGTTTCAAACCGTCCCGCGTCATCTAGTGAGAAGCCGGTAGTACGGAGGGCAGCACCGTACGGGCCGGCGGAAAATCGGCGCTACGGTCCCCGGTCGATTTCCCCCTCTCCGAGGAGAACCACGGAGCCGGCGTTCTCGTGTTCAACGCGGCCAAGGGAGGACGTACGACTTAGAGAGAGCGCGATCGGCCATTTTGGGAGCGAAGCAGAGTTCGGGAGATCGAGGAGAGCGAGCGGGGTTCACCGCTTCAAATTCGTACGGGTTGGTAAACGAAGCTTTCAGAAGCTTCCCTCCTATTTTTCTCCGTAGTTTTTTCGGTATTTCATTTCTTTTACCCGGGTAGCCGGCCTGCCAGCTGGAACGGTTGCGGCGCGATCGCCCGGCAGGTCTCCGGGGGAAGAGGGGGCGTCTCTTCCCCTCCGTTTCTCGGTTCTATTTCATATTCAGTCACGGTTCCGGACGTCCGGACCAGGATCGTTGCCCAGGGGAGTTTCCCGGCCTCTCCGGGAGTTCCGGGATTGAGATATTCGGTATGTATGTGTGTGCGTGCGTGTGTGTGTGTGTGTGTGTGTGTGTGTGTGTGAGAGAGAGATTGATTGATTGATTGATTGATGTTTATTAGCTTTCTCAGCTATTTGTTATTACATATGGATCTTACATCTACATTGTACTCATTTGATTTCACTCACAACAAATGCTTTCAACATACTCTTGAACTGGACTAATCTTTCACAGCCTTTGACCTCTGTAGGTAACGCATTATACATTTTCACTCCCTCATAAAACATGTTCTTTTGCGCGTTTCTTGTCTTTCTAAACTGTATCGCTATGTTCTCCGCTTGCCGTGTTACCCGACCTGTTCTTAATTGTACAATTTCAAACTTATTCGATAGTTCTTTCGGTAGCAGCTTCTTAATGGCCTTAAAAATAAATATACCCACGTTATAATACAGTCTCTGTCTTACACTCATAAATCGAACGGCTTGTAGCATATCGTCTACCTTTGTATACCTGCTGCATTGCAATATGACTCGCATCGCTCTGTTCTGCACTATCTGCAGTTTATTCAACTCTATTTCACCCATACCTACAATCAGTGTTGCAGAATACTCGAAATGAGGTGCTACTATTGCCTTATATATGAAACATCTGGTATATGCTGATATATACTGCCCTATCCTGTTCAAAAAGCTCGTTTTTTTTCATACCTTTTTCACTATATACTCACAGTGGTTTTTGAATCTCAGTTTATCATCTATTATCACACCTAAGTATTTCATTACCTCTACTCGCTGAAGTTCAGTCCCATCCATACATTTCAATACAATATTCCCTCTCTCTTCTTTTCTAACACTCCTCACAATCATGAATCTAGTCTTTTCTGCATTCATTACCAGTTTGTTTCTTATCATCCATCTCTCTACTACGTTTAATGCATCGTTCATCTTTCTTTCTACCTCAGCACTGCTATCACCGTTCACATATATTAATGTATCATCAGCAAACATTTTTATACTACAGTCTTCCGGACATATGTTGACTATATCGTTTATATATATAATAAACAGCAGAGGCCCTAGTACTGATCCTTGAGGCACTCCGTATTTCGTTGCAATAGTTTCCGAAAATTCTTCATTGAACAACACTTTTTGCATCTTATTGTTTAAGTACGATCTAAACCATTCTAATACTTTACCTCTAATTCCATACTGTAACATTTTATCTATTAACAGTTCCCTATCCACAGTCTCGAATTCTCGCTTTAAGTCCATGAAGATTACTCCAACAATTTTCCCTTCGCTTATGTTTAATTTCCATTCATCAATTACGGTTTGGATCGCCGTTTCGCACGAATATTGTTTTCTAAAGCCTGATTGATGCTCTGTTATAATCTCATTAGCTTCAAGATATTTTTCTATTTGACTCTTTACTACTAACTGTAGCAACTTCTCATACAGTGGTAACTAATAATTGGCCTGAAATCCTTTGCATTTTTTGCTTTCTCTATCTTTGGGATCAGAATAATTGTAGATGTTTTCCAACTATCTGGGTATCGTCCTTCCCCCAGGGATTCATTAATGACGTCAGTAAACTCCTGTTTAATTTCACTGAACGCCATCTTTAAAATTTCACTTGTTATACCTTCTTCTGTACCTTTCTTCTTCGGTAGTCCTTTAACTATTTTCTCGAGTTCCCCTACTTCGACATTTTCAAAATTTTCTATGCTTCTTTCATTTTCCACACCACCGCCAATCAGAATTCTTCTTTTACCTGGACTCCTAGATGCATCTTCTTTTATTGAGTTTACTATTTTATTAATACTTTCCACGTAGAACACATTAAACTTATCAGCCACATTTCCCTGCGTCCCTTCATCCAATATTTCAAAATTGATATTTCCAATTTCTCTCATTCTCACTGGTTCACCTCTAATCAGTTCCTTTAGGGTTTTCCAGATTTTAGTAGGGTCATTCTTATTGCCATCTATCCTATCTTCATAATATTCTTTCTTCTTTATCTTTATCAGTTTAACCACTGTATTCCTTTCTGCCTTAAACTGTTCCCAATTACTATCCGATCCTTCATAAATTGCTTGTCTGTATGCGTTATCCCATTTGTTTGCTGCCTTTCTTATCTCCTCAGAGTACCATTTTTTACCTTCCCATACGCTTGGAATATTAACTATCCTTTTTGGTGCTACTATGTCTAAGGTGCCTGTTATACTATCTACAAGTATCTTTGCCTTCCACTTTATATCCCCGTCTGTCCATTGTCGCACAAAATTTTTCAACACTGTTGTAAACTCTTTTTCATCAATTTTACTATAGTTCCTAGATTTATATTCTCTCTTTTCCCTCTCTATATTGCTCGTTCCTATTTGCACTTTTATCCACGCATGGTCTGCTATTTTTGGTTCGGGTTCCACCTGTAATTCTACGTTCTTATTTGCAAATACCAGATCTATAATTGTTCGGCTATCCTGCGTTATTCTTGTTGGCTCATTTACAAACTGTTTCACCCCTAAGCTTACCATTCCTGATAGTAATTGCTGTTTATAGAAAGAGTTTCCCTTGACATCTATATTAAAATCTCCTATTATTAAACAATCCTCATTTATCGTTAATTCCTCAGTTACATCCTCTATGTATCTTATAAATTCCGCGTCCGATGCACTCGGTGAGTGGTACACGACTATTATCACTCCCTTATATATTTTGTCATTGACCTTTATTGCAACACTCCAGTATTTTGGTTCCAATTTGTTCATCATTATTAGTTCGTATTTAATACCGTCTCTGACATATACTGTAACCCCTCCCGTTCTTCTACTTTCTGCATCACATCTGATTACACTATAACCAGGCATATACACTTCACTGTCTTCAATATCATGAGTCACTCGCGTCTCCGATAACGCTATAATTGCAAGATTCATTCTGTCAACCACCTGGTGTCGTATTTTATCGCTGTGTGCTAACAGACTTTGGGCATTTGTATACCATATCGTCTCTTCCTTCTGTGATTGCTACTCTATCCATCCCGCTCTTTTTTTTTCCTTAAGCATCGCTCTTTTGTAAGTAGGACATTCCCGATCTATTGCACTGTGTTCTACGTTGATTTTTAGATTATACGTCTGATTTTTAAACATACAGTGTGCGCTCGTGGACTATGCGTATAGCGAGGTATCCCTCGCCCTAATCTCTTTGAGGGTGATCGCTCGGACGCACCAGACCGGGTAACACATACACAAAGAAGCAACGCGAGTTGGTAGCTTTAATTAATATTTATTAATTCCAAAATAAAAGAAAAAAGAAACTAACCAAAACTACTCCTATAATTAACTAATAAGAATAAACCGCAGCCGAAGTGAAGATCGCGTCTATTTCGTTCGTAAACGAACAAACAAAGAGAAATCGATGAAAGAGGCGTTAGAAGCCAAAAATGCGTCTGTGACGCGCTCACGAATTCGATTCGTGAGCCGAAACAAAGCGGCGCTGGGTGGCCGGATGCATGGAAGACGCGTCAACTCCCTAAACAGGATTTTAAAGATTGGGTCTAGTACCCGATCAAGGGAGAGACAACCCGAGGATTCCTCGAATAGTCTCAAAGATCAAAGGGAGTGCAGATCCTGCACGTAAAGGCAAGGTAAGTCACGAGGTCGCCTCGCGGACTTGGTTTGGGTAAAGGATGGTTGGAAATACCATTCCATGAACTAAAAAGAGCATAAGCATAGGTCCTGTTTCTGAGCATGGCTTCTGGCAAGCCGCAACTGAGGAATCGGCAGCGATCTCACCGGTCTTAAACCGATGAGGTGGGAGCCGTCGCGAGTGGGGACGAGATCGGAGTGGGGACCGTCCAGAGATCCCTGGCTCGATCGCTCCCCCCCTCTCTCGGCCCAATCGCGAACATACAGTTTACACATTTACTCCTGTTTGATGTACATTATCTTGCATTATCATTTCCTGCACATTTATAGCATGTTTCTTCTCGTGTACAATTCTTCGCTATATGATAATAGCCCCAGCATTTAAAAAGTTTTAATTGAATAAAAAATGATAATTATAACAATAAATCAATTAATAATATATTCGCCGTTAAAAATACGATTAATACAGTTTTGTAGAGCAGAAAAAGCTCTTTCGAACGAATATGTACACTTTGCCAAACAGCAATGAAAATGGTTGTAAAATAAAAGAAAACAAACAACTCTACGAACTTATCGTACAACCCAATACATGTCCCCCCAGAAACCAATCATTAATATTTCGACCCCCACTTAATTCTTTAGTATAAATATCAGTGAAATTATTTCTCGATAAAAAGACTGGTCTCAGGTTAGCTCGGTATGAGGAACACATTCACTAACCGTTCATCTTTGCACGACTATGCCCTGCCGATAGCTTATAGACGTAGCGCATCCATAGGGTAGTGCGACGGCCGATCGACGGTGTACTATGGTGCGCGGACCGGATTGGTCCGCGGTCTTACTCACCAGCGAATCGGGAATCGAGACGCACCACAATTTAACCCTCTACAACTACAGCTGGAGGTGGGGAGGGTCCAACAGCCGCAGGTCGTCGTCTCGACCCCCGAATCGGCCCTCGATCGGGTCCCAAAAAGCGACCAGAAAACTACCCATAAATACCCTGCACTGTTGCACTCACGCTCAATGCTGCTAACTCAGCCCCAGGGTTAGGCTCGTGGGTTCTCTGGGTAGTCCAGAAAGAACAGTAACACGGTCGTAAGACAATGGTTAAAGGTTAATTCGAATATATTTCAACATAAATGAATATTGCTAATTCTACACAAATAACAAAAGGTTCAACTAATCTTCCGTCAACATTCCATCGCTCGCATTCTGTTCGTAACGACAACGTTCAGACGTCAAGTCTCATACCGCACAACAACGTCAAAAATATGTAAGTCTTTCTCTATACTATATTCTCTTTCTATTCGGATTCCCTAATTACGCGATGCCGTCCTTGGGATAATCCCTCTAGGAATTTGCCCTACTTTACGGGCTAGACGTTATATAATAATCTCCTGTGTACAAATACACGGTGACGCAATTCGTATAGAATAGTAAACGGTCTTTCTACTTATCGAACACGTATATGGTGACGCTCCTCTTCCCCTTCCACAGTTGGATCTCGCCGCGCTGACTGGGCCAGCTGATCGACGTCGGCGCTCGCCTCTCGGCAGCGGTGACGTCACGCTCCTTGACGGTCGCTCCTTGGGCGACGGTGAATTCCGGTCCTCGGCTCTCCCCTCCAACGGGATTGCCAACTGCAATGGGAGCGAGTGCACTCTCCGTGTCCTGGCAGAACAGCTCCAATGTCCTCCCACCACGTCCACCTCGTACACCCGGGATAATGGTCGCGGGTGTTACCGGGCGGCACTCCGACAGGAGTGACGGGACCAAAGGCTTCGGCCGTTTCTCGGGTGGTTGCACTTGCACTCTGGTCACACAGCGCATCCACCAGTCTAATTGCTTGTCACCCGTCTATATGTTCAGTTCGAGTTCGGGGTAGTTCCCACGAGAGGTTCGGGAACTCTACCCCGAAATATATCAGTCGTAACTCCACTCGCGATCGCGTTTTGTTTCAGTCCCTTTGACTTTAATCCGGCTCTAGCGGATATCGGCTCTTCCCCGTCTATCGCTCGCGTAATAAGTTGTCCCGAAATTACGGCACTTCTTTGCCCAGGAGGAATCGCAATTCCTCCTATTTTTCTGGGAGGCTTCTCGGAAGTCTCCCTTTCAGTCAATCCCAATTTAAGTTTCTTAACACGATCTCTTAACTACGAAATCCTTCGATCCTTCGATTGCGTGAAGGATGGAAGGTCGCGATTGGCTACTTTAAATATTCAGAATCTCGGAAATGGCGATCTCAACTTATACTTAGTACTCGGGAACGCGAAACGAGGAAAGAGAGCGAGGTACCTACGGGTCCTCTATTTATCGGCTTCTGCCACGCACCGGAACGTTCGCGACGTTCTCCGTTTTCAGGTCTCGTGCCGTGTGCAAAATCCGGAGGTCGGGATCTAATCCCTAAAGTTCTCTGAGTTTCTATAGTTTTTAATTCCTCGGGAAATGCAGTCACGGGATTCATCTCGCGGCTACTCTCTTGATTCCTCACGAGCTACATTTTGGTACCGGTTGCATTATTGTGAGGGAATCTGGAGAGTGCCTACTTCACTTCCCGCGAATTTGGGGATTTCCTCCTACTCATTCTCGTCCGTTCCTTCACAAAGGCGCGAGGCTCCGCCTGGCTCTTCCTCGCTTCACGGGATCCCTACTTTCTTCGAGAAAGTTGGCTCGTGTCTCCGTTACCAAGTGGCGAGTAAACTTGTACTCACCCGAGGCGTTCTATAATTTCGCGCCTCGGATGATTTTCAGGGACGACGGCGATTCTAGAATAATCGCCTCGTCACAGTAGGTATATATCAGAAGACCTCGTGTACTGAGCATTTATCTGTTGTCAGTCTTCCTGTTGGATCCGTGCAAGGAGAAACCTATTACGCCGCTGATCGCTTAGTAAAATCTAAGCTCCTGTGAAGAACATATTAGGTGTGCCAATTAATTTTAAAGGATTTTTCTGTGAAAATCTACATTTATTTTAAAAAATCCGTACAATATTTTTTAACCAAAGTTTTTCCCCATCGTTAGCGATGACTTTACGCCATCTTTCTGGTAACTTGTTGATTCCGCGTCGAAAGAAGTTTTCATCTTTTGATGCAATTAAATCATCGATCCATTTTCCCAATCCTTCAGCATTTCGAAAGGATATCTCGTACAGGCCCATTTGCATCGATTGAAACAAATGGTAGTCAGAAGGAGCAAGGTCTGGAGAGTACGGGGGGCGATCAAGCCGATCAGATTCGAGCTGCTATATTTTGTTTTTAGTGATGTTTGCACAATGCGGCCGTGCATTGTTGTCGTGGAACAAAACTCGATGATGTTTTCTCGCTATTAATGGCCGTTTTTCGTTCAATTCACGTGCCAAATTGCCAGTTGCTGATCGGTTACGGCTAACGGTTACGGCTGATCGCTACCGACGCCAACTGGGTAATTTGGCACGTGAATTGAACGAAAAACGGCCATTAATAGCGAGAAAACATCATCGCGTTTTGTTTCACGACAACAATGCACGGCCGCATTGTGCAAACATCACTAAAAACAAAATATAGCAGCTCGAATGGGATCGGCTTGATCGCCCCCCCGTACTCTCCAGACCTTGCTCCTTCTGACTACCATTTGTTTCAATCGATGCAAATGGGCCTGTACGAGATATCCTTTCGAAATGCTGAAGGAGTGGGAAAATGGATCGATGATTGGATTGCATCAAAAGATGAAAACTTTCGACGCGGAATCAACAAGTTACTAGAAAGATGGCGCAAAGTCATCGCTAACGATGGGGAAAAACATTGGTTAACAAATATTGTACGGATTTAAAAAAATAAATGTAGATTTTTACAGAAAAATCCTTTAAAATTAATTGGTACACCTAATACTCTCTCTCTCTTTTTTCCAAATTCTAAAATTTGTTAAAATAAAAGGGAGGCTTATATTCTTTGTACAGTGTAAAATAACAGAATATAACTCGCAGTAATAAATTTTCGTCTCTTAAAAATACGTTTTCGACAGTACAGGTCACGAATTGTAAATTCTAGGTTGCTAATAATACTGTCCAACACGAAATTTTTTTTTTTTTTTTTTTTTATTGAAGCATTTGAAGCCTCTTCTCAAGGCTTATTCAGCTTTACATTGGCTTGGGAATCTACAGAGGTTTATACAAATAGGTTACATTCTTTAAAAAATTTGCATATAAGCTCACAGGCTTGAATGTTCGGTGATGCTATTAGCATTTCTGCACTTAACGGAAGGTGTAGATTTAGATTTCGCAATTTTACAATCAATTTTTTTCTCTCAGTGTCATACAGAGGGCATTGCCATATAACGTGATTTAGGTCCTCAACGCTGGTTTTACAAGGGCAACATGGATTGTTTATTATCCCTACTCTGTGAAGTGAGGCCGCAAGATTATAATGATTTGCCCTACATCGATTTATTGTAACAATACAGTAACGATTTAAGCATTTATTATGAAACCATGGCTTATTTTTTGAACAAAAAAAATTGTCAAAGAAATTTTTTCCTTTAGATAAACCAAGTTCTTTGACATAGAGTTTGGTTTGATCTATTGACCATTTTTTGTAGTTTTCATAGAAGTCAGTATAGGGTAGTATTGTTTGTTTAGATACTTGGTTTGTGGCTAACTTTGCGAGAGTGTCAACTACATCATTTCCTAGTAAACCGATGTGAGAGGGGATCCATATAAATTCTATAGTATTATTAGGATTTTGTTCAAGGAAAGAATTGTATTTTTTTTTTATTTCAAGAATGTACGGATTGACTTTATGTTTAAGGTTATTAGTTTGAAGACTTTGTAGTGCACTTAGTGAATCGGATAGGATAATAAAGTTTTTTTTATTTTCTAGTGCTATCTCAAGTGCTTTTGCTAGTGCTATACATTCAGCTGTATATACTGATGAGGTAGTATCTACGGCCTTTTGAAATTTGATGTTGAATTCAGGGCAATAACATGCGACACCAACGGATTTTGAATTTACGGATTTGCTACCATCAGTGTATATAGTGTATGCATTTTTATTACTGAGGAATTCATCCAAGATAACATTTGGATTTGTAGATATGTTTAAAGTGAGACCAATTTCAGTATTGACCTGTATATTAGTTTTGATGGTTTTATAATCGTGCGAGAATATATCATATGAATTTGTTTTTAAGACATTGTTGCTTAGAATATCACTTAAACATTGATTAAGAATTTTCATATTCTTGCTTGGATGATTAGGTATCTTGTGTAAGATCGAGTGGTATCTGTTGATATTTGTATTAGTAAGAGATTTCTTATCTGTTAGCACTTTTGTAAAGAAACACTTAGCTAGGAATATTGCGCGATCCTTTATATATGGCAATTTGGTCTCGGCAATTATGATATTAGTCGGAGTTGTTTTTCGATATCCTAGAGCTGCACGCAAGGCTGCAAATTGAACTCTTTCTATTTTTTGGATGTAACTTTTTTGGTGTGGAAAGTATATGAAGCTACCATATTCTATAACAGATCTAACAAAACTTTTATATAGCGTTATAAGAGTACTGGGATCCGATCCCCACCATGTTCCACGTAAGTATTTAATTATATTTAAGGCTTGTAAGCTTTTTTTTTGTATAGAGGTTATCTGAGGGAGAAAAGATAGCTTATAATCTAAAATTAATCCAAGAAACCTAACATTATCACTAGATTTTATTGTGAGATTGTCAACTGAAATTTTTATCTGGCCAGGTTTAATTTTTCTGTTATTGAAAAGAATTAGTACAGTTTTTTGCGGAGCTAGTTCAAGTCCTACTTTTGAAAGATTTTGTTTGATTAAGTTAACACTTTTTTCAATTAGATTACTTGTTCTTTGTGTTGAGAAATAGTAGTTCGAATAAAGGACGATATCGTCTGCAAATTGCAATATTTTAACATATTTAGGTAAGTTCTCAATAATCTTTGCGACATAAATTATGTATAATAACGGACTGAGAACACCTCCTTGCGGAACACCTTTATGTACCATACGATGATGGACTAGATTATCTGTATAGATCATTCGTTCATAAGTGATAAACTTTACAAATCTGATAAATTTTTCAGAGCATCCTACTTCGGCAAGTTTGTCTAAAAGAATGTCAGAATTCACATTATCAAAAGCCCCAGAAACGTCTAGAAACGCTGCTAGTAGGTGCTTCTTTTTTATGAATGATTCATTAACCTGCATAGTAAGGCACGTGAGACTATCAATACAGGATTTACCTTTTCTGAAGCCAAATTGATTTTTAGGTAGAATATCATTGTGCTCACACCACCATAAAAGTCTGTTTTTTTGTAGAGATTCAAACATTTTGCAGAAGCATGAAGTTAATGCAATAGGCCGAACACCTTTGTTATGAGGTTTATCTATAAAATGTAGAAAAGACTTTTTCCAACTGTTTGGAAAATTATTTGTTAGATACATTTCATTATAAATGTCCAAAAGCAATAAATGGAATTTGAGTGGAAGCTTTTTTATGACTTCGTAGTCAATTCCATCCATACCGGGAGAGGATTTGACATTTAAAGATTTTAAAACTGCATTGAGTTCAGAATAGTCAAAAGGATCATCAAAAAATTTATTTATTGGGCATATAGGTAGCCATGATGGGTCCGTGGCTACCCACAACGGGCTTATTTTATTGATAGCTTCGTCTATTTTATCTTTCGATTGTAAATTTTCAGTGACGATTTTAGGTTTTATTTTAACCCACTTATTTTTTAATATTTTACATTTATCCCATACGTATTTTGAGCTATGCTGAAAGCTTATGGTTTCTGCAAACTGTTTGAAGTGATCTCTTTTTTGTTTTTTAAAAGTTTTTATCGCTATTGCTACGGATTTTTTATAATGTATTAGGTCATTCAGTTCGTTTGTAATTTGCCATTTTTTGTAAGCCGCAGTTCTAAGCCTTTTAACTTTGTCACATTCAGCATTCCACCAGGGAACTGGATTTTTAGTTCTTTTATTGAAATTAGAATGTTTTTTTCTTGGTGTACTTATATTTAACGAATCTGTTATTATATCTAATAAGAAATCATATTTGTTATGAGCTGAAAGATCGTCGTAGTTAGTTGAAAGAAAATCAGTATATTTTTTTTCCAGTTCCATGTTGAAAGTTGTCCAATTTGTACGAATAGTTTTTAATTTGAATGACTTTTTTAAATAGGGGCTTCTTTCCGTGTTGACTGAGAGAAAAATTGGAAAATGATCTGAACCTCGAGTTTCATCACTAACATCAAGTTCAATTTTATCAGCAATGTTACTTGTTGAAATAACTAAATCAAGGTTTGATTTTTTGTTTGTGCTTAAATCAATGTGTGTGTGCGTGTTGAGATTGTGCAAAAAGAGATCACTATCCTCTAAGCTTTGGAATAATTTTTCACCGTTACTGTCTGTTTTATGGCAATTCCATACAGAGTTATGTGCATTAAAATCTCCTAATAAGATAGTCTGGGAGTTGTTGTTTACATTTTGAATTATTGTATCCCATTGAGCTTGTGAAAGAGTGAAACCCGGGGATCTATAGCAAACGATTAGATCAATAGGAGTTTTTAGATTAGTTAGGCTGAGGCCGCATATTTCAACAGATTGATCTGGGGAGATTATATGATCTACTTCCTTAAAAGCAATATTTTTACGAACTAATATTAGAATTCCCCCTCCTCTGGCGTGAGGTCGATCTTTTCGATACGTCAGAAAGCCTGGAAAAGAGAAATTTTCGTCTGTTGATTTCGTGAGCCAGGATTCCACGCAGATAAAAATGTCTAAGTTGGTCAGCATACTATGAAGTTCATTCGCTCGTTTTTTAACACTTCTAGTATTCCAAAAACACAAACTTAGTTTTTTGCTGTTCATTTTGCTAATGTTGAATATAATTTAATTTGCGATTTTGTCAATCAGTATCACTAGGGCTTTCCGATAGGGATACATCACTATTGTCTTGTAGTTTTTTTTTTAAACGACTGAGGCGATGTTGTAATTTTTTTTCCGTAATGTTGTCTTTGATGTCCGAGAGCATGTTAATTAGCGCAGGTATGTCTTTGGTGAATTGGACTGCAATATCGGTGATGTTGTGTTTCCCAAATGTAGCGACTATAAAGTCGATTGCACATTCGAAATTCAGTGGGTATATTTTTTCACTGTTTTCAAATATTACTTTGGCTGGTAAAATTTGAGAAGTGGTTTCTTCGAGGGAAGTAGATGGTTTTCCAGACTTTGTTTTTTTTTTTGGTGCTTGTTTTATTTTTTTTTCTTCCGGAGTTTTCTTTGGAGTGTTTGATACTTGATCGTCATTTGAAGTTGTATCAGAAGGAATTTCAGAGTGAGGACGTTTAAGTCCTGGTGGTGGAGGCATTATTGGAAGTGAGTTATCTGTGGTAGAAGCATTTTGATCTACGTTTTCTTCTAATTGATGTGTGGAAAGTTTTTCCTTCTGCGATAGAGTGAAAGTATTGTCTTGTCTTATTATGACTTCAGTATTTTTGCAGAATTTTGCAAGGTGACCTTCCTCTTTACATAAGAAACATGTTATTTTTTCGGCTGAGAGATATATCCAATAGTCCGTGTTGTCAAAGTTAATTTTAATGGAATCTGGGAGTTTAGCAATATCATCAGGTTCAACGTAAATTTGTCTACGAAAACTCAGGACGTGAGTATAGCCTGGATCATTGAGACCTGCTCTGATAAAGAGCATTTGAGAGGTCGGTTCTATGCCGTAACTATTTTTAAGTTCTTCTAGAATAACAGAATGTGGAATTATTGGACACACATTCGATAAAATCACTCTCTTAGCTTTAGAAATAAGGGGTCTTATTTCTAATGAGTGAGCACCAATGTTTATCTTTGTAGCATTAGAGGTGAGACGATCTGCTGTTTCCTTACTGTTTACATAAATACACACACGACTGTTCGAGATTCTCGAGGCAAAACGTATACATTTTGAGTCAATTATCTTGCCAATATTAACTAAATATTCATGGATGGAGATTCCTTCAATAGCATCTAAGACGATTGCTTGTTCTTTCGTTGGGAAGGTAGTTTGTTGAATCATATGAGAATACAAAACTTTGGGAGTAGATGCACTTGTAGATGGATTCATCTTGGGAAAATATTCTGAAAGGACAAGATGTTCCTGTGAACAGAAACACTTGAGCCTTTCAAAAAGTTTACGTAATTTTTTATAACAAGGCTAGGCCTTGTTGCTTTTTTCTCTTCTTTTTCCGCTGGACACCGTATTAACAAATAAACTATATTAAGAAAGTGTGAAACTCGTAATTACTCACAGCACACGCAGCGACTCGCGAACACGTTTGTACTGATTGACAGTTCAAACGAGACTCCATCTCCAACACGAAATTGATCTGCAACATCCATTGGATGATCCCTATAGTATTTCACATTCTAAACGTGAATCTGAAAACCAAATTGTTCCATCAGGCTCAGTTTTCGAATAATACGAGATTTTTTTTAAATCGAATCGTTGAAAATTAACTCCTGCAAGTACATCAGCTTATGAGTAATATTTTCAACGGAAAATTATTAACCAAGAAAAAATATTACGTTCCTAATTTTCCTCGTCATAGATGTGTTTTATCTCTATTACCTTAGATGAGAGGAGACCATAAAAGCATGTCATTTGCTACTCCTAGGGTGTGAAAAGAACCCACAAATCATGAGACAGGTTGCTATTTTTGTTTATGCAAGGTCTACGGATTTACTAAGAAAGGAAAAAAGGAAATAAACTGTCCAAGTGTTCCTTTCGTTATTCGTCCTGCAGCACATTCGGAAGAGTTGCCGATACCAACACCACCATCGACTGAATCAGAAAGATGTGAGGCTGCTGCAGAAGAATCGGAAAGCGAAAAAAATTATGAAATTGCATCATCTTCGAAACAGCCTCACTTTTTTTTATTTAAGAATTTCAAACTTTATTCCAAGCTTATTTATGTAGTGTGACAATACAGTATTTTGACGGTCCAAAATACCGTAAACTTTCTCCCAATCCACCGTATAGGTGAGAAAAGGAAAACCGACTGAATGAGTAGACTACTTCACACGTATTGTCTTATACAGGTGTAGGCTTGAGCGAAATCAAAGGGAAGGCACAAGAAAGATAATCCGCACAACTTATCAATCACGCGATCGATCGAACAAAGCTGAAGAGGATTATCTATAGAAAGTCCAGATAATCCCCAAAAATGACAGGTTTCAATAGCGAACTTCCTAATTTTATCATACAAGCGACACTGAAAAATTGCCCGCGAAAAATTAGGTGGGTAGCCGGTCGTGCTAATTCAAATATTCGGGATTGGGAGAGTTATTAAGAAAATGGGCGTTTGCAAAAACAACCTCTATAATCCCTGGTGACGAACTCATGACAGCTCGTCGCTAAATCCGTCATGATTCAAATTTTCTTTTGCGAAATGGGCGGCGAAAGTCGAAGTAATTAAATAGCACTCGATCGCGAAGAGGAACATACTCCATGAAGCCCGCGGATCTTGCAACATCGTACTTATCGCGCGAATTCCCGAAAGTTACAAAGGGTAAAATCTGGATAGAGACCTGTGGAAAGATCTGTTTGAGGACTCGTATAACGATCTGTGCAACGATCTGTGTAAGGAACTGTTCGGAGACTTGTGTAAAGATTTTTTTTTATTATCAAGTATGCCCTGGAACCCATGAGGCAATAGAGAGTGAATACAATGAACTTATATAAATAAATAATAGTGCGTAAATGACGTAGCATAACAAAAGCAGTAAAGAACCGTTTTTACATAAACACGCAGGAAAAACAATAGTATTTGTGAAACGTTATACGAGTAATGAAGTACAATTCATAATAGAATATTACAATAATAAGACATGAAAGCATAAGAAAAGTGATGTGAAAGATGAAATACAAATATAAAGTATGAAATACGAAGAATGAAAACTTAAAGATGAAAGATGAAAGCAGTCGAAAGTATGAAACCAATTTGTGAAGTTTTAAGTAGATGGAGGCTTCCAATCGCCATTCAATCGTTTCCATTCTGTGCGTTCTTGCTCCAAGATGAAGTTGAAAAGGGAAGTTTTAAAGGACAAAATAGTCGGTGAAGTGATTATGTCGGATCGAAGGGAATTCCAGTAATGGATGGCAGAAACAAGAAAGGAGTTCTCAAAGAACTTTGTGTGAAAGGTACAGCTATAGGTCTAGCATTTTGAAGAATCCTAGAGGATCTTCTCAACTCAGGATCAGGATCTAGTATCTGAGTTCTGAGGTATGATGGAGAGGCTGCGGATAAGATCTGAAAGATCAATCTACCTAGGAAATACTTCCTCCGACCCTTTGTGGATAGCCACCCCAACTGGAAGAGACGAACGGGAGATACGCGTTCTTCTCTTTTTAAGTTGAAAATGAAGCTAATGCTCATATTAAGGAGCCTCTGTAATTTGCTGTTTAGTGCATGAGTTAGATCACAATAGACCAGAGAGCAATAATCAAGTTGAGGAAGGATGAGAGCACTCACCAATCTGGTTCGGAGGTCGCGAGACAAAGCAGCCTTACGAAATTTGAGACTGTGAATAGTCGCATATACTTTGTTGGAAATGACGGAAACTTGTGAGTTCCAAGTTAAAAAAGAGGACAACTCCAGTCCCAAATTTCGATCATTAGGCACCCATGGAATTTGAAAGCCAATGATGACAACATGCGAATATTGTTGAGTATTGATTTGATTAATCAATGGCTTACTACCTAATAGAATGGCCTTGGTTTTTTTAACATTAAGGGATAGCCCATTTGAGGTAGCCCAGATAGCTAATGGCTTAATCATCAATGGTAATCTTTTTGATAGTTGTCTCAATGTCTTCGGGAGAACAAGAAAGGTAAATCTGGGTGTCATCTGCAAAAATCATGTGCTGGGCGTAACGCAGGACTTGGCTAAGATCATTAATGAAGAGCGAGAAAAGCAAGGGACCCAACACAGATCCTTGAGGGACACCCAGATTTGTTCTCTCCCACTTTGATCTGACTCCTTCGTTATTTAAGACAGATTGGCTCCTTCCCGTTAGATAAGAGTAGAACCATTGGATAACCGAGTCAGTGAACCCAAACAGTCGAAGCTTAGAGAGAAGGGGCAGGTGAGGCAGCGTATCAAACGCTGTAGTGGAATCGGAAAGTACTAAGATGGTTACCTTCCGATTATCCATAGCATGCCTGATGTCATCAGTAACCTTCAAAAAGGCAGTTTGTGTGCTGTAGCCTGATCGGAACCCAGACTGGTAAGGGTCTAATAAACCATTTATTGACAGGTAATTAGTTATTTGTCGGTGTATAATTCGTTAAAGCAGATGTATAATTCGTTAAAGCACTTCCAAATTTGAGGAAAAATAGATGTCGATATAGAAGAGTTGAAAATGGAAGTAAGAGATGAGAGGATAATCGGACCTGATATAGATAGTATTCTAGGCGGTATAGCATCCGGTCCACAACAGGAGGAAGTAGTTTTGAGCCTTTTCATTGCATCATGAACATCTATTTCAGTTATTGGTTAGAAGGAAAAAGAAGGCCCTGAATAACGAATTTGATCTAAGGCATCTCTGAGGTTATCTTGAGTGAGATGGGCCAAGGGATGCGCGGAGGTAGAGGCATAGTGTGCATTTAGAATGTCAGGCTCAAAGAATTGAAGAGGAGAGGAAAATACAGCGGATGATCCGGTTAAACCTAGGCATTCCAATTGTTTCCACACCTCCGACTGCCCTCTAACATTATGAAGCTTGGAAGCATAGAAGTTGTCGCGTGCATTACATAAGTCAACGTTGAGTTTATCCCTAAAAAGTCTATAACAGGCTAACTTTGCAATAGAACTTGTGCGCCTAGCAGTTTTGTATAACTTAGTCTTTTCCTTTATACGAGAACGAAGTTCGCTGCACACGCATGGTGCCCGACGTTGCTTGGGAATAAATGTAATAATCGGCGCATGAACGTCTAGACTGGACCCGACAGCCTCATTGAAATGAGTAACAGCAACATTGAGATCATGTTCAATTTTAGAACAAGTTGACAGTAAGCGATTTTGAAGATCGGAACAGAAAGATTCGACATTAAGATTGTTAAAGTCACGGTGAATAATACGTTTAGCACGATTTTTTGGTTAATTGAAACGGTATTTGATCGAAATCAGGTCATGTCCAGCAATGAATGGAGAGTCAGATCTTGAGTAGCTGTGTAATTTATCGGCGTCGTCGGCAATAATGACGTCAAGCCAAGAATCTGATGAAGACGTATGGTGACTAGGACCAGTGGGAACAAGATAGAGTGATCTGGAAAAGATGAAATCACGCAAGGACTGAGAGTGCGCGTCACTGATCATTAAGTTGTAATTTAAGTCGCCTGTCAGGATTATATTAATATAATTATGCGAAATACGGTCAAAGGCCTCAATGAAGTTATTAAGGGACGCTGAACAATCAGGACGACGGTACACCACAGCAAACAGTAGAACCTCAGCTTGATTGACACGTATCTCTAATAATAGAAATTCAGATTCATTAGTGAATTCTGGAGAGGATGACGCTAAGATGGTAACTTTGAAACAGTCATAAATGTAGCAGGCTACGCCCCCACCTCTTTTTCCAAGTCTATCATTTCTGAAGAGTGTATAATTACTCATGTTCACAAGACGGTCATTTATGCCTTCATGTAACCATATTTCAGTAACAGCTATGATATGGTAACAAGATTGAAATCATCGACGGCGATTTTCTTGACGTTCCACAGAAACTCGAAAATGGAAATGCCAAAGGCGATACCGCAACCGCAGCCCAAGACGAGAAACACGCCTCCGACGTTCGCCATCCCCAGCTCTCCACTTGTAGTAGTTTCTTCTTCCTCGACTCCGCATTTTCCACCTCCGCGTTCGATCCACCAGGTCTTTTTCATCTCCTCCAGGACTCCCTTTTCTTGTAACTTCAACACAGCTTCGCTTATCATCGTTCTGTATGGAGAATCTGTCGGAACGAAGGCAACGCATACAAGGGAAATGCGATATTGGACTTTTCAGTCAAATGGAAAGTTGTGGAAAATTCAATTGAACCCCAATGGCTTTCGATACCGCGAAATGTCTGAAGGATGGGATTACGATTCATCAAATTCGGGATTGGTGATTCCGTAAAAGAAAAAAAAATTACATTACAAGCACCAAAATTTCTGGAAAGCTTAATGAGTCTTGAAGCTCCTCTACTATTTCCACGTAAATATTCAAGCCGGTGGCTTTGCGAAAAAACCACCCTGAAATTCAATTCCATCTTCGGCAGTTTTTTTTAGAAGCTTGTATACACGAGTTGGAAGCATTTCATTAATGTTAATGAAGGAACGGCTTTCTTTAGCTGAGGAAAAGACATCCCGAGCTCTAAGTAGACCCTTCCTCCGCTTCTCTTCGATGACGAAATCACGTACTGCTGCAGACTTGAAGGTCACAACAATAGCCTTTAGTTTGCGTGAAATGGAGGCTCCAGATTCCGGAAGGGAAACAGAGACAGTAGCAGAAGATGTGTCGGAAGCCCTATCTGCTGAAAAACCTTTGTTTAGTAGACGAACCTTGAGGATGTCCATAAGGACATCTTTGGTGCTCAATGACTTTAATATCATGCTAACAATTTTGTAAAGATTTGTATAAAGATCATCTGTGTAAAGATCGGTTGAAGACCTGTGTACAATTTAAATTGAGCAAAGATCGCGGAGTCGGAAGAGAACAATTCGGGGTGTAAGAAACCAGAAATCGTAACTCCCTCCCGAGGGAGTTGCGTTTGAACCCAAAGAGTAAGACACGCAGTAGTCTGCACTTTGGAAGTGCCACATTGTGGGGGGCCCTATCGACGGCGAAGCCTCGTGCTTACATCGTTCCAGAAGTTGGCGGTGTCTATTTAATTCGACGCGTCCGTGGGCCGCAACAGCGAGGGCACCTTTCATCAGGACCGGCTACGAGGGGTGATACAACTGAGACTCAGGCTTTCTTCATCTTCGGGGAGGCAGGGAGGCAACGCACCTGCATCACCCAAGGGTGGGTGATGTCCTTTCCTCCGAAGCATCCACGAACCGTCGCAGGAAGGACGTAGTCCTCCAGTGGGACCGATTGGCGAGTTAAAAAGCCTCTCGATAAGTACTCTTATTGTTTTGTTATATTTTTTTCTTTTTCATCGCGACAGAAGTTTGTATAAAGTAGCGAATAGCGGAATTATTAGTATCATAGCGGCTAAATGTAACTTGGGAACTGTACCCGAGATAGGAATTTGACAAGTGCGGATTATCTTGGCTTTAAATTATTAGGGAAACTAAGCACTCATGTATGCGTAACTGATTGTCACCTGTAAACCCTTTAAACATTATATAACTCACTCTCATTTTGGTTAACGTGGTGTCTCTGCCTTATTTATTATCCGTCAATAGAACTCGCGAAGCTATCCTCTCTCGATTGGGCTGACTGGGGCATTTTAAAGAATCTTAGGAAGGCTTCAGAGAACACCGCATAGGGCGGGTTTCTATCTGTTCTTTCTCTCTCTCTATTTTGTTAGTCACGCTCTCCCTATCACAAGTGGGAAAAAGGAAGATCGTCGCAGTAGCTATACAAAAGGTACTTACAATTGCGCATTAACTTAATTTGCTTTATGCTAACGGATTACATTTCCCGATAGAGGTACATAGGGATTTACATATCTGAATATTTGGTCTCGCAATCTGTTTTGAGAAAGTTCGAAATGAACAGAGGTTCGGATGTACCTTGGGGAAAAGGTGGAGGAGAGTCTTAAATGAATGTTTCAAGAAATCAAAACACCAGAGAAATAAACAAAACTATAACGATTTATTCTAAACTTAGCGGTTGCGAACCGTTTTCCCTTTCGGTAGAGTTATACTGTGTCTTTTTTGCAAATCGCGAGAGACTACTACAAAGAGAAGCTCTTCGAGAATATTTTCTTTGATTAGAAACGCGAAGAAAGAAGACTTCTCAGAGTCGAGACGCGAATAACACTAGACCCGAAATCGGAATCGCGACGCGATTCCCACGAAATATTTCTAGAGAGGAAAATTAAATTATATTAGCGAGACAAAGGATGAGTTTGTATGATCAACCTACCGCGTTACAAAAAGTTGTTATGATTCTCGGAATGTTTGGTAGATCACACCGTGAGAAGATTCGCGACAAACAGAATTATAAACGTTGAGAATTATTGACACATACATAGATTTCAAAAGAAAAGAAAACTAAAGGCGAGAGATCTTAAATAGATATATCATTCGTAATTTAGAGTCTTTAAATTAAAATGAAATTCTCTCTTGCTCGAACACAATCGAATATTACATTTTTTAATAAAACCGAGCATTTGAAATCACGCCGCAATATTTGGGCCATGTAGAAGTAATCTAATATCTAACGGTGGGAACAGCTTATACTTTCGTAAGCTCTTCAGCAAATCTAATCTTTCTGAATTAAATAAGGGGCATTGCCAGACTATGTGATAAAGATCTTGTTTTTCATAATTACAAGTATATCTTCAATCGCTAGTGATACTAACTCGGGGCAAAGACGTCGCCAAGTGATAATAGTTTGCTCTGCACTACAGATCTTTCCTAATGTACCACGGTTTGTTATTGCCTTTATAGTAATAGAGAAAATATTAATTTCCTTTTCTTTGTCCCTATGTTAATATTACTTCCTTTGTATGAGAATTGCACTTGTATTTGAAGGACTCCCGGAAATCTGTAAACGGAATCGTAATATTGCCGTCTGGTTGTACTGTACATGCCTCATTCGCCTGGTGGTGGGCTTGTTCATTTCCTTCAATACCGACGTATGAAGGTAACTGAGGTAGTCGATGAATATTTTAAAATTCTGGTTAGTGTTCTTAAGGGCAATATTGAGCGCGTCAGTCGGAAGTAAACATTCTGCCGTAAATACAGAAGAAATATTCGGAATACTTTTACTAATCGCGATGTTGAGTTCCTTGCATATACAGGATGAACCTGACACCAGCTCAGATCAAACCACTCCCTTGCCAAGACACCACGGGGCACTTAGAACCAAGAAGGTGGACTGGGATGTGGCTCGAACCATCTTTCACCCCAATACAACCCGTTGGGCCATCGATTCCTTTGGAGCTTTTAAATCTCCAGGCCCAGACGGAATTTTTCCAGCACTACTTCAGCAGGGGAAGGAGCTCTTAACTCCTATACTCTGTGGAATGTACAGGCGGAGTATGGCAACGGGTGAAGTGCCACAAATCTGGAAGCTGGTAAGGGTAGTTTTTATCCCGGCAAAACCCAGTTATACTGAAGCCAAATCCTTCAGACCTATAAGTCTCTCATCCTTCATCTTGAAGACGATGGAGAAGATTGTAGACAAACATATAAGAAGCACGGCACTTATACAGAAACCGTTGCACCCTTATCAACATGCCTACCAACAAGGCAAGTCATGTGAATCAGCGGTTCATCAGCTGGTACGCAGAATCGAAGGAACCCTTGATAGGAAGGAGGTGATGCTGGGAGCATTCCTGGATATCGAGGGCGCCTTTGACAATACCGCCTTTAAATCCATGGTCGCTGCTGCCCATCGACATGGGGTTGAGAACACCACTTGTCGATGGATAAGCAACATGCTTCAGGGACGTGAAGCAAGAGCAACCATGTTCGGGATAACCAGGAGCATCACTGTAACAAAGGGCACTCCGCAAGGAGGGGTTCTATCTCCACTCCTGTGGAATCTAGTTGTGGATGATCTCCTGGCAGACCTGAACTCACAAGGCTATTTTGCCCAAGGTTATGCGGACGATATAGTTCTGCAAATACGAGGCAAGTTCACACAAACCGTCTCCAAACTTATGCAAAGAGCGATTTGTGTAGTGGAAACCTGGTGTGGGAAGCAGGGGCTTACCATTAACCCCTCTAAAACCACTGTGGTTCCCTTCACCAGGAGAAGGCTACTAGGAGGGCTCGAGCCCCCCACACTCTTCAACACTCCGTTGCAATTCTCAGGCGAGGTCAAGTATCTAGGACTTATCCTAGACTCAAAACTCACCTGGAAAGCTTACCTGCAGAAGGTTGTCACAAAGGGTAAGATGTCTCTTATGTCATGTAGAAGTACCTTTGGGAAGACCTGGGGACTTCAACCACGTATGATGTACTGGTTGTACAATACCGTGGTCAAGCCTATGATTACCTACTGTGCTCTTGTCTGGTGGCCAAAAACTAACCAAAAGCTCGCAATCACAGCCCTAGGCAGTCTGCAACGACTGGCGTGTCTCTGCATAACGGGAGCCATGAGAAGCACACCCACGGCAGCCATGGAGGTGCTCCTAAGAATGCCACCCCTCGATATTGTGATCAAGGGAGAGGCAAGAATGAGCGCCTTCAGACTACAATGCAGCAACAACTGGGTGGCCGGGAAGGGCCACTCCAACATTTCAAACGTAGTTGCGGATCCCGAAGGCATAATGTCTATGGGCTCGGACTATATGATACCAAAACACACTTTCACAAGATCCCTACAGGCCAAACTAACCTGGGAAGAAGGTGATGGTAGGAATCCATGTCACCCTGGATGCCTGAAGTGGTTCACGGACGGCTCCAAAACAGGTCAGGGAGTTGGTGCAGGGTTTCATGGTACCAGCCCCCAGTGTGACATATTCTTCTCCCTTGGTACCCGCTTATCAGTCTTCCAGGCCGAAATCTTCGCTATTAACATCTGCGCAGAAGAAAACCTGAGAAGAGGGTACAAAGGGAAGCACATACAAATTCTATCCGACAGTCAGGCTGCCCTCAAGGCCCTCACATCATACAAAACGACCTCAAAGCTGGTATGGGAGTGTACTCAGAACCTCCACACCCTGGCCAAACACAACAAGCTTATGCTAATGTGGGTGCCGGGGCATAGTGGAATCGAAGGTAATGAGAAAGCAGACCAACTAGCAAGGAAGGGGTCTTGTACACCCTTTACGGGCCCTGAGCCTGTATGTGGCATCAGCAAATCAGCTGCACGCTTAGTAGTGAGACGATGGATCCAGAAGGAACACACCTCGCGATGGCACATAACGCCTGGGCTCAGGCACAGCAAATTAATGCTGAGCTCTATAACCCAAGCGGATCAAAAAGAGATTCTAAATCTAAATAGAACCAACATAAGGCTGGTCACAGGACTGATGACAGGGCACTGTACCTCACGGGCGCACCTGCATACCATGGGGCTATATGTCAACCTCCCCACATGTCGCTTCTGTGGAGGGGAAGAAGAAACAGCAACCCACATAGTCCTGGAATGCGAAGCCTTAGCACGACACAGAGTACATCACCTCGGGTATGCAACCTCCGGGGAAGGTTTAATCTGTGATCACCCTATTCGCAGTATTCTTTCCTTCGGGAGGAAACTCAAACTGGGATAGGAGCAAACTTGACTGAGAGAACACAAGAGACCTTATAGGTCGATGTGCTGGGACTCTAGGAGATACCACCCTCTCACTCAAGTTACACAAAAAAAAAAAAAAATATTGTTTTATATTATATTAGAGTTACTTTTTTATAATTATTATTATAGCTGCTCATTATCATCATTATTATTATTGTTATTGTTACTGTGTTGTTATTATTATTATTATTATTATTATTATTATTTTTTTTTTTTTATTATGGTGGTCAAAAAGGGGAGAAAATCGCTTCGCGACCGTAGGGAGGTCAGCGGACACACGCGGAAGGCCGGGACCTTACCACATGGGGCCGCGTCGCTCCCCGTGTGCCCTTCAGTTACGCGAGCCTCAGCTTGGGGTGGGTTGGTAGAACCAACTCACCGGAAGCATCAGCCGCGGCCGTCGGGCTAAACCCCCGCACCCCTGGTCCCCGGGTAACGGCCGCCGGGGCGGCGCACCCGAAGAACGGGAGAGCGTACATCCACCTTATTCACCTCCCAGCCCGGAACTGTTTTTCACATTACTTCAGGCTGGGAGGCGGGTCTGGGCCTAAGGGCCGTCTTATCTCGTGTCGTGTCTAGTGTGTTATTGTCTTAGTTCTCCAGGCACCCATCGGACTTTTTGGCCCTTAGGATCCTGGAGACGTGTACCTTGATAAGGTCCCATGTCTTTCCGTCCTTTAGCATCAAGGACACTGTGTTTTCGGGGGTAAGAGGAGACCCGAGGAGAGTCTCTAGTCTGTCCCTGTCAGCCGCCCAGCGACGGCACCCGTAGAACGTGTGCTCCGCGTCGTCGTTCTCTCCGCAGTACTTGCAGCTTGGAGTCGTTACCTTCCCCGCGCGGCAGAGGTACTGTCGGAAGTACCCGTGTCCAGACAGAAACTGGGTAAGGTAGAAGTCCACCTCCCCAAATTTCCTCTCCTTCCACGGACGGACGTCTGGTACAAGTCGTCTCGTCCACCGCCCCTGCTGTTGGTCCGCCCATCCGGCCTGCCAGCTGGTCATCGTCTCTATCCGCGCGGTCTTTGCGGCCAACTCCCTGCCTTGCCGAGGACTCATCTCGTAGATCCTCTTTCGCTCGAGAGCTAAGAGGTCCACGGGGACAACGCCGGCGATTACCAGCGCCGCCATCTCCGAGACGGTCCTATACGCGCACGCGATGCGTAGCGCTCCCCGCCTCTGTATAGCTGTCATTACTTTTCTATACTTTGCTACGTGTACCGCGTCTCCCCAAACTTCGGCCCCGTACAAGAGCACCGAGTGGGTTACTGTCATCAGCAGTCGCCTAATGCTTGGTCTCGGTCCTTTGGTATTCGCCATGAGGCGGGCGAGGGCGGCGGTTTTAGCCGCCGCTTTCTCCGCGACCCTTCTGATGTGTGGCCAGAAGGATAGCCGCGTATCGAGGGTCACCCCCAGATAGTTGGCATTGCTCCTGGTCCCCATCGTAGTCGCTTCCACCGTCATGGCGATCCTCGTGTCAATCCTCTTTCTCGTGAGCAAGAGCAGTTCCGTCTTCTGGATGGCCAACTGTAGTCCGCGCTGGCGGAGCCAGTCGTTAATCCGTCCGACTGCCCGGTCCAGCTTCTGCCCCGCTAGACGCGTGTCGCGCGCGGTGATCACCACGACGACATCGTCCGCGTACGCCACCAGACGTACCCCCGGCGGCATCGGAAGGTTCAGGATCCCGTTATACACGATATTCCATAGCTCGGGGCCCAGGATCGAGCCCTGCGCTACGCCAGCCGATAGTCTCCGTGTCTTTACCCCGGTGTCCGTAACGTACGTGACGTAGCGGTCTCTCAAGTAATCCTTCAGAATTCTCAGGAGGTAAGGAGGCAGCGCGAAGGTAGCCTGCAGCTCCCGCACGATGTCTGCCCACCTCACTGAGTTGAAGGCATTGCGAACGTCTAGTGTTGCCAAGAGCACTATTGGCCTGTCCTTGTGGGGTTTGGTCTGTGCCCTGTCGAAGGAGTCGATAACAGATTGTATCGCTCCTATCGTCGACCGTCCCGTCCTGAATCCGTATTGTCGGTCGTTCAGGCCACCGGCTTCCTGAACGGCCTTCTGGATACGCGGCCTGAGCAGCAGTTCGAACAGTTTTCCTAGCGTATTAAGGCAGTATTCTACTTTACAACTTTGAAAAAAACGCTATTTTTGTGAATTTTTTCTGAGAATACTATTGAAGATATGGATGTAGGGTTTGAAATGCTTAATAAATACACTCTCAAAGTACATAAACAAATTTTTTTTCTTTATTTTATACATTTTTTATACACGTAAAGTATGGTCAAAGCCAATACCTCAAAAAGTAGGTAACGTTGCCGTGGTCGTAAAATCTTGCCGACGGATAGTCTGAAACAAAAACATCAAATAGTTTTATGTTCAGTATGACTTCAGGAACCGATCTAACTAGAATATTTTATGTATGTGCAAAATCAACAAAATGGCGGCTAAAATACGAAAGAAAAAAAAAATTGCGTTTTTTTTGCGTCTTTTTTTGCAATTAAAAAATAGTTAGAATTAAAATTTTAAGTTGATTATAGTTAGGTCGGTTGATACAAACATATAGAATATGTGTTTAAAATTTCATAAGGATCGGTTCAATAGTTTTTGAGTTTTCACGACCACGGTACTTGAAAACGTTGTTTCGAGAAAAACGCATTTTAAGTTTTCGTAAGTGACAAATCATAGAAAAAATTATCTTACGCTCAATCAGCAATTCCTGGTCCATATAATATCCCTTCAACTTGTTCCAGGTGAGTATTTTCATCCAATTTAGCCTGCTTTTTTTTAATTCTGCTCTCCTTAGAAGCCTCAGTCGAGCGGCGGTTCTCTCGAACGATGCGCTGTTGATCGCGCATATTGGCGAATTGCAAGGCAGTTTGGCCGATTTTGATGCCCATAATTTCCATCATTTTCAAAACTGGGCTGAATCCTTCATTAAAAATGCAGGCAGCAGTGAGGCATGCAATTTTAACAATTTTTTTGCCATTATAGACATGCTTCGGTGCCATAGTCCAAACTGTTGAGTTGAAACACTCATTGTTATTTTGAGTGTTTCCACCCAAACATCTCTCCAGTAACTCCGTTTTCGTTAGATCTTCGTAGATCGGCTTCAGCACCTCTTGTACGTCAGTAGCAAGAGCAGGAGGATGTTTATAATTTTTTAAAGCGTTGTTTGCTTCGGCCTTCTTATACTTGCACCAGCTATCTGAACAGTACGTATGCTGCGGTTTGGAGTCCGTTGAGATTTTGTGGTAATAGCCGGCCCAGATCTCGTTTTGCATGCCTTCCACTGAATTTGAATTCCTTTGAATTGCAAGACTGTAGTTTTTAGATAACTCTTTCATCAGTTTGATAGTTAGATCAGCAGTCTTCACTTTTTTAATCACGACTTTCGGTTTCTTCACAACTTTCTTCGGTGCAGCTGCTTTTTTCGTTTTTTTTTCTTCGACCTTCAGTTTTGCATTCTCAACTTTTCTCCTTTGAGTTAAAATTTTTTTCGCATTACTTGCGCGTTTGAAAATTCTTTTGGCAACGTGTAGCACACACTCCAGCTTTTTCACAACGAAATCTTCGCCGTACGGATATGTATTAAGCAGCATTTTAAATGTTTTCGAGTCGCCATCGCCTATATAAAAGCCATATCGCACTGCATATTTCTCTAGCGATCTTAAAAACATTTTTACAACACCTTGAACCTCCATTTTACCGGCGCTACCTTCGTGATTTGCACTACAATTGGCTTTGTGCTTTTCATACCACGCAGCAAAACCAATATCGTCTATGATTTTTTTACGATAATCACATGCTCTGCAATAACTTGACATAACTACAACGTCAAGAATTTTTTTGCTGTACTTGCCAATTAAAGACACGATACCAGTGAGCGAAGTAAAACCTCTCTTTGCCCAGTATCCGTCTCCAGAAACCGTCAGATCTTCACCAAATCCCTTTTCGACATTTAGCTTTTTTTCTTCATCGATTGCCTTGCGTTGAACTAAATCGAATACACTTTTGACAGCGATTTTGATGTTCTCTACGATTTCATAATAGATTTTTATATTGAAAGTTGTGTGTAATTCCATCAGATTACAAAATAACTGTATCTCTTGAAGACCAATACCAAGCAAACGAAACACAAATACGAGTCGACGATTTATTTCATATCCAGTGCCGATCATCGGACACGAATTGATGTACTTGTCTCCACAGCCACAAGTAACGCACACTTTGAAACCAAGGCCTCGTAACCCATATTGTGAAAATTTCAATTGCATATGGCAAACAGAACACACTGCCCACTGTAAGAGCATTGAAAATACAGTAAAAAAATGAATCAAAGAATAACCACCAGTATTTTCAACTTTCACATCAAAACTCGGATCGTTAGATTTTTTCAGTTTTGCTGCTGACGCACTCGTGTTGCTAGTACCTCCTTCATCAGTGAATCTGTTTCCGTGAAAAGTACGTTTTCTAGTTCTAGATGGACGACTAGAATTTTTCTGTGCACGATACACTTTCTTCGTATCCATTGCGAATAGATAGATGCTACACTTTTGAACTTCGAATAACGACTGATTCTCCACTACTGAAATACAGAACTGAAATACAGAAGCAAAATTATAAAGGGAAGGTAATATAGAGAAGCAAAAGTTTATATTTCGATGAGAATATATATAGGTGTAATGATTTACAATAGGGGAACGGCTGCTGCAGCGAACAAAGTCAGGTAGACGGCAAGCGCGCTGGGCAGGTCAGAACCGCGCGCTCAGGTAGGTGCGTTCGAAGGGTGGAAAGGTATAGTTAGACTGCTTCAATCTTTCTTAAATTTTGCACTAGCATTCTTGAATATATTTACTTTCGAAAAATGTAAAAAAAAAAAAAATTTTTTTTTCAAAGTTGTAAAGTAGAATACTGCCTTAAGCAGGCTCAACGGTCTGTAGGAAGATGGAGCATCCGGATCCCCATCTTTTTTCTTTTTTATGAGGATCAGCTTGGCTGTCTTCCACTCTGTGCTGAACAGGCCTTCCTTCAGGCAATTATTATTATTTATTATTATTATTATTATTATTATTATTATTATTATTATTATTATTATTATTATTATTATTATTATTATTATTATTATTATTATTATTATTATTATTATTATTTTTTTTTTTTTTTTTGTAAAGGAGGGGAAATGCATTTCTGCACACCCGGGGGGCTACCTTGACGGTACGACCACACCCGGGTAGTGTGGGGCTCCCCCGGATGCAAGTTGCTTCCGGGTATACCCACTAAAACCCCTCCTCCGTGACCACAGTTAACCCCCGGAGCCGGAACCGCGTTAGCATTACTTCGGCTCCGGGGCTGTGCTATGCGTGCCTATGGGCGCGTCACGGTGTCTGCGGGGGTGCCCGTAAGCACCCTTCGTCACGCTTGCAGCGCAGCACGCCTTCAACGTACCGCGCCACAAGGTCCCACCGCTCTTGACTCTGAAGCATCACCCCGACGATGGTCTCCGGGGTGATGCTCCTAGCGATGGCGCGCTCCACACCCCTCCGCTGGTCTGCGAAAAAATCGCAGGCGAAGAAGGTGTGGAGCACGGTATCTTCTGCGTCGCCACAAAGCAAGCAGCGAGGTGACCCCACCTTCCGCATCCTGAACAGGTATTTACGGAAGTACCCGTGACCCGTCAGAAATTGCGTCAGGTAGAAGTTCACCTCGCCGTGGCGACGCGACAACCACTGACCCAGGTCCTGGATCAGGAGCCGGGTCCACCGTCCTTTGGGACTTTCGTCCCAACGCTGCTGCCAGCGCCCGATAGTTCGCTCGCGGGCTTGTTCCGCGGCGACTGCTCGCCCGAGCTCGGAGCTCTGGAGATAGATCTCCTTTCGCTCCTGGGCGAGCAGGTCGATCGGGATGGTGCTGGCAACAACGAGCGCCGCGGCTTCGGACACCTTGCGGTAGCAAGATGCTACCCGCAGTGCCCCGCGACGCTGGACGGCGGACATCCGAGCCCGGTATTTCTTGACCCTCATGGCGTCCGCCCAGGTCTCTGCCCCGTAGAGCAGGGCTGACTGGACGGACACCAGCAGGAGTCTTCTCGTGCACGGCTTCGGGCCTCCCACGTTCGCCATGAGACGACTTAAAGCCGCCGTAGTCTGCACAGCCTTGTCGCAGACTCCGCGAATATGGTCCCAGAAGGTGAGCCGGTTGTCCAGCATCACCCCCAGGTACCTCGCGGAGCTGCAAGTCTGCACTGGCTGAGTCCCGACCATCATAGTGATGGAGGTGGGGATTCGCTTCCTTGTGAGGACCACGATCTCCGTCTTGGCTGCAGCCAACTGGAGACCGTGGTCATCCATCCACCCGTTGACCCTGCGCATAACTTGGTTAAGCGTAAGCTGGGCCAACTCGGGACTCCGTGCTGTGACTACGGCGGCCACGTCGTCGGCGAATGCGACGAGGAACGCGTCATCGGGCATGTCCAGGCGGAGCAGGCCGTCGTACGTGACGTTCCAGAGGTCGGGCCCCAGCACCGACCCCTGTGCCGCTCCGGCGGTGACCTCCCTGGTCTTTGCGCCCTGGGCCGTCACATACGACAGCGGTAATCTCCTAGCATCGCTAGGAGATACGGAGGTAACCTGAAGGACCGCTCGAGCGCGTGGAGCATATCGCTCCACCTGGCCGAATTGAACGCGTTCCTCACGTCGAGGGTCACGAGGAGCACAATCGGCCTTGCCGCATGACATGCAGTTCGAGCCTTTTGTACTGCCCCGATCACCTCGCCGATCGCATCGATCGTGGAATGCCCTTTTCTGAAGCCGTGCTGCCGGTGGAAGAGGCCCCCGGCCTGCTCAATCGCTGCCGCGAGTCGCGGCTTGAGCAAGCGCTCCATCATCTTGCCCGCCGTGTCTAACATGCACAGCGGACGATACGACGATGGAGACTCGGGGTCGCCTTTGCCTTTGGGTATCAAGGCAAGGCGTGCCATCTTCCACCTGGCTGGGAAGACTCCCGCTCTCAGGCACCCGTTGTACATATCCAGCAGGAGGCTAGGGCAATTGCGTGCAACCGCCCTAATCGCCTCCGCTGGTATGCCGTCGGGGCCTGGGGCCTTACCGGACTTCATGCTGCGTGACGCAAGCATGAGCTCCTGGGCGCCGAACATCGGGACGTCCTCCTCCCCACCGGTCGGTCGGGGTCCGACAATGACCGGGTGGGTCGGAAAAAGAGCGTCCACGATGGTCCGCGCCTTCCGTTGATCCATGACCTGGGTGGGTGGGCGGAGCTTGCCCATCACGAGCTTATAGCCCCTCCCCCAAGGATCCTGGTCCACTTCGTCGCATAGCTGCTTCCAGCAGCTAACCTTGCTCGCCCGGATGGCTTTGCCTAAGGCTTTCTTTGCGGACTTATAGTCCGCAGCCTTCTCCGCCGCCTCTGGTCGGCTGGCGGCGCGCTGCGCAAGCCTGCGCTTGCGATGGCAAAGCCTCCGGAGCTCGGCGATCTGGTCATTCCACCAGTACGCCTGGGTCTTGCCCCTCCATGGCCTCTTGCGAGGCATAGAGGCGTCGCAGGCACGGTGGATGAGCCCCATGGTAGCGCCCACGAGTTCCTCCACCGCGCCTACGTCCTCGGCGCTCTCAGGCACTGGTGGAATGTGCCGAGCGCCTTCGAGCAAGGTTGCGACGAACTTTTCGCCGTCCATCTTAGCTGCGTTCCAGCCAGATGGTCGACGCGCGCTAGCAGCTGACTGCTTTCGCGCAGCGTCGATGAGCTGGAAGGTGATGTAGTTGTGATCGCTTCCAGTGAAGTCATCCATCACCCTCCAGCCAACGGCTTTGCGGACCAGGTCCTCCGACACCAGCGTTACGTCAGGGATCGAATACCCGAAGCCCGGTCGTCGGTACGTTGGTGTTGTACCGACATTGAGGACGACAAGGCCGAGTCGGGCAGCCATCTCCAACACCAGTTTACCTCTGGTGTTGGGTTGCGGCATGCCCCACTCTATGGCCCGCGCGTTGAAATCCCCGGCGACAACGAGTCCACCGGGGATATCGCGCAGGTCGTCCTCAAGGGCCTCGAGCTTGTCCCTGAATCGCTGCATACTGTCGTTGGGGGAGAGGTAGCAGCTCACGATTGTGGCTTGCTCCGCCTTCACCCACACGTAGCAGCATCCAGCCCCGCGGTTGGAGATCCTGACCGAGGGGTCAACGACCCAGATCGCCGCGGAGCCGGAGCTGTCTACGTGCCAGTCACCTCTGACCCGGTAGGGTTCGCTGATGATCGCTACGCTTGTGCGGTGCTCGCGTACGAGCTGCGTCAGTAAATCATCAGCGACCCTACTGCGGTTCAGGTTGCCCTGGAGGAAGGTGAAGGTCATTTACGACCCTTCGCCTTGTCCAGGGCAACCCGGAACGTCTTACATGCCCCGGAGCCTGGAATATGCTCCGGGGCCTGTGCGCCCTCTGCTGCGTCTGCACAGAGGAAACAGCGCGGCTTTGCGGTGCAGGCGGTCGCCTTGTGCCCCCGTTGGCCGCACGTCCAACAGAGGCCACTACGGTCCGGCCCTTTGCACTCCTGCTTCCGGTGCCCGAATCCCAGGCACCGGAAGCAACGCTGCACGTTGGTTCGTTGCCTTAAGCGGCAACGGATCCAGCCGACGCGCAGCTTGCCCTTGTCTAGGAGCTTTCGGGCCGGTTTGTCGTCGAGCTCGACGACCGCCATCCGCAATTCACGCGCATTCGGCGCAAACACGGCGACCTTGAGCTCTCCGCTCATGTCGTCGCCGAGTTCGCGCCGCACCGCTTCCTCCACCTCAGCAGAGGTGGTGAGGCAGTCCATGTCAAGGACCTCTAGCCTGATGCGGCTGGTGAGGACCTTGACCTCGCCGGACTGACCCACCGACTCTTGGATTGCCCTCTGGAGGGCAACCTGGCTTCCGCAGCGGTCAAGTTCAAGGAGAATCGCTCCTTCCCTCGTCTTCCTGACCGTGCGGATAACCGTGTCGGAGTCCTCGGGGCGTACGTTACTACGGATAGCCCCGAGAACTTCCGCGTACGTTTTGCCCTCCGAGGGCTTAACGACTACAGCGCTCTTGTTGGGCCGCTGCCTGCTTCTTTTCTTCTTTTTCTTCTTCTTTTTCTTTACCGTCGAAGCCGGCGGTTCCCCCGGCTTCGACTTCGGGGCCGGCTTTTTCGCCGGCTCCTTCTTCTGTTTTCCGCCTCCCTTCTGGGGTGGGGGCGGGGCGTTGGCGTTATTCCCCTTTTGGGGCGCACTCTGCTTTCCGGAGGAGTCCGTCGTTTTCTTCTTCTTTCCCTTCTTGGTGACCGTGGCCCAGGTCTCCGACTCCTGGGCGGTCGTCTTCCTCCTCTTCTCCTCCTCCCGCTCCTCCGGGCTGGAGAGCGCTGCCCTCCCCCTCTTTTGTGAGGGGGGAGCAGCGGCCGGAGTAGAGGAAGGTGGTGTGGCCGGTGGTTGGGGCGCATCTGCTTTCAGCGCCTTTAACGCCTTTCCGCGCGTTATTCTGCTGAAGCAGAGGAGGTCTACCAACTCGCCAAGGCGGGGGATGCCCTCCTTGACGGAGTTGGAGATGTTCCTCTGTATCTCTGTCGCCGCCTTCATGGAATCGAGGACCTCGCGCATCCGAGCAAGATGTGTGCCCTCGATTTCATCCACCTGCTTTAGCTTGCTCCAGACATCGTCTGGAGTCAGCCCAAGCCCTGGCTGTTCACTGCCTGTAGCTGGAAACACTATGGTGGCCAGGTCAGTCACCGCCATAGTGCTGCGGTCGTCGGATAACGACGCCCTGGGGCCCGCTTTCGCACCCCCGGGCGCCGGTACTGGGGTATCTCTCCCCTGCACCGTACACAAAGTATTTTTAGTAAACTGCTCCATGTTTGGTTTAAATTCAGGGTTCCTTCCCCTAGTCCATTTGGTCCGCGACTGCTTATTCGTGGCCTCAACGCGGGGCCCTTATTTCGCAGCTAACCAGCATATCTGCTGGCCGTTCCCCTATCCGCCACCTGGGGACGCGCCGGGTTGCGGTAGACGACCGCCCCCGGGTTATTATTATTATTATTATTATTATTATTATTATTATTATTATTATTATTATTATTATTATTATTATTATTATTATTATTATTATTATTATTATTATTATTATTATTATTATTATTATTATTATTATTATTATTATTATTATTATTATTATTATTATTATTATTATTATTATTATTATTATTATTATTATTATTATTATTATTATTATTATTATTATTATTATTATTATTATTATTATTATTATTATTATTATTAAAGGAGGGGAAAACACTTTATGTGCCGTCGGGGGATGCCTCCCCCGGTGTGTGGGACTCCTTGGCATAGGTTACCCACTAAAAACCCCCCCCTCGGCTCCTCTCCCGGCCGGTCCTGCTCCTCGCATGTCCACAGTCCGGGCGGCGGTATCTAGACCGCGGGAGCGATCCTCTTCACACCTCATTCATTCGTCTCTTTCATACTTTCCTCACTTTCTCACTCACTCACGCATCCTCCAGGCATCCGTCGTCCTTTTTCGTCTTGAGTACGTCCGTCACGTACGTAGTCACGTCTGTCCATTTGTCTCTGTCCTGCAGCATTCTGTCGACGACGTTGTCCGGGCTGACCGGCTCAACGTTCATCTCTAGAAGCCGCCTTCTGTCGGCCCAGCGGTCACACCTGGAAAAAAAAAAAAAAAAAAAAAAAAAAAAAAAAAAAAAAAGGTGTGTTCCGCGTCGTCTCTGTCCCATCCGCAGTACCTGCAATGGGGGGTTTTAACCTTACCCATTTTGTGCAGGTACTGCCGGAAGTATCCGTGTCCGGAGAGGAACTGTGTTAGGTGGAAGTCCACCTCGCCAAAGCTCCTCTCCTTCCACGGACGTATCGTCGGGATCAGTCGTCTCGTCCAGGCTCCAGGCACGTCCGTCGTCCAGCGTCTCTGCCATTCGTCGAGCGTCCTGGTTCGTTCGTCTACCGTGGTGTCGACTCGCCCCAGTTCGGTCCTCCGTTCCCATATCCTCCTGCGCTCGAGTGCGAGGAGGTCTATGGGAATTACCCCCGCGATTACAAGTACCGCTTCAGCCGATACCGTGCGGTATGCACACGCGATCCGCAGCGCACCCCTTCTCTGCACACCGGTAATGGCTTGGCGGTACTTCTTTACTTTTAATGCGGAGGCCCAGATTTCTGCTCCGTAGAGGAGTATCGAGTGGGTCACTGTCATCAACAGTCTACGTGTGCTTGGTCGTGGTCCGTGCGTGTTGGCCATGAGTCGGCTAAGAGCTTTGGTCTTCTCCGTTGCCTTCTCTATGGCCCTCTGTATATGAGGCCAAAAGGTCAGCTTTGTATCCAGGGTGACCCCCAGGTACTTGACTTCCCCTCTGGTCTCGATCTGTTCCGTCCCCACGGTCATCGGCACGATCGTGGCGATCCGTTTCCTTGTCAGTAGTAGCAGTTCCGTCTTGTGAAGTGCCAGTTCCAGTCCGTGTTCGTTCATCCACCTGGTCACTCGTCTCATCGCCTGGTTCAACTTGAGTTGGGCCAGGTGTGAATCCCGCTCTATGATGACGACCGCCACGTCGTCAGCGTAGGCGATGAGGGAAGTGTCCAGGGGCATTTCCAGTCTTAACAAACTGTCGTACAGTACGTTCCAGAAGTTAATTCGTCGGTCTCTAAGATAGTCTTGTACAACTCGGAGAAGGTAGGGGGGTACCCGGAAGGTCGTTTTGAACGCCTCCAGGATATCCACCCACCTCGCCGAGTTGAACGCGTTGCGTACGTCGAGCGTGGCCAGCACGACTATGGGTCTAGCCGCGTGGCACGCCTCCTGTGCTTTGTCGAAAATGTCTATTACGTCCTGTATGGCGCCTATCGTCGATCGTCCTTTCCGAAATCCGTGTTGTCGGTCGGATAGGTCGCCAGCGTCTCGTATAGCGTCAAGTAGTCTGGGCCGTATCAGCAGCTCAAAGACTTTTCCCGCTGTGTTCAGCAGGCTAAGAGGTCTGTAGGAAGACGGCGAGTCGGGATCTCCCTTGCCCTTACTAATAAGAACTAGTCTCGCCATCTTCCATGATCTGCAAAATACGCCCTCGGTCAAGCAGTCACTATAGATTCCCAGGAGGATGCCCGGTCTATGCAGAGCAATGAGTCGGACAACCTCACTGGGAATCCCGTCAGGTCCAGGTGCTTTCCCGTTCTTCAACGAGGAAGATGCTCTGAGGAGCTCCTCCCCCGTGAACAACGGGACGTCCGTCAGTTCGTCCTCGTCTTCCTCCTCCACCCGTATAGGGTGCGTGGGAAATAGTCCGTCTACGATCCGTTTCGTCGAGTCGGAGTCTCTCATCAACGGCGGGCCGCGAGCCCCCAGTTTTCGGGTTACTATCTTGTAACCGTCACCCCAGGGGTCGCCGTCCACGTCGTCGATGAGCTGTTTCCATTTCCGTCTCTTGCTTTCGTTAATCGCGAACCTTAGCCGCTTTTTGGCCGCCTTTAACTCCGCGGAGAGTGAGGTCACGTCCCCACGGGCACGTGCTCGCTGCATCCTCCTACGGAGCGCCAGGCAGTCGCGGCGGAGATCCGCGATTTCGTCCGTCCACCAGTACTGTGCGCGTCTGTTCGTCCCATGTCGTTTCCGTGGCATGGAGGCGTCGCAGAGTCGTTTGAAACTACTCATTGTCGCCTCCACTAGGTCTTCGACCCTGTTTCTTTTGGATGACTCCTCGGAAGTCCGCGGGGGCGGTGTTTCCATCGTCCGCAGACTCTCCAGGAGTCTGTCTCTGTCCAGTCGATTTACGTCCCAGCGCAGGGGGCCCCGACTTCTGTCTCTGTACGTCGTCCTACCGTCCGTAACGTTGAAGACAATGTACTGGTGATCGCTGGCTGTGAAGTCGTCGATCACCCGCCATTGTCTCACTTTAGTCAGTAGTCTGCTCGAGATTAGGGTGACATCGGGAATCGAGTCCCCGAATCCCGGGCGTCTATATGTCGGCGTGTCTCCGTCGTTTGCCACTGTCAGATCCAGCCTCGCGACCATCTCTAACAGCAGCCGTCCCCGTTTGTTCGTCATGGTCATTCCCCACTCGAGGGCCCGTGAGTTGAAATCGCCGGCGACGACTACGTCACCTGTGATCCCCCTCAGGGCATCCTCCAGGGAGTCTAGCTTTTCTTCAAACTCGCGGATACTACAGTTTGGAGTCAGGTAGACGCTGACATAGGTGACAGCGCCAACCGTCATCCAAACGTAGTCTTCTCCTACCCCTCGTTTGCTGATGGTCCAGGCACTCCGCCCCCTAACCCAAAGCGCGGAGGTACCAGCCCTGTTGGCAAGCCATGTGTGTCCGTCCATGTTTCTGTACTGTTCACTCAGTATCAGTATGTCTGCGTCGAGTTCTGCAGCGATCTGAGGGAGCAGCGCGTGTGCCGCACTGCTCCGATTCAGATTTCCCTGCAGGACTACTGTCATCTGTTAGTCCGTTTGGCGTCAGTCAGCGCCGCCCTGAAAACGACGCATTTCGCCGTTCCCGGGACGTGCTTTCTGTCCTGTCCCTGTAGGTCGGCACACAGGAAGCAGCACGCTTGGGCCTCGCACTGCTTCCCAGTGTGCCCCCGTCCGCCGCATCTCCAGCAGCAGTCCCGTCGGTCCGGTCCTGTGCAGTCGCGTCGCAGGTGTCCGTAGCCGAGGCACTTGTGGCACCTCGGCACCATCAGTCTCAGCCTGATGCGGCAGTTCACCAGGCCGATCCGTATTTTGCCCGCCTGGAGCAGGACCTTAGCGTTGTTCTCGTCCAGCTCACATACGGCCATAACCTGCCCTTGGTTGTTTGGGCCGAACATGTGAACTTTCGGAGGCGTCCGTAACGTCGTTTTTGTCGCGAGTGCGTCCGTTACCTCGTCTGTCGTGGTCACGCAGTCGAGGTCCATGATCTCCAAGGTGACCTTGGAGGTCATGTCGCGGACCTCTCCCGCTTTTCCAAGGGCATCTTGGAGGGACTTCTGGAGACCCAGTCGTCCCTCCTGCCCCTTTCCAAGCCGGAGGAGTACCGCTCCTGTCTTCGTCTTCGTTATGGTCTTTATCTGTGTGTCTTTGGTGGGGTCCACTGTCTTACGGATCGTCCGTATGACGTCAGCGTACGTCGTCCCCGTCGTCGGCTTAATAAGAACCGCGCTGCTCCTGGGCCTGGGCAGCGCGCGCTCCTGCCCCTTTGCAGGAGCTTTGTTCTTCGTTGCCTTGTCTTTCAACGTCGCGTTCGTTTTCGGTGGAGTCCTGTCCTTCTTCCGTTTCACAGTTTTCCACGTTCCGTCAGTGGCGTGCTGTCCGCTTGCCCCCGCGGCAATGTCAGTCTCCGGGGTCGTCTGATCGCGCTTGCGTTTTGCCTTTTTGGGCAAAGCCGCCTGCGCTTCTGTCAATCGTCCCTGTCTTTCGGTTTCTTTATCGCGTTCACTGAGCGCGATCTCCGTGGCTTCGCAGATCTCCTTCATGCCGGTTTTGATGACAGCGCTGATATTTTTCTGAATCTCAGCCTGTGCCATCATCCCCTTCAGTGTCTCCTGTATGAAGAGGAGCCGCTCCCGCAGCCTATCCTCCTCGCGTCTGACTTTGCGCGCAGCGCAGAACTCCGTAGTTTGTTCCTCGTTTTTTTGGCTCGTTTTCTTCTCGGCGTACGTAAAAGCCGAGAATGAGCTGGCCCTCGTTCTCGGCGGCGTTCGTAATACCGATCCTCTTTTTTCGAAGGGGTTGATGATCCCTTCGAGGGCGGGATCCACGCCTGTCGCCTTCGATGTTCCGGCCGTTGCTGCCGTTGTTGTTGTTTTTGTATTGCGGTTGCTTGATGACGACGTCCAGGGGCCCGCTTTCTCGCCAAAACTATAAATATTTAAATTTTCTTTCAATATTACAATTTGCAAAATAATAATAATAATGATAACAATGAGCAACTCTAATAATAGTCACAAAAAGGTAACTTTAATATAATATTAAAACAATATTATATTTTACTAACTTATTAAATTTAAGTAATTTTAAGAAAAACAGTTTGTTTCATCGTTTACATGCGTTGTATTACTTTAAGGGGTACTTTACGGTATTTGGGGGCGGTTGCGTAAGAAATCCCTTCGTAAGAAAGGATAAATCTTCCCTTCAAAAATAATTTTTAATCACTTCCATTAAAAAATATTAATAAATATCGAGTTATATTGAATAATTCACTTTTAGGGGTGACTTTTATCACCCCTTTTATATTACTATATTACAAAAAATGTATAAAATGATTGTTTTTTATATAAATTACATTCTGTTTCCACGTGTAATAAATCTCAAGCAAAAAAAAATTGTTTTCATCATTACATGCGATGTATTATTTTAAGGGGCAATTTGCGGTATTTGGGGGCGGTTGCGTGAAAAATCCAGAAACACGACAACTGAAATATTCGATAGAGTAAACGGAAATGCTTTTTTATATTTTTTTCAGTTCATATCCTGGTTTTTATAAAGAAAAAAAGCATAAAAAATCTAGTTTTCTTCAAATACAAAATAAGGGTTGCAACCCCTTGGGTCATAAATACACCTAAAATCTTCGACTTCTTACGATAAATATTTTCCAATTTGTTTTATTAAAAAATATCAATTAGAAGCCGAGATATGATAAAACGATTTTCGGATAAAACTTTAGGGGTGGTTTTCACCCCTTTAAAGCGAGTTACCGCACATAAAGGAAAATACGTGTCTCCTAGTTTTACGAGTATTACAACATATCCAAAAATTATTGAAATCGGTGAGGTCGGGTTGGAGACCTTTCCTTGTGAGTGAGTGTGTGAATGTTGCGACTAATTTTCCGTTCAAAGATTGCGAAAGGAGGACTCTATCACTCACCATTACCACTTTGGCGTAAATCGCGAAATCTCCGAGAGAATTGCGAGACCATCGAGGGAACGGTAACTTTGGAGTGGATGAGATTCTCGCTCGGAAAAGTCCCGTAACAAGAATTTTTCGTGATAGAGAATAGAGCCATCTGCGAAGGATAATGAAGCGAAAGTAGAGCACTTTAATTATCGCTCTACTTGACCATCGTGGCGATTACCGATTCTGGCGTCTTATCTAGCGAAAGATCGAGTGATCTAGAGCCAGGTTCGATGGCGTTACCAGTCATGTCGCTGATGTGACGTCAGCTAGAGATTTGAGGGATCGAGGACCGTTGCGAAGGAGCGGATCTTCACTTACGGTCTTGTATTGGCATCGCGATCATGTTTGGTGATCGCGATGCCAATACAGGCCTCACCGAATATGTTTGGCTATTTTTGCGGTATTCTATTTTTGTGGTGGTTTTCTTTTCTTGCGTTGGTGAGTGGAGGTTTCCTCCCATTTCGTAGTTTTTTTTTGTGTAGAACCTTATTCTTTTTTTTCGAGTCGCGAGTGAGAGAGAGAGTGAAAGAGTTTTTATTTATTTATTTATTTATTAAATAAAGACGGTTTTTCTTTTTTTTATTTCTTTTGCGATCTATTTTTTTGTGATTTCTTTTTCTCTCTCGCGCTCTCTTTATGTGTTTTTGTGTCGTGGAGTCCATTTTTGAGTTTCACGGAAAAGTTGGGCGAACACTCCTCTCTACCGGAGCTAGGGCTAGAGTAAGTTTCTTTTTTTTGTGTTGAGTCGTTTTGTCGGTTTCGGGAAAAACCGGCTGTCGCCCAAATTAGAGTTATTTCTTTTTTGTGATTCTTTTTCTTTGAGCCAGGAAACTTGAGTTTTCCAACGATATTCGTGTCATTGAAAGGCTCAAAAGAGACGGTTGCTCACTGTCGGCAACTCGTTTCAAGTTTTACGAAACCCAAAAGCTGTTCTAATAGCTGAATACTGTATCTTTTCCAATTTTTCTATAAGTCGTTTTTGTTTGAGATAGTATATGAAACAGCCATATTTAATATGTACCGGATAATACTCTTATAGAGAGTTGTAAGTATTACAGGGTCCGATCCCCACCATGTGCCGCATAAATAAAATACCTTATGATATTAAGCGCCTTCATACTTTTTTGGTGTACATAATTCAAATATTGTGTGAAGGAGAATTTACAATGGTAAATGATCCCCAAAAATCGAATGGAGTCGCTTGATTTAATAAATAATCCATTAATTTTAATTTCTGTTTCATCTGGAAGGATGTTCCTCTTATTAAGGTGAAGAAGTGTTGTCTTTGGAGGGTATTACGTCTAGAGTTGGGGTATCGAATTGTTGTTTGGGACAAACTCAAGACTTACATTCCATTTTTGAATCGATATTGAAATATCGATTCAAGGATAGGAAGTTGTTGGAATTAAAACGACTGGTTCGAGATAAGAAAAAAGAAAAATAAGAAATGGAAACGAATGAATTAAATGATCTTGGTTGTTCACCTGAAATGGAAATAAAAATAGAAAACGGAGGTAGGAAATGAACAACTTACTATAGCTTAATCTTGGTTGTTCACCAGAAATGGAAATAGATAAAGAACGAAAGATGAACAGCTTAACTGGATCTTGGTTGTTCATCAGAAATGGAAATAGGAAAAGGATAAAAGATGAACAACTTAGCTGGATCTTGGTTGTTCACCTGAAATGGAAATAGGGAAAGGAAATCGAAATAATAATTGAAATAGTGATTGAGGTCGCGATTCGAAATAGCAGCTGAAATAGTAGTTGAAGTACTAAACGAAATAGTAGTTGAACTAATAATTGAAATGGCCCTCGAATTAGTAATAAAATAGTAATTGAGATGGTAATTGAAGTGGTAATCGAAATGGTAATCGAATTGGTAATCGAAATGGTAATAGAAATGGTAATCGAAATGGTAATCGAAATGGTAATCGAAGTGGTAATCGAAGTGGTAATCGAAATGGTGATCGAAATAGTAATTGAAAAAGAAATTGGAATTGAAATTGGAATTGAAATTAATTTATGAATGGGCAAAAAACGTCGCTTAGCTTTCGAAATCAGGAATGCTGGGGTGTTCTTGATTCAAACAGAAGAATCCCGGAGCGTAGTTCGTCGGCGGCTGGTTAGTCACGACCCGCGAAAATGGTGCGATGGAGGTTGTAAGAGTAGAAATAATACACTACACTATTTGATTTTTGAATGCTAAACTACTATATTTCGACAAATTAAAATATAAAATACCGAGGTCACTTTTACAAATCACTGAATCAACGTATGATTCTAAGACCGAGCGAATTGAACGAACGAATCTGGATCAACCGATCGAGCGATCCTAAGACTCGTAATGGAGTCATCACGGATGATGCTAAGACTCCGTGAGTGATCTCAAGAAGATCGTAGGACCGACCGTCCTAAGACTTGAAAACTGACTGTATGAGATAAAAAAAATTATTCTTGCCGCTCTCGATATTATTAATAATTATCCTAGGCTACTTCCCTCCACAATCGCACATGGTTTCATATTAGGCAAACTAATCTTGAAGTTTTTCCATTGGGCCCAGGTTATGGGGTAGGGATTTTGTTTCTAAGGGTGGAAGGGTTCTTTGGAATTCCCTTTGGTGGGGATTTTTCATAAACAGTACGGATAACTGTGGAATTTGCCAAGTGTGAACTCGAGTTTATGAGTTTAGGAAGTTTATGAATTTAAGAAGTTTCGGGTTTCTCGAGTCAGATTTCTTGAGAAATTTGTTTCCGCTGGTCGCTTGGAATTTGTTTATGCAAAGGGACAAAGGGTCTATTCATTGTTCGACTTCTTGGGTTGTCTTGTTATGGCTTCTGGAAAGATTCCTCGAGAAATCATCGATACCCTTATTATGGATTATATTCGTCTTATCATTTGCAAACGAACTTTCATGCGAGATTTTTTCGAGAGTTACGTATACGTAACAAGGGCACAGTGCAAGTCGCAAGAGTAAAAGATTTCTTTGAAGGATAATTATGGCTTTATCAATAAGATTTCCGCATTTTCGGAATTGTGAGATTTTAGAATACAATGCTATATCGTTTGCAAATTGCGAGATAACGACATTTTTGGAAAGATTATCAGTTATGTCTTTAATATATATCAGGTATAGAAGCGGACTTAAAACCCCGCCTTGAGGGACGCCTTTGTGGACTAATCTCCGTTGATTACTCGTAAGATCTGTAAAAATGTCCCTTTGATAGGTGAGGAATTATCAAATGCAATTATTCGAGCCGAACATTCAACTGAAGCTAATTTTATTAACAAAATATCATGAATTACGTTATCGAAAGCTCCCTGTACATCCAAGAACTCTGCCAAAGTATCCTTTTTATTAATTAGTCCGTCTTCCACATACAAAGTTAGGTTAGCAAGATTAGTTAGGCACGACTGCCCCTTACGAAAACCAATTTGGCTTATCGGTAAAAAATTATTATATTCGAGCCACCACTGCAACCTATTCTTAATTAGGGTTTCAAATAACTTATAAAAACAAGAAGAGAGACTGATTGGTCGAACACTTTTACCGTCTGGCTTTTTGATAAAATGTATGTAGGATTGTTTCCATTTTACCGGGTAATTGTTTGTTCTGTACATCTCATTAAAAATATCCAACAATATTAACTTATATTTAAGGGGTAGTCTATGAATAATGTCATAATTAATCCCATCCGTGCCTGGAGCTGATTTTGAATTTCGGGAATTTAGCGCTAGCTAAGTTGAACTTTTAGACAAATTGAAGAACGTATCAAAGAATGCGCTAGGATTAGCTACACGCAAGAAATTAGGGTTAGTTGGGACCCATGGAGGACTAATCTTGTCAAAGGCTGTTACTATTTTGTTTTCGATCAGAGGAATTTCGGATATGTGAAGCCAAGTGTTCACCCATTTGTTTTTTAATATTTTAGTTCTATTCCATGTGAATTTCATATTAGTTTGGAAATTAAGACTTTTGGTAAATTGTTTAAAGTTTTCCCTCTTTTTGTATTTGAATAGCTTTTTGGCCTGTGCAGCCACCTTTTTATAACTTATTAGATCTAACATATCCTTTGTATATTCCCATCTTTTATAGGAAGCCTTTCTTAACTTTTTCATTTTGCCGCATTCATAGTCCCACCACGGAACAGGATTTCCATGTTCGAATCGGCTTATACTTCTTTCTTTAGGTGTGCTGATTTTAATTGAGTTCGCTATTATTTTTACAAAGATGTTATATTTTTCAATCGCCGGAAATGAATCGTAAAAGCCTCACTTGAAAAATCAATCCGATCTCAACGATCTTGTGCAAGACTTAAAGTTATCAAAAGACCAGGCAGGATTCCTAGGATCTAAATTGCAAGGGTGGAATTTACTTGACAGGACAACAAATATTACATACTTCAGAAGTCGGTCACATATGTTGCAACGATATTTTGATACAAACTAAGAAATGTGCGTTTGCACTGATGTATACTCATTAGCAAGAGCTACGGGTTTTGAGCATAATTTGACAGAATGGCGACTATTCTACAACTTAAAACCAATATTATTTCACAACGAAAACATAAACCCATCTATCCCGATAGCATACAGTACCAAAATGAAGGAATGCTACGATACATTATAAATAGTTTTATGCAAAATATAGGCATATTGCTTGAACTTCAATGAGGTTACACAAAGTATTGCTGTTTTCTTTGTGAATGAGACAGCCGAGCAAGGGACCAGCATTACGTTAAAAAAGACTGACCATCGCGACAGATTTTAACTCCTGGAGACAAAAACGTTAAATATGAAAACTTAGTGGACTCGAAAAAGTTTTTTTTACCGCCACTGCACATCAATTTAGGAATTATGAAGAATTTTGTGAAAGCAATGGATAAGTCAGGACCTGACTTTCAATATCTAAAAACAAAATTTCCAAAAATTTCTAATGCCAAAAGTTAAGGAAGGTATGTTTGTTGGCCCAGAAATCAGTGATTTAATGAAAAACAATGAATTTACACGTCATTTAAATAAACCAGAAAAAATAGCTTGCCTTCAAAAAGACGACCCAAAATTTCCTTGGCAATCACAAATCAGAAAAATAAGAAATAATTATAAAAGATCTTTTAAATAAATGCAAAATACTTGGCTGCAACATGTCGTTGAAATTGTATTTTCTGCATTCATATTTGGATTTTTTCCCTGCAAACCTCGGTGATATGAGTAACGAACGTGGGGAACGCGGCACCAGACATTTTTCAAATTGAGAAAAGATACTAATGGAAAGATATGTCTGCAATGCTTGCAGACTATTGCTGGACATTAATAACTGATGAGAAGGACGCAATTTACAAACATCAAACAAGTCGACGACGTTTTCAAATGGTATTGTTCTTGCGGTTCGCCACAGTTAATTCTTTATTATTTACATTTTATTTATACTGCAATTCAAGAACACGAATATAATTTTCTACGGTTTAAATTGTATTGGGTTGGCAACTAAGTAATTGCCGATTTTCAAAAGCAAACAAATGACAAAATCGGCAATTACTTAGTTGCCAACCCAATAATTACTAATTTTCCATTGTTTTTATTTCAAATTATGCGAAATTTGTTCAATCTTTAGTTTTACATTTCTTACTCAATTTTCGATAATCTTAAACAATAGAAGAATTAAATTTTAAAATGATTTTTTATTGATCAATTTTGCGTAAATTTTAGCAAAATGAAGTTTGTTCGAAAATTGACTCCTGAAACGCTTAGCGCGGGGCGACTATTACGCGGAGTGCGTAGCGACGGCTCTGACTTGTGGAATTAAAACAAGCGATAGTCAGAAGCGGCGAAGCGTCGTTCACGCGTTTTGAATTAATAATTGTTTCAATTATGTATTGTTTAAATTGTATGAATGAAGATCCGTTCCCTAGATTGTTTTGGATGGTTTTCTCTTTAGAAAAGTCTGCGGAATCTGATAGTGTATAGTAAATTTGTCCTAAGCGAATAATTTTCTGTAAAAATGCAACAATATTGCGTGAAAAGTTCGCGTATCGCCACTTTTTTTAACTTCGGTGACGATTTACAAACATTTACAGATGCTATAATTCTGAGTGAATGCATATACATTGTGACGTGGTATTTCGCAATGCTCGGGGAACCTCATCACGTGCACTTTAATTGTTCTGTTGGGCGCCAGCCAGGATTCGCCTGGCGGTGCTGGGTGCTGAAAATTCGGAAAAGGGGGAATCCGGTCGAAAAGAAAACTCCCTTAACCGGCGAATCTTAATAACAAAAACCGGATCAGCCGGACTATATTTTCATAAATAATCAAACATAAAAAGAGCAAACAATTATCATGAGACAATACAAAGTTTCAAATACAAAGTCCGTTCGAGGATCCTAAAATGGCGACCGGGCACGGCCGATACGCCTTTCTCTCTCTCTCTCACTCTCTCTCTCTGACGCGTCCGTCCTCACTCACACACAAAATATAAAGGAGGTCTCCCGGTGACGCCGGAGGATCCCCCTGGGCACTCTATTATCGGTCCGGAAACCCGGAACCGAAGACTCTTTCCCCGGAACTCTCGGGTCTCTACCGGGCGATCACGAAGCGATCGTGCCAACCGGTAGGCGACAGGTACCCGGATCAAACAAATAAATAAAAGAAAACAAAACGAAAAACCATACAAAACATACACCGCGAACCTTTCGAAAGCTGCGCTCACCAACCTCTTTCTTCCGAACACGTCCGCTCGCTCGTCCCTTTCTTTTCTTTTCGCTCTCGACGGAGATCCTCAAAATGGCGGGTTCTAAGGGGGTATCCGTCACAGCGTCCGCCCTGTTGTACGCCGAGCAAGAGAATGGCCGCTGCTTTTTCTCCGATGATCGTTGCAGTTGAGAGCCGAAGGGAGGGGGAAGATCGACCCGGATCGTAGCGCCTGGTTACCAGCTGGCTCCGTCCGGTGCTGCCCTCGGTACTAACAGCAATCCCCTAGGCCGCGCGGGAGGATTCGAAATGATCGAATCTCGGTTCCCTCCTTCCGGTCGTTGCATTCGCCGGGACTGTCCGGGACCGGTTGGGGAGGCTTTCCTGTCCGGAGTCGTAGTCGTATCCGTGGATTCCTCCGTTCCTTAGTATGGGAAGGAGGTATTCCCCTCTGGACGATGATCGTACGGATGAGCCTCCTCGAATTGTCCCGCGCAGACAAGATGGCTCCAGTCCTAGTTCCCTCCGCCCTCGCGTTTTCGTGGATCGTGTCGTCAATCTCTGATCGATGTTGCGGTGAAAATGGAAGAATAAAAGAACGAGGCGGAAAAACGATATTTTGAGGTTGGAGTGCCCAGGGGTGACAACGTGCCTCGCCGGTTACAGAAATTCCGGGTTTTCACCCCGATTTCCGTGCTTGACGTACTTTTCCCGGTAAGCCTTTTCATATAAAATATTTGGATGAGGTTCGTGAAAACCCCATCACACCATATTCAGAAAACTCTCCTTTACTTTTTAAGGCTCCTGGATACCCGACGCCCGTGCCCCTTGAAGGGTCGACAAATATTGTTTTCGCTCATGTTCTATAGCTGCTCTATTTCTCAACCTATTTTAATGAATTAGGTCTCATTCTAAATATAAAACTATTTTACACGAGAAGACTTTTTTAGAATTTTTAAAAAATTATGGTTTGAGTAAATAAGCTCGATATGAAGTATGTGTCTTCTTCATATACATATATCAGGAAAAAGAGAGAGAAGAGAGGGCGATCCGGCAGAGGTCCGGGCGCCATTTTGATATCCAGTTGAAACCAACTTTATTTAAACTTAATCCGTTAAATTCTTTGTTGGATAGTTCGTTTTCTTATTATTTATTTCATGGTTATTTTCGATATTAGCTATCTTTTCGAGAATTGTGAAGAATAGTCCGAGAATCCGGGTTTTTGTTAGTTTATTTTTCTATCCTTATGAAATACAGTCCGGTGATCCGATTTTTGTTATTAATAATTAAAGAGGTTCGGGAGTTTCTCTTCCTTATCACGATCCCGATTTTTTATAAGATTTTCAGCACCCAACACGGCCAGGCGGATCCTAGCTGACGCCCAAGGCAATTTTAAAGTGCACGTGTGAGGGAGCCCAAGCCTCCGAAATACCACGTCACAATTCTTATAGGACATCGAATGCTCTCTAAAAGAGACACTTGTAAAAATGTTGTAAGTCCAGCCGGTATAAAGTTATCAGCTGCCAAATTAAAAATTAAGAGATATAGTTGTAGATATCTAATAGAATTTTCTCAAATTTGTTATATGTTGTAACGTGGCGTTTCACACGCTACGTTACAGGTGATATTTCGGAACATACCCGTCCAGAGGAGACGTCAAGTCGGTTGGATCGGTATGTATTTTGGCTACGGAATCGTGTAAAGGGCTAGATCCCTTAGGCTACGCTTAGGATAAGTTTAGATATAAGATAGCGATAAGCGACGTATAGGGGAAGTCATAGGATACGATTGTTCGTCATGTCGATCGGAGAATAACCAGCCAATAGGGCACTCACCATTGGAATCACTCGCCATCGGTCAACGAACATCTGTTGGATCCTCGGGGAGTTTCGGAATCAGTGGGACCACGCAGTACCGATTCCTAATTAGTGGCAGCACCTTCCGACCATCCAAGGAGTGCATGATCGCGCAAACGCAGCCACGCCCCGAGGATCGAGACGATGAAGAAGAAGAAGAAGATCGGCACTTCTCCTTTGGACGGCCTTCCGGGCAGACGGATTTTCGGTGACATCCCATAAGGAAAGGGAAAGAAAGAGAGCCAATTTGGAAACCGACATTTTGGGCGCATTGAGCCCGGAGATTCTTTTCTTTGATACGTGGGAGTTTTGTCTATTTTGGTATTTCGGTTGGTGAGTGCCCGCGGGCTTTAGTTTGGTTATAGAGCGAGCTTTTCTCGTGACCTTAGAGATAGTAAGGAAGAGAGAATGCTGCGCTACATTTTGAAAAGATTGGTTCAGTCGGTTGCGTGGGAACCACGTTCTCCACTCGACCGTTAGAGCCACCATCTTGGTTTCGGTGCCTGTGTGGCTCACGAACCCAGATTGGCTTCGAACATTTTCGGATTTGGCTTCCCCCTTTCTTTCTTTGTGTATTTGATTTGGACATAGTTGTAAATGATTATTTTCTTTTGTATTGGTTTCATTTAGATTGGTCCTTTTTGATTTATATTTTGGTTTCGCCACCTAGTTTTTGGTTCGGTCCATTTGGGACCACGTGGCGGAACAGGACCTGAATTGTTAAGGGGTTTTCCCCGACGTTATTATTGTTATTATTACTAATATTTCTTTTTCTTTATATTAAAATCTTCATTGTTACAAATTTTGACTTTATTCATTTGGGGGGGTTTTCCTGTGGGTTGGCCTTTTCTTTTCAGGTTAGGTCGGTAGTCGGCGGAGTTGTGGCGGAACCTTCACGTCCCGGAGATAAGAGATAGTCGGTTTTGGGTCGTATAGTTTTCGGGTTGCTTCGGAGAGTCCTTTGGGACTTTTAGAAGGTTAAAAAGTCCCTGGCGCCCTTCTGGCTTTGGATCTCTCGGGAAAGGGTGTCAGTTTGTGCCGGGAAGCCGATCCCGAGATTCCCCGGTTACAATGTATAATCCGATTTTTATAGATTTATAACTCTCAACAATAATAATTTTTTTATCGTTTCTTAACCAAATTTTCTTCCATTATAATTTCTATAATACTAAAATGTATAGTTACAGTTAAATTAATATAAATACTGGTTGTATCTTTGGATCTGAAGAAATCTCATGTAATCCAATTTTTCAGTGTTTTTTTATTTCATTAATTTTTGAAATTTAATTAATAGTTTCTTAAATTTTCAACAATTATGCTTTTGGAGTATCAGAATAATATTTATTATATTCTGAAACAAGGAAATTTTTAAAAAAGCTTGATACTTTTAAAAAAACTAAAAGTTGTAAATGATATAGCTGAATGTCTGGTAAAATTAATGGAAGAATATCATAATATTTTAACAAAAAATCGGGAACAACAATTATTTTTGATTCAATTAATATCAGAATATAATAAATATCATTCTGATACTCGAAAAAGCATAACTGTCGAACATTAAAAAAAGCTATCAATTAATTTTCGAAAATTAATGAAATCCAAAAACACTGAAAAGTTTGATTACATGACATTTCCTCAGATCCAGAAATACAATCAGTATTTATATTAATTTAAATGTAACTTTAGATTTTAGTATTATAGAAATTGGCATAGAATAAAATTTGATTAAAAAATCGATAAAAAAGTAATTATTGTTGAGAGTTATAAACTTTAGTATTTTAATCGTTTGGGTCCCAAGAGGTGTTGAAAAAACATTGTCGAAGAATCCCGAACAGCGCAACCGCTGTTTTATTGTCCATTACGTTCGAAATGTTTTTTAGACGAAAAATCCGAACAGCGCGATCGCGTTGCTTGGAACTCAAACGGTTAAGGTGCTAGTATCCCGTCACACGTATTCCTTAGCCGCTCAAGTAATACGTGTATGGTCGGTCCTATTATCCACCGAGATATCTCGCACGTAAAAGGTATCGCTTACGCGGTGTCATAGAAAAGGTAGTAGAGGCTAAGTATATATGTACTCACTTCTACAGAGTCGGTACATAGCAATACTAATGATTTTATTTGTAAAATTGAAACATCTTGATTAATTTATTCATACGCCTCCTATCTTGATGATTGCTCCTATCCCTGGGAATATAAAACTACCTTATTCCCTAAAATGAAAGTATTTCTATGTTCTGTGAGATGGCGAATTTTATTAATCCCCCCGTCCCGTATAAATCAATTACACATATACGCTAGTATCGTATACGATTGCTCTAGTTTAAGAAAAACGTAAAGATCTTTAGTTCGCGATCGATAATTCCATGCGGACTAATCAGCCTTGGCGCGAGGTCTCCAGAGGGAGCGTAGGGATTCAGGCCAAGACGGAGTGTGTGATCAAGTGCTATGACTAAAGGATTACTTGAAACAAAAGATCATTCTTGAAAGTACTTAAATGCATCCTTCTAATTGTTGTATCGTAACGTAAGTTACATCATTGTATAGCCAATTAGGATGGTGGCCGCGAAATCAATCCTGTATTTGCAGCATCCAAAGAGTTATTCGCGGAGAAATATCTCTTCGAGATTTAATCCCTAATCCTTTTTGATAACCCAAAGAAATTAATTAGAAACTCCTGAGTCCGCCTAGAATAGTATATATAGAAGCTGTGCGAAGCCTGTAGAGAGAGTCTAACGAGAGAACTGTCGCAGGGCGAATCGCTGCCCGTTTCGGCCCAGGATCAAAGAGTCTATAAGAAAGATCATCGGTTAATCTTTTCTCTTTAAATTCAATACCCGACCAATTAAAGAATAGTCTTGCGACCAATCGACTTTGATCCTGTGTGAGAATTGCGATGAGTTGGCAAACTCTAGTTGGTCCGTGGTGCATTTTGCGGAAGGACTGTCGTCCGCCAAGGGACTTTTTGAGAAGGGTTGAAGTGGAAGGAGTTTCTACACCCCTGTGGGTTAGAAGGAGAAAAACATGTGCTTCTCCTTATTTTGGGACACTATTGACGCCCCAAAAATGCTCATTTCCACCCCAGCACGCAGTCACTGGTGGTAGTAGTATTATCGTTCAATCTTGTGGAGGAATCCAACGGCGAGAGGTATTTCTGGGATTCGGCAACCCGACAGACTTTCCGTGACGTCATCAGCTGCCAGTTGAGGCATAGGCGTGCCTCGTTCTATCAGGGCGAGAGAGATCAACTGCACCAGCGAGAAGTGGGGAGGGCCGTAGCCAGAGGGTCATCTAGCGTAATCTACGAAACGATAAGTAACAACCCTAAAATCGGTGCCACTGTTTTGATTCGCAAGTGTTGGAAACTAGTATTATTTGTATTAGCGAGTAGAATGCGTAACAATGGCAGGACAAAATTATGTCAGTTCCCATTAATTGTATGATAAATCCGGAAATATGTGTCAATCAATTACGTACGGGAAGCCGTAGACTTGATACCCCGTACTCGACACGTAACAGTTGCTTTGTAGAATTCAGACCACAAGTGTTGAGACAGTAGCACCACTATTTTTTTGTATTCTGTTGTATTTTTCATTAATTTCATTAATATATTCTCTACCTTTATTTATTTCTTACCAATTTCAAAGGTTGTATCGCTTTTTTATCATAATTAATATCACCCAGAAACCCCAGAAAAGGATCCCCTCTCGCTGAGTCAACCAGGGCGAAGCTGCATGAGTTCGCATGGCGGTGCATAAAAATTTAAACCGGGTAATAGGGCCACTACTTTTGAACCTATCCGAGGTGGAATACGTCAGGTGGCGGGGGAACGCATCTAAGCGGCAGTTGACACTCCGAAATTCGAATCTTACGATTTTTGAATCACGAACTTTCCTCCCGCCTCCCGTATTAGAGACTGGTAAGTAGTGAATTCCGGGAAAGACACTCACGACTCCGGTTATCCACCTCCGGTAGCAGTTGCAGTTCCTAGACCTAAAAGTGGCACATGGTCAACGTGCGTCGGTAAGATATCCCCCCGCCCCTAGTATGTCACATAACTGATATATGACCTCTGCTTCCAGTTCCTAAATTATACGAATTATTATAAAATACCACGATTGGTGACAGGAATCGCTTTTCCGATATTCGGACTGTTTGTGAATGTGTACGCATTTCAATCTGTAGGATTCTCGATGTTTCTGGAGAAGATACGCGGTAGAGCACTCACCAAAATTCTTACAGTCAACTTGTCTCATGACATTACCGTATCTCTTGATAATGAAAAATAACTCCTTCGTGTACGACCTTACGATTTTGCAACAATATTTCAATGGTTGAAATTGTTCTTATAGCTCCTGTGTCCCTAAGGCAGGTTCATCTCTGCAGGCTTTGAAGTTCCCTCTGGTCCGTAACTTGGAACGTTCTAGTCAATCATACTAGGGAACCATGAGCAATAAGTTTTACGATTTCATCGGGTAAAATAATATTTGAAAATTTTAGGTTTTAGACCGACACCATGTTTCTCCAAAGATTTTGTCACAGGTCTATAGACCTTTTCTGAGTTTATTGATAGTTTTCTCGAAGTGCGAGTTGCAGATAAGCTTTCTATTCAATATAACGTCAAGATGTCTTCTTTTGTACGATAATGTTATAAGTTGCCTGATTACAGTTGGAGGCGTAAAGTTAAACTTCTATTTTAGATAATAGAAATGACCCCGATCTTTTGCGAGTCAAGCTTAAATTTTTTCCCTGATACCATCCACCAATAGTGGGAATGGCCCCTTAGATCAAGTCTGATATAAAACTGTTGTATTTGTCTCTAATGATGTCAGTAATGTCATCAGCATATTCTGTAGAGCTGTAGTTCTTTACTGCTAAACTTGTCAGGAAGACATCCACGGCAATTCAAAACAGCAGGCCCGATACAAAACTACCGTGTGGGCAGCTCGTCACCTTGGTTATCACCAGTAATTCTCCAGCTTTTCAGCACTGAATTAACATCCACAAAAATTTCTTATTCTCAAACATCTTTTTTATATTAGTAGTGAGGTTAATGTACACGTCCACGGGCAAATTTCCAGGGCAGGAAAATTGTTTCTTTAGAATTGGATTGCATTTGAAAGTATTGGTCCTGATTTGCTAGTTCACTGTATTATCGTTTGTAATCGGAACCCCTCGGGAGCGGCTCCCGGCACATACTGACACCCGTTCCAAGTAATATCTGAACCAGATGCGCCCCAGGAACATTTTACCCAACTGAAAGTTCCATAAGACTGTCCATTTAGATTCCAAAGTTCGAAAAACTCAAAGCTGACTTACTCATATATCCGGAATGCGAAGGCCTTGCGACGATTTTACCGACTGCTGAAGTAACCCAAAAGAAACTCTTGACCTATCGGGAGAAAGATCTCGCGAAATAAAAACACAAATTAAAACACACGATTCGCAATAATAATTGTAATGATAATAAACTTAAATGCCATGAAAATAAAATAAAATGATGACAATATATATTCAAACTAATGGGTAAGATACATAACCCCGACACTAAGTGCCGAAACGAATCCCCCCCCCCCCCCCCAAAAAAAACAAAACCTAGCTGCTTCGAATAAACGAATGCAAATGAAAAGTAAGAAAACTTAATCTCCGAAGAATAGAAATACAAAATCGGGGGTGGGGGGTCTTGGACGGACGAGACGCAAAAGAAACTACCTTACGGGTACCATAAAGTTCCAAGGAACCCTAACACAGCCATCTCGGTGATTGGGAGAAACGCGAATCGCTTCAGTCCAATCACCAAGTTCCACGTATAATACAGGGTGTTCATTTGAAAACTTTCTAGCTGAATATTTCGAAAAGTATGGAAGATATTTAAAAAATATAAAACACGTGTCCAAGTATTTCGAGGGGGAAGCAGGGGGGCAGTATCAGTTATTCATTTGGGTGGCATTTTCAAGGCCATTTGAAGGTCAACTTTGTTTTTTTAAATAGAAACCTCTATTTTTTGTTATCGGATCTTATTGTACGTAAAAAAACCAGCAATTTTCGTAGGAAACTTTTTTTGTCCGAGCACTATTTTCGAAAATAATTAAAGATAAGTGGAGGGAGGCATAGTTGGAAGAATTTTATTACATAGCTGCAACAAACAAATAGATATTTATCACATAGTTGTAATAAATTTTCAAAATGTTCTCCGTTGTTTTCCCAGCGCAACATTAACGATTTGCATCAAAGGATTTTACACATTGATATGTCAAGCTCCACTTATTTTTAATTATTTCCGAAAGTAGTGTTCGGACAAAAAAAGGTTCCCTACGAAAGTTGCTGGTGTTTTTACGTACAAAAAGATTCCATAATAAAAAATAGAGGTTTCCATTTAAAAAAACAAAGTTGACCTTCAAATGACCTTGAAAACGCAACCCAAATAAAAAACTGATACTGCCCCCCCTGCTTTCCCCTCGAAATACTCGGACACGTGTTTAATATTTCTTAAATATCTTGCATGCTTTTCGAAATATTCAGCTCTAAAGTTTTCAAATGAACACCCTGTATAACTAAAACAGAGACATAGAGTTAAGCTTCGAAAAGCTCGCTCGTTTCTAAAAATAAGCCCTAGGGCCCTCAACGACCAAGCCCACACGTCCATCTAATGTTTGCCATCAAGACGCGAAGAAATTGTCTTCCCCGTCTTCCCCTCTGCAAGTTGTCGTGCCCGTTCGCTGCTCTACCAGTTGGTGGCGATCCAGAAGTGCTGCACCTCTATTGCGGTCTGTGACCGCAGATATCGGTTCGCCCTGGTTTTCAGTAGATCCCATAGACGTTCCGTAAATATTGGCATTCGTCCTAGCTCTCACGCGTGGTAAGTGTTCTATGGTCGTTTCTCTCCTCTTTGTTTACCGATCTGACTAATTCCATATCGTAACTAACCACCTTTGTGCAAGTTTTGTTTTGACATAATTTCTAAATTAGCTATTATTCTAAAAGTTTTGTTCTCTTTACTAATTTATTTCTAAAGTACATTCTCTGAAATCTAACTCGAAATATTTTCTCGTCTGGGCGTGTATTTTAGAAAAATGGTTTCGTAACGGAGTAGGCTAAAACGCCACGTTAGAAGCTTCGAGGAGAAAAAAGTGAGGCTAATTGGACGACACATCTTAGCCTCTCCAGGTGGCCTCTCACCCAAATTTGGTATAAACAATACGTTAACTTCCTCCTACTCGTTAGGAAATAACACAATTGGAAGCTAGGGTTTATATATAACTTTACTTTACTTTACTTTATATAAGCTCTGCGAGTAGGGGCTAGAGCAGTGAGCTTATGCTGTAACAATGCAAAAAATGTTGTCTTTGTCTCGATAGTTTGAACCTCTGGTGCAAAAAAGTCGAGACAAGTTCGTGTATGAAAGGGATCTCTTGTGACGTTGATTTCGATACGTCACTTTAAGAGGGTTTCTCAATCTCGATTCTCGTCGATTTCGGCCCTGAAATGTTCAAACATGCACGGAAAATTTGGGATTTCAAGGGGACTGGGCGCCAGGTGCAAAACACCACGTTTTCGAATAAAGAAAAAGGAATCGGTCGAACTAGATCAGTATATGGTAGAGGGGGGGATTCGTTATAATGCAAAAGAAAAGACAAGAGAAGCAGACGTATGAAAATTAATAACAATAAAAATATATTCGACAATAATCAAAAGAAAAAAATAACAAATAATCATTCGAAATAAACAACGACGAGTCGAAAAAACGGGACCCGGGCGGGCTGAGCCCGCTCGAAATGGAAAATCTATCTGGCTACCCGTTACTCGTACGGGTAGCACTTCAGCCCGCTCGGTCGCAGGAAAAAGAAAACCGCTTACCGCCGATGTCGACAAATCGAGAATTCGGATTCTCTCTCTTCGAATATTCCCCGTCTTTCGAGTTTCGTTTGATTCCGATTAGGTCGGCCTTTCCAAGAATTACTCGATTTTCCGGGAATCGCTTCTCTCTCTCTATAAATTCGTTCCTGCCGGTCGTATGTCCAACGTGGAAGTTGCTTCTCTTCCGGTTTCTTCTCCGTCGAGGCGAATACCGCTCTAGTCGTTGAGGGTCTCGCCTGGGAAGCAGAATATCGTCGCTCTCTTCCCGAAACCGGAAAGCTACGTGGTGGAATTCCGCCGATTATTCGGCCTCCTTTCCTCGTCGACGATTTTCGTCTCGACTCCTTCCCACAGGATTTCGGGATTCAGAGTCCTGAAGTTGGGCTGCGGCGTTTCTTCTTCAGAACGTTCCCGGAAATGTCGACAGTTTCAGTTACTTCGATTAGCTGCAGCTCTGCGGGTCAGCGCGCCGTGTCGAACGCTTCGGATCGGCACCGAGTGATGTCGCCACTGGTGCGATTTCGCAATACAAAAATCGATCGAAATCTCTCCCATAATTAGGATAATACAATTTTACCGACTGGGTCGAGGCGTGATAACATATAAATGCTTAATTCTATCTTACATGCTAAATGGACTTCCAGGTTGGATCGATTGCAAATCATATGTTCGCGGACATAACCTAACGGTCCGAATTTTCGTCTGTGCCGTGTAAAGTGACGAGAATCTTTGCGACAGAGAATAATTCTCTGTCACACTCTTTACAAAAGTTGTGAAATCCAATAACATTAGACAAACCCGTTTTTTCCATTATGTCAATATGAAGTAATTACAAAATGGAAAGATTTTTTTCTGTTTACGTGATTAGAGCCAGTGTTGAACTTGTCGGGCCCCGAACCCAAACGATAAGCAACAAATATATTACAATTTAATTTATTTTTACCGAATTATGAATTAGTAAAGATCAGATTACATAATAATGATATGAACAACTATGCATCATACATCTGAATTGTTCGGGGCCCAACAAGTTCAATACCGGTTCTAATCACGTAAACAGAAAAAATACTTTCCATTTTGTAATTACTTCATATTGACTGTAACCGTGCGGAATCGCCCGGTTGCTGTTTCTCTATTTTCTAGTTCTGGGTACGTGTTGGATTAACAACACGTGTTGTTCGAAGATGACACGCAGCGTTACGCTGACCAAATTCTTCGCGTTACCTGCTATCTTATTATAGTTACCTAAGATTCGCTTTCGTTTAGAATTTGTATTGCGTATAAGATTCGTTTAGATTCTCGGAGAGAGAAGAAAGAGAAGAGAACGATCGATCTACTACGACATCGCAGTTCCAGCTACTTCCACGATACTGTTACGAACCAAATGGCTCATTATTAAAATACTTCCTTTCGTTATAATTTATCATAAGATCTATCATTAACCTTTTAACGCCGGGAAAAAGTGTAAAATCAATTTTTGATAAAACACATAGATTTGCAGAAAAAAAACATTATTTATCTTCAGTCAACTACCCATATATGTGGCACATGTAAAGTAGCCGATATATCGGCCATCCCCGGCGTAAAAAGGTTAAGATATAAACAATCTCGAAGCAAACATGAAATAGTCAAGAACACATCTTTTGCAAACGCAGCACATGTGTCATACACCTCTGTCCTTCACCTCTAGCATAGTCAGCTGCTTATCTACAAAGAATATAGGAACACACATGTACACTCCATGTACATGTGCCCCCAGAAATCAATTATTAACTTTTCGACCCCCACTCAATTTGACTGTATAAATATCAGGCAAATCACTGCTTTTCAGAGAGTCTGGTCTCAGGCAAGCTTGGTGCAAGGGGCTCGTCCACTAACCGTTCGTCTTTGCACGACTATCCTCTGCCGATAGCAAACAGAAGTATCTCTACCCTAGGGCAAGTATACCTGGATGTACAAAGAAACATCAGGTGATACTGAGTACTCTCTGTTGTCAGTCTTCCTGTTGGACTCGTGCAAGGAGGAACCTATTAGGCCACTGACCGCTTAGTAAACCCAAGCTCCTGAGGAAGACCTACTCTCTCACCCAAGTTTCATTCCTTTCTATTAAATTCCAAAAGTCGATCATAAAGCAAGTAAAAGGGACTTATATTCTTTGTACACGTAGGAAACAGAATATAAGTCATTAGAGTCAAATCATCGAAATTACGATCTATTTGTATTATTCACAGTTGTAAGTTTTCAAGAATAATAAATACTAATAAGATATTTAATCTAAATTAAAACCCTTTATTTTCCGAATTATTCTTTCAATGTTCTAATCACTTTCAGCAAGGTGTACTTTAGTACTTTAAGGTGCAAGTATCCCGCTACCCGTATTCCTTAGCCACTCAAGTAATACGTGCATGGTCAGTCCTACTATACTCGGAGATATCTCATACGGAAGAGTATCGCTTACGCGATATCAGAGTAGAGGTTGTAGAGGTAGTAGAGGTTGAGCATATACGCAGCCACTCATATAGAGTCGGTACGTAACAATACCTTTCATGATGTTGAAGCTCCCGGATACAGATCACCGAAGGACATTCAGGATCACACAAAAGATGTTGCAGTTCCAGATTCGTCTACGTCACCGTCCAGAAGTCGAAGCTACCGTTTATCGTCCGTCTATCATGAAGTTTCGGATCCCGCTGCAGTGGTCACTGAGACCCAATTTTATTTAAGGATTAAGATACCGTTGGCGTTTGTCGCCGTTGTGATCTGTAGCGACTGAGAGGATAAGTTTGCTACGAGTCGCGCTCCAGATAAGGCGATGGCAAGGGTGAAAGATCCCCTAAGAAGCCAAAGAAGCCGCGTGGTGTCTCTACAAAGGACCCACTGAAAACCTACCCGATATAACGACCGGACCAACTAGCAAAACCAAGGATGCCGTGGTCTAACAACTACATCCTAGTTGAAGACCCAACGTTTTAGTAGCCTGGAGCTATACCCTGGACCTTCCAGAAGTTCGGATCCTACCGTTACGTTTGCAGCTACGGATAAGTTTTGGAGGAAGAATTATGACGATTTTAGAAGTTGAGGTTTAGGGGCCGCATGTTATCAGTACGACACTGGCACCCCGAAAACGGACGGATAGTTAAGGATTTCAAGCCACCAATCACGTTACGATAACGACTACCTAAGGATTTCGGATACCGAAAGAAGCATCTTCTGCGTCGAGTCTTCGCAGCCGAAGGAACGGGCAAGCCAGGAAACTGCTACCGATATGTCTTTCTCTCTCCAAACGATTTGACGATGTCGATTTTTCATCTACTGTAAGTCATTTTGTCTTTACCGAATCTTCGTAAGATATTGAATCTCGTTGCCTATCGATTTGCCATATATATGTCGATTTTGATGCCTTTCGAATCTTTCCGCTTTCTTAAGATTTGGTCAGCTTAACGGATCACGCTATCTTTTATCCGGCGCTCTTTTCCGTTTAGTCGAAATGTATCAAGTTGCGAATATCTGTACGCGTTATTAACAATCTCGATTTTCCTAGGAATGTATTAGTTTCTGCCTCTCTTTTCGGCTACCTCTGATACGTTTCCTTGCGCCTACCTGAACGCAAATAACGCTCCGTTTAAGTTCTTGATTTCGCAAAACTATGTATTAACGAATATCTTTTTCTGAAGCGGTTGAAAAGCCGAATAAATGTTTCGATTATAGTTTCTTGTTACCTTATAGTTTTCTTTTTTTTTGGACCACGCCCTCTCTCCATAACCCACATGAGTAGCCGGAAGCCCGTGTTCGCCCGATATCTTTAGATCCGTTTTCGTTTACGTTTAAGTTTAAGTTTTGAGGACTTGAAGATAAGGGTTTTGAGTTGGTATTTAGGAATACCTAGCACCCAAATACGGCTTAGTCTGAGTTTTGAGTGAGGCGTACAGTGACGTCCGAAAAAGTCTCCGACTTTTTTGAACCAGAGGTGTTTTTTAGGGGGATTTGACTCCTTTTTGCAAATATTATTATTATAATCGGCTTTATATCTCGAGAAAATATAAAAAAAATAATACATAACGTGCGTCGGTAAGGTAAATTTTCGTCTTTTGGATATTCGGGAAAACAAAACACAGATCATATCTGAATGCCTGGGGCCTAGTCCACCGTTGAGCCGCTACTGATATTACAGACAACGTGTGAGTGTGTAAAGGCTTTCCAGCCGTGTATGTACACAGAACGCTTCGGCTATTTGTTATGTGTGCGGACCTAGTTCGGTCGAAAAAAGAGACACGGTAGCGCTCTCGCTCAATTCATAAATGAACTTGTCTCGAGACACTACCGTATCTCTTGATAATTCGAACATAGAAATCGTACTGTCACTTGTAAGTGTTGAGCCCAGGAGCAGTAAAAGTTGAAACGAGTTGCTTGAAGTAAGTAATTGTCTCTTTTGAGTCTTTCAACGATACGAATATCGTTGGAAAACTCAAGTTTCCTGACTCAAAGAAAAAAAAAATAACTAATTTGGGCGCCAGAAAAACGAATCAACACAAAAAAAAGAAACTTATTCTAGCCCTAGCTCTGGTAGAGGGGCGTGTTCGCCCAACTTTTCCCTGAAACTCAAAAATGGACTCCACAACACAAAAACACAAAAAAAGGGCGCAAGAGAGAAAAAGAAATCACAAAAAAATAGATCGCAAGAGAAATAAAAAAAAAGAAAAACCGTCTTTATTCAATAAATAAATAAATAAATAAATAAAACTCTTTCACTCTCTCTCACTCGCGACTCGGAAAAAAAAGAATAAGATTCTATACAAAAAAAACTACGAAATGGGAGGAAACCTCCACTCACCAACGCAAGAAACTAAAACCACCACAAAAAAGAATATCGCAAAAATAGCCAAATATATTCGGTGAGGTGATCGCGATGCCAATACAGGACCGTAAGTGAAGATCCGCTCCTTCGCAACGGTCCTCGATCCCTCAAATCTCAAGCTGACGTCAAACCAGCGACATGACCGATAACGCCATCGAACCTGGCTCTAGATCACTCGATCTTTCGCTAGATAAGTCGCCAGGATGGTCAAGTGGAGCGATAATTAAAGTGCTCTACTTTGGCTTCATTATCCTTCACAGATGGCTCTATCCTCTATCACGAAAAATTCTTGTTACGGGACTTTTCCGAGCGGGAATCTCATCCACTTCAGAGTCACTGTTCCCTCGATGGTCTCGCAATTCTCTCGGAGATTTCGCGATTTACGCCAAGGTGGTAATGGTGAGTGATAGGGTCCTCCTTTCGCAATCTTTGAACGGAAAATTAGTCGCAACATTCACACACTCACTCAAACAGCAAACGCAATAATCTCAACGAATTCGCTACCAAAGTAGCCGCAACAATCTCAAATCGCAATAATAATGATCGCAATAGTAAAATCTTAACTCTAATACAAGATAATATCATGAAATTATTGGGAGTTACACTCCTCTCCCAAGACTTACCATCCTGTATTTTCTCGCGACTCAATTTAGCTCAAAATTTGTAACGGGTAAAAGTTACCACGTTACAAAGTATATCTAGAAGATGGTAAAATATTCCGTAAAGCTACTGGCAGACTAACACTAAACCTACCGTGACGTCACCAACCCATTTAAAATACATGTGAAAAAGGTCATTTGACCGCTCCATGGTAGGTTTAGTGCTAACTATCGGATTTTTTTTGTAGTTCTATTCCCTATGTATTCCCTGGACAGAACTTTCTGGATATTTATCACTAACACTTTTACAGAAGGATTTCCATTTAGAACCCTGGTTCTGGCTCTTTTACAATCATAATTTTTCGTTTTTTCTCTTGCATTACGTACAAACAATAGTATTTTTTCTTATATCAATTCTAATAATAAATAACTTACTTTTGTTTAGTTTTTTATTCTATTAAACTTAATCCTTATTTTAGTTACATTGTCATCCTGCACTGTATTCTTATCTCTTGCCCATGGCAACAGGGGCATATTGTTGAATAAATAAAAATAGAAATAGAATCACTTTCTTTTGAATTATTCAGCGAGGGCTGCACGATAAGCACCTCAGATACTATCTTTCTTAGAGCCACTTGAGAACCTTTGTGGCTCTTTTATAAAGGCCTTCTTTCTTAACGTCTTCTATTTCCACTGCTCGCTCGCACCAATTCTCGCCTCTCGCTTCGCTGCCTGGTCTCAGTCCGCCGCGGAATATGACTCTGTCTCCTCCTCCTGCTCCATCGCCATCCTCTGCTTTCCGTGCCTCGCTACTCACGACTACATTTGAATCGAAATTCGATGCTAAATTCGATGCCCTTACCCAGCTTATTACGGCATCTGAAACCAGGGCCTCTAACTGCTTCGGTGAGATTTTTGGGAAGCTGGAAGCGCTCAATCGTCTTTCAGGCCAAGTGACTGATCACGATCGGCGAATTCAGGCTGTCGAGTCAAGGGTTGAACAATTAAATCTGAAAGTTGATTCTCTCCAATCTGCACCGATTGGTCGCTCTATCCTTGACTCGAAGCAGTACGCTTTAATGCCAACTCACTGATAGCTCACTTTGATCTTATAACATCTCAAATATCGATCACTAACCCATATATCATAGCTGTTTCTGAGACTTGGCTGCACAATCGGATTCCTGATGAGTTGGTTTCCCTTGATGGTTATGTTCACCTCCGCAACGATAGGATTGGCAAAATGGGAGGGGGGGGGGGGGGGGGGTTTAGCCTGCTACATCCATAATGCATTTACGACCCGCTTCTTGGTTTGCTCTCCTGGTGAATTCTCAGACAATCCTGAATATATTATTGTCGAGATGACGCACTCACTTGGAGCTCCTATTTTACTCGCAGTCATCTATCGGCGGCCGAAAGCTACTATGTTTGAGCTCTTCCTGAATGACCTATTAGGTTTCGTTTATAATTATAAGTCAGTATTAATTCTAGGGGACATGAATTGCAACCTTTTTCAACCATCTCCTGCATCCACCTCACTTCAGGATTTTGCCTCCTACTTATCCTTCTCTGTAGTCCCATCTGGACCCACTCATCACACTGTCTCTTCAGGTTCTTGGATCGACGTATCGCTGGTTGACTTTCTGGATCATGTCCTCGGTTACTTTAAATCCGAGTCTCCCTTTATAGCTGAACATGACTTAATAACTCTAGTTTACAACCTAAACTACACTGTGTTCCTTAATAATGCCAGATCTAAGCGTTGTTTCTTGAATTTTCAGCCTGATGCATACCACCTCACCTTATCCTCACTTCTTGATATGCCGCTACCATCTCCACCTGATGTCGAGGGTGCGGTTTCACACATCAACAGATCCATTGTTGCCTCTCTCGACTTACATGCTCCTTTTCGATCTGTCTGCCTCCGCAGGCGCCGCCCTAAATGGCTGCTGTCCTCGCTTCTTAGCAAGGTTAGAGAAAAGAATCGTCTTTACAAGGCAGCAAAACGCTCAGGTTCCACTCAAGCCTGGTCTCGTTACCGGCTCCACAGAGATGTCCTCACTTTAGACATCCGAGATGCTCGGACTAGATCCCTGCGTGACTCCATCTCGACCGATCGAGGCGGAAATGAGATTTGGCGAGTGCTATCCTCTGCCGGACTCATTGGCTCCTCCTCCGCATTTCCCCTACTGTTCTTCTCTTCCAAAGAATTAAATGTTCATTATGCTTCTGTCTCCAGTAATTCTGCCTGTTGCACTAATGCCCAGTTCAGCAATACTCTCCTTGAGACTCCTCCTGAACCCTCCTTCAACTTCCACACCGTCACAGGTCCTGAAATACTCCGCACCATTCAATCTTCCAAAAAGAAATCTTCTGCTACAGGTCCAGACGGAATTTCATCGAAAGACATCAGTATACTCTCTCCCCGTATTTCTAAACTGTCTTGCCGACACTTTCAATCAATCTCTTACCGATGCGGTTTTTCCTTCCCAATGGAAAATCTCGCATATCAGGGCGCTCAGTAAGGTCCGAACTCTAACCTCTCCTTCCGATACTAGGCCCATATCCAACCTCTGTGAGCTATACAAATTGCTTGAAAGATTAGTTGATAAACAGCTTCGGGATTACCTAGAGCTTCATTCAGTCATCGATCAAATGCAATGCGGATTCCGTCCTGGTTGTACTACCCAATCCGCCTTGCTTTAAGTCACTGACGAAGTTCGTCTGGCCATCGATGAGAAAAAAGTTACCATCCTGCTGTTATTCGACTTTTCGAAGGCCTTCGACACCATCCCTCATGCCACTCTTCTCTCAAGGTTACGTCGGGCTGGTTGCTCGGACGTAGCACTGCGATGGTTTCGGAGCTATCTCTCAGGCCGATACCAAGCTGTCCTCGATGACTCCGGCAAGCCTTCCTCACTCCTCCCGGTGTTCTCTGGCGTCCCTCAGGGGTCCGTATTAGGTCCTCTTTTATTTTCTGTATTTATTAACGGAATCGGTTCCACCCTAAACCACTCCACCCACGTTCTCTTTGCCGACGATTTTCAAATTTACCTCTCCTGTCCTCCATCCGAACTGCCTGCTTCTATTGCCTCAATAAACCGCGATGCCCATGCCATTGCCCAATGAGCATTGCAGAGTGGCATCAAGCTGAACCTCTCCAAAACAAAGGCGATAGTTCTGGGAAGCCAGCGATACGTGAGTGAAATTTACAATTCCTCCCTATCCCTGACACTCCCATTCCCTGGGTGTCCGAGGTACGCAACCTTGGCATCCTGCTCACACCCACACTTAACTGGAAAAACCATGTCCTCAGTGTCTCACGAAAATGCCTAACCATCCTGTACAGGCTCAAACACCGAAAATCCGCGCTTTCTTTTTATATAAGAGCTCAACTTGTTCGAGCTCTTATTTTCCCGATTTTCGATTACTGTTGTCTCGTCTTTAGTGATTTATCTGCTATCCTTTGCAGACAAATAAATTATTGTTGATGTCACGAGTCATTCCCGGAAACAGTTAAACTTATCGATTTGGAATCATAGTTGTCATAGTAAAAGCCTTCCTAGTAAAATCATTGTTTACTTTTATGCTGTGAAGAAAAATTCTTTTGCAAAAACTTTGATTAGCATTTATGATAGCAGTTACAGTAATGGTGTATGTACTGTCAAAATTGGCTTATGAAAATGGATTATTCCGCAAAACGTCTTGGCTCCTTTTAAAAAAAAACCTAATAGTATTGAAGAGAAAAAGCATCGACGACTTACTTCCTAGGCACCATTGATTGACGGCCAGGATGGAATACTTATCGGTTGACAATTCGTACAGCTAAGTAATAATTAACAACTAAAACGCGCGTCTAAATTTCACTTCATTCCCACAAGTTTTACATTTAACATGACCGATAATTACAAAAAATAAATTTATATATCAGTACATCTATTTGCGGCTATTTCAACTTTTTATGTAGTGAAAGTTGTGCATCGATCACTTTGACATGGATTTGATCGCTGTATTTTTTTAGGGCTTCTTCATATTATATCGGTTTCAAGTCTCACTTAATTTTCGACACTGTTATCGCAAATAACAATAGGATTACTACAAATAATGGTGATTGTCCACCGTATCGGCAACGTTTATACAGCACCAAGTTATGTTGACGATATGTTCGCGTTGGAAACGAGGATCGGCGTCGTTTATTAGTAAAACGCAGAAGACGCGAATCGTTGTTTCTCATTCGTCTAACGGAAAACGCGAATAGAAGGATGTGTTTCGCAGTATATTGCCAACAATATGTTAATATGAATACATGAAATGAGATACGCGTAAAATACCGTTTATGAATAATCTAAAAATTACTTACTGAATAAATTCAAGGGGAAGGATCGCATACCAATAGCAACATAACGGTATAATTTTAACAATTTTAGAGATCACATCTTAGTATTCCACAGGCACAAAACTGAAACTTCAAACATTGGAAAAATGCTCAAAGGGGAATTCGATTTTTTATCAATTAAGGTACTCGTATCGAGTACTTTCTGGTACCTTCCCAGAGTAGTATGCGTTTTTGTTACAGCCTATAAGGGCGTGCTTGTTCCCTCTCTCACACCATTCTATGAGTCTACTTATGTTGGTACATCACCCTATAGACTAACAATAAGACTATAATAATATGTCTCTTGTCTTTTTGCATTAGGACCTTAAGGAACATTATAAACGCCAGGCAGTGCGCAATCATATCACACAATTAAGTTAACATTGCTTTTTAAGGTGGTGATTTCAGATAATATGTTGAATAGTATTAGATATACATGTTACGGTATTGCTGTCACCGCTATTCTCTTCGCTCATTGCTTAGGAGGACAGACACTTATTAATCACAGCATTTACATTGAAGAAGCTTTGTAAGTAATGACTGTTATTAAAAAATTTTTCTATTTGGTCGATTTGTCGGAAGAACGGTTCCTCAGCAATACTGCTGATGTTTTAAATATGTGTTTAACCCCTTCTCGTGCTATTTAGCTCGAGGAAACTTGGGCCCAAGTGTTATCGTGACTTCAAATTTGGCCCGGCTTTCTGTTCGCGAGCCTGGCTCGTCATATTCATGTTTGGGGCAAAATCTTTATCATGAGTCAGACTCGTTAAAGCACGGGAAGGGATTAAGGACATCATTCTGAAAAACTTTTTCCCGTACAAGCAACGGACGGTCGTAGTTTAGTTTCCGAGATATTTTCACTAAACTTTCGGCGCTACTGAACTAAATTATGCCTGCAGATATGCGTCTATTGCAGCTTATCCGATATTGAATTGCCGCTAATTCACTGTACCTATAAACGCTTCACAGTATCCGATAGACAACACGTGTAACAAGTGAACTTAAAGAAAAACCAAAATGTAGGCAAAAGCGAGAATTATGAGCAATACTGTGTCCTTTTTCAGGAGTTATCACCTTATTCGTTAAATAGGTTTGTGGCTGTTATAATGTGTTACGGAATGCATACAAGTTTCATAGTCAAAAGCTAAACCTCTGTCAAACAAATAACAGCTGATATCTGGTTTTTGCCTAGAGATTGCGCAATAATTATTTCAGGTTTCTTTAATTCACTCGTTATCCATGTTACCCGTCGGGCACCGTGAAGTGTTTGTAAAAAGAGTCGGCAAATGGCGATCTGGTAATGTATACGCTGTGGCAGTTGCGTAAATGCAGAGATAATTCAGTGTAATAGTAGCGAAAGTTGATTACATATATCTCAAAAACTAAAACCGATTGCCGGTTGCTTTAACAGGAAAGGGTTGTTCAAAATAATGTCCTTAAGGGGAGAAATACCTTTAGAAATTTCAAAAAATCGATTTTTTTTATTGCATATTTCGAAAGCATGATATCTTAAGAATATACTGACTAAAGGATAACTCGAAATATTGAATATTTTCGGAATTATCGCATATAGTTTAGAGCGCATCGACAGCATGCGGTCAGGTAGCGAGTCGGACGCCCGACCCTTAGAGGCGAAGCAACTTTTGCTTCACAATGCTTTCTTATTTACCTTTTATAGAGGGGATAAAATAATCGAATCATTGTGAAATTTGGATATGAGTTTATTATAACTTTGAACTTAACAAAAAAAAATTTTGTTTTCGGTTGTGCAACAAAATGGCGGCGTTATGGAGAGTCTTCGGACGCCTGTTTCTCGCGACATCAAAAAGTACTGCAGCTGCCATTTTTTTTCTATTGATCTGAAAAAAGTTGAAATAAGTTTAATTCGTTTACTGACATATTAAGGGAAATATACCTAAAAAATGATGAAAAAGTGCAAAATTGAAAATTTGAGAGCCATTTTACTTGGAAGGTCGAATTTTCGACCATTTTTTCGACATATTTGACCCCCAAAAAATTATTTATTTACACGCTATCTTCCAAATTTTAGGTATATCCTTCCGGTAATACTACTGAGAGAAACCTCTCCAAATTTCATCCAAATCGGATCATAACTTTTTGAGCTACAACACGAGCATTTTTGAAAAAGTAGTTTCGAGACAATCGCGTTTAAAGTTTCAACATGTTGAAACTATTGATTCTAGTGACTTACCGATTAGTCAGCGATTCCAAGCGCATACAGTAGTCCTTCAACTTCCTCGAAAAACTGATTTTCTTCCGTTAGCTGTTGTTTTCTGGCTATACGAGCTCCTTTTGTGTTGGAGAGACTCATCCGGTTCTGTCGAACAATCCGCGCCTCATCAGACGTTTCAGCAAAAACTCTGCAGTTGGTGCCAACGATTATGTCCAATGAATTCATAATCCTTAAAATCGAAGAAAATCCATCATTGAATAACCCAGCAGCAATGTAGGCCGAAATTTCAACAATTTGAAGTCCTGAATGTAAGTATTTCGGCGCCAATACTGCCCAACTGGACCCGAAAGCTAGTGCAAATGGCAGAAAGCGATCGCCTCAAATAAAAATCCAAAATTGGAAAATCTTTCACCATTACTTGACGCAAGTATCTAAAAGCATATCTTGCCAATTTATCCAGATTTAACCAGAGATGATTTGTTAGAGAGATGCCTGGGTGCTAATGAAAGATCAAAACCCAAAATGCTAATGAAAGTTTCAACTTGACGATCTGGCGATTGGCTCCGAAACATTTACATGCAGGACTTAAAATTGTTGAAATTTCGGCCTACATTGCTGCTGGAGTATTCAGTGATGGATTTTCTTCGATTTTAAGGATTATGAATTCATTGGACATAATCGTTGGCACCAACTGCAGAGTTTTTGCCGAAACGTCTGATGAGGCGCGGATTGTTCGACAGAACCGGATGAGTCTCTTCAACACAAAAGGAGCTCGTATAGCCAGAAAACAACAGCTAACGGAAGAAAATCAGTTTTTCGAGGAAGTTGAAGAACTACTGTATGCGCCTGGAATCGCTGATTAATCGGTAAGTCACTAGAATCAATAGTTTCAACATGTTGAAACTTTAAACGCGATTATCTCGAAACTACTTTTTCAAAAATGCTCGTGTTGTAGCTCAAAAAGTTATCGACCGATTTGGATGAAATTTGGAGAGGTTTCTCTCAGTAGTATTATCGGAAGGATATACCTAAAATTTGGAAGGTAGTGTGTAAATAAATAATTTTTTGGGGGTCATATAGGTCGGAAAAAATGGTGGAAAATTCGACCTTCCAAGTAAAATGATTGCCAAATTTTCAATTTTGCACTTTTTCATCATTTTTTAGGTATATCCTTCCCCTTAATATGTCAGTAAACGAATGAAACTTATTTCATCTTTTTCAGATCAAAAGAAAAAAAATGGCAGCTGCAGCACTTTTTGATGTCGCGAGAAACAGGCGTCTGAAGACTCACCATAACGCCGCCATTTTGTTGGAAATTTGAGAAAAAAAATTTTTTTTGTTAATTTCAAAGTTATAGTAAACTTATATCCAAATTTCAGAATGATCCGATTATTTTAACCCCTCTAAAAAAAATCCCGAAAAAATGTCTATTTTTCACGATCCTAAAGGTATTTCTCCCCTCAAAGAAACATTTAAAAACCAGCTAAATCGGGAAGAGAGCTGCCTTTCGACAAGTTAGTACGGATACAATGCCGTTTCTGGACCTGGAGCGTTGGAGGGAAATAAAATTGGGGGTGGGGGTTAAATTTAGTGGTATGAGGTTTTTTCTGATCTTATGCTGTTGTTCGGTTCGGGAGAGGGGTCGGAAGATGGTGATGTTGAATTTTTCCTTGTGATAAGGTGTGCATGTGTGAAATTAGATCTTTTTTCCTGTTGGATACCTGTGTGTATGTGCGTGTTGGAAGGATTTTCTGATAGCCGATAGAATTGCAAATGTTGCAGGTTTGAATTCGTTTTTTGCTCTATTAGGTGTGTGTTTGAGGATTTCCCATATGAGAGTTGAAACTGAGGGGATGAGGTACAGTCGAGTAAGATACTTCGAATAAGATACCACGGATTCCCCTTCGCTAATCTACTACCCCCACTCCTAATGCCTCTTCGCTTCTGAATGTTTGCAGTTGCGTACTCCGAATAAGATACCACGGAAATAAATGAGAAAAATGAGAATTATTTGCACATAAAGTTTTTTTATTTATTATCATAAATTATTATTTAAGATCACATTTAAATTTTTTTTCAGTTTAAAATTCATAGAGAATTTTCAATGACTCGTGAACGTAGTTTTTTGTCGGGGAAGTGGCGTTTCCGTGACGCGCTGGACTAGAACGTGAAATTTTTAGCTCCGTGAGATCGTCATCGACTCCGAGAGACTCATCCGTAGTTTTAACTTTCCCATCAACATTGCGAGAACTCCTCGTTTGCGGACTTCTAGTCGCGTGACAAAAAAAAAGAAGGAAAACGATATGGAATACAAAGCAACTTACATTATCGGGTTAACTTTAAACTATTTTGCATGGTATGTTATTCGAAAGACGAGAGTTCCATTCCTCTCCGGCGTAGTTTTTCGTAATTTTTACGTTTTTCAAATCTTTTTCAATTTTTTCAAATCTTTTTCAAATACATTCAAGACTTTCATAAATCATTTCTTTTAACTATTAAGGCGCTACACACACTTAGCCACGTAAAAGCTATATATTTCCTCGATTTTTTTAAAAACGTGATGGTTGTAACTACTCTGAGGTTTCTCTTCTTCAATAAACATTGTAACATTATGTATCAAAAGTGATGAAGTTAATCGGTCCAATACATACATTTGAACTGCATCTCAAACTTTAAACACGTTTTTGTAATATACATGTTTCAAAACGCGTACCTAAAACATCTAAAAAATTTTGTGATTTGGAGACCTTAATCTACATAAATAAAGGCAGTTAGATGAAAATATCGATAAATTGTGGAATAAAAATTCAATATTTATAATGGAACCTCTGTTGTTTGTCAAAAATTAATACTTTTAAAATCGGCAACGAAAAAAACTACATAATTTTATAGTTTAGGAAAATTTTAGTCTGGTTTGTCTCATATAAGTTCTGTACGAGTTACATCTGATACGACGGAGCATTTTTTCAAACAAACGTATCATATTTGAGATTTTTTATTGAAAATCTATCCAGTTTCAGAAAAAATAGGTATCAAACTAATTTTTTTTAATGTTCCGTGAATTTTTTGAAGACAAAAAAATTTCGCGTTGGAAAGTTTTTGAAATTCATTGAAACCACTTAAAAAATACTGAGGTATTCCTTGATAAACTCAAAGCACTTTTCATTCTCAATATTTTTTCGAAAAGTTGATAGTTCTTAAGTTAAAGCATCCGAATGATATTAACCTTCTTGCGGGCACGCTATCGTAAAATTTATGACAAATGCGCATTATCGCTTCCCCCACTTTTACCATTTACATGGAGAAAACATGATGGCGTAAAATTTACGACAAGCGCCCGCTCCAGGAAATTATACAAGCGCGCCTGCTGGAAGGTTAACACTTTGCCGTCCGCACGTCTGATCGTGATTCTTTTGTTGGGCGCCGGTATAAATCTTTATGTGCGACACCGACGTGGTGGCACCGGCGCTTGCCCGATAGTTTTCGCATGGCACCAACGTGGTACGATCGGACGGCATAGTGTTAAGTAAAAGTTTCTATTTTCGACACCGTTTTGGATCATCTAGATGATAAAAATAATTTTGAGACACATGTTTTTGAAGTTTAGACTTTAGGTCCACCATCTAGACCAATTTCAACGTGATTGAATAATGTGAAGCCGCCGAAAATAAATATAACCGTTTAAGTCCCACGCGCTGCTTTCGCGTTCTTCACATTTCATGTCGAAGATACCCAACACATTTGAACGATAGGATGGCTCAAAAATTCGCAATATTTCATTGTCGTTAAATTGCCTTCGATCTGGAATGGTCCAATCTTCACGAATGGAAATAATGTAACTAATAAAATCCATGAAGACATAGAGATCGACAAAGTCAGCCACATCAATATTACTTACGAGACGACAACCAACGAGAGCTGTCCATAAATTCACGGAAAATCACTATTGGTGATTGCGTACCGCCTCAAAACAGTCAGAATTTTCTGCAGCTCACCAGTGGCAGTTGTGCGTATTCCAAAACCCGGAACGAGCAAACGTACATTCATCCATGAAAATTATGTTACTGAGGAATGTCGGGTTTTCCTTATTCCGATTTAACCGTTTGAGTCCTAAGGGGTATTGAAAAAACACTATCCCGAACAGCGCAACCGCGCTTCAGTGTCCATACATTTGAAGTGTGCTGGGTTTTTTCGACATAAAATTGAACAGCGCGATTGCGCTGCTTGGGACTCAAACGGTTAAAAACCACTGACAAAATGCTAACCTTGATTAAAAATCACGAGATTTGAAACTTTGCACCCGGGAAAAATGATACGGATGCACTTTTTCATTTTGATCAGTTCTGTGAATTGACATCCGTGATAATCCCATTTCTCGTGCATACGACACGAAGGCTCGTTTTGGGGTTGCGAGCAAATTCTTCCAAAACTCGCTCCTTGTTCCTCACAGTTCCGTCAGTGGGGGCCTTCCCGCTCCATGGTGATTAGGCATAATATTCCCAATCGTTCGAAGACGTATAACAGCAGTGGAAATGGTTTTATTAGTTGGACGTTTTCTACAGGGGCATCTTTCAATATACACTCTTCTAGCTGCCGCAGACGCATTGGCACCACCTTCCCCGTAAATGATGACCATATCCGCGTATTCCTCAGCTGAATATGCCTCATTTTCTTCTCTTTTTTCTCTCTTACAATTTGAAAAATTACTAAATCTTGAATTGTGAAAAAATATTTTAATCGAATAATGAAAATCAATGTAGTAATGTTTCGGTTTTATAATGTTTGTTTTATTTACCTGAAACTTATCCTTTTGAAACTTTCACCGCAATACTTCTCCAGACTTTTACAGCTGATATTTTTGATAACCGTTCTGACTGGAGCACGAAATAACAATAAAGTTACCTATCGAAACCTAAAAAGTAGCATTTCCATCGTTTTTCAAAGGTGGGCTTTCAATTGATGTTCACAAATCTATGAAACGGAAATTGAAAGTTTTGAAAGTTTGAATGGCACAATTATTTCCATTTTATTATCCCATTTGTTATTCCTTTGTTTAAAAGATTTGCGATATTGCTTTGCTTGGTATTACAAGACTTACAATAAAAATTTGTTTATTTTAGATCAAGTCTCCAATCTGAATTTTATTCCAAACTACATTTCATCAAGATAGTCTCTTCTTGTACACCTTAATGTGAATATTTAATAAAGATGGATATGTAAAAAGTAAATAACAATAAATTTACTAATGATTCAAATTATTTATTAAGTTATTTTTATAGACACTAACCAGAAATCGCAGTCATAAATTATACCTTATTCGAATTATTTTTTATTTGCATGATCACTAAAATGAGATTTATTTCATAAGCAATAATTTCTTTTAATATTCCAGAATGTTTACAGTATTTCTTCTTCTGTATTTGTTTCTATTTCGTTGTATGCTAAATTAACAATTAAAAGAAATGGAGAAGAAATAAAAAATATGGTCTTGATAAAATTAGCAATTTGAAAATTCGTTTCTATCGAGCCCTCCACATAGCAAAAAGAATAGAACAATATAGTTTTTAGTGTTTTAGTTAGAAAACAATCGAAAAAACAAACAAATGTTTTTTTAACCATTTGAGCCCCGGTGGTGTTAAAAAAAAATCCGATCGAAAAGAACCAAGCACCATCATAACACTTCTTTTATTTTATGTTTTAAATAACCAAGCACCGCGATAGCGCGCTGTGTTGGTACTAAAAAACGAGACCGCGCTCCTCGCGTTTTCTTCTTACGTCGACAATCGCAAAAGTGCTTATTATTGCTAATAACCGTGCTTGTCAAAATTATTAGACGAAGTAACGAGTCTTCAGTATCGTTCAAATGTGCTGAGTTTTTTCGATATGAAATCTGAAGAGCGCGAAAGCGGCGCCTGTGACTTCAACGGTTTTCATTTTCGGCGGCTTCACATTATTCAATCACGTTGTTATGTCCGGAAAATATCCAGACATCACGGTACTGAAACGGTAGATTTCTCTCTTAACTAGAGGGAAATATGGTACGCATATGGAATGAATAGATATTAAGAACTCTTGAAAGGTCGTAAAATTCAAACTCAAACAAAGATATCTGACCCAAACTTTTACTTTGCTACAAAAAAAAAACAAACCCTTATAGTAATACAAGGGCATACTTAAATTTGAAACCTTTTTTTTTGCTTGCTTATTTGAAAATGTCCAGACGTACAAATTTTACGACTTTTCCCGAAAAATATACAAATTAAAATCCCTTCCAAAGGGACTCAAAACTCCCACCAAACTAAATTTTGTAAACACCCACAAGAATTTTGTAACGAATAGAAAATTAAGGAAACCCTCCACTCTACGAAAATTAACCAATAAGGGCTAAGAAGAAAATCTTCGAAACTTCGACCAAAAGCTTTAAAAAAGGGCTTGAGTCCCCGGAGGAGCACATTCTATTTCCTGATATTCTTCCGGATACTCAATATATACAGCCTAGTGCTTATCAAGTTCCACTTCAAGTTTCATTTCAAAGTTCGTTTTCAAGTTCAATTTCAAAGTAGCCGTCTAGTAAAAGTGATTACCCTGCAACTGCAACAAGAAGGCAATTCCTAAGTCTCGTCAGCACTCGAGGGTCAATTTCACCAGGACTAGGACGAATCCCCGAGAGCACTACCGCATAGGGATCACGACGGAACAACAACACCGGGATCATCACTCCCAAGCTACCTTCAGTTGATTCGACAACACAGATAATTAAAAGTGAGAACCCTTCCATAATTTTATTTCTAAATCTTAATTGTTTTTTTATATAATTTCAATTCCCAGATCCATTCTATATCTTAATCAAGGTACTCTACTTGTCTGGAGTCCTTGATTTTCCTTCCACTTTCTAAATCTTCTAGCAGGTACTCTCCTTGTTGGGAGTCCTCTAGAAATATTTTCTATATCTTAATCAAGGTACTCTACTTGTCTGGAGTCTTTGATTTTCCTTCCAATTTCTAAATCTTCTAGCAGGTACTCTCCTTGTTGGGAGTCCTCTAGAAATATTTTCTATATCTTAATCCAGGTACTCTACTTGCCTGGAGTCCTTGATTTTCCTTCCAATTTCTAAATCTTCTAGCAGGTACTCTCCTTGTTGGGAGTCCTCTAGAAATATTTTCTATATCTTAATCAAGGTACTCTACTTGCCTAGAGTCCTTGATTTTCCTTCCAATTTCTAAATCTTCTAGCAGGTACTCTCCTTGTTGGGAGGCCTCTAGAAATATTTTCTATATCTTAATCAAGGTACTCTACTTGTCTGGAGTCCTTGATTTTCCTTCCAATTCCTAAATCTTCTAGCAGGTACTCTCCTTGTTGGGAGTCCTCTAGAAATACTTTCTATCAAGGGACTCACATATCGAGAATCCTAACTTCAATTCCCTTCAAACCTATTAGGAGATTTTCTCTCGTTTGAGGGATCTCCTAGTAAGAAAATTCCTACTTACACGTAAAATTTTGCCTTTCACTTACCTTCTTCTATTTCTTTCCGTTCTAACGGATTTCATTCAATCGATAGTGCCGAGAGTAAAAACTCAAAAGGAGTTGGACCACCAACGCAACAAGCGTTGGCTCCAGAGGGAGAAACGAAGGAGGAACAAGGGATAGTTATTGTGAAGCCTCCCACCACGAAGGTGTTTGGCTGTGCGACCTCACCTTTGAAAGGCATACGCGTTCGAACAACAATAACTAACGTTATGCGTTCGAGATTAAACCCGGCACCACTTCCAGGTTAACCCGGCTTTCGCTATGAAAGACCGAGTTTCAAAACGTAGCTGCCACCTCGAGTCCATCCCATTGCTGGGCGTCGCCTTCCCCGGTGGAGTGGTGTCCTGTTCTCTTTGCAGCCGCAGAGGAGCTGGGATTTCCCTTATACTTGGGGGCAACATTGCTTTTTAGGGCGCAGTTGGATCCCCTCAACCTCATCGAGTTGCATACTTGGCCTCGTGTTTTGCGCGGTGCCCCTTAAGCATATGTGCATTCGGACGGTGCGCAACTCGGTCTTATCATCATTATCATCAGTCTGACCGTTCTTAACACAGTATGCCGCAACTCTCGGTGTCGCCAATCACCCGACTGTCGAGCATATGCCGTTCATTACAGTACCCACCACTCTCCCTCAGGCGGGGCTTGGGGTGCCCGGCCCCGAGGCACCAAATTTATAACCCCTTTGGTCTTGGGCTCAGGAGCTTTATACCGTCTCCCCGAAGGGATAATGTGTCAGTGTGCTTTGTGTATGTGTCCAGTAGTATGGAAAAGTCTCCCTACGGGTCTTAAGCCCCCGAAGGCTCCACTAAGGAAAACCGCAGGAGCGCTGGAACCTCCTGTATGCACGTACGGATAGTGTAGCCTTGCGGCTGCATCTATCCGCCTGACGGTGTCGCCTTGCGGCTGCATCCGTTCAGTGACGGTGTCGCCTTGCGGCTGCATCCGTCCACGGGAGGTGTCGCCTTGCGGCTGCATCCATCCCGCAATTACCTACGTGCACCCGTACGGTAGAGGAACAAGGGAATCATTCCCCAAGTTCCCGCGAATCCAGTGGCCACTACCAATGCCCCCAACAGCGCCAACAACACCAACAACACCAACAACACCGCCAACAACCACAACAACAAACGGCCCATAACGGTCGCAAATTCGTTTCGAGAGGCCACAAATAAAACAACTCTTTTAGTATCAGGGCTACCAAAATTCGACATTCCGCCCCCTCCTCAGACCATCATCATAGACGAGGATATTCAAATTCTCGTTCCTGCTCCTCCTGTTCCTCCTCCTGTTCGCCACCCTATTCAACACCCTCCTCTTATCCTCAGACCCTGCCGTCCCCCTACCCCTGATATCAAATTAAATCCTGAGGATCGGGATGATGATGATCCCATCATTCCCGAATTTTTTGAAATCAACCTCCCCGACTCTCCCATCATCCTTGCCTCAGTAAAAATTCTTCTTCGAGGTTCCGGTATCAACCGAGTACGGTTTAATCACCCTAAATTTAGTCATAAATCAAAGTTTATTAGGTTTAGGGATTGTAAACTAAAAATGAGTGAATGTAACTTCTTACAAAATATATTTGATAATTAAGTTATTTGCTCTTGTTGATCTTTTAAACCCCATCTTTCCTCTGATCACCGAGAGTTCCTTTCCCAAAGGTATACGAATCCATCGAGATACCTTTAAAAAGGAAAATTATTCGTCCTTGGGGATTAATTGTCCAAATCGACAATTAATACTTCGACGACGTAACAACGTTGAAATTAGTTTAGATGGTGGACCTGAAATCTGAACTTAAAAAATATGTGTTTCCTAATTATTTTTTCCATCTGGATTATCCAAAATAATGTTGAAAATAGAATCTTTTACTTAATATCATTCGGACGCTTTAGCTTAAGAACTATCAAATTTCGAAAAAAATATTTAGAGTAAAAAGTGTTTTGAGTTTATCAAGTAATACCTCAGTATTTATTCAGTGTTTTCTATAAATTTCAAAAAATGTCTAACTCGAATTTTTTTTATTTTTCAAAAAATTCACGGGAAATTCTAAAAAATGTCGGATCGATAACAATTTTTTTTGAAACTGGATAGTTTTCGAACAAAAAATCTCAAATATGATACGTTGTTTGGAAAAATGCTCCGCCGTACCATACGTAATTCATACAGGACTTATCTGACACAAATCAAACTAAAATTTTCTGAAACTGTAAAATTATGTAGTTTTTTTCGTTGCCAATTATAAAAGTATTGATTTTTGACTAAATAGCAGTCGATTCATTATAAATAGTGAGTTTTTACTGCACAATTTATTGATATTTTCAGCTAACTGCCTTTATTTATGTAGATTGAGATCTTCAAGTCACAAATTTTTCGAGATGTTTTAGGTACGCGTTTTGAAACATTTTTATTACAAAAACGTGTTTAAAGTTTGAGATGCAGTTCAAATGTATGTTTTGGATCGATTAAGGGGATCATCGTGTGGCGGCCGTTTTTTTAAATATTTTTTCGGAATTTTTCATGATAAAATGAAAAGACACATAGCTTTCAAATTTTTACTACATATTTATTCATTCTTCAATTGTGTCTCTGAATTTTGTTATACGACGTAACCGGGGAATCTCGGGATCGACTTCCCGGCACAAAAGGGCACCCTTACCCAAGGTTACCGAAGCCAGAAGGGCGCCAGGGACTTTTGACCGTTTGAAAGTCCCAAAGGACGATCCAAACCGACCCAAAGCTCCAAATCCAAATCCGACTCTCTCTTACTTCCGGGACGTGAAGGTTCCGCCACGACTCCACCGACTGCTGACCTAACCTGAAAAGAAAGGGGTCAACCCACAGGAAAATCCCCCCCCCCCTCCCCAAATGATCAAAGCCGGAATTTGGAATAATAAGCTTTAATATAAATAAAAAGAAAGAAAAGAAACACAGAATAATAATAAGAATAATGATAACCACGAGGGTAACCCTCGGAAAATAGCCACTGCAATGTTCGATCCAATTTCGCCACGTGGTCCCCATTGGACCCAATCAAAAACGAGGTGGCGAAACCGAAAAGAACCAACTTGAAACCAAAAAAAAGAAAATACAAGAAGGGGTTCCGTGACCCAATCCTACGAGAAAAGAAAAAGGGAGAAGCCAAAGTTTATGGGAACGAAGTTCCGAATCCAATCGTATTCTATCGGTCTCTGGAGGAGCCGAATCAAAATGGCCGCTGTGCTGGTTGCGTGGAAGGACTGGTACCTCCACCCAACCAATGGCCCTATTCTCCAAATAACTAAATCCGGCGAAGCTTCAAGCAAATTGAAGCTCGCTCCAAAAACTCAAGTCCGCGGGCACTCACCAAATAAAGTTTATCTTAAACCCACTCGTCCAATCCAAGAAAGGAAATTCTTCCACAGGAATAGTTTGGGATCCTAGTTGTTGCGGTATACACGCGAGGCCGTCCAGCAGAGAAGTGGTCTCTCCTTGCTTCTTCTTCTTCGGGGTGTGGCGACGCATGCGCGTCCCCGTCCCCAGTTGGTGGTAGTCGGGAGGTGCTGCCACTTGGTGGGAATTGCTACCAAGTAGTCCTCCGGATTTCGACACTCCCCGAAGATCCAACAGATGTCCCACGTTGTCGACTGCTCCAAGTCTATTTGTGAGTGCCCTAAGGTTTCCGATCCCCGATCGATATCCAATAAAAAATTACGGCTTCTCCCGTCCGCCAATTACGGATCACCTATTCTAGAGTCTTATTCTAACTTAACCTAAGGGGTCGAGCCCTTTACAGATTTCCGTTGTTCCAAATACATACCAATCCAATCCAAGTTGACATCTCCTCTGGACGGGCATGTTCGGAAATCTGTTTATGTGGCGTGGTGTGGAAAACGCCACGTCACAACGAAAATATACTTATGATCGTGAGTTATACCGCTCAAATGGCACCCATGTGAAAAAAACGGTGTCCATGATTCCGGCAGATTGGCTTATCTGAAATAAAAAAATAAAATTGCAAGTTGATCTATAAGTGGTTGGCTATCGCCGGAATGAGGATTTTTGAAAAACATTGAACCGCCTTCTTTTTACAGAAAAAATAGTCCGAAAAAATCATTAAATTTTGGGTCTTAATGTTTAAAAGCATGTAACAAATTTAATTTTCAATATTTTCAAAAAATCCTCATTCCGGCGATAGCCATCCACTTATAGATCAACTTGCAGTTTTATTTTTTTATTTCAGAGAAGCCAATCTGCCGGAATCATGGGCACCGTTATTTTCACATGGATGTCATTCGAGCGGTATAACTCACGAGCATAAGTATATTTTCGTGTAACAAAATTCAGAGACATAATTGAAGAATGAATAAATATGAAGTAAAAATTTGAATGCTCTTTGCCTTTTCATTTCATCATGAATAATTCCGAAAAAATCACGGCCGCCACATGGGATGACCCCCTTAACTTTATCACTTTGATATACATATAATGTTACAATATTTATTCGTTTGTGTACCACGAGCGACATTCGCGCTCTACAGATTTTGTTTCGAAAAAAGCCAGCGTATTTGGCCGATATAAACAACTGACGGCGCAGCTTTTTATGACACGTAATCAAAGGAGCGCGATCGCGCTCTTTGACTTCTTTGGACGCGTAATCGAAGGAGTGCGATCGCGCTCCTTGGCGCTGGTCGATCGTGTTTTTTCAAAACCCTCTGGTACGTAAATGGTTATTAAAGAAGAGAAACCTCAGAGTAATTACAATCATCAGGGTTTTAAAAAAATCGAGAAAATGCCTAGCTTTTACGTGAAAAGATATAATTTATGAAAGTCTTGAAATATGTATTTAAAAAAGATTTAAAAAACATAAAGAGAAGGAGTAAATACTATAATTTATTAGTCTTATTGAAAATACCATATTGAAGCATGATCTGGAATTGAAAAATATGTTTTTATCGTGTTCTTCGTGTAGCATTTATTTCGAACGAGCATGACAAATTTAATTCAAAGCAAGATTTTCGAAAAACATCTTACGATTGTAATTTGCTGCATCCTAATTGGCTAGGTTAAACGTGACATTACGCGAAAACGGTTGTACTTATCAAATTTCTGCAACCGGACTTAGTTTCAAAACATAATCGCTGCCACCCAGTTTTGGGTCGGTAAGTAATTTCGGGATACCCTGTATATATCCGCTTATTCATACTCAATAGCCCATCGACATATTTCAATCTATACAAGTCTGTTTTTGACCCCCCAACATCAGGTGCATATTTTTTAGGGGTTTTGGTGATAATGGTAGTAATGAGGAAGACAGCGGTTTGTCTCATACAATTAGTCGTTGTCTTCATATCTGTTTGATTTTGAATTTTAAGAATATCATCAAAGGCTAAGGTTATGGTTCTATTGACATTCGAAAGCGTGTATAATGCATACAATGTAGCATTTTCATCCGCGCTGTATTCCAAACGAATAGTATGACCTATTTTGTGCACCAACACAGTGAAGAAACTAATTTGATTTTCATCAGAAGGAATTCCATCTTCCCTGTACCAATTCTCATGTTCATCTATATGAATTTGCGTTGTATTTCCCTGAGCATGTGAATGAAAAGCATTAGCTAATCTCGCCTCTAACCACCGAAATCACCCTTACATTTATTTCCATGATTTAACTTTTCAAATTGATGAACACGACTTTTTTTAGGAAATATCAATGTTAGCATCATCACCATGACGTTCGAAAAATGTAAGTGGAGAATGTTTTGTTAAAGCAGCAAAGGTGATTTTTGTTATTTCGATGGATTCGGCATTGGATACAATGAAACGCCATATCAAATGATTGGTATTCCACTTCTTTTTAAAGAATCCATAGTTTAGCATGTCATCTTTATTGCCCCAACGAGATATTTGCATTCTTTCAAATGTTTGTTGATTAAAGATTACAACCACGGGTATTGTGTTATATTCTTGAAACAATGAGACGGTATTTTGAATATTCACATCCGTTACGTTATAATTTGAAGAATCACTTTTATTTTTATCATTTAAATAACCAAAGCTTTGAGGATAATCAATGGCTACAATCAAGTTAATTTTCTGCGTTGTCTATAATGAAATCACAAATAATAGCGACAATAATTGAAGGAAATTAGCTCGAACGTCCATTGCGAAGGCGCGTTCCAGGAGATACAGATGCTTTGAGTGATTTGTAAGGATATTTATTGCTGTTTAGCATCACTACTACCATAGAATATAATTTTATTAGATTGAAATTTAGAAATTTCAATCTAATAAAGAAATACGAGTAATATTAGGAAAGTGTTATACGGCGATTCTCCGGAAACTTGGCATACAAGTAGTGTCGCGTCTAATAATTATTATTTTTATTACTAACCCTGCAGAATATAATTTCATTAGTAACGAAACTTAAAAACCACCAAAAGAATGTTTACTGGGAATACCTACGTGATTTAACCCTAACATTTGGATAGCACGTGGTAGAGTTCACAATTCTCTACGTTTCACCACCTTCAACATGCTACTGTTATGAACCATAAGTATCTTTCAATAATACTTCCTTCCACTTCACTTACCATAAGATCAATTACATTTTACAAGTTAGAAGAAATTTCGAAACAAAGCATGAATCACTCAACCTAGGGAACTCACTAGGGAACCATAAAAAAAAGGTTTAAAGACAACAGCAGCGAATTTTCATTTTTCCGTTTAGTCTTCCCTTAATTATTTGATATGTTGTAGTACTCGAAAAAATAAGAAACATCTATTTGTTTCGTGCCGACATCCACTTTAAAGGGGTAAAAACCACCTCTAAAGTTGTTGCCGAAAATCGTTTTTTTAATGATATCTCGGCTTCTAATTAATATTTTGTAGCGCGCCTACCAACTTCGCCAAAAGTTGGTGGCGTGTCTTCAAATTTCCTCACTCAGGAAAATTCGGGAACAAAGTCGGGAGGCAAGAAGGATGGAATTGGGCGCCAGTCCGAGAACTCGGACAGGATTTTCCCTGAGGGGGCCCGGTCTAGCTCGGAGGGAGCTGTGAAACCCTCTCAGAGGAGATCCTTTGTCTAGATTCTACGAAACAAATTTGAATCCAGACGACTCGGTAATTCTAGAATAATTCGGAAAGTACTTTATTACAAAAAAAAAGGGGGTGGTTGCGGGCCACCAATATAACAATATCGTAACAAACAAAAGAAATTCGAGTTTTTATTCTCACCGGTAGGAAAACCGGGAGCGTTATTAGACTTAGACTATGACGAGAACACTCGAAATTACAAGAAATGTGATTCAAAAGAAAACAGAAAAGAAACCAAATCAAGGCAAAACCGAGTTAAGAGAAAACACGCGGGAGCGTAAGTAAGGAGAAAGGAATTCGGGAGTTCGATAGGGAGATAGAAAAATGTTAGGGAGCCAAATTCTCAAATCACCTGACAGAGCCGTGTAGGCGGTAGGAGTACGACTTCCGGCGATCCAAGTCGACCGATCCTCTCGACTCGTCCAATCCGTTATTTAATCGAATGGTCCCTTCGGTCTGCCCACAATATCCAGATTGTCAATTATCCAATGCGACAATCATCCAAAGCGACTGATCCTCGTAAATCGTCAATCCGTTATCCCAAAGATTAGGTCTAATCGAAGCGGCAGCTCAGGAAACTCTGAAGGGAGTCGTCTTCGGTCCCCTCAATCTGCATTGCTAGCGCCATCCTAATTGTCGCAGGATTCGGGAATTATCACGCTCAGGTGATAAGTAGGGCATCGACCCGTTATCGACCCGTTTCCCGTAGATTGTTAGATGGCACCGTAGGCGATAGTTTGACATCTTCCTTGTCCTGCGGTAGCCGAGAAGGTTTTCCATCCTTGGATTCGGGAGTCTTCTTTCCTTGTCTCTCTTACCAGGCGATTCGGGATTGGCGAAAGGAGTAGGAAGGGAATTTTAACATAGCGATATTAACAGAAGATATGGCACAAAAGAAAAGAATCACTTAAATAATAACAGAGATAGTTTTGTTACCACGTAGGTGCTTCCGGGTGTTCTCGGAGAGGTTCCTGAGCCTTCTTTTCTCCGTTTTTCTTAACGGGCGCGAAAGAATTTAATGGTAACTTTAAGACGATTGATGCCCCAAAAAGCTTAATGTAACAGCGGAAATTTTCCACGTTACAATTTAAAAAAAACAAAGTGGGAAATATTTGTCATAAGAAGTCGAAGATATTAGGTGTATTTATGGCCCAAGAGGTTACCACCCTTATTTTATATTTGAAGAAAACTAGATTTTTTATGCTTTTTTTCTTCCTAAAAACCAGGATATGAACTCAAAGAAAAAAAAAAACATTTCGTTTACTTTATCGAATATTTGAGTTGTTGTCTTTCAGGATTTTTTAAGTAACCACCCCCATATACCGTAAACTGCTCCTTAAAGTAATACACCGCATGTAAATGAAGAAAACGATTTTTCCTCTAAAATTACTTATATTTAATAAGTTAATAAAATGTAATATTGTTTTAACCCATTAACGCCGGCAGTGCACGTTCTCACACACATCTTTAAGCATATCTCACTTATTAAATACGATGGCCAATTTTTTGAAAAGTGCATATTCGGGTGTTTTGAAGTGTGCTCTTTCAAAATCATCAAAAAATTGAAATTTTAATTTTTAATATAATTTTTAAAGTTTTCTTAAAAAAACACGATTTTTCCACAAATGTTATTTTTATATTCATGATTTTGAATATGATTCACCCTAGCTACACAGATAAAACCTTTTAGGATCGTGCACTAAATTCCTAATCTTTAAATTTACGCAGTTGTAAAATTTGTTTTCATGCAGTAAATTAAATATGGCGGCCGGTGTACGCAAAAACGTTGGAACACCTAGAAATTTGATCTGTTTTCTGATTTAGATCAGTTTTTGAGTTGAAATAGTTTATGTTTTATCTAGTTAGATGGTGTCCCGTTATAAATAAATGTTTACAACTAATAACAATGACCCGAAACAAAATGGCGCCGAAGTACTGAATAAAATCACCAAAATTGTTGCAAGTAACACTAGGGAAGTGTCATACGGCGATTTTCCTGAAACTTGGCATACAAGTAGTACATGGATAAATATTGGACACGTATTTTTTTTATATCGGCCCGGTTGCCGTTTTAAGGGTAGAAATCACCCCTATCGATTTTGGGGATAGTATCGATAACGAATCTGAAGTCCGTTTTTAAGAATTCAAAATGGCACATCCAATATGGCGGGTGCATTTTTTCAAAAGTTCTACACCCTGCCAAAAAGTGCGAAAATTGCAAACATAGTAAGAAATGAGCATTATTTTGAGGCGAATTTGTAGCAAAAAGGTCCTAATCGCAAACTACCTCTCACAGTTACGAAACATCGAAAACTATTCCTAAAAGTAGTGATATATCTAAAAATCAATCCCTCCTTAGCGTTACCCAGGATGGACGACGTGGAGGTGATAGGGTTCTAATCCCATTGGGGTGCTTTTTGAACGTAAGTCTTCTTGCCTCTCACGAATGGGGTGATTTTAGAACGTGAGTCCCCTTGCCTCTCACGAATGGGGTGCTTTTTAAACGTGATTCCCCTTGACAGGGTGTAGAAATTTGAAAAAATGCACCCGCCATATTGAATTGAATTCTTAAAAACGGACTTCAGATTCATTATCAGCGACCCCAAAACCCCTTAGGTACCCGATTTCGCAACAATACTAAAAATAATTCGTAAAATAGTTGAAACCAACCCCAAAATCGATAGGGGTGATTTCTATCCTTCAAACGGCAATCGGGCCGATATACAAAAAATACGTGTCCAATATTTTTCCATGTACTACTTGTATGCCAAGTTTCAGGAAAATCGCCGTATGACACTTCCCTAGTGTTACTTGCAACAATTTTGGTGATTTTATTCAGTACTTCGGCGCCATTTTGTTTCGGGTCATTGTTAATAGTTGTAAACATTTATTTATAACGAAACTCCATTTAACTAGATAAAACATAAATTATTTCAACTCAAAAACTGATCTAAATCAGAAAACAGGTCAAATTTCTAGGTGTTACAACGTTTTTGCATACATCGGCCGCCGTATTTAATTTGCTGCATGAAAAAAAAAATTTTTCAACTGCGTAAATTTAAAGATTAGGAATTTAGTGCACGATCCTAAAAGGTTTTATCTGTGTAGCTAAGGCGAATCATATTCAAAATCATGAATTTAAAAACAACATTTGTGGACAAATTTTGTTTTTTTAAGAAAACCTTAAATATTATATTGAAAATCGAAATTTTTCAATTTTTTGATGTCAGATTCTTAAAGAGCACACTTCAAAATACCTGAATATGCACTTTTCAAAAAATAGACCATCGTATTTAATAAGTGAGATATGCTTAAAGATGTGTGTGTGAGAACGTGCACTGCCGGCCTTAATGGGTTAATATTATATTAGAGTTACTTTTTTATAACTATTATCATAGCTGCTCATTATTATCATTATTAATATTATTTATTATTCTTGTTATTATTATTATTTTTTTTAAGGAGGGGAAAACGCTTTATGCGCCGTTAGGGGACGCATCCACTGTTGTGTGGGACTCCTCGCTACAATATACCCCCCCGTACCCCTCTCCAGCCTGCCCCTGCCGTCCACGTGTTCCCAGTCAGGGTGACGATGGTTTAGACTGCGTGAGCGGTCTTCTGCACGTCTTATCCATTCCTACCTTTCATACTCGGCTCACTTAATCACTCACTCATGCATCTTCCAGGCATTCATCGTCCTTTTTTGTCTTCAGTATGTCCGGCACGTACGCAGTCACATCTGTTCAATTATCTCTGTCCTGCAGCATTCTGTCGATGACGTTGTCCGGGTTAACCGGCCCAACGTTCATCTCCAGAAGCTGCATTCTGACGGCCCAGCGGTCATACCTGAAAAAGGTGTGTTCCGCGTCGGGTCTGTCTCAGCCACAGTACCTACAATGGGGGATTTTTACCTTACCCATTTTGTGCAGATACTGCCGTAAGTATCCGTGTGCGGACAGGAAACTTGGTAGGTGGAAATCCACCTCTCCGAAGCTCCTCTTGGTCCTACTTGGTCGTGGTCCGTACGTGTTGGCCATGAGTCGGCTGAGAGCTTTAGTCTTCTCTGTCGCCTTCTCAATGGCACCCTGTATATGAGACCAGAAGGTAAGCTTCGTATCCAAGGTAAACTCCAGGTATTTAACCTTCCCTCTGGTCTCGATCAGTTCCGCTCCTACGGTCATCGGCACAATCGTGGGGATCCGTTTCCTTGTCAGTAGTAACAATTCCAGAGTTCAGTGCCAAATTGGCACTGAACTCCGAAATTGAGTTATCAGAAAAATTGAAACAAATATTAATCGATGCAAAAAATGACATTAATGAAGTTGTTATGATTGATGAAGAGACTTTGGATTTTCAAGAAGAATATAAGGATTCTGATGCTGAAATAGTTGAAGATGAAGATGAAGTTCAACATCATTTTCCTGATCCTGACCTTACATTGATAAATCAGTACATGAAAGGTACTGAAAACATTAATTTTTATTACAAACAAAAAGCCGTAGAATATTGGAGAAGCGGCAAGAAGAAAATCTTAAGTATTGAAACAGTGCAAAAAAGATTCAGAAAAGTCTTATCAATCGATCTAGATAATTTTAAAGCTGCTGTTGAAAGTGGTTCAATAATCTACGATCGCGATATACGCAGATGGGCGTTACAAGCTCAAAAAGAAATTGGATCTGAAGATGTGAAATTTAAAGCTTCTAAAAAACGGCTATTCAAATTTAAAAGGCCTCAGAATAGTGAGTAGAAAAATAAATAAATTTGTTACTTGGAAAAAATTTGAAAATAATGTAGATCTTCAAACGAAAGCTGACGTGAAATCTTGTAAACCATCAATTGGAATTGAAAAATTGTATAATTCAGATCAGAGTGGGTACCAATTAGAAATGCATTCTGGAAGAACATTTGCAGTTGAAGGAGAAAAACAAGTGCAATGCCTAGTACAGTCAGTTTCATCGACAACGCATAGTTACACTATACAACCACTCATAGGAGCTACTGGACAACTACTCTCACCTCTTTTTCTTGTTTTAACCCTTAACGCTCCGTAGGCTTCGCTACGGAGACATTTTACACGTACAAGAAACTGCCTTGAAGTGAAAAGAGTTAAAAGAATCAACTGGTCAAATCAGCCCTGTCGCAGAACAAAACTTATTTAGATCGGAAAACGTGTATGTATTATAAAAGCCTAAAGATCGGGAAAGTTAACTACAGGTGAGTAATTTTTTGTTTATTACAATGCAATAATAAAGAACATAAGTTCATGAATAGGTTTTTTTAATTACAGATCTCTTCAAAATTTGGTTAAAAAAAGTATTTTATCCACATGTGGATATCAGTCTGTATTATTACTCGATTCATGGAGTGGACACTGTGATAAAGTTATAGAAGGAACGATGCAAGAAAAAAAATTATTATGGAAAAAAACCAACAGGAGAACAACAGGAAAGATTCAACCACTTGATTTATATGGATTTTGCAACTGGAAAAACTTTGTACGACATTTTTCAGATCAAGTGAGTTTGATGGATTATGACTTAAATTTACATTTGAGAAATAATATCATAAAACTGCAATCTCTAGTTCATAATCAGCTTTGTTCGCTGACATAAGAATATGTTTAAATATTACTGGTACAAAAGTGGTTACATTAATGAAAAACCAGATAAATTTGAAAATCCTATTTAGTTCTCTTTTGGAGATTCTTGCAATGTAACGGTGCGAAATAGAAGGATCTAACAATATTGCTGTTATACGATGTGGTTGGTGTAAGAAGTCTTTATGTTTTAAGCACTTTTTTGAAGATAATCATTATGATCAATGCTTGGAAGAATAAGATGCTGTAACTGAATTATAAAAAAAAAAGGAAAAGGGATAAATCTTCTTTTAAAAAATAATTTTAAAACAGTTCCATTTAAAAATATTAATAAATATTGAGTTATATTGAGTTATTCATTTCTGGGGGTGACTTTTTGATGGTTATTTTGAGGCAACGAGAAATGAATAACGCCAAAGACTTGTATCAAAATGGTTTATTAACAAACAATCGTGTAATGTGTTACGTCTAAAGTTGGGGTATCGAATGGTCGTTCGAGAGCAACTTAAGACTCACTTTCCATTTTAGAATCGATATCTAAAATACCGATTCAGGGATAGGAAATTGTTGGAATAAAACGACTGATTAGGATTTGGAGGTTCGTATATTTCCAATGTCTTCTCTTCTCCAATCCTCTTCCTTGTGTTTACATATATGTTTTGAGTTCGTTACGACTAGATGGATGGAATAAGTTAATCGTCAGACTTTATTAACATATACATATAGCAGAAATTCCGACATAATCGTTTTTGGGTCCGTATATCTAATCTTAGCTATCAAATTGTAAAAAAAAAGACATCTAAATTTTACACCTAAATTATTAAATGATCTATGAATTTTAACACTGCATCCGTACTGACCTCTATACTTATTGTCTATGGTGTGTTGCGTATTTTTAAATCCCGAGTACATATTCCTCTGCCCTAAAACTCGAAGTGATCGAGGATACAGTAATCGGTCCTCGATCCCAGGTGGTCCCTAAAGTAAGCGGCAGAGTAATATGGGGTCAGTGACCCGTCCCTAAGCCGAAACCGGATGCGGTCGAGTCCTGAACACCGGAGGATATCGAAGAAGGACCTTCTTAATAAGGTGCCCTTTTTAATCCGGACCTCGTAGTACGAGATGTCCAAATTTTCGTCCCCCTCAAACCTGATGTTCGCCGGGGTGGGAGGAAGTCAAGGAACGATCTTGTAATATTTGTCTTCGAGATACAAGTCCCAGTAGGAAGGGGGAGGGAGAGGATTGGAGGTGGAGGCCGATGGAATTGGTTCGTCGGGACTAGCCGGGGATTCAGGAATTGGACGGGGAAGGAGCTGACGGAGGTTGGAGGTGGAGGTTGACGGAAGGGGGTTGGCAGGACTAGCCGGGGGTTCAGGGATTGGATGGGGAAGGAGCTGGGGGAGGTTGGAGGTGGATAGGATCGGCTGGTCAGGGATTGGGAGAGGGGTGATCGGGATTTGGACCAGGATCGGACTGGGCCGACGGGGGGCTGGAGAGGAGGTGGGTGTCACAGGTGTAGGTGCCGAGGGACAGGGGTTGGGGATTCCAGTACGGATGGGAGAAGAAACCCTCCCTATCACCTCGACCTCCAGGACCGACTCGTCATCCGACTCGGCAAAAGGGGACCCCACTCGCAAGGATGGTACCTGAGGTGTACCTCACCGATTTTAATGAAATTTTAGTATGTTATAGTTCGTGAAAAAGTAATCGACTCGTATTTTTTCGTTTCTGCGGTAAAAGACTTTTAAGGGGTGAAAACCACCCTCAAAGTTGACCCCAAAAAACGTTTTTTTGATATATTTCGGCCCCTAATGAATATTTTGGGGTGGGACAAAATGGAAAATGTTTCCTGCGTAAAATGCTAGTTGGTGGATGTTTTTTTTACCATAGGGGTTGCGACCCCTATTTTCTATTTTGGAAAAACGATTTTTTTCATTGATGTATTCACTGTAAAAAATCAATTATAGCCTTAAAAGATTGGAAAAAAATGTTTCTGTAAATTAAATGAAATAATTAAGTTGACATATTTCGGGATTTTGCGAAAAAGCACCCCTACATTCCTTAACTACCCTGTAAGACGAATATCCACTGTGATCGGGGTTTTTCGAACCCCATCCACAAACGTCCTACTTGGTAAGGGCGTCGAACACGGGAATCGAGGGACTCGAATCCCGGTTAACCGGTAAGGCACCGCCGTATCCCCTGGGCAACAAACCTAACCTCGTTCTGTCACTTTCGTTGCTCGCTCTCTGTTTCCATGCTACGCCGAGGTATCGATCGGGAATCGTCCGCAGAAGCAACAGGGGAATCGAAGCAACTAGATCGCAGAATACCAGCGGCCATCTTTGTTGCGCGGGAGCCGAGAGGAAATACAAAGTTCCGACCGTCGTTAGGAGGCAGATACTTTCCCCGCACCTGCAAGAACGGGGGAGAAACCACCGGCGCTACTCCAGCTCCAAAGCGAGGAGCCTCCAACCCCGGGACACGGGCTTTCCGGAAGAGACTACGCCCGGGAAGACGTCATCCGGGAGACACCGATTTCAAACCGTCCCGCGCCGGCTAGTGAGCTGCCGTTAGTTCGGAGGGCAGCACCGGACGGGCCGGCGGGAGATCCAGAGCTGCGATCCCCGGTCAATTTCCCCCTCTCCGAGGAGAACCACCGAGCGAGTCATTCCCGTGTTCCACGTCGCCCAGGCAGGACCCGTCGAGAGTTACGAGAACCGCCATCTTGTTGGAGCCGTAAAGGAACGCCGTTAAGCCGGAGGAATTGGGAGAGCAAACCACGTCGCTTTCTGTTTTTTTGGAAGCGGAGGTTCGTGAGCGAGGCTTTCAAAGCTTCTGGTCATTCTTTTTCGTTTCTTTCTTTTCTTATTCTTTTTATTTCTTTTTTCTTCTTCCGTATTCGTATTTCTTGTCCGGCACGCGGCCGGAAGAGTTCCGGGGGAGAAAGGGAGCGTCCCTTTCCCCCTTTTATCTTTGTTTTACGTCTGGAATTGCTAGGACCCGGTTCCGGGCGTCCGGACCGGGCCTGTTGCCCGGGGGAGCTTTCTGGCTTTTCCTGGAGTTTTCCAAAGACAATTTTGCGAGTGTGAGAGAGTGAGAGAGAGAGTGTGAGATAGAGTGAGAGCAGCGGGCGAGCCGGTCGAATCCCGGCCGCCATCTTAACGAGAGCCGGTCGGAATCGAACCGGTGGATTCCTTCCGGAATTTTTCTATTCTTTCAATATTGTTATTGGATCGTGTTTCTGATTATTAATATTTTTTTTATTGTTCGTATCTTTCCGGTGATCCGGGTTCTTATTATCTATCCGGTCTTTTCTTTTTTTTTATTTCATTGTACCGGTCATTGTTTCTTTGTTACCGGCAATAAAGGTCCGGATTTTCTTAGATTCCGGGGGTTTTTATTTGTTATTCGGGCCCCCAAATTTTCCTTTTCGACGTTTTTCAACACCCAGCACGGCCAGGTGGATCCTTGTTGGCGCCCAACGGAAGATAAGACGTGCACGTGGTGGAGGTCACCCGACCGTCCCAAATGCCACGTCACACCACTTATAACAATGAAAAGCATATTTCTCCCATGAAATAAACTCTCCATACGTTATATCATTGATATATTCACTGTAAAAAATCAGTTTTAGTCATAAAAAATTAGAAAAAAATGTTTTTGTAAATTAAATGAAATAATTAAATTGACATATTTCAGAATGTTGCACAAAACCGTCCCTACAAATCGTCCACTACCTTTTAAAGCGAATATTCATTTGTGACAATAACAGCGCATTTCTCCCATTAAACATACTCTCCCTGTGAGTTAAATATTATTTTCTATCAAGTACGATAGTGCAACGATATTTTTGAACAAAACAGAATTATGGAGTGACAAATTTCCACCCCCTAGTAACTTTCTTTTTATATATCTCCGCTCCTAATGAATATTTTGAGATGGTACCTAATGGAAAAAATTTATTGTGAAATGCACGTAACCTCGGTTTTTATTTCTATAAACTGAAGCACACAGAAACTTATGGGGTTTGTAGAGTACGGTATAGTGGTAAAATAATCCCTTATATGTTTGTATAATTTACACTGTTGAATTTATTTGTTGTAAATTATATGTTATACATTTTCCGTTTGAAATATATTGATCTACAAGGTTTTGACAAAATAGTAATCTTCATAGAAATGTTTCAAACATAAAGTTTTTTACATCATCTGCATCGTACAATAGCTAGAATCGCCCATTTTATTCTTATTTAATTTTTAAGGTTTTGAATAATTTATTGAAACATTTAAAAAAAAATGTTTTCATACAGAAGTTGCAGAGTCTAATGGGAAGTATAAAACTGTAGCAAAAAATTTGACCTTGAGTGACTTTTTTAAGATCGAGTCAAGATCGACTTTGATTTTTGAAATGGAAATCTGTTTTAAATTATTTATCAAAAAATTGTATATGAATATATAAAGTGATCTTGGTATAAAAGCGGTTATATTAATGAAAAACATGAAAAAAATTGATAATCATGTAGATTTTGGTCTTGGAGATAACTGCAAAACGCATTGCGAAATCGAAGGTTGCAGAAATGTTGCTATAATTCGTTGTGCTTGGTGCAAAAAGTCATTGTGTTTTAAACATTTCTGTGAAGATTACTATTTTGTCAAAACCTTGTAGACTAATATATTTCAGACAGAAAATGTAGAACATATAAATACAGCAAAATTAGTTCTGTTATTTCATATTTACAGTTTGACATCACTTAATTAGTCATCTACCTTACAAATATATAAGGGATCATTAATTAGGTAATAATAAGGCCAATAATTATACAAACATATAAGGGATTATTTTACCACTATACCGTACTCTACAAACCCCATAAATTTCTGTGTGCTTCAGTTTATAGAAATAAAAACCGAGGTTACGTGCATTTTACAATAAATTTTTTCCATTAGGTACCATCTCAAAATATTCATTAGGAGCGAAGATATATAAAATAAATTTACTAGGGGGTCGAAATTTGTCACCACATAATTCTGTTTTGTTCAAAAATATCGTTGCACTATCGTACTTGATAGAAAATAATATTTAGTTCACAGGGAGAGTATGTTTAATGGGAGAAAAGGGTTGTTATTGTCACAAATGAATATTCGCTTTAAAAGGTAGTGGACGATTTGTAGGGACGGTTTTGTGCAAAATCCTGAAATATGTGAACTTAATTATTTCATGTAATTTACAAAAACATTTTTTTCTAATTTTTTATGACTAAAATTGATTTTTTACAGTGAATATATCAATGATATAACGTTTTTTCGAAATAAAAAATAGGGGTTGCAACCCCTATGGTAAAAAAATATCCACCAACTAGCATTTTTTGCAGGGAACATTTTCCATTTTGTCCCACCGCAAAATATTCATTAGGGGCCGAAATATATCAAAACAACGTTTTTTGGGACAAACTTTGAGGGTGGTTTTCATCCCTTAAAAGTCTTTTACCGCAGAAACGAAAAAATACGTGTCGATTATTTTTTCACGAACTATAACATACTAAAATTTCATCAAAATCGGTGAAGTACACCTCAGGTACCTTCCTTGTTAGTAGCTACGCTCCCTTTTCGGTTAAGCGGGAGAAGTACACCGCAAGTATAGAGAGCGCATAACTACTATTGCGAGGGAAATATGTAAGCGTATTTCGAAAACTTATCACCCCTTTTATACTATGTGACGTGAATTTCGTTACGTCACTTTAAGAAGTTTTCTCAACTCCGATCCTCGTCAATTTCGGCCCTGAAATGTTCGAACCTGCACGAAAAATTTGGGATTTCAGGGATTTCAGGGCGTCAGGTGCAATCCTTTTCGAATACGCATCACCTTTTCGAATAGAGAAAAAGAAATCGGTCCAACTAGAACAGTGTATGGAGGGTGGAGGGGGGGGGGGGGGAGATTCGTAATAATACGAAAAAGAAAAGCAGACGTGTGAAAATTATTAACAATAAAACTATATTCCAAAAATAATTCAAAAGAAATAACAAATGGTAAATGCGAAAAGCGAAGACGAGTTGAAAGAATAGGACCCGGGCGCGCTGAGCCCGCTCGAAATGAAAAATCTATTTGGCTACTCGTTACTATTACCACAGACGAGGTACAGGATAGACCTCTCACCTTATCGGACTTCATGTCAACCGTAGTCACAGCACCGACTCTGTAAAAAGTAGAGGTTTTGTTACGCCCTCCACGATTCAGAGTGGCGAGTTTCGGAACTTCTACTGAACCACGGCGGACTTAGTACTGTCGGTAAATGAAAGTTACAATGTTGCCAAATGTATTATATATTCCAGTGTTGCTATATTCAATTCTTACATATTATGATGAATCGAAGTTTCTAATGCTGAAGCATTGACTAACTCGGAAGGGTTCCCAACCCGACCTCATCGATTTCCATAATTAGTTAATATGTTGTAGTACTCGAAAAAATAAGGGGTATGTATTTTTTGTATGTGCCGACATCCACTTTAAAAGGATGAAAACCACCCCTAAAATTTTATCCGAAAATCGTTTTCTTATCATATCTCGGCTTCTAATTAATATTTTTTAATAAAATAAAGTGGAAAATATTTGTTATAAGAAGTCGAAGATACTAGGTGTGTTTATGACGCAAGGGGTTGCATCCCTTATTTTATATTTGAAGAAAACTAGATTTTTTACTTTTTTTCTTCATAAAAACCAGGGTATGAACTCAAAAAAATAAAGAAAAGCATTTCCGTTTACTCTATCGAATATTTCAATGATCATAAAAATGTCTAAAAACACGAAAAAAATAAAAAAATTTTATTTCAATTTCATTTTTCAGCAGCCTCTCGTTATGAAACCATTTTGAAATCGGTTTAAGGGGGTATTCTAGTCTAGAGGCGCGAATTTTGGTCGCTTTTTCGAGCTCTGTAAAAATAAAACAAAGAATATTTTTACTATCCATTTTTTTATCATTCGTTTATTGATACTTTAAGAATACATGAAAAATTAAATGAAAAAAAATTCAAAATATAAGAAGTTATGAGCTGGCAAAGTGAGGGGTCCAAGAAAAAAATTGTTCACAAAATGGCGGCCGTTTTTTCAAACTCGTTTTTTCAAACGGCCGCCATTTTGTGAACAAATTTTTTTTGACTTGTCCATGGGTGAGCCCATAGCGAGATCTTTACTAATTAAGAATCCGTTGGACTTTTTTGTTTCAGAGGACCACAAGGGTTCAAACCTTGTACGCCAGAACACTCTTTTTTTTGGACCCCCCACTTTGCCAGCTGATAACTTCTTAAATTTTTAATTTTTTTTTGCATTTAATTTTTCATCTATTTTTGAAGTATCAATAAACGAATGATAAAGAAATGGATAGTACAAATATTCATTGTTTTATTTTTACAGAGCTCGAAAAAGCGGCCGAAATTCGTGCCTCTAGACTAGAATACCCCCTTAAATATGAGACGCAATGTCTAATCTTTAAAAATATGGGATTGGAAATTTTTATACTCATTCGGATTAGCTAAAATGGTGTCAAAAATGAACATATTCGCTTAATACCTTTTGGATGCTGTTAAAAGTAAAAAGTACTTTGTCACGAAAGGTCCAGGCGTTCCTCTCAGACGCGGGACCTTCCGGGCGCAAGGCGCGGGCTTCCCGAACCCTCTTCCTGGTTTTTTCCAACTAAAAAAAAACTATGGGCGCCAGTTGTAGGTAGTCTACAACCCGGAAAAAGGGCTACGGGTCGCTCAATGGAGAGCACGGGAACCTCGGGGGACGTCAGCAATCGGCAACGCGGGATTGCTATAAATAAATCGGGAGAAGACCAATCTAAAAGAAAAATAACAATAATCTATTCGCGGGATTCAGCCTTACAATATACTTTACTAAGATCATACAATGCGTATCGAGAAGTGGCTCAACTCCAACTTATTTCGAGTCCTTAATTAGAGACTGAACGAACATTAAAAAAAAACTACGAATTCGACCATTGACAATATCAAAATCCAGTGTCAGTGATACTTAATCTACACTTAATAGAGCTTAATAAGTTTTTATCTAGAACTTAGCTAACAAAACGCGCGGGATTACACAAAGCTAAAGTCCAACTCACTCCTGAATCGAATTCGTGAGAGAAGGGTTACAAATCTAGGTTAATCTCAAAAGGGACTGTCAACAAATCCGAATGAGAAAAAAATGGACTACCCAAGTGGGACCTTGGGGAAAATCCTTAGGGAAAGAAAGAACCCCCTAAAAAACACCTCTGGTGCAAAAAGTCAAGACAATTTCATGTATAAAAAGGGATCTCTCTACAAAAGTTGTGAAATCCAACAACATTAGACAAGCTCGTTTTTTCCATTATGTCAATACGAAGTAATTACAAAATGGAAAGAATTTTTTCTGTTTACGTGATTAGAACCGGTATTGAACTTGTTGGGCCCCGAACAATTCCGATGTTTGAGTACGAAGTATAATTGTTCATATTATTATTATGTAATCTGATCTTTACTAATTCATAATGCGGTAAAAATAAATTAAATTGTAAGATATTTATTGCTTATCGTTTGGGTTCGGGGCTCGACAAGTTCAATACCGGTTCTAATCACGTAATCAGAAAAAATTCTTTCCATTTTGTAATTACTTCGTATTGACATAATGGAGAAAACGAGCTTGTCTAATGTTATCGTATTTCACAACTTTTGTAGAGAAATCCCTTTTCATATATGAACTTGTCTCGACTTTTTTGCACCAGAGGTGTTTTTAGGGGGATATTAATCTCCATAACGCCCTCGCATATCAGCATGCTGAAAGTCGTAGAGGAGGATTTTCGAGATATCGAGAATCGACATACCGACATCCATCGATTTGACGAAGTAACTATCCAGTTTTGTGAGCTCTATAGCTACTAAATCTCAACCAAAAACCCTACGACTGTGAAAATTTAGCTTTGCAATGGGTGCTTCCTCTCCATATGTTCCCTCCCACTTTGTGACGAATGTGATGTCTCGATGATTACGCATGTATGTATATTTCAATAAATCTCAACAGTCATTACTCTCTTTGGCGCAGATCATCAAAGGTGTGATCTACCGAACTTTCCGAGAATCAGAACAACTTTTTGTTACTCTGTATGTTGATCACACAAACTCATCTTCGTCTCGCGAATATAATTAATTTAATTTCCCTCTCTCGAAATATTTCGTGGGAATCGTGACACGATTTTCCGTTTCTCTAGTGGTATTCGCGTCTCGACTCTGAGAAGTCTTCTTTATTCGCGCCTCCAGTTGAGGAAAATATTCTCGAAGCTTTATTTTTTGTAGTATCTTGCGATTCGCAAAAAGGACACGCTAGAACTCAACTGAAAGGGAAAACGAATCGTAACCGCTAAGTTTAAAATAAATCGTTTATTTTTGTTTATTTCTCTGGTATTTTAATTTTTTAAACAGCCATCTACGACTTTCCTTCACCTTTTCCAAAAGGTACATACGAACCTCTGTTCATTTCGAAATTTCTCAAAACATTTTTTGGTCTCATTTTTTGGGTAGAGCCATCTGTGTAGGAGATTTGAGTAAAAGTAGAGTACTCGAAATATCGCTCTACTTGACCATCATACCGATTACTGATCCTGGCGACTTATCTAGCAAAGGATCTTCGTAATCAATAAGACCGATGGCGTTATCAGCAAGTCGCTGACGTGACGTTACGGTGAGATTTGAGGAATCGAGGTAGTTCGTGAAAGAACGATCCCTCACTTACGATACTGTATCCGTAGCGAAATATTATTAGAGATCCGCGATTTTCTGGCGTTGGTGAGTGGACGTTTCCTCCCATAGTGTTTTTTTTTTGTGGTAGCGGAAAAAATTCCTTTTTCTTGGTGTCCCGAGTGAGTGAGAGAGAGAGAGAGAGAGAGAGAGTGGAAATATTTCTTTTGGGGTAAAATCCTTTTTTTTGTGAAAGAATTTTATTAAAGACGATTTTTTTTTACGTTTTTGAGATCTTTTCTTCTTTCTTCTCTCTCGCCTTTGACTTCTTTTTTGGTGTTGGGTTTTTGCCTATTTTAGGGACCATTTGTATTTGAGAAAAAGTAGCCCGAACACGCCCCTCTGCCGAGTGCTAGGGCTTGAGTAAGTTCTTTTTTTTGTTTTGGTTGAGTTGAGTGTTTTGTCGGTTTTGAGAAAAACCGACAGGCGCCCAAATTAGAGTTATTTTTTGTGATTCCGTTTTTTGAGTCAGAAAACTTGAGTTTTCCAACGATATTCGTATCGTTGGAAGATTCAAGAGAGACGGTTGCTTACTGCAGGCAACGCGTTTCAAATGGCGCCCAACGTGAGATATTCTTTTTACTTTTGGTTCCTCTACGAATGGCGAGTTTTAATTCTTTTTTTTCTTTCCTCTCGTTTCTTTCTCTCTTTTCGAGTTTTTTTTGGTATTTCTTCCTTAAGAAAGTTTGATTGTTAGCGACGATTTTTTGTATTGATTTAAGGGGTATTTTAAAATTTATTTTGAGCATGGGTGAACGTTATATTTTTTATACCTAATCCTTGTTGTATTAATTTCGAAACTTCAATGCTCCAGACGTCTACCTAAGCAAAGAAATCCGTGAGCATAGATGAACGGCGCGAACCCGCGAGAGGATGCGAATGACTCAAATGAGATTTCTGTAGAATCTCAGCCATTTCACTCACAAAATAAGCGTTCTGAGTTGACTTGACCCAAAAATAGGAGCGTTTCCTCTAGTTGAACGGTTGTTAAACCTTCTCTGCAGCTTTCTTTTGAGACTCTAGATTTAAATTTTTGCGCAACTAGTCGACAATTTGCAGTTATTCTCAATAATCTGGTAAGTCTCCAATAGCGATTTACAAGATCCCACATTGGTTGAGGTAGCGATGATTGATTCGCATTAATTTTGGATTTTTCTTCTTCGCGAGTGTCAACGAGAAGGTCCTGAGAATCGATCGGCTACCGGGCTGAATTACAGCATAGCCATGCCGGATCGACATTCCACAGACTCGAATTACAAACTTGTTGAGAAGTAGCATCGCGCGAAGCGATATTCACTGGATTTTCAGCACCTTTGACATAATGTCAATGCGAATATACCAATTCTTGGATCTCGGTTACGCGATTACGCACAAAATCTTTCCACCCAGCTGGATGACCCTTTATCCATGAAAGCGCGACGGAGGAGTCTGTCCAAAGATGAACTGGAACACTAAGAAGATTTAAAACTCTAGTCACATGACGAACTTGTCGAACTAGAAGGAGTGCTGTACACAATTCGATGAAAATTCAACTGAGCTATCGCGGCCGCAATAGCTGTTCAGCAGTTGGACAAGAGCTTCACTACGGAGAAGTGAAGGTCCCTGGTTCAAATCCAGGGCGCAGGTTATTTTTCCATGTGTCACTGTTCGCTTAAAAAATGCAAGTAAAAAGGGATATTAATTAAAATAGCTTTGTCTTGGCATTACAAAGACTTGCTATAATAATAATTTCAGTTCATTTAGATTAAGTTTCCAATCTAAATCTTGGCCCAGACTACATTCCATCGGAATAGTCCCAATTTAATTTACTTCATTAGTAAAAATTAACAATAAAGTCGTTAAACCAGATAAATAACACCTAAAAATTTAATATACATTTTTTTATTTTAAAAGAAACAAGAAGTCAAGTTTACGTTATAATTCCTATTATTTTTGCTCCAGTCGAAAACAATTTTTTTCTTTCATTTTTATAATATGTAACGTGGTAACTTTTACCCGTTATGAAATTTGAGCCAAATTCGAGTCAAAGTTTGAGTCGCGAAATACACAGGATGGTAAGTCTTGGGACAACTGTGTAACTCCCAATATCATTATTATTTCTTTTTGTATTAGCGTTAAGAGATGATTTTATTTATCATTTAGCTGCGATATTGTTCTTGACTATTAGGATTGTTCTGTTAGCGAATTAAAGAAGTGATTGCGTTTGTTGTATGAGTGAGTGCGTGAATGTGGCGACAAATATTTGATAAAAGATTGTGAAAACCCTACCACTCACCAAAACGGTTGTCGAGGAAAATCACGAAATCATCGAGGGAACGGTGACTCTTGAGTGGATGAGATTCCCGCTCGGCAAGAGTCCCGTAAGCAAGGATTTTAGCGTTCGAAGATAGCGCCTACCACAAGGGACGTTTGGGAAAAGTAGAGCGCGTTAATCACCGCTCTATCCAGCCTGCATTTTCGCGTATTGAAGGATCATAGCGTTGGGCAATGGCGCCTTCTGCGAAGGATAATGAAGCCAAAGTAGAGCTCTCCAATTATCGCTCTACTTGACCATCCTACCGATTACCGATCCTGGCGACTTACCTAGCGAAAGATCGAGTGATCTAAAGCTAGGTCGATGGCGTTATCGGTCACGTCGCTGATGTGACGTCACCTGGAGATTTGAGGGATCGAGGACCGTTGCGAAGGAGCGGATCCTCACTTACGATCCTGTGGCGAAACACTAAAGTTTCATTTTGGATATCTTGCTAGCGATTTTCCGTTTCTTTTTTTTCCGTTAAACTTGCGTTGGTGAGTGGAGGTTTCCTCCCTTAGTGGTTATTTTTGGTGTTTATTTTGTTTTGAGTCGCCAGTGAGAGAGAGAGAGAGAGAGAGAGAGAGAGAGAGAGTGTGTGTCTTTTTTTTCCTTGCGTTTATTTTATTTAGTTCTTTGAATTATTAAAGACGATTTCTTTTTTTTAAAAGTGTGATTTCTTTTCTTCTTTTCTCTCTCATGTCTAATAAATTATTTTTTTTTGTTGTGTTATCTTTTTCTTAGTTTTGATTTACAGGGAAAAGTTGGCGAACCCGCCCCTCTGCCGAGAGCTTGGGCTGGAGTAAGTTTTTTTTTTGAGTTGAGTCGTTTTGTCTGTTTTACGAAAAACCGACTGGCGCCCAAATTAAAGTTGTATTTTTTTTTTTATTCATTTTTTTTTAGCCCAAAATTCGAGTTTTTCAACGATATTTTTATCGTTGAATAACCCTAACAACGTAAAAGCAACGAACGATTCCGGCGTCACAATACGTATTGCTATCTGCCTTCAGCCTCCCTGCGTCACTACACGACGCCATTTTGAGGACCAACGGTCCAATTCAAATTGTCAAAGGAACGAGCGAACGAGTTCTCAAGGAACGAGTTCCTCCATTTTTGTAAAGGGTGAGTGACGCTTACAGGCGTCTCCGTCTTTTCGTTTTGTTTAGTTTGATCGGACGTTTCCGATCCGTACCGGTTAGTACGATCGCGTCCTGGTAGCCCGGTCGAATTTAAAAGATTTCGGAAGGAGAGTAACCGACTCTCTTTCGCGTAACTTGTCCGGAATCCGGGATTCTGGCTCGCGGTATCGTGCCCAGGGGAAACCGACCGGTTTCTCCCGAAAGTCCCAACTGTCGAGTCCAAGTGACGAAATTCTTGTTATTTGAATATTAAAATTAAAGTTTTAATTAAACGTTAGATTAAGAGTGTGATTGCGAGAGTGAGAGAGAGAGAGAGAGAGAGAGAGAGAGAGAGAGAGAGAGAGAGAGAGAGAGAGAGAGAAAGCCCTTCCTGTGTCTCGGGAATTTCGTCCGGAGGAAAGACGGAATTTGTATTTTACTGTGTATTTTATTTGTTTCCGAATATTGTTTCCCGATTGTCCGGATCATTTCTGTCCTTTTCAAAATTCGGATTTTACTTTTTTTTTGTTACGTCTTCCCCGACTTTTTCAAAAGATTTTCAACATCCAACACGGCCAGGCGGATCCTGGCTGTCACCTAAGGCCGTATTAAAGCGCACGTGATGGAGGTGGCCCAAGCCTCCCAAATACCATGTCACAATTGATAACATCGAATGCAGGCGGTATACCCAAATTCCTTGTATTCAAAGAAATCTCCTGTTACACAACGGAATTTTTTAGTGATTTATATTGACCGATGGATATAATATTTTGTATAACCTCGTGGTCTATAAAACCAGTAGGATGTTTCTGGTTGGTTAGCCATTTTGACTGGCGAGGATTACCCCGGTTTCCATTCGATGTATTCGTTGTCATCTGAAGACGTTTCCTTGGTCAATTTTAAGTCTTTAGAGTATGAACGAGCTGTGTTTCTGGTGCCCCATCCATAGACATATATATAGGATGTTCCTCCATTATGACGGAAAGGTGTTGTGGTTTTAAATTCTTCCTTTTTCGGTCAGGTTTGACACGAATTTCCTCATAAATTAGTTCTTCAGGTTACTCTTCTGGCTTCGTTGAAGACGATCAAAACAATGCTGGTGTGCTTTTGACCACGTCATAATGATTTATAGATGCTGCTGCCTTTAGTTGTCGCTGCTTAATTTTATTGCATATTGCTTCTAATTTGCCTCTGGATAGTGGTCGTGTTTTTACTTGATCATAGATGACATTCTTTCCTTTTTGTAACTAAGAAACTGGTCGGGTTTTAACTATATGGTAGATTGGTTCTTCTAGTTGGGGTTCCGTGGTTGCCTATGTGTAAAAAAAGTGTTTCTTTAATTTTCATTTTATTTTGTTGATTGATCCGAATTATCTTCGTCAGTCTAAGCAGTAGCCTAGACTTCTCTTTGTGAGTACACAAAGAGAAGGTCTATGGGGTCTGTACAATGCAACAAGGTGAAACGAGGGTATAGTGTTCAGAAATTTAATTACACAGGTCTCTATACGGTTGTTGAAAGATCGGATGTCTGGTAAAGCGTTATAATTAATATTTTTCTTAGTAAAAATAGCAATACCCCCTCCCTTCCTGCCAACTCTATCTCTACGGATGATGTTGAAGCCCTTAAAATCTATTTAAATTCCTGGTTTTAGTCAGGACTCGATACAAAGATGTCAACGTCCTGAAGTATATGTTGTACTTCTGCTCCGTATTGTATAATACTTACATTCCAATACTTAATTCGGAGTGTAGACGGATTGATTTTTCCAAAATTATTAAAGTTCGTTGCAGGTAACAATGTTTAAGCAAACAATTAGGTTGAGTCACAGGCTGTGTCGAGGGTGTCGCTATCATCATTTGGTTTCTCTAGTTTCTTGATAATTCTAGTTAAAAAATTCTTGATCCTACGATGCACCAATCTTCCATAGATATCACGTAGCATCCCTTCTAGAGGATTTATATCCTGGGTATATTTCCTAGTTGTGTCTGTGTGGTTAGGATTACCGATAGTTTCTTGAAGGAAACTTTTCAAATTTGTATAATCGAGAACATAAGTGTTCGGATGTTGAGAAAGTTAATCGGAGCAATCATTGAGTTAATATCGGTATCAGATTCATTTTCTCTAATGGTGTCTGTCGCTCATTTCTTCTTTAACGGCCTTTTCTTAATTTTACGATCATCTGAACGGTTTCGATCATGGTCTGCATTGGTTTTCGAATCGTCTAATAAATTATTTGCGGAATTCTGTACGTTTATAGAGCAAGACTCAGACGTTGATAATGGTTGCCTTGAAGCACCTCTTGGACTCTGGGTGTCAACATTCACCATTTTCAGGCAGTTATTTGTAGTTGCAGTCTCTTCAAGGGCATTATTATCCTTCATTTGAGCTTCATCAGTGTGTACTACATCGGTATTCAAAATAGTTGATGTCATATTGTTAGCGTTTGGACACTGTTTGGCTAAGTGATTTTCTTTTCTGCAAATGAAGCAACAAGGATTTTCAACTGAAATTAAAATCCTGTATGTAACGTTGCCGTATTCTATTTGCATACTGTCGGGTAGTTTCCTTATTAAACATCCTCGGGTTCTATATATTATGATGGGGGTTTTGCGAACCCCATCAACAAATGTCACAAAAAGCGTTCTACCTGAAAAAGGTGTCGAACACGAGAATCGAGGAACTCGAGTCCCGTGTAACCGGTAAGGCACCTTCGTATCCCCTGGGCAACATAACCTTTTTCTGTCATTCTTTCTCCGGCTCGTCTCTTTTCTATATTTTCGCCGAGGTATCGATCATAAATCGACCGTACGAGCAACGGGGGAATCAAGGCTCCTAGATCGCCGGGTACCAGCGGCGATCTGCACTGTGCGGGAACCCAAGGAGAGCACGAAGTTCCGGCCGTCGCTCGGAGGGAGATACCCTCCTCGCACCCGTAAGGACGGGGGAAAAACCCCGACACCACCCCTGCTACGGACCGGGGAACCTTTAACATCGGGCTCCGGAAATTCCAGCAGATCAACGCCCGGGAAGACGGAATCCGGGAGTCGCCGGTTTCAAACCGTCCCGCATCATCTAGGGAGAAGCCATTAGTTCGGAAGGCAGCACCGTACCGGCCGGCGAAGATCCAGTGCTGCGATCTCCGGTCGATTTCCCCGTCTTCGAGGACGACGAAGAGGAGCTCATTCTCGTGTTCCACGCCGCGAGGGAAAGACGCTCCGTCGACTTAACGGAAGACGCCATCTTCCTTGGAAAAACGTGGTCAACGACGCCGATTTCGAGAAAGGGAGGAGAGCGAGCGGAGTTCTCGTTTAAGAAAAGAAAAGGTTGGTACGCGGGACTTGATTGCAGCTTCTCGCTTAGTTTTTCATAGTTTTTGAATTCGTTTATTTCTTTTGCCCGGTAAGTGCCCGGGAGAGTTCCGGGGGGAAAAAGGGGAACGTCCCTTTCCCCTTTCTTTTCTTTCGCGTCTTATTATTATTATAGTTCCGGAAAACGGTTGCCCAGGAGAGCTTCCCGGCCTCTCCGGGAGTTCCTAAATTGAGATATTCGTGTGTGTGAGAGAGAGAGCGTGAGTATAAGTGCGAAAGAGGAGCGGGCGAGCTGGTCGCGTCCCGGCCGCCATTTTGTTATAGGAACGTTCTGGTTACGGCGCAATTACTTTTCGCGTATTCTTTATTGTCTTACTATTAATTTCTTTTATTACGACGGTAGTTAATATTATTCGGCCAGCGTTCCGGTTCTAGTTTCTAGTTTTCTAGTTTTCTAGTTCTCTAGCTTATAATCCTTTATTGTTCTTTTCGATTTGATTTGACCGGCAATAAAGATCCGGGTTTTGTTAGATTAAAAAGGAATTCGGAAGTTTTCTTTTTATTTTCCGGTCCCAAATCTTCCTTTCTTTCTTAGATTTTCAGCACCCAGCACGGTCAGGTGGATCCTGGCTGGCGCCCAACGGAATATTAAACTGCACGTGGTGGAGGTTGCACGACCCTCCCCAAATACCACGTCACAATATATTTGACGAAGAAAACTGAGGATGTGTAAGAATCCTGATTCTGTTACGTGAGATATACATCTTATATCGAGATCCTTTAAAACGTTAGATAATATAACCCGCTTTGCCTTAGAAATGAGTGGCCTAATTTGGATTATATGAGAATTAATGTTTATATTTACGTTATCCGTAAGTTTATCGACGAGTTGCTGGTTGGCTAAATACATACAGATCCTACCGTTTGAAATTCTGGATATAAATCTAATGTTTAACCACTTCGGTACGAGCGTCGACTATAGTCGACAGCCACAGATGAACGCGCACAGCCGAGTGTCGACTTTAGTCGACGGCCGTGATATGAACGCGCATGGCCGAACAAAACCCTGGCAAAGTTTCGTGGCCGATGAGCGCCGTACCGAAGTGGTTAACGGAGAAGTCAGTTTGGCTATAGCCATCGTATATTCTTTAATTGAAACACCGTCTATTGCATCTAGGATAATTGCTTGTTCCTTCGTGGGAAACAAAACATTTTGTGTAACTGCTGCGTACGTTGGGAAATCCTTTTTTGCTGCCATTTTTTCCGCTGAGTTCGTTGACATGTTTAAGTGAGTACTCCTGGAGACAGGAGCATTCATATTGGTCTTATTGCACTTCGAAGTAGCCCCCTGCTCTACAGGGGGCATCGTAGTTGCCCTTAAAACTATTGAATTGTTCAGTATAATCTACGCACTATTTAACTGAATTTAGCACACATTATACTGTAGTACGATCGCGAATGCGCTACGTTCGACGGTCCGTACTGGACCGTCGAACTATTTGCTTTGCTTCTATCTTTCTCTTGTCTGGTTTTACTCCTTCTCCACTAATTACGAGTCCCAAATATGTAACTTCTCTTTTTAAAAATTCACATTCATCGGCCTGTGATTTTAAATTTGGACTTCTTAATCTTTCCATCAAAAGGTTAAATTTTCGATCGTATTCTTCGATAGAATTTGCGTAGATAACCACATCATCTATTTAAACGAATAATTCTCTTCCCTGTAATTCTGCAAGTACTCGATCCATTAATCGGTGAAAAGTCGGGGGGGGGGGGGGGGTTTATTAATCCAAAGGGCATTCTTACAAACTCATAATGATCGAAAAGGGTAGAGAATGATGTTTTATGTTTGTCGTCTGAACTCATTTTCATCTGATGAAAACCTGAAGATAATTCGAACGTTGAAAAATATACTGACAATGAGTTGCATACTTGATCCAAAATGTCTGTAATATTGGGTAAGAGTACGCGTCACCTATTGTTTTTTCATTTAAGGCTCTAAAATCTAATATCATTCATCATCTGTTATTTCCTTTGGAATATGGTTTTTTTGATACTATCCATTCTGGTGTATTGTAAGGTGAATTATAACTTTGAATAATCTCTTGTTGCAAAAGGTCGTTAACTTGTCTATTTATTTCTTCTCTATGAACAGGTGGGTACTGTGACGGCCGACCGATGGTGTTCAACGGTGCACGGACCGGATTGATCCGCGGTCTTACTCACCAGCGAACCGGGAATCGAGACGTACCTCAATTTAACCCTCTCCAACTGCAGCTGGAGGTGGGGAGGGTCCAATAGCCGCAGGTCGTCGTTTCGACCCCCGAATCGGCCCTCGATCGGGTCCCAAAAACCCAGAAATCCCGTGCACTGTTTCATTCACGTTCAATGCCGCTAACTCAGACTCAGGGTTAGGCTCGTCGGTTCTCTGGGTAGTCCAGAAAGAACAGTAACACGGTCGTAAGACAATGGTTAAAGGCTAATACGAATATATTTCAACATAAATGAATATTGCTAACTCTACACAAATAACAAAAGGTGCAACTAATCTTCCGTCAACATTCCATCGCTCGCACTCTGTTCGTAACGACAACGTTCAGACGTCAATTCTCATACCGCACATATCGTCGGATTCCCTAACTACGCGATACATTCCATGGGATAATCCCCCTTGGAATTTGACCTACTTTACGGGCTAGACTCTCTCCTGATTCCTCACGAGCTACATTTTGGTACCGGTTGCATTATTGTGAGGGAATCAGGAGAGTGCCTACTGTACTTCCCGCGAATTTGGGGATTTCCCCCTACTCATTCTCGTCCGTTCCTTCACAAAGGCGCGAGGCCCCGCCTGGCTCTCCCTCGCTTCACGGGATCCCTTCTTTCTTCGAGAAAGTTGGCTCGTGTCTCGGTTACCAAGTGGCGAGTACACTTGTACTTGCCCGAGGCGTTCTGTAATTTCGCGCCTCGGATGATTTTCAGGGACAACGGCGATTCTAGAATAATCGCCTCGTCACAGTATCTATGTTTGTCGCGTGTTAATGGGTATGTCACCTGTAGTGGGAATGTTGTGTTCTAGAATAGATCTAGCTCCTAATTTATCTCCTTCTACGTGAAATCTATCCAAATTTTCTTTGTTAATTCTAATCTATCTGGAGCAACTGAAATGAAGTCTATATTCTGGTCATCGAAATGATCATCATATATCGAGTTATGTGGAATTTGGCGACATTCTGACATTAATTCATCTCCTGGGGATGACTATGAATCATTTGTACTGCTAATAAGCTATGCTGAACAGGAAACAAATGTTTGTTGCTTGTTGTTACCTTTTGGAATTCCGTAGCTTCTTTAATGGGGTGAAGCGTTAATCGGGGAACTGAAACTACAGTATCGAAATCTTTTGAATTTATTACTTCTACATAACCTATACCATTTTTATTTTTAATTTTATCATTTCTTATGATTAATCCAGGTCCTATTGTAAAAGGCTGAAAATATCCTTGTTTAATTTCTGAGTTTTCAATTTTTATTGGAAAGGTAGATGTACCGTTTGTATAATAGTTATACTATTTGGAATTTCAAATGGTATAATAAATAGTGAAAATTTTAGACATTTATTTTTATAATTAATTAATACATTATTTTGTTCCACGAATTCTGATCCTACTGTTCCAGAAGCGTGTGGTAACATCCTAAAATAGTTACGTTAATTTTTCCAAGAGTAGTTACAGCTTGATCGGTTATACCATTGAGTCGTAATAATTAATTTCGGTTTATGTAGTGTAACAGTGCGAAAATCTTGCACGTGCCCCTGCCCCTGTAGACTGCTTAAATTCTGTATGAATAGTCCGACATTCTACGTGATGCCTAAGAAACGGGTGAAACACCTCGTACGATGGTCTCGGGAGGGGAATCAAAGAAATATAGTCACATTGAAGTGAGCGCGTTGGAATGTGACGATAAGCTGTAAGAAACGGACAGGTGAGAACATGGTTAATCCCTCGAAATTTAAAATTGCGTTCTTCGCGGCGGGCTAGGAACTTGAAAGTTTATTCAAAAAATAGCCCTTGAAAAATAACAAAGGTGGCCGCGTGGACGAAAGTGCGAGTGAAATTGTTCTCACCTGGATTCGATTTTTAGCAATTACGTGTGCCATTGATCTGCAACCTAATAGATACAAATAAAACTATTCAATTATCTTCTAGATCGATTTTCGAGTCTAGTAGAGGCAAAGAAACTATTCTTGATAATGCTGCAAACGACTATGTAAATGACAATGATTCAAGTGATGCAGAAAATAAAAGTAAAGGCAATTTAGTGATACAAAGAACATCAAATAGAAAGAAAAATCCAGTCACTAGATCCAACAATCCAATATTTCACTTTATTTATGTAAACTATATCGATGCGAATATACGAAATACATTTGAGGAGGCAATGAACTCGAGCGAGTATAAACAATGGGAAAGTGCAATGGACTCTGACAATTAGAAAAAAATAACACATGGCAAATTGTTAAAAGGCCAAATGATAAGAAAGTTATTGATGTCAAATGAGTTTATAAAAAGAAAGTTAGTAATGTTTTTAAAGGTAGATTAGTTGTCAGAGAATTCCAGCGAAGGGAAGATGTTGAAAATGTTTATTCACCAGTAGGAAAAATGCAAACATTGAAAATTTTATTGTCCTACAGTTGCAAAAATAATTTATTTATTGAACAAATGGACGTCGAGACAGTTTTCTTAACTGGTCATGCAAAATCAGAAGTGTATGTAAATCAACTGTAATGTTATGAAACTGGAGACAATAGGGTTTACAAATTGCAAAAGGCACTCTATGGTCTCAGAGAGAGCCCTAGAGTATGGTATAATTGTTTCCACAAATTTATTGAAAAATTAAACTTTGTTAGGCACAAGTATGATTACTGTCTGTATATAAGTAGTGTAAACAAAGATCCAATATAAATACTAGGCTTTGTTGACGATCTAGGCAAAATTAGCCAGTATATTTGTATTGATATCGATTATACAGTAACAGAAATAAAATGACTTCAAAACAAACAAAATTAATTGAATCTTTAGCTATAAAAGATAATCTAGAAAATGCAAAACTATAGGATACCCCAATGGAGACTAACTTAAAACTAGATCAAGCTAGCGTGATAGATGAGCGAATAAAATACACAAACTTGATCGGAGAACTATTATATATGAGTATAGGCATAAGGCCAGATATAGCATATAGTGTTAACTATTTAAGTCGCTACCAAAGTTGCTATGACCAAACACACTACAAATACGCGTTAAGAACTTTGAAATAATCATATGAAACTAAAGATTTAAAATCAACCTACTACGATAATATAGATAGCGAAGTATTAGATTGCATGGTAGATTCTGACTATGCAGGCGACAATGTAGATAGGAAATCTACAACAGGATTCATAATAAAGCTTTATGGAAATTTAATTTTCTGGACAACTCTTAAGCAGGGTTCAGTAATAAAACGTTTGTAGAGTATACTGCTATGTCTGAAGCAGTATCAGAAACCTTGTTTATTAAAAATTCGTTATGCTAATCATTTAATGTAAAATTTGAAAAGGCAATAAATACGTATGAAGATAATTCAGGTGCAATCGCTAACGCAAAATTTGGTAATTTTACAAAAAATTCGAAACATTTCGAAGTGTAGTACCATCATATAAACGAAAACTATGATAAAGGGATAATAGATATTGTGAAATTTGATTCAACAGTATCTCGTCCCGATCCCCAATAGTCGAGGCGAACTGAATTTTTGGGGAACACGACCTTATCTTTTAAGGACAAGATTTCGGTGAATGTGATTCCTGCGGATGGTTTTAAGTGGAGTCAGAGATTCGTCACAATAGATATTGTGCGTTCGTGGACTTTGCGTATAGCGAGGTATCCCTCGCCCTAATCTCTTTGAGGATGATCGCTCGGACGGACCAAACCGGGTAACACACATACACAAAGAAGCAACGCGAGTTGGTAGCTTTAATTAATATTTATTAATTCCAAAATAAAAGAAAAAAAGAAAATAACCAAAATTACTCCTATAATTAACTAATAAGAATAAACCGCAGCCGAAGCGAAGATCGCGTCTATTTTGTTAGTAAACGAACAACAAAGAAAAAACCGGACGAAAGAGGCGTTAGAAGCCAAAAAAAATGCGTCTATGACGCGCCCACGAATTCGATTCGTGAGCGGAAACAAAGCGGCGCTGGGTGGCCGGATGCGTGGAAGACGCGTCAACTCCCTAAATAGGACCTTAAAGATTGGGTCTAGTACCCGATCAAAGGAGAGACGACCCGAGGATCCCTCGAATAGTTTCAAAGAACAAAGGGAATGTGGATCCCGCACGTAAAGGAAAGGTAAGTCACGAGGTCGCCTCGCGGACTTGGTTCGGATAAAGGATAGTTGGAAATACTATACCAGGGACCTAAAAGATCATAAGCATAGGTCCTGCTTCTGAGCGTGGCTTCTGGCAAGCCGCAACTGAGGAATCGGCAGCGATCTCACCGGTCTTAAACCGATGAGGTGGGAGCCGCCGCGAGTGGGGACGAGATCGGAGAGGGGACCGTCCAGAGATCCCTGGCTCGATCGCTCCCCCCTCTCTCGGCCCAATCGCGAACAGATACCCTTTGCTAGATCTCCAATTTTCAACAAATTAGGGCCTGCTCCGATATCTAACATTACACTATATGGTGTATTAAACATTTTATCTCTTAGAATAATAGTAGGAAGGTTGCTAATAGGGGACAAATTTACGTAGGCATCTTTTACTGTGGGGTATTGTTTAAAGGGCGCGCCGATTCGTCCTTGCTCAACCCTGCGATGGCACCCATTCCCGAAGAGTTGATACCGTATCCCGACCTATTCATTTCGTCATACCTAGGTTTTCTACAATCCTGTAAGGTAAGTCCTATGGTTCAGTTGAAAACAATTATCCATGGAAAGTCCCATTCTCTTACAATACTGACAGTCAAGTCGCGTATTGTTGTTATTATTTCTGAACTATTTTTTCTGTACCATTGATAAATGAATTTAGCTGAAAGCATTTATCTGCTTGATGCCTGGCTTTTTTTACAAATGCGGCAGATTGTGTCAAATGACTTAAGGCAGCTTAAAGATTGTGACAAATGACTTAGGCTTTAAGGCAGCTCACTCAGCCCAGTGGCGCTCCACTCAACTGAAGTAATGCGCAATGCATAGTCCCCCGTATACAGATGAAAATTTTTTGTGAACCACTTCGCTCGCTTATATTATTAGATAGCTGGCCAGCTTTTAATTTTTACCGCTAACTTAGTATGATTCCCATGAATCTTCCGCCCAAACAGGCGAGGACCTATCTCCTCTGAACTCTACCAAAATTGAATTCGTCTGGCGAATTCTGTTGCTCGGGAAAAACTTCTTTCCTAGAATTTCGCCCCATCTTGGACCTACTCTCTGAGGTCACACTACTCTGTCTTCAGCGGGTGTGGACTCCTAAAGCTACGTCCCGCATCAACCCTATTCAATAATACGGCGCGTCCGCCCAGTAACTTAAATAAATAACACAAACCTGTCATAAACCTACTCAATGAGGTTAGACGTGTACGTGAATTACATTGACTAGACAACTTAAATAAGTTAAAGAAATAAATTAAATAAAGAAGTTACATAAATTAAACAAATTAAATATATAACATGAATAAAATAAATAAATTACATACATTAAATAGATCAAATAAATTACGTAATTCCACAATATACATAAAATAAATAAATAACTTAAATAAGTTAACATTCAAATAAATAATTCACGACACGGATGAACAACATGAACACCTACTGCATGAGGCTGGACGCATACATGAATTAAATAAATAACTTAAATAAATAAAATAAATAAATTAAATAAATTAGATAAATAACTTAAATAAATTAAATAAATAATCTATGATGCTGACTATACTAACGCCTACTCCAGACGGCTACAAAACTATACACTAAATGACATACTCTAGATGTCTTTGACAAATTGTCCCTCCAGAGTTTCCACTACTCTGGTCCATGGTATGGTTTTAGGGCCTTTATGTGGATTCTCAACTCCACTACTCCCCGAGTTAATCGAGAGAGTTCGAAAACGACGGGTGAAATCACCCTGGTAATTCGGAAAGGTCCCCTAAATTTCGGATATAATTTCTCCGACGTTCCGCGTCGGGCTGAGGACTTTACTCTTTGCCGTACCAGGACCAAGTCACCTTCACTAAATGTTCTATCAGAACGCTTCTTGTTATAGTACTTGGCCTGGCGCGTAAAGGCATTTTCTAGATTACGGCGAACCATTTGATGGAGAGCCAGAAGTCGGGCCATCCTCCGCTGCCAGGGACTGCCGTCCATTCTTGGAGCTTCGGTTGGACCTTCTTCCTCTCGCCTCAATGAACGACCTCGGACGATCTCTCTCCCTAAATTGACCAGTGCGGGGGACATCCCTAAGGATGTATGAAAAACACTATTATAGGCAAACTGGAACTCTTTTAGATGTTTGTCCCAGCTGCGGTGATCATTCCCCTCTATGAAAGTGACGATCATCGTCTTCAGGATCCTGTTCACCCTTTCAACAGGGTTAGCTTGCGGATGGTAGGGAGGCACGTGGAAGAGCTGCATTCCCAGGGCTTCTGCCATACGCTCAACGGTATTGTTGACGAACTCCGTCCCGTTGTCCATCAACAGGCAACGGGGCGTGCCCCAACGCTAAATAATGCAGTCCTCCAGTGCATCACATACTGCCCTACTGTCCGCAACCCTGATTGGTCGACACTCAATCCATTTGCTGAACAGGTCCTGGAAGACGACGACGTACTTATTCCCAGAATTACTAGTAGGGAAGGGACCCATTAAATCAACACACATCGTGTCCCAAGGTTTCTTTAATTTTTTCAGCCGCATTAATTCTGCTGCAGGTCTCTGTTCGACCTTGCACCTTTGGCATTTGTCGCAGTTGCTCACGTACGCCCTAATCTCCTTAAACATCCGCGGCCAAAAATATTGGAGTGCAATCCGTCGGTATGTTTTCTCTATTCCTAAGTGTCCAGTTTCGGGTACGTCATGTCCCTCCGCTAGGACACGTTTCCTCAATTCAGCCGGTACGATCAGTTTCAACTGGTCGAGGTCTTCCCCTAAGACCCGTGACCGGTCATTAATCCGTCGGAGATATAGGCGTCCGTCTCGTACTTTCCAGTCTGGATAGTCTTGTGGTCTTTGTCGTATCAGTCGTAATTTTTCCAGATACCAGTCGTCCTGGGTATCATTGATAGCCGACAGTGCATCCCCGTGTAAGCGCGACAGATCATCTGGTACATGGTTCAGGGCCCCTTTTCTATGTACTATCGTGAAGTCGTACTGTTTCAGGTCAAGAATCCACCGGGCTAACCGGCCCGCGGGTTCTTTCTTGGCCTGCAGCCAGCGTAAACTTCCATGGTCTGTGATGACCGTAAAATGATATCCTTCGAGATAGGACCTGAACTTTTTTATTGCCCATAACACGGCTAAACACTCCTGCTCTGTCGTGCTGTATTTCTTTTCTGCATCGGAAAGGGAACGACTAGCATATGCGATCACGTGCTCGCGCCCCTCTACTGTCTGTGTCAGCACGACACCCACGCCTGTACCACTGGCGTCCGTTTGGACGACAAAGGGTATTCCAAAATCTGCACATTTGAGGGTAGGTGGCTGTGTCAATCGCTCCTTCAAGGCGCCCATCGCTTGCTGTTGTTCCAGATCCCAATTCCACTGGGCATTCTTTTTAAGGAGCGACGTTAACGGCGCAGCGAGCTTCGAAAAGTTTTCTATAAAACGAGGATACCAGGAGGCCATTCCTAGGAATCGCCTTAATTGCTTGAGGTTGTTCGGGACTGGATATTCTACGACCGGCGCAACTTTGTCCAGGTCAACCTGAAGACCTTCTTGGTTAACCAGGAAACCTAAATATTTAACCTGAGTTTTGCAGAACTCACATTTTTCAGGATTTATAGTTAGGCCGGCGTCCCTAATTTTCCCTAAGACGGTTTTAATCAATTTCAAATGAGCGTCGAAGGTTTCGGAGGCTAGAATGATATCATCCAGGTGTGCGAACGCATGTGGTTCCATGCCTGGTCTTATGATTTGGTCGAGCAGCCTCTGACAGGTGGCTGGTGCACCGGCAAGTCCGTACGGCATCTTCTTAAAATGAAAAAGCCCGCGTCCCGGAACCGTAAATGCGGTAATCTCTTTACTATCTTGTACCATCGGTATCTGGTGATAGGCCTACTTAAGTCTATCGTCGACAGATACCGGGCAGACCTCAGTTTCTCGAGAATGCTTGTCATAAAGGGTAACGGGTACGCATCTTTTTTAGAAACGGCATTTACCGCCCGATAATCTAGACAAAACCGTTACTTGCCGTTCGGTTTCTTGATCATCACAACAGGTGTGGACCAGGCACTTTCAGACTGCTCGATTATATCCTCCTCTAACATGCGATCGACTTCTTCGTAGATCGCTTGCTACAGGATTGGGTTCACGGCCCGATATCGCTGCTTAATGGGCCTTTGACCTTTCACGTCTATCCTATGCTCAATGAGGGTGGTACACCCTAACTTCTTAGGAACGCGAACTTCTTTCCGCAAGAAGTCCTGGAGGTGCTCGGCTTCCGCCCGAGACATTTCCCTTAGCCCGAAACATCCCTCTAAACTATCCGTATGTGAGCTACTTTCCTGGAAGGGGATTGCGACATGCGGAGACTTCGCGAAGCTCCACAATTTATCCTCGAAATTCATAATTATACGGAAGGCTCCCAAAAAATCCATACTAAGAATACATTCACTGGACAATTTGTCTATCACTCGGAACGTTAAAGGGCGTGTCACGCCCTTGATGCATACTGGGGACTCCACTTCTCCGTCCACAGGAGCAAGTGAGCCGTCGGCCAAAATGGCTGACGCTCCCGACTTCCAGACGGGGACTCCCAGTGGATCTGTGCTCGATAATTTAGGTGCGAACGATTCGCTTCCGTATCAATTAGAGCCGACAACGTAAATTTCCCGATCGCTATGGTTACAAAGACGCGAGGAAATTTGCTGGAACTCTCCCAATTCGTAAATTTATATATTCTAACACGCTTTCGAGCCCTGGCAATAGGGGGAACCACGATTCCGGCTCTCCGAAGTGGTTCCCTTACGCATTTCCCGAACACTGGGGACACGAGTTTTTCGTAACTCCCTTCTTACCACAATCAAAACAAAACATAGATCTGTTGGCCCTACAGCTTCCTTGAAGATGTCCGATCCTACCACAATTGTAACACCGACGCTTTTCTACTGGCGCCTCCACAACTTCAGTTCTGGATGAGACGACCTTTGATCGAGCTCCACTAGGAGGCTTTTGCCTACCGGCTGGTACTTTGGCTGGAGGAGCCGGTCTTCTAGTGGGTTGTTTACTACTTTTAAAATTGCTGGTTTCCGATCGACGTGATTCGCAGGTCACTTCCAGTTCTGACTTCGTCTCGTCAAGCGAAAATGTCCGACTGGCTCCAAACACGGATTGGATGGCATTATCTTTTTGGGCGATCAGCTGTTCCAGTTGAGGCAACGAGCGGAATTGATCTCTACTCACGAATACTTTGACTCCGGATAGCTAGTTCCCAAAAATTATGCCTAATTTTTGCTGAGTGGGCAGAGGGAAAGAAAGTCTTTCCAACGCCACAGCTAATTTCGTGACATAGTTAGAGGTTTTCTCCCCAGGTGCTTGAGTCTTTTTGATCAATTTCCCTAGCTGATCCGGTCCAGCCGGCTGATCCCCAAATCTCAATCGGAACGAGTCAACAAATTCGTTCCACGAGTCCCAAGTGATTTTGTTGACCTCTGAAACGTGGCGTTTCGCACACTACGTTACAATTGTATTTTCGGAACATACCCGTCCAGAGGAGACGTCAAGTTGGTTGGATCGGTATGTATTTTGGCTACGGAATCCTGTAAAGGGCTAGATCCCTTAGGCTAAGCTTAGGTTAAGTTTAGATATAAGATCGCGATAAGCGACATATAGGGGAAGCCATAGAATACGATTGGTTCGTCTTGTCGATCGGAGAATAACCAACCAATAGGGCACTCACCATCGGGATCACTCGCCATCAATCAACGAACATCTATGGAGACATCTGTTGGATCCTCGGGGAGTTTCGGAATCCGTGGGACTACGCAGTACCGATTCCTAAGTAGTGGCAGCACCTTCCGACCGTCATCAAAAAAGTGCACGATCGCGCAAACGCAGCCACGCCCCGAGGATTGAGACGATGAAGAAGAAGAAGAAGATCGTCACTTCTTCTTTGGACGGCGCTAAGACACGAGGTCTTGTGGAAGCCGACATTTTGAACGCATTGAGCCCGGGGATTTTTCCTGATATTGTGGAGTTCTTTTGGTCTTGGGATTTTTGGCTTTTCGGTTGGTGAGTGCCCGCGGGCTTCTTTTGCTTATTGAGCGAGCTTTTCTCTTTGCCTCAGAGTTAGTAGGAAAGAGAAAAAGGTACGCTTCGTTTTACAAAGATTGGTTCGGTCCGTTGGGTGAAAACCACGTTTTCCCCACAACCGTTAGAGCCACCATCTTGGTTTTGGTGCCTGGATGGCTTACGAACCTAGATCGGCTCCGAACGTTTTGGATTTGGCTTCCCCCTTTCTTTTTCGATTTCATATTTAGGCAAATATTTAAACGGTTATTTTCTTTTGTTTATGTTTCTTTCGGATTGGTCCATTTTGATTTTTTGTTGGTTTCGCCACATAGTTTTTGGTTCGGTCCATTTGGGACCATGTGGCGAAACAGGACCCGAATTGTTAAGGGGTTTTCGCCAATATTATTATTGTTCTTATTCATATTTTTTTTCGTTATATTAAAGTCTTTATTATTCCAAATTTTGCTTTTATTCATTTGGGGAATTTTCCTGTGGGTTAGCCCTTCCTTTTCAGGATAGGTCGGCAGTCGGCGGAGTCGTGGCGGAACCTTCACGTCCCGGAGATAAGAGATTGTCGGTTTTGGGTTTCTGAACTTTTGGTTGCTTCCGAAAGTCCTTTGGGACTTTTAGAAGGTTAAAAAGTCCCTGGCGCCCTTCTGGCTTTTGGATCTCTCGGGAAAGGGTGTCAGTTTGTGCCGGGAAGCCAATCCCGTGGTTCCCCGGTTACACCTGGTACCACTGGATCGCGATACCTTTAACACGTTCACGCCGGCGCGACCCACCGGTGGGTCACACTTGACTGTTCCGTAGGGCGGCGTGACCCACCGGAGTCGGGTAAACAGTTAAATGTGACCCACCGGTGGGTCACATTTAACTGTTACGTGGGCGGTCCCGCCCCACGCGGAAAAACGTAAATATCCGCCCCGGCGTGAACGTGTTAAGTAAAAATGGTAAAACCGACAAAAGTTCCATGTCCGTAAAATTGCAACAATTTTTGTATTCGTCTAATCTATATAAAAAATCTTCGGCCTCGGTCTCTCCTTTCCCGTCGTATGCGATACTCCACTTTCGGACGGAGTAGGACCAAATTCGGGTAGGATTACTCCTTTTCCGAATGGCTGAAAAATTGTCTGCGGCGTTATTCGCGTTGGATGTCAAGCTTTTACGATTATTATCTACCGAAAATGGTCCGCGGATCGTGCCAACCGTAACAGCATTCGGTAATGCCGTTGTATAGAAGGAATCTGATTGTCGCTGGTAGTGCCAAAAGATTGCTTTACGTAATTCTTCCTCTGCTTCTTCGGTACTAATACCTAGGTCGTCCGCCCGAGCTCTAAGCTCCTCTGTGGTCAATATTTCTAGATTCGCGTGTGTTGCCATTTTTCCAATAATTAATGATTACTAACTAATATAAGAAAGAAAATCCACAAATAACAAATATAAAATTTAAAGGCTCGAAAACGTATACTAATGAGAGTTCCCTACGTTCCGAATGATACCTACACTAAACAATGTGACTGGTAACAGTACACACACTATGCTAGGCGTTGAACACACAATCATCTACCTACACAAAAACACGCCGACTATACAGAACGCGACTTACATACATGCGCGTCTGTGATACAGAACGCGACTTGTCAGTAGGCGCGTACACGTCACACACACCGTTCGAGGACATTCCCCCACTACGTGACGGTGGTCGTATAGTACGCTACGCACAGTCCTATCGGTGCGTGACTCACACCGACTCGGACACAACACGGATGTAGGATCTGCCGGTCTGTCACTTACTCACACAGACGAGCACCGCTACAGATACCCCTACTCTCTATATTTATCAATTTGTTCGATTGCTAGGCTGCAATCGAACCAAAAGTGCGTGGCCAAATAAAAATTTTTACCCGATAAGACAGAATCCTCTTGGGCGCCAGATGATGTTATTGGATGTTCGTTTTTTACACACAAAATCGAAGATTGGAAGACTCATGGAAATCGTGCGCAATTCTTATGCCCTTTCAAAAGTTTTACACGATTTTCGCTGCACCAGCTTTCTAATGAATTTTTCCTGTTTTCAAATCTACACTTGGCTACTCAGGTTGGGATTCTAATTCCTAAAATTTCTTTCCGCAAAAAAAAAAATAATGTCTCTTCCCCCGGGAATAGATAGAGGTGGGCTGCTGGGCCAGGGCTTGAGGTCCCTCCTGACTGACACGGATGTGTCCTCCTCGTCCGGCTGCATTGGGGAGCCTCCCCACGATTCCGGGATGGCTCCCTCAGGACTCCACCGGGTCTGCTGCGCTCCGGTCCTCACTCCGGAGACCAGAATCCCTGTCTCTCTCTCTCTGGCAATCCTACAAGCGTTCTCCGGGGTCGGATCCCTTGGGATCTCTCTAACCGAGACCCCGGACGGTTCTGTCCTTCCGTCGACTCGGTGCACTTCCGTCACCACTGTCACTCTCGACCACTGTACTGGGTCGAAACCACTTCAGTAAGTTCCTCACTCCCTGGAGGCTTCGGTGGAATGACGGACAGGACCACTTCCCTCCGGACAGGCAACCCGTCCCTCGGGAACACCACACTTGTCCTCCCGCATCGCACGCCAAGGTCGTATGTCCTTTTATTATTTCCGGGATACCTTACGATAATATCCCGGATCGCGTTATGCCACTTCTTCACTAGAAGACCGCGGTGCACGGATGTACAGGCGGGACTCAGTGTCCTATGTTAAATCTCGCGAAAGAACCCGCAACAGGGCGCGAATAGTATAATGTCTCCGACACGAGTCCTGCCTTACAGACGGTATGGAAAGAGCCCCGAGATACCTGCAGGACCTCTATTTAATCATTTTCGCACGCGCGGGAACTCATGAGAGGTCCGCGCGTTTTTCTGCTGTCGTGCCGTGTGAATTTCACTGTTTGGGGATTAGCGGTTCGAATGTTCTACGAGCTTCTATCCCACATTATTCCCGCGGGAGTGCAGCTGCATCCCTGAGCTCGCGGCTACTGTCCTGATTCTTCCCAGGCTATCATTTAGATCCTCATTCGCCTACGTGGGAGAATGAGAAGAGTGCAATCTGCACTTCCCGTGGTTTTAGACAATCGCCCCCACCTGTCAATCACTGTATTGACTTGGCTCCGCCTGGCTCAGCCTCGACTCCCTGGGTCCCCCCTTTCAAGGACGCGGCTATTCAATGTCGCCGAGCCTTTAATAATCATAGCTCGAGGCTAGGATTATGAACATATTTATAATTGATGATTTTCAGGGACGAGGCGATTCTAGAACATTCGTTCTAGAATTTCGCCTCGTCACAGATCCCGCCTTAATACTATTGAGTCCCCCTCCGACCTCGACAAACTTACATGACCATCCAACCTCTCGCCATCCTATCCTCCTTTTCCTTCCACTTTTTCTCCGCTTCACCACAGCATACCTTCTCTCAACCATCTCTCCATATCTCACTCTAACGCCAATTCTCTTCTTGGTCATTTTGAGTACATTGAATCTTACTTTAAGTCTAACTTTTCTCACATCATTGCTCTCTCAGAAACTTGGCTGCATGGTGGAGTTGGCGATCATATGGTCTATATTGACAATTACCATCTTTTCAGAAGTGACAGAGAGGGTAAGATCGGTGGCGGACTAGCCTGCTTCGTCCACGACACACTCACCGTCAAGGTCCATTCTGCGTCACTTTTCTCCAACAACCCTGAGTACATCAGCCTAGACATTTCTCATCTTGGGTCCAAATCTCTGCTTTTCTGTGTCGTATACAACAGACCCAACTCTCTGCCCTTAATAAACTTCTTCAAAGAATTCTCTGCCCTCTTTCCTTCCTGTGATAGACATAAGTGTGACGTGTAAGAGTGGGGAGCGAAAGCACGAGCGGAGAGACGTATGCGTGAAGAGGTGTGTGTGTCACCAGCAGTATTGTTGATGGTACGAACTGTGATCCTAGAGAGGCGTTAATGAATCGCCCTAGGTTTCCGTGTAGTCAAATAGAGAGGAGATAGCGACACGAAGATCTAGATTATTTATCCCAATCCCGGGATTCCTTACTTCCTACGATAGTGTAGTCATCACTGGGGATTTTAACTGTAATATGGGATCCACCAATCCGGAGACTGACCTTCTTCGGGACGTCATTTTCTCTAACTCGTTCTACCTTGTCCCTTCTCTCCCACTTTTCACACATCTCATTCTGACTCATTGCTCGACTTTTTCATCCTAGGTGATTCCTGCCGCCTCCTGTCCTGCTTCCAAACTGACTCTCCCTTCATCGGTCGCCATGATCTCATCACCATTAGATATGCCGTGCAATTCTCTGCCACCTCCAGGCTACACTCACCGAGTCTCTTTACACTGCGGATCCCTCTCTACTCTTCTCCTCTGATGTCAACCTGCTCACGTCTTCACTTAATCTGATCCTTAAGTCCTCTCTCAACCTTCAAGCCCCTGCTCGTTCCCTCACACTCGCGAATCGGAGCACTCGCCGACTTAATCCTAACCTTCTTAACAGAAACAAAACAAAACAAAAAGCTCCCTCTACAAGGCCGCTGAACGTTCCAGATGTGCAGCTAACAATACGCTACCGCTCCTTTCGTGACTCATTATGTCACGACATCAAAACAGTCAAAGCAGCTGTGCTACGAGAAACCATCTCCTCCAACTCTGATCCTGCTACGCTTTAGAAACAGCTCGGCAGCCTTGGCCTTGTCCGCCGCCCCAGCTCTTCACCTCTCCACTATTTTTCCCCGTCTACTCTCAATCTTCATTATGCTTCAGTCTGCAGTCTTTCACCACCAGTCTTGCACCACCAATGAGCTTGACCAAATCTGCCTCTCTCGTTGTTCCTCCTCTTCACCTTCATCCCCTTCCTTTTCCTTCGATTCCATCTACCCCTCCGACATACTTGATGGGCTTCAGTCCTTCTCTTTCCATGAAATTCGCCTGCACAGCTCCTTCCTCCATCTCCTTCATCACTCACCTTTTCAACACATCCTTATCCACTTCTTCCTTTCCCTTTGTCTGGAAACAAGCCGTTGTACGTGCTCTTAACAAGACCAGGAGATCTGCCTTGCCTTCAGACACATGTCCCATCGCGTTGCTCTGCACCCTATCCAAGCTGCTCGAAAGGCTAGTACACAAGCAGGTGTTACGTTATCTTACTGAGCACGACTTACTTGACCCCTTTCAATCTGGCTTCCGCAATGGCTACAGTATCCAATCTGCTCTCCTCAAACTCAGCGATGACATCAGGAGAGGGATTGGCGAGGGGAGGGTTACTATTCTGATCCTTTTTGACTTTTCCAAGGCTTTTGACACAGTCCCTCACCGCCACCTACTCATCAAACTGGCCAACATCGGCTTCAACTCTACCGCCTTACGCTGGTTCCACAGTTATCTCTCCGGTCGGTTTCAGGCTGTCCTAAATGTCAACGGCGGCCACTCAGAACGGTCTCCCTCTACTTCCGATGTTCCACAAGGATCGGTGCTGGGCCCTCTTGTCTTCACTATCTTCATCAACGTTCTTCCTACAGTACTGTCCCACCCTAGGCATTTTATCATCCACCTCCTCATTCATTCATTCATTCATTCATCCCTTCTGTCATTCATTTGTCCATTCACCATTCATCCAGACCGTTTCGCCCTGACTTGGCTTTTATCCTTGTTATTACCACTGTTTTTTCTTTTACTCAGTCGTTTTTTATTATTACTATTATTAATTATCTATTTTCTTTTCTACTGCTTTGTATTTCTATTGTTCTAGCTCTTATATACTTCTTCTAGCTCTTGTATCATAATCCTAAGGTTTCTTTAATATGTACTGAATACCTCATTTTATATTATTTCAACTTTCATTCTTATACTCTGGTGTCTCAATCTGGCTTTGTAATAATTGCTTTATCTTTACCATGCCCCATGACACCTCAAGGGCATTAATAAATAAATAAATGCAGATAATATAATAAAAACAAAAATGATCAAAATTTTCCTTTATCTTTATTATTACGTTCAACTTCGGCAAAAGAAAAAGAGCAAATATGAAAGTTGTTGTGGTGTTTCCTTTTATTGTATCTTCTTCTCGGGAAGGTGAGTTTCTCGGTCGGGCGGCAGGCGATGGCTATTCCGGTTCAAGTGCTCCTAGTGCTGGTGTCACTAACGACACGGTTTAAGTACTTCCAAGTAATTGTTTTAGCCTTGCATCTAGCAAAAGCCTTTTGCTAGGTGCAAGACTTTTGCTTCTCCTAAAGGCAAACTTCCCCGACTTCTGCAAAGAAGGAGGAGAGCAGTTAGGCCAGTCGGAGAAAGCAAGGAAGCGGACTAAACCTGACTGGGAAACGGCCGCACGGATCGTTACACCGGAACGGATCAAATGGGCGATTGCATCCTTTGAACCGTATAAGACCCCAGGACCTGAAGCATCTTTCCCAAGATGCTACAGGTTAAATGCGAAAGCATCCTGGGAAAAATTACGGGCATTTTTAGGGGATGCATCGCCATAGGATACGTACCGGAAGGGTGGAATACTACACGGGTTTCCTTAATACCGAAACCCGGTAGGAGAAGCTATCAATCGACAAAGGATTTCAGACCAGTTAGTCTGACGTCCTTCATGCTAAAGATCTTAGAAAGACTGGTGGACGCATACATCAGGAGCACAGCACTGATAGAACGACCACTTCACCCACGTCAACACGCATACACAGTCGGCAAGACCACATAAACAGCCCTAAACAAAGTGGTAGGGTACATTGAAAGAGCAATGGAAGCAAAGGAGACCGTAATAGTTGCCTTTGTGGATATAGAGGGGGCTTTTAGCAGTACCTCTAGAACTACCATCGAACATGCGCTGATACGCCAGGGGATACCGGAAACCATTAAAAAATGGATCATGATGACCCTGGGGGACAGGACCGTCTATTGCCGGTGGAAGGACAAGATGGTCCAAGGAAAGATCAACGACGGATGTCCACAGGGAGGGGTACTTTCACCTCTGCTGTGCAATCTAGTCGTTGACGAGCTGCTATGCATACTCAGCGAGGAAAATTTCTTCGCGGTGGGATATGCAGATGATATATCTATTATGATCAGGGGGAAATACGAGGAGGTTTTACCAGACCTAATGCAAAGAGCACTGCAAAAAGTAAGAGAATGGTGCAAGGCGAAATCACTGGGAGTCAATCCAGACAACACAGAGATAGTAGCCTTGATGAGGAAATACAAATACAAAATAAGCAGAAACGTTACCTTCTACGGGAAATTAATACCGTACGCTGAAGGGGTTAAATATCTAGGAGTATACCTAGGTAGAAAGCTAAACTGGAAAACGCACCTTGAAAGGCAATGCGGGAAGGTTCTCGGCACATTTATGCAGTGTAGGGCAGCAATAGGGACAGAGCTTAGAACCATTCAATGCGTTATGGATCTATAGGGCCATACTGATACCGAAGTTGACCTACGCTGCGTTGATATGGTGGGAAATTACTAAGAAGACCTCCCTGAAGACCCTTGAACACGTACAGGCGGTCACTTTAAGGGGCATTTTTGGACTCAGGAGAAGCACCCCCATAGCGGCTATCAGGATGATGCTGGACCTGGATGGACTGAACCACGAAGTAGTGGGAGCGGCATCCAGGTCAGCATTGAGACTGAAAGGCAGCGGAGCATGGGAGGACAACAGAATAGGGCACGCGAGAATACGTGAGCGTACACTGAGGGGAGCCATTTGGACAACACCTCAGGATCGAATAAATAAGCGTCTCTATTTTGAGCGGCGGTACGAAACTCTGATCCCTAAGAGAGTAGAGTGAAAACAGAACCAAAATCTTGGGCATGGTCTCGTCTGGTTCACGGACGGTTCCAGAACGCAACGAGGCACCGGATACGGGATTTATGGCAGTAAAGGCAGGGACAGTAGAGCCCTGAGTTTCAGGAAGTACAATACAGTTTTCCAAGCGGAAATGGCGGCCATAGGCACCTGTGCCAAGAGCATGGTACAGAATGGCGCTGAGTGCAGAACCATCAACATCTGCACTGACAGCCAGGCCTCCATAAAGGCGATAGTGAACCCCGTCACCAAATCGCAGCTGGTCGGAGAGGTTGGAGAAATCCTGAACCGACTGGCTGCGAAAAACAGAGTTACATTGACCTGGGTTCCTCTCCACTCAGGATATGAGGGTAACGAGAAGGCGGATTCTCTAGCCAAAGAAGGAGCAGACTTTGACGATGCACCGGAATGGGAGGTAGGAATGCCATACCAGGAAGTTTGCAACATCGTAAAGAGGAAATTAAATGTTGAAAAATGGTGGAAATGGGAGCAGTCCCAGGGGTGCAGATGGTCCAAAGAGCTTTTCGGAAAACGCATTAGTAACTGGGCAAGCAGGATCATCAATCTAGGTAGGAAGAAAGCACGCAAAATCCTGGGAGGAACCTAACCGGGCACTGCAATCGTCGTTGTTACCTACACAAGACACAGTGGGTTAGTAATCTGTGCAGATGGTGCGGGGAGAAAGAAGAAACACCCAGCCACTTCCTCGTAGAGTGCCCCAACTCAATGGGGTACCGACGGAAGTAGCTGAGAAATAGAACCTTCATTTAGGAGACGTTCTATGAGGAAAGTGTGTAGAACATCCTAGCCTTCTGCGGAGGGCAGAGAATCACCGACGCCTCAGGGATATAACCGGGGGGAAAGGGATACAATGGCGAAAATTCAGTGTCCCTGAGCCTTGCACCACGGTAAACTATTTAATAATAATACAAATAATAATACGTCGAATTTACCAATTTTGAGCTGTCACTGATGCGACAGAATCCCTTTGAGTGTATGGAGTTTGAAGTTGTGTATATACACAACATGCTTTGGCTCTTTTTCATGTGCCCGCTCCTAGATGCTTCGAGAAAAGATACACGTTAGCGTTTGCGCCCAATTCATAACATGAACTTGTCTCGAGATACTACCGCGTCTCTTGATACTGTGCCGCTTGACTTGCTATTTTTCCTGAATCGTTTTAGGTGTTTATGATCGTAAATATCTCGTTTGTAACAGGGAATATCAATTCCCTGGTACAATGGTCCCGAACCTCCCCATGTTATTCGCGCCGCGAAATTCAATCGATACGATCGATGGGCATGGATCGATCGCATACACGTCCACCGTGGAAGTCGACAAATACTTAGGTCAGTGGTCGGCAGAAACTGCTCAAATCGCCTGGTTTTTGGTTGACTCCTCCTACCGCTCCCTATTTACCTTTTACGTCTCACACACAACCTTACCGCCTTGTAAGGCTCAGGACCGTACCGTGTATATTTTTAATGGCTTTCTACTCCATGGGTAATGTAGAAAGTACTATTACCGACGCGGTTTTTAAAAAGTGGTTTCCCCGTTAATCCTAATCCACTGAAGACTGAGACAACCTTTTAATAACTCTAATTAATTGAAAAGAAGTAGGTTTAGAAAAGTATGAAATAAAATACAAAATATTCACATTCAGATTCACGAATTCCGGGTTTTTTTTAAAGGCAATATCAGGAACGTCGATCTGCATATAACTCATAGCAAGACGCATAAGATGCGGTACAGAATCATCGTTTAAACGAGAACGTTTTTCACTTTTAACACTAAACCTACCATGGAGCGGTCAAATGACCTTTTTCACATGTATTTTAAATGATTTGGCGACGTCACGGTAGGTTTGGTGTTAATGAACTTCATTTTTGAAAAAGACGTCTCACATAAACACCTGGATCCGAACATAGAATAAGTCATGCCAAAAGTAATAATTGGTAGTTTCCAACAATGCATTTTCTTACCACAATTACCACAAGCCGACACCTTTTATTGCACTTGCTCATTTATTATACGGAAAACCTTTTGTGTAACTGGGGAAAAACGTATGATATTGTAAGGGGACGAAAACTATGAATAATATCTAGGTAGGATCTAGGTATGCAGGAATGCGAGAATGCGGCGCTACGACAAATTTTTATTAGAGGTACCGAAAAGTAATCAAAATTTTTTCAATGAGCTCATTCACAGTTTGTGAAGAAATTTTGATTACTTTTTGGTATCCCTATTGTTTCCCCTATTTTGCTTGTACCGATATTGCTTCCCCCAATTTCAAAATTCAGGATATTTGACCAATTGTTTATCGTCATAGTTTTCGATCCCACTCTTGCAATACCAAGTAGAAATTTTTGTTAACTGCAAAACCACAACGAAAAGTCAGTCGTCTTGACACTTCAAGAAACGAAACATTAAATTAAAAATCGTATCAGTGTTCTTAGTGGTAGTGATATCAGTGGAAGCTGCGACCGTTTGATAGAAAAAGTTTTGATCCTGATTAGCGCAACTCTCTTCAGGATGGATAGCAAAAGGTTCGTGCAACAATTTGACCCGTCCTGGGAAAGTAATTATTTTTTTAGCTATATTTCCAACCGAACGGTTTGTTTACTTTGCGCTTATGAACCTTCGTCGGTTAAAAAATATAATATAGAACGCCATTTTGTGAATAATCATTTGGTTGAGTACTCCAAATACTCACATTCAGAAAAATTAAATATTATCGAAGGGTTAAAATTAGTTCATCAAGAAGGTGCAATACCTTCTTCTAATTCTTCTTCCCAAAAATCTTTATTGGCCTCCTATGCAATTTCTTTGCTCACAGCAAAAAATTCTAAACCATTTACGGAAGGTATTTTCGTAAAAGATTGTCTCATCGAAGCAGAGAAAGCTTTCGGTAACTCATTAACCCTTGACGAGGCAATGAGTATTCCCCTTAGTGCAAAAACAATCACTTCAAGAATTACTGATATTAGTAATTCTATAAAAGAAAAATTAAAAAATCTGTTAAAATCCTGCAAATATTTCTCTCTTTGCTTAGACGAGAGCACCGATATTCGACATATGAATCAACTGAGTATTTTTGCTCGAATCGTGCAAGACGATTTCTCATATGTCGAGGAGCTTTTAGATTTCGTCTCGTTAAGTGACACAACAACTGGGTTGGATATTTTTTTTAGCAGTAGATGACTCTCTTAAAAAAATGTAACGTAGATTTTAGTAAATGTTCTTCCATCACAACTGATGGCGCAAAATCTATGACTGGTTCGAAGATAGGAATCGCCGGTGAATTAAAGCAGCGAAACATTAATATTCCCGTTATCCATTGTATTTTTCATCAAGAAGCAATTAGTGGCAAAGTTATTAAATTATCAAAAACAATGGAAACGGTAACAAAAATCGTAAATATAATTAAAGGTGGGCATAACTTCCTTAGACATCGTAAATTTCAATTGTTTCTTCAGGAAAATAGTGCTACGCACACAGATGTTCCACTTCATTGCGCAGTACGTTGGCTTAGTGCTGCAAATGTTTGGAAATATTTTTTGAAATCAGAAAAGATATCCTTCTCTTTTTGCAGGAAGAAAAAAATCCAAAATTTCAGAAATATATATTGCTTTTAGAAGATATATCATTTCTTTCAGAACTTGCCTTTATTACTGACATGACTAATCAACTTAGGCATCTCAATTTAAAGCTGCAAAAGCAAAATCAAACTATTTCCCAATTAGTTAGTCATGTCGATTCTTTTCGAAGCAAATTACAGTTATTTAAATCTGATTTAAATAACAATATTTTCCATTATTTTCCTTCGTGCCAGATTCTTCTTGAAGAACACGGGAGTATGTGTAGTTTAAAAGAAAATGTTAATTTCGTAAATTCCATTATAATAGAATTCGATACACGTTTCACTTGTTTCGAAAAACTTCGAACAGAATTAATTCTTTTCGAGAATCCTTTAACAGCGCCAATCACAGAACAGGATTTTAATTTACGGGATGAATTATGTGATCTTCAAAATGATATTTCTTTAAAAACGGTTAAAGAAACCGGTGCAAATTTTTATAACCCTTTAATAAAATCATCATACCCCAAACTTCGAGACTTCGGACTCCGAATTTATTCTATGTTCGGATCCACGTACTTATGTGAGACGTCTTTTTCAAAAATGAACTTCATTAAAAATGAAAAACGTTCTCGTTTATACGACGATTCTTTGCCACGTCTTATGCGTCTTGCTACGAGTAATATACAGGTCGACGTTCCTACTATTGCTTGTAAAAAAACCCGAAATTCGTGAATCTGAATGTGAGTATTTTTTATTTTATTTCATATTTTTCTAATCCTGCTTTTTTTAAAATAATTCAAGCTATTAAAAGGTCGTTTCAGTCTTCAGTGGATTAGGCCTAACGAGGAAACCACTTTAAAAAAAACGCGTCGGTAATAGTACCCCCTGGGTGATGTGGAAAGTTATTAAGGGGGTCATCCCGTGTGACGGCCGTGGTTTTTGAGATTTTTTCGGAATTTTTCATGATGAAATGAAAAGACACAGAGCTTTCAAATTTTTACTACATATTTATTCATTCTTCAATTATGTCTCTGAATTTTGTTATACGAAAATATACTTATGATCATAAGTTATACCGCTCGAATGGCACCCATGTGAATAAAACGGTGTCCATGATTCCAGCAGATTGGCTTATCTGAAATAAAATAATAAAATTGCAAGTTGATCTATAAGTGGATGGCTATCGTCGGAATGAGGATTTTTTGAAAATATTGAAAGTTGAATTTTTTACATGCTTTTAAACATTAAAACCCAAAATTTAATGATTTTATTTGGACTATTTTTTCTGTAAAAAGAAGGCGGTTCATTGTTTTTCAAAAATCCTCATTTCGGCGATAGCCAACCACTTATAGAACAACTTGCAATTTTATTTTTTTATTTCAGATAAGCCAATCTGCCGGAATCATGGACACCGTTTTTTTCACGTGGGTGCTATTTGGGCGGTATAACTCACGATCATTAGTGTATTTCCGTATAACAAAATTCAGAGACATAATTGAAGAATGAATAAATATGTAATAAAAAATTGAAAGCTCTGTGTCTTTTCATTTCATCATACAAAATTCCGAAAAAATCTCAAAAAAACAGCCGCCACACGGGACGACCCCCTTAAAAATATAGACGGTACGGTCCTGAGCCTTACATGGTGGTAAGGCTGTGTGTGAGACGTAAAAGGTAAGTGGGGAGCGGTAGGAGGAGTCAACCAAAAACCAGGCGATTTGAGCAGTTTCTGCCGACCACTGACTTAGGTTAAGTTATTCCGCGGTGTAAGAGCGACCATATGTATTGTTAGAATTAAGTTCCGAATCAGTTTATCGCCGGAGAGGAAACGAGCGAGCTCAGGAGGTCGAACCACCTGATTCGTTTTATGCGAACCCTCCCCTCTACAATTTTCTTTTTCCTGAATTAGACCGCGGTGCATAGCACCTGGCGCTCACGATCGAGCCCTTTTTCCGACGTTTCGTTTTCAGGATTTCAGAGCGATTGTGACGTGTGGGGTGTGTCGACACCCCCCAACGAAGGAACAGCGAGATCCACGTCACACGCTGTTTAAAAGTTTGACCTTTAGGTGACATATTTATGACTGGTTAGTCATCCTACTTGCCAACTGTTATGTTAGTTAGTTTTTTCTCTGTTACAATTATCATATTAGTTGCCGAATTCGGTGATCCTTTTAAATTAAATATATCAAGTGTGTTTCGACGCTTCCTTTACAATTGTTCCAATAAGAGCGGAAACATATGATTATTGTTTTAATGGTATTCGAGCTAACTCTTAGATTTCTGTGACTCATCCTTTCCGTAACGTTGAAAGATATAAATACAATGATCAAAAGGTGTGATTTTGACTGTATAATACTTGTTTAACACTAAACCTACCAAGAGCGGTCAAATGACCTTTTTTTACACGTATTTTAAATGGCTGCGTGACGTCACGGTAGGTTTAGTGTTAAAATTTAATATTATAGCGAGGTATGTCGCGCAACGTGATAATTTGATGTATTTTCTATTTATATGTTTCAGAAAATGTATGTAAAATTTGTAGTTTCACAACTGCAATATTGGGGAATTGTAATTCCTATAGAACATCGAAGGTATGTAAGTATAATTATAATTTCTATATTAAAATTATTTTTAATTAAAATAAATTTTAATTATTTTTAATTAAAATAATTTTTAATGGTTATTTTAATTCTTTTTGCTTTTTCCAGGTGCATTACAAGTGTTTAAGACATAGGTCATAAACTGATGAAATATGGGATTAAGAAACAGATTTCAGTACTGCCGCCGTATTTAATGCTTCATTATAAAAAAATCGCGTTATAAGAATATTTTGTTTCCAAGAAATAATCTGTCAAAATGTCTAATTTGGAAAATATAAAAGTTATATAAGTAATCAAAAGTATAACAATTCTCTTATTCATATTCATAGAAGTTAGTGTACACACGACTATAACCATGAGCACAATTAAAATATATTTCCAGATTGTAGACTGAATACAATATAAATTCAATAAACATCGTAGGCTGCAGTTGTGTGTATTCGAGCTTCTATGACTATAATAATTAATTTATAGAAACGTTTTCCCCTTTTTCTTTCTTTCATTATTTTTTTATGAATGTAAGTAATTTACTATGTTTTTTAATATAAGTCAATACAGGTGTAATATGCACAATAAGAAATTTTAAGTACAAATCATTAACATTTTCTTATTTCCTTTTAAAATTTTAAAATTTTTTAAAACTTATTTAAATCCATTTCTTGGGGTGACCATAGTTTTCTTTTTCATTTACACCTTCTGTAATTTCTTTTAATTCAAATATTTTGCTGTCAAAGCCAAAAAATGGTTTCAGGAATACTTTAGCATTCTTAATTTTTTTACAAGAATCTTCTCCGCAGTTTCATTCGGCCTACTAATTAAATAGATTATTGTCCATTGTGGTACAACCTACTGGAGTGATCATTCGAAAATTATCTAATTTTGATGTGCGAGTTCAACAACGTTACTTGATCACTTTCATTATTAATTACTTCAAAACATGTACTTAAAATAATTTGATTACTACCTCCTTCTGTAGTTTAAATGGATACGTTGTTTTTCTATCATTGTTGACATTGTGCCTTTTCCTTTCTTGTCCGAAAAAGCTCCCGCGTTGAAAGGTATTCAAATGATATTTGTATTATTTGTAATACATCTACCCCAAATTGCTAGGGATCGAATTTGTTGAGTTTTAGAAATAATAACAAAGAACACGTAAAACTGAAAAAATATAAAACGAGGGAACATTATTTTTGTATTTTTGTATTTTTGTTTCTTTTTGTTATTATTGTATTATAATAATTAATATCTACTTGCACAATATTTTACCAATGGCAGCTACTTCGTTCAAAGCATTTATATTAAGATCATTATCGCGATTATCGCAATTCATATTATCAATAACATTCTGTGGTTCATTTATTCTATGAATCATTGGCAATCCTGGATCATCACATTGCATATTTATTTTTTCATATAAGGCTGATAATAGATTATAATTAATTTCCTTCAGTTGGTAATAATTGCCATACGTCCATAAAAAGGCTATGTTCTTGTATATCTGAAATAAAAAATATTAAGAACTTTTTTTAACAATAAAATCAATACTTACAAAGTCAGCAATTCTGGGAGTAATTGTCCCATTAATTTTGAAATTCTTACAGCTTATTTATTCTTTCCTTAACTCCATCCCTTTTTTATTTTATTTTTTTTCCTTTCTATTTTCTTCTTGAAGATTCAGTGAAAGATACAATCACTTTTGTAACAGTCACAAGTTTTAAAACTCTAAAACACTGTCATTTCTGTCCGCAATATAAGTTGTACAAGTTTTGAATTCTAAAACATGGTCAGTTTGGTCTGCAATATCAATGTACTAATGATTTTTATGTCGAGTTCTTAGTATTTTATCGAAATGTTTGAAACCATAATATCCATACCGTTTCTCTAATTGCACCTTTATGAAATCACTCTTACGTGATTTTCTTTCATAGTCTCTTCACGAATAAATTTAATTAAATTGTACTTATCACCCAAATACTTCATCAATAATAATTTCTTTTGACACACTTCCTGCAATTGTAATAATGTAGCATCACCAATGCTCTCCACCATTCTTCTTGGTGAAAACCCAAGAAATTTATTATTTTTTTTGCTAGAATACTTAATTCATAACGCGTATTTACTTTTTTTATTTTCCATATTCTATGTTTCCGATACTTTTGAATCGTGTAACCTTGCCAAAGTTCGACGATAGAATTTTGATATTAACAGCGCATCCAGCTTTATTCAAATTTTGTAATAATTCCAGGAACAAAAAATTGTTCGGTAACGCTTTTTCAGATCTGACATTGTCTGATTGTTTCCTACGTGTTTATATTAACAGCTAACCGAAAACTATATCATTATTTTCATTAGGGGAATCTGTTTCTTTTGAAAATTTTAAATGGAAAATATGCTCTCCTTATTTCCTCTAACATCAGCCTGTCTCAAGCAAGATCAAACCTGCTATCTTATATTCTCAGTTCGGACTCTCATATCGGAAATACTCACCAAACACACACCTAATAAAGCAAAATCGAGTTCAAACCTACAACATTCGCAATTCGATTGGCTACCAGAAAACCTCTCCAACGCACACATCAACACACACACACACACACACACACACACACACACACACACACACACAGAGGTATCCAACAGAAAAAAAAGATGTAATCTTACGCGCACACACCCTTTATCACAAGAGAAAGTTCGACCCCCCCCCCGCCGGAAAACAGCATGACGTCAGAAAAAACTTATACTACCGAATCCCCCCCCCCCCCCCTTATGCTCCCGTCTACAAAATATCCCTGATATTTCGTGATGTGAGGTGAGCGAGGGGCTCACCTCACCACCCGCCAACGCTCCTGGTCCAGAAACGGCTTTGAGAATGATATGAAATTTAAAAAGATTTGCATCTTTTAGGTATACAAAAACAATATGGTATGAATTGTCTTTACGCTGCCGAAAATTACTGTTATTTATGATGTACCGTAGCACGATTCCATGTCAGTTTACTGCCAGCAAATTTTTCATAATGTCAATGAACAGTTTTTCTTCAGTAAGTTTATAAGAAATTATTATAGTATAATTACTTAAAAGTCTGCCGCCATTGGATCCCATTTAAGAAATAATTTTATAATTTTTAATTTTATAGAGAACACTTGAGTAATTTGTACACTTAGTTATAATTCTAAACAGGCCCACTGAATCCTGGCTTCCGAAAATGCTAAGATTTTAACCCTTTCGTGCCCGCCAACGTGATATATCGGGCGCCTGTACTTTCCGTAGCTGCCCGCCGCCGATTATAGCCGTTTTGAGACTGGCGCTTATTCTTTGTTTTTTCCATTGTTTCGATCCCTCATTCGTTTGCAAAATGATTTGGAAGGAAGGTTCATCAGATAAAGAAATTTTTGAACTCTTGACGCGAAGCGACAGTGAAGACGATTTTGCCCTTGTGTTTGACAACGATGAAGAAATATTTGCCCCTGATATTCCCCAACCCTCAACTTCCGCCACTCAGAGACTACCTGTATGTTCTTCGGAGTCAGACTCGTCAGATGATGAGGTAAGACAGCCTATTCCTCAGAGGATTTCCAAATTCTTGTGACGTAACTATGAACCTGCTATTGAAGTACACCCTTTTTCTGATGAAAATAGTAGCGGGATTTTGACAGGACGTATCTCGGATGAATCTGAGAAGTTGAATTATATCCTACTTTTTTTTCTGAATCCGTAGTACAGAATATTGCTAATGAGAGGAATAAATTTTTCGCTTACTCTGCTGAGAAAGGTCAGAATGGTAAGGCAACTCTATCAGAAAAAACAATCCGAATCTTCAAAGAGATTACTATAGAAGAGTTTATTGCTTTTTAGCACTGACACTTTTGATGCCCCGCGTCAAAACACTTTCCCTACACGAGTACTGGACAAGAGAATCAGGAAGGTCATGTCACGAAATCGATACATGACTATTCTGCAATTTTTGCACTTGAATGACAATAAAGTCAATCCGGGAGCCGATAAGTTGCATTTGGCCTATCATGGAAAGTTTGAAGATAGTTTTCAAGAAGGTATTTGGCCCCTACCAGAACTTATGCATTGATGAAAGCCTGTTGCTATTCAAGGGAAAGATTTCATTTTTGTAGTACATCCTTAACAAGCGCCATAGATTCGGCATAAAATTCTTTGTGCTGTGTGATTGTTGAACTGGATATACAGAATGATTCAGAATGTTCGCGAATCCTATTACAGGCATATTCTTCGTGGAAAAATAGGGGACACGTATTTTTGCATTTTGTCCTACGATAAGTAGTTTCCGAGATAATTAATGTTAAAGTTGACCAATAACAGGACAGTTCGAAGTCAGAATCAGGAGCGTAGCATATCCGAGAAAAAATGCTCCCGATTCCGGGCCAAATTCATTGCATACCTACATCATCTGTAATGTAATAACACCGAAAAGTTCGTTTCAAAACATAAGATAGTCTGTGTTTAAAGTTTTATTTTGCTACAACTATTTTCCTATTTTATCGACGGTAGGTGTCGAAGTTTCAAATTCTTCTCGCAATTAAAGCATACGATTAAAAAGAATAATTTCGGAGACAGAACAAGATAATTTTAATCGATATCACAAAATGTTTATTCATTGGGTGGACATTGCGGTAGCGATAAAGATCGTATACGGCGTCAACAGATTCACTAAGCAGAATTTGTTGTTTGCTCGCATAAAAGCCCCGTCGTATAAAAAAGCTGGTAATATTCGGGAAATCAAGATCGTACCCCAAATATTACCCGCCATTACAGGCTTACGATCTGTGAGGAAACATGTGCCCAAAGTACATGCAATGTTTTTGCGACACTTTGAGGAGATGAAGGAGTTACTCAAACAACAGCCGTGAATCCGATGCATTAATCGGCCCTTTTCAGGGCCACAAAATCATACTAAAACATAAGAGAATCCGACGTTTTTTACGCTGTTTTAAGCAGCAGTATTTATTTTTTTTAAAGGTTGAAAAGTAACGACGTTTGTATGATTTTCGTAGGAATAGATTTTTAAAGGGATTGAATACATTTTAGTTTTGAGAAATGAAACATTTCTTGCTCTCCTGCAAGGAGACGAATTTTTTATGGAAAGCTGAGATTCGTTTCACTTACAATTCGGGGTACTTTCTAGTAAAAAAAGAAACATTTATCCCTCTTCCATGCTGTAGCATTTTTTTGGAAGGCTGAAAATACATCGCAACGTGTAATTTTACGTTCGAAAACGACTATTCTTCGATTTTTGAGGAAACCAATTTTTGAAGGATTCTGAGATTTATCTCACCTACAATTTGGGGTACTTTTTAATAAAAAAATAAACTTTTCTCTCTTCTGTAAGCCACAACATTTTTTCGGAGGGCTGAAAATAAATGGAAAGGCGTAATACCATGTTTCGAAACGAACATTCATTTATTTTTCGGGGAACGGATTTTTTAAGGGTGTCTCACAAGGAAAGGTCTCCAACCCGACCTCACCGATTTCCATAATTTTTGGATATGTTGTAGTACTCGAAAAACTAAGACACACGTATTTTTTTTATCTGCGGTAACTCGCTGTAAAGGGGTGAAAATCACCCCTAAAGTTTTATCCGAAAATCGTTTTTTTTATCATATCTCGGCTTCTAATTAATATCTTTTGTGATAGAGAACACGGATTCTCTGTCACAAAAGTCCCGGACTCCGAAAAACCGTTTTCTTTCCTCGTTCGCGACGCGTGATTAATAAATACATTTACGTATCGATCGATCAGCATGGATCGATCGAATTATCGTCCAACACGGAAGTCAACAAACTCTTAGGTTAAGTTGATCCGCGGTGTAAGAGCGAAATCGAATCATGTATATTATTAATCAAATCATGTATATTGCGACATCTATTAAGGAATAGGTTTAGGATAAGAATCGCGAGATCGATAAGAGCGATCGTTCGAAGGGGCGAAGTTCGGCGATTATGAGACACGTCGCGACATCCGTCGCTACCGATACGAATTACCGTTTCGAGCACGTGGGAGCTCCGTAACCGAAGCGACTGAGGAATGACGTCATCAGCGAAGAGGGACCACGACGGTCATCTACGACGCTGAATCGAGTATCGATACCGGCCGGGAATCATTCCAGGGAGTCATCCAGGCCCCGGCTGAGAACCACAAATCGAGGGACGATTTCCTGCAGGTCCGGGAATCGCCCTCGATACGAATTCGATAGGAACATGGAGTTCCCTTCGATCCAGAGATCGTCGATCGATTCGAGGGGTGCACGTGACCCCTCGCAGCCAATCAGGAGGCACGAAGCCTCCCCACTCGACGGAAGACGCCGGAGACGACACCGGAGTCTTCACTTCTGTGCTGGACGCCAACCGAGACGCTTCACAATCCGAAACGGGCGAAAACGAGAGCCGAGAACGGCACCGAAAGAGAGAGAGAACGAGAGAGCCGTGTCCGAGCCGAGACCGAGAACTCGAGGAGGGAAAACGCAGGAGTTCCGGCGACCTGGGAGTCATCGTGAGTCCCCCCACGGCTATCTTTTTTTATTCAACGAATTCGAGCGAGCTCAGGGATTGAGCCACCCAAGTCTTGCGGGTGGCCCTCTCCGAGCGAGCTCCCATTACGTGCTCGACCCCAACAGTCTCGAAGGGGCCGACAGGACTTCGCCCCCTTCTAGTTCTTTTTTTTTGCTTAGTTCTTTTTTTGCATTTCCATAGTATTTCTTTTTTATTATTATTATTATTCTTTTGGATGTCTTTTCTTTATTATTATTGAATATATTTATTTTCATTTATTTTTCTTCGTGTCGTTTTCTAACGAACCCTCCCCTCTACCATTTTCGCGACCTGAGCTGGTCGACGCGGTGCATTGCACCTGGCGCCCGCGACCTGGATTCCTTTCCTTTTTTAGAAGATTTTCAGGTGATAAGAAGTGACGTGACAGGGGTTACGGTCCCCTGTCTTAGGATAGCGAGATCCACGTCACAAATTGGCGCCCAACGTGGGGCCCAAAACGTGAAAATTTCGATTTCGAATCATTTTTTTGTGTGTTCTTTTTCGTTCTTTCGATTGACATATAGATTCAGTGAATCGCGAATTGTTTTTCGTTGTGTGAAACGAGTGTCGTAGTGTTCGAATCGTTCGAGAACACACAGTGGATTTCGTGTTTCTTTGTGAAGTGGATTCGGCAGCCATTTTGAGGCAACGCAACGACCGGCTCGACATCTATCGAAGCTGATCGAAGGATAACGGTCGAATTTGAAAATCTCGTTGGGAAGACCTTCGAGAATTTTCGTCGAATGAATGTTTTAATAGTGAATAACGAATTCAATAGTTTTTTTTTCATTCTTTCTTTTTTTTTCGCGCGGTGATTTTGGTGAGAATTAAAGACGTGCCGAATCCCTTCAAAAAGAAACTTTCGTTTAACGATATTTTACTTTCGTTTTCGTTTTAACGGTAGAGGTAGAGTCGAGGATCGCGGTAGATCCTCGAGATCGAAAAATATTTTTTCTTCTTGTTTTTTTCTACTTTCTTTTCGACGCAATTCTTTTCTCCTATTGCTTTCTTCTTTTTTCTGTTCTACGCTTCGCTTCGATCTATCTTTAACGATATTGATTTGATTGAAATAATTTTTGGAAATTCTATTTTTCGAATTTTGAAACGAATATCGGGAATTTCTTTTGTTGGCGTAATTATATTTCACAAGAAGAACTTTTTCCCCGTTTATATAATCAATAAACGGGTATTGGAGAAATTTGTTATTTATTAAAATTATTAATTAATTTTAAATGGTTTTCAATATTTAAGAAAAACTTTTCGTAACTTTTTGTGATTTTTGTTTTCGAATCTCTCTCTCAAGAATCGACCTGGTAGGAAGCGATCCTACCCGGTAACGTTTATTTATTTAATAAATTCGTTTTCTTTTTCTTTTCAAATCGATTAAGATTGTAATTGGCCGCGCAGAAGTCAACGATTTTTTTTTCCTTTCCCCGAGAATGGCTCACGTGGATTACGAGACAGACCAGGAGCTGTCCGATGACGAGCTCCTGTTGGGATACGATGAGGAAGCCCTCCGCACCGTGTTACAGCGTTTAGGATTAAATACCGAAGGCAACTTAGCGGAGCTAAGGACCCGATTTTTGCGGTATAAACGCAACGTAACCGAGGCGGTCGCGACCGAACTAGCTCTCGCACCTCTCATGATGTCCGACGAATTGTCGGAACTGGACATAAGCCGACAACGTCAACGCGACCTTTTGACGTTGTTGGAGGAATACGAGCAGAGGCTAGTAAGCGTAACTCGAGGTAGATCCGCCGAATTTTGGACAGTATCCTCTCACGGAGGAGGCGACTGACCAACCGTATCGAATATCGCGCCGCGTCCGCGACCGCGGACGCCGACTACCTCGACCGCCACCGATGTGCTGGTATCGTTAGCTGTATCGACACTAACGACAGTAACCGGCACTACGACAACCGCAGTCTCGACATCCTCGGAACGACGAGGATCGGGACGACCACCGACGGTGACTTTTAGGGACCAACACTGGTTACCACCAGTGACCCTAGCGACCGAAACGACCGTGACGATGAGTACTGGGACGACGACGTGCACCGGACTTACCACGACATACCGGACGACAGAGCGCACAACCGCATTACACGCGGAAGCTCGAGAAGCGTTCCTGGACAGGAACCTTCCTCGTAGCTCGACAAGACTCGTGACGGACCATCGACGGACGCACGAAGACCTACTCGACTTTCCGACGTACTCGATGGTACCCCAACCGACGGACGACGCATACGACCGATTCCCTCGGGAATCGGTGACGAGACGCGACAATGCGGAAGTTCGAGAGACACGAAATGTGCCTCTCTCACAATCCTCACCGCAGGGGTACCCCCATTCGGACTTTAGGACCGAACGAATATCGACGACCAGACCGAGGGTGGACTTCACCCACGAACGGACGGCACGACCAACCGACGACACACCGAGGATGCCGAATTTCTCGAGGGATGCGGCGGCACTAATTTCAGCCGTCAGTCGGTGGCGGTTGTCATACCGCGGAAAGGAGGACGGGAGTGCCGAGGATTTCCTTGGAAAAGTCGAGGAATGGGCGACTCTGGGAGGTCTAGGCTTAGACAGCCTAATGTGTGCCCTCCCTATGATATTGAAGGGTCTACCGCTACAATGGTACAGGACCCATCGAGACGAGTGGGAAACTTGGCGACAGTTTCGTCGAGAATTCCTAGCCCGATTCGGAACTCGAGATCTTCAAAAGAGACTCGATAAGTTCATTCGGAAGCGAACGCAAGGCGACGAAGAGACGATTGCCGAATACGTAACGTGTATCGAGGGATGCGTGTCCCGGATGACTCGACCAATTCCTCCGGACGAATTGCTCGACATTGTCTTGGAAAATATTCAGCCAGCGTATAGACGGGAAATAAATCCACACGATATCAGTACGTTAGAAGATCTGGTAGATCTAGGGACCGAGAGGGAGATTATTTGGGCTGGAATTAAACAATTTAAGCCGCCTCCCCCGGTAGAAGATTCCCCGCTTTTAGAATTCGCGTATAAACCGAAATCTAAAAGATCGAGCGAACGGAAATTCGAGTATAGTTCCGCGGTAGAAACGAGGTCGAGTCCGAAATCCGAGAAATCGGACGCGAAGCAGACGTACTCGCGAGCAGCCCAAACGCGAAGCCCGGTTAGATCGGAGCGAAACCGTCCAATCTCGAAAACCGAAACACCTTCGACTTCCTCCCGGAAGGAGGAAAACTCGAAAACGAACCAGTGGAAATGCTGGAATTGTGGCAGCACCGACCATTTATTACGAGACTGCCCGAAGCCGAAAAAGAAAGGCTATTGTTACAGCTGCCACAACTCCGGCAAACCCAACCCGAGCTGCAAGCGCTGTTCGGGAAACGAGTCCGGGAGGTAACTTCGAGAGTCCCGAGTGCCTCCCCTCGACGGAAAGGGACCGCAACGAAGACGTCGACGACGAAGTCGACGCGGACGACGGACGTGCCGACAGCCACGACGTCAACAGCGACTACCCCGACCACGGTAGAACCGAAACCCGAAGACGCGGACACGACGAAACCAGGGACTGTGACCGCACTGACGATAACGGACGTCACGAACGCCCTCCGTCCGTTTATCTACGTCCAAGTGGGTAAACGGATGGTAAAAGCTCTCCTCGATACCGGTTCGTCTCGCACCTTCCTGGCAGCCTACGGGTTAAACCCGTCATTTCGAGAGGGACGAACGTTTCGAACCCCTCTCGTAGAACAAGTCGTGACGGCAAACGGGACGGTGGAGACGATCCGTGAGGAAACGACGTTGACGGTCACTGTAGACGGAACCGGAAAAGATTTCGACGTTCGGATCTTACCGAACCTGACGGTCGAGATGATCCTGGGGATCGATTTCGTCAACGCGTTTGAAATAGTAATCGATAGCGCGAGGGGGGGTTGGGTCTCGAAATTGACCAACATCCCCCACGTATTTGCAGACGACGAGGTTGACGAGGTCACTCCGCGGCGGGATCACATCGAATGTAGCGGACTCACGGATTTGACGAACGACGAAAAACGGAAACTCGACGAGTTTTTAGCGAGGGAAATTCCCTCAGTTTCGGGAAGAACAGGCAAAACGTCCTTAATCGAGCACCGGATCGACACCCAGGGTAGCGCACCGATCAAACAGCGCTACTACTTGGTGTCGCCGCCGGTTCGCCAAGCGATGTACGAGGAGGTCGACCGTATGTTAGCCGAGGGAGTAATAGAGCCCTCTAACAGTGCGTGGTCGACCCCCATTGTAATGATTAAAAAACCAAACGGTACGTATCGATTTTGCCTGGACTTCCGAAAAGTCAATGCCGTCTCGAAGAAGGATGCGTATCCTCTCCCGTATATGGAGGGGATACTCGATAAACTCCGTTCCGCGCGCTATATTTCGACGCTTGACCTAAGCCAAGCGTTCCACCAGATTCCCTTGGAAGAAACGAGTAGGGAAGTCACCGCGTTCACCGTGCCTGGAAAGGGGCTCTTCCAGTTCACGAGGATGCCGTACGGTCTGTCCGGAGCCCCAGCGACATTCCAGCGGCTGCTGGACCGTTTGATCGGTCCCGAAATGGAACCGATCGCGTTCGCGTACCTCGACGATATAATTATCGCGACGCCGACCTTCGACGACCATCTCGTATGGTTGAAGAAGGTACTCGACAAAATCCGAGAGGCCGGATTGTCGATTAACCCGGAGAAGTGCGAGTTCTGCCGGGACGAGGTTCGATATCTCGGTTTTCGAGTGAACCGAGAGGGTCTAAACGTAGATCCCGAAAAATCCGCGCCGATTATCGATTACCCGGCGCCAAAGAACCTTAAACAACTGCGAAGGTTCTTAGGGATGGCGTCGTGGTATCGACGTTTCATTCGAGATTTTGCGACCTTATCGACTCCGCTAACGAAGCTGTTGAAAAAGAAGGTTCGATGGCATTGGGGGGACGATCAAGAAAAAGCTTTTAAACAGTTAAAGCACGAATTGTCGACCCCTCCAATCCTAGCGACACCCGACTTCACTAAATCGTTTATTTTGCAAACAGATGCAAGCAGTTTCGGGATCGGTGCGGTATTGACGCAGGATCTCGACGGTAAAGAGCGAGTGATCGCTTTCGCGAGTCGCACTCTTTCGGATGCCGAACGAAATTACTCGGTAACCGAAAAAGAGTGTCTAGCGGTCGTATGGGCGATACGTAAATATCGCCACTACCTCGAGGGTTACCGCTTCACGGTAATCACGGACCATAGCAGTCTCAGATGGCTTCACCATCTGAAGAGCCCGGATGGTCGACTCGCGCGATGGGCCCTGGAACTCCTCGAGTATGATTACGAGGTGATCCACCGAAAGGGGGCCCTTCACCACGTTCCAGACGCCCTCTCTCGTATGTACGAAAAAGACGAGGAGGGAGAGATCGAAGTCGCGGCTCTCGATGAGCCAACGTCGATACCGGAACTCCCCAGCGAAGACGCGAAGTTGGAATGGTACCGAAACCGTTTCGACCACGTTTCGAAATACCCATCGAAGAACGAGGGATGGAAAGTCGAGGGCGAATCCCTGTACCGTTACAGGCCGAATTCGTTCCTCGATCTCCTCGTACCGGACCTAAACGCTTGGAAGCTGGTTGTACCTCCTGCGACGCGGATCGATATCCTGAGGGAGGTACACGATGAGCCACAAGCGGGTCATCTAGGCGTTGCGAAGACGTACTTTCGGGCCGCCGAAAATTATTATTGGCCCGGAATGTACGTCGACACTCTCGATTATGTTCGAAGGTGCGACATTTGCCAACGAGGCAAGGTCGACCAAAAGGCTCCAGCGGGTCTGATGGGCAAACGAAGTGTCCATGGCCCCTGGAAAGTCGTTGCTGCGGACGTGATGGGACCGTTCCCACGCAGCAAATCGGGATACGCGTACGTGCTCGTATTCCACGACTTGCACACTAAGTGGATTGAGTGTGTGCCGTTGAGAGTGGCGAACGCCAAATCGGTAGAAATGGCGTTCGAAAAACATATAATGTATCGATGGGGATGTCCGGATATCTTTCTTTCGGATAACGGAACGGAATTCGTTAACCGAAAGTTGATTGTATTCCTGAAAGCGCATGGGATACATTTTGCGACACGACCGACATATCATCCTCAGGCGAATCCAGTGGAGAGGATGAATCGAGTCGTGAAGACAATGATAGCTTCGTATGTCGAGGGAAGTCATCGCAATTGGGACGTACATTTGCATCAATTTCAGTTTGCATATAATACGGCGGTGCATAGCACCTTGAAAATGAGTCCCGCGTTTTTAAATTTTGGTCGACTTCCCTCGCCACCACGATTTGCTCGAAGGATCCTGGAAGGGAACGTTAAAATCCCTGTCCAGGACGCGAAAGAGTGGGCAGAACGCATGCTCCACATGTCCGAGCTTCACGACTTGACGCTCCAGTACCTGGAAGAGGCCCACGATAAACAGGCGAAATATTACAATCGTGGGAGACGTGATATAACGTACTCGGTAGGCGATCTCGTCTGGAAGCGAAATCGAGTGCTGTCGTCAGCTTCGCAGGCCTTTTCCGCGAAGCTTGCGCCGAAATTCGACGGTCCGTATACCGTCTCGAAGGTTCTCTCGCGTACTACGTACGAACTCCAGAACCAGCATGGAGTTACGATCGGAAAACAACATATTTCCGATCTAAAACCCGCGCGCGTCGATTTCGAGAACTCACGTACGCCGGTATCGGGAACGAATGAAGAGAAGCCGGAAAAGAGCAAACCGGCAGGGACGGACAAACGCAAACGAGGCCGTCCTCGAAAATTTACCGCGAATCGCAGTTTACCGGGGCGGGAAATTCAAATCGAGGCTACCGCAGGGACCTCGTCTGACCCTCCGACCGAACGTCGGTATAACCTTAGGCAAAAGAAGGGTAGGTTCGATTCTTGAGAAGAGGGTTACGAACGAATAATATCTTAGTAAAAATAGATCGAATCGTATGTCTAATTTTACCGTCCACCGATCCTAACCGTATTCCTTATAACCCTTCGTAAGAAAACGACTCGTAATGTACTTATTGATCTGTGAATAATGTTAATTTTACAGTTTTCTTTAGCGTAACTTCAGTGACTATGGCCGATTGCATAGGTTACTAAGTCCGAATAATTGGCAGACATGATTGACCCCTAATCGAGCACGGGTGGGGTTCGCAACGGGGAAGTTTTGACGCTCGTTCGGGTTCAGTGGGGGCGCTCCGCTTGACCCGGGGGAGCTGTTGGCTAAGGAGGGGGGAGTTTGTGATAGAGAACACGGATTCTCTGTCACAAAAGTCCCGGACTCCGAAAAACCGTTTTCTTTCCTCGTTCGCGACGCGTGATTAATAAATACATTTACGTATCGATCGATCAGCATGGATCGATCGAATTATCGTCCAACACGGAAGTCAACAAACTCTTAGGTTAAGTTGATCCGCGGTGTAAGAGCGAAATCGAATCATGTATATTATTAATCAAATCATGTATATTGCGACATCTATTAAGGAATAGGTTTAGGATAAGAATCGCGAGATCGATAAGAGCGATCGTTCGAAGGGGCGAAGTTCGGCGATTATGAGACACGTCGCGACATCCGTCGCTACCGATACGAATTACCGTTTCGAGCACGTGGGAGCTCCGTAACCGAAGCGACTGAGGAATGACGTCATCAGCGAAGAGGGACCACGACGGTCATCTACGACGCTGAATCGAGTATCGATACCGGCCGGGAATCATTCCAGGGAGTCATCCAGGCCCCGGCTGAGAACCACAAATCGAGGGACGATTTCCTGCAGGTCCGGGAATCGCCCTCGATACGAATTCGATAGGAACATGGAGTTCCCTTCGATCCAGAGATCGTCGATCGATTCGAGGGGTGCACGTGACCCCTCGCAGCCAATCAGGAGGCACGAAGCCTCCCCACTCGACGGAAGACGCCGGAGACGACACCGGAGTCTTCACTTCTGTGCTGGACGCCAACCGAGACGCTTCACAATCCGAAACGGGCGAAAACGAGAGCCGAGAACGGCACCGAAAGAGAGAGAGAACGAGAGAGCCGTGTCCGAGCCGAGACCGAGAACTCGAGGAGGGAAAACGCAGGAGTTCCGGCGACCTGGGAGTCATCGTGAGTCCCCCCACGGCTATCTTTTTTTATTCAACGAATTCGAGCGAGCTCAGGGATTGAGCCACCCAAGTCTTGCGGGTGGCCCTCTCCGAGCGAGCTCCCATTACGTGCTCGACCCCAACAGTCTCGAAGGGGCCGACAGGACTTCGCCCCCTTCTAGTTCTTTTTTTTTGCTTAGTTCTTTTTTTGCATTTCCATAGTATTTCTTTTTATTATTATTATTATTCTTTTGGATGTCTTTTCTTTATTATTATTGAATATATTTATTTTCATTTATTTTTCTTCGTGTCGTTTTCTAACGAACCCTCCCCTCTACCATTTTCGCGACCTGAGCTGGTCGACGCGGTGCATTGCACCTGGCGCCCGCGACCTGGATTCCTTTCCTTTTTTAGAAGATTTTCAGGTGATAAGAAGTGACGTGACAGGGGTTACGGTCCCCTGTCTTAGGATAGCGAGATCCACGTCACACTTTTAATAAAACAAAGTGGAAAATCTTTGTCATAAGTAGTCGAAGATTTTAGGTGTATTTATGACCCAAGCGGTTGTAACCCTTATTTTATATTTGAAGAAAACTAGATTTTTTATGCTTTTTTTCTTAATAAAAACCAGGATATGAACTGAAAAAAATAAAGAAAAGCATTTCCGTTTACTCTATCGAATATTTCAGTTGTTGTGTTTTAGGATTTTTTACGCAACCGCCCCCGAATACCGTAAACTACCCCTTAACGTAATACATCGTATGTAATGATGGAAAACATTTTTTTTTTTCTTCAGATTTATTACACGTGGAAACAGAATGTAATTTATATAAAAAACAATCGTTTTATAAATTGTTTGCAATATAGTAATATAAAAGGGGTGATAAAAGTCACCCCCAAAAGTGAATTATTCAATATAATTCGATATTTATTAATATTTTTTAATGGAACTGATTAAACATTATTTTTTAAGGGAAGATTTCCCTTAAAGTAATATATGCGATGTATTACTTTAAGGGGTAGTTTACGGTATTTCGGGGCGGTTGCGTAAAAAATCCCTTCGTAAAAAAGGATAAATCTTCCCTTAAAATAATTTTTAATCAGTTCCATTAAAGAATATTAATAAATATCGAATTATATTGAATAATTCACTTCTGGGGGTGACTTTTATCACCCCTTTTATACTACTATATTACAAAAAATGTATAAAATGATTGTTTTTTATATAAATTACATTCTTTTTCCACGTGTAATAAATCTCAAGAAAAAGAAAATTTTTTTCATCATTACATGCGATGTATTACTTTAAGGGGTAGTTTACGGTATTTGGGGGCGGTTGCGTAAAAAATCCTGAAAGACGACAACTGAAATATTCGATAGAGTAAACGGAAATGCTTTTCTTTATTTTTTTCAGTTCATATCCTAGTTTTTATAAAGAAAAAAAGCATAAAAAATCTAGTTTTCCTCAAATATAAAATAAGGGTTGCAACCCCTTGAGTCATAAATACACCTAAAATCTTTGACTTCTTACGACAAATATTTTCCACTTTGTTTTATTCAAAAATATTAATTAGAAGCCGAGATATGATAAAAACACGATTTTCGGATAAAACTTTAGGGGTAGTTTCCACCCCTTTAAAGCGAGTTACCGCACATAAAAAAAAGTACGTGTCTCTTAGTTTTTCGAGTACTACAACATATCCAAAAATTATTGAAATCGGTGAGGTCGGGTTGGAGACCTTTCCTTGTCAGATCTGTATTACCTACAATTCGAGGAAATTTTTATCCAAAAAAGAGATGTATCTCGCTACTGCGAGGGGCGGCATTTTTTTGGAAGCTTGAAAATGCACCGGAAGGTGTAATTTCATGTTCCAGAACGACCGATTTTCGATTTTTGAGGGAACGAATTTTTGAAGGATTCTGAGTCTCATTTCACCTACAATTTGGGGTACTTTTTAGTTAAAAAATAAGCTTTTCTCTCTTCTGTAAGCCACAGCATCTTTTTGTAGGGCTGAAAATAAATGGAAAGGCGTAATACCATGTTTCGAAACGAACATTCATTCATTTCTCGGGGAACGGATTTTTTAAGGTTGTCTCAGATCTGTATTACCTACAATTCGAGGAAATTTTTATCCAAAAAAGAGATGTATCTCGCTACTGCGAGAGGCGACATTTTTTTGGAAGCTTAAAAATGCACCGGAAGGGGTATTTTCAAGCTTCCAAAAAAATGCTTGAAAATGCACCGGAAGGGGTACGATCTTGATTTCCCGAATATTACCAGCTTTTTTATACGACGCTGCTTTTATGCGAGCAAACAACAAATTCAGCTTAGTGAATCTGTTGACGCCGTATACGATCTTTATCGCTACCGCAATGTCCATCCAATGAATAAACATTTTGTGATATCGATTAAAATTATCTTGTTCTGTCTCTGAAATTATACTTTTTAATCGTATGCTTTAATTACGAGAAGAATTTGAAGCTTCGACACCTACATTACAGGTGATGTAGGTATGCAATGAATTTGGCCCGGAATCGGGAGCATTTTTTCTCGGATATGCTACGCTCCTGATTCTGACTTCGAACTGTCCTGTTATTGGTCAACTTTAACATTAATTATCTCGGAAACTACTTATCGTAGGACAAAATGCAAAAATACGTGTCCCTTACTTTTCCACGAAGAATATGCCTGTAAAAGGATTCGCGAACATTCTGAATCACCCTGTATAGTAGACTTCATAATTTATACCGGGGCCACTACCGAGACTGTATCACAAGGGGATCTTGGAAAATTAGGGGATGTCGTCACAACGCTTCTTCAACCTTATCTCGGTAAAGGACATTCATTGTTTATTGACAACTGATATTCTAGCCCTCTATTATTCAAATGGTTACATGAACGTCAAACCAATGCATGTGGTACTGTGAGAAAAAACAGGAAAAAGATGCCTAAAATGGATGCCAAACTCAAGAAGGGAGAATCGTGTTTTAGATCTTCTGACACATTTTTGGCGATAAAATGGCATGGCAAGAGAGACGTTTGGATGTTGACGACGATGCATACTTCCAGAATGGTGGAGACAAAGAAGATGAATAGGACAACTGGAGAGTTCAAAATTAAGCCAGAGTCCATATTGGATTATAACGCCAATATGGGTGCTATTGACAGGAGTGATATGCTATTGAGCTCAATAGAATCAATAAGGAAAAGCGTGAAATGGTATAAAAAGGTATTTTTCCATTTTCTGGACATTTCCATTCTCAACGCATACGCATTATACAAGCTGAAAACTGGAAAAAATGTTTCACTGGCCAATTTTCACCTAGCTGTTGTCAACCAAATGATTCATAGATATTTTCTTGAACGAGTAAGACAAGGACGGAGATCGTCAGATGAAAATCCTTTCTGTCTACAAGGACGTCATTTTATGCGGGAACTTCCTGCCACAGAGAAGAAGTCTAAACCTTATAAAACATGTGTTGTTTGCAGAAAATACAAAAAAAGACGGGATATTAGGTACATGTGTCCAATTTGTGATCTTTCTCTCTGTGCTACCCCTTGTTTTGAAACATACCACACCCTCAAAAATTTCTAAGTACTCGGTCAATTTTATTCTGAATAATATTTACTTACAAATATTTCAAATACCAGAACACAATTCTTTTCAATTCAGATTATAAGATGTGTAATTTCAAAAGTATAATTTTTGTAAGTGAAAAAGAGAATTAAAAGTTCCTATTCTTGTGATAAGTCCGTGTTTTGATCTTATAACCTCTACCCCACAATGAAAAGGTTGCTGTTTGCATGAATTTTTCTAAACAAATCGAAATTGAAAAACAATAAATTATATTGAATGAATTGATCGAAAACAGGAGCGAGTTATAAGGTATCATAATTACTTTCATTATGTTGAATTAGCTAGTAAATAAATAAATAATGAACACATAATCTCAATAATTTTCAAGAAATACATAAGAAAAAGTACCACGGGAAAAAAACATCCAATAAAACAATGCATGAACATAAGGAAACAACCTAGGAAGAACAATAGTAAGAAACAACGGGAAGCGCGATTTAATGCGGTATTGAGGGGACATCTGTGTGGCGAACGGGCAGGCTATGAGGAACAGTAGGCTCCCGTGAATGCGGGCGCGAAAAGGTTAAATACGCAAAAAAATCTGAATTATATAGCACGACTACGACACATTGTTATCTGAGCACCTTTAGGTGCCAGATTCTGCTCAATTGTTGGGGTCATTCTGTTCTGATGTGTGGTACATATTGGGTTGACAACTAATAATAATAAGTCATTGCGGATTTTGTCAATAGATGGTCTTAGCGCATTCTTTTGTTTTGTCAATGTGTTCAAAGTACCTGAGCTATATTGTTTTCTTGTTGTTCGGACTTCCACCTTCAATTTAGTAAAAAAAAATGAATGGACTAGAAAGAGAAGTTATTAATTTTTTTTGTTATTCTAACTAAAAAATGAAAGAACAAGACGCGCATTTCAGATATATGTATTTAATTGTATTATTTCCAAAAATGGAAGAACACAAGAAGTTATGTGTCGTATTTGCGAATGAAGCCTTGAAAGAAAGGCATTGTCAAAATTGGTTGGACAAATACTGTTTTGTTGATTTTTCATTGAAAAATACGCAACGATCTGGCCGTCCAGTTGAAGTTGATCAGACCCATATCAAGGCCACTATCGATTCAGATCCTAATAGCAGATTGCAGAAAAGTTAACCCCTAAAAAACACTTCTGGTGCAAAAAAGTCGAGACAAGTTCATGTATGAAAAGGGATTTCTCTAGAAAAAGCAACTCCCCGAAAATTTCTAATTTACACAAAACGTCCCAAAATAAAAAAATGATGTGGTATATTTTGAAAATCTTCAGCCAAACAAAGTAGTTAAATCCGATAACAATAGACAAGTTCAAATTTTCCATTATATCCATATGAATTTTGAAAAACTTCGGCCAAATAAAATTGTGAAATCCGATAACATTAGACAAGCTCGTTTTTTCCACTATGTCAATATGAAGTAATTACAAAATGGAAAGAATTTTTTCTGTTTACGTGATTAGAACCGGTAGTGAACTTGTCGGGCCCCGAACCCTAACAATAAGCTATAAGTATCTTATAATTTAAACTAATAATTAAAACTCACGCATCTGAATTAATAATTTCACAAACAAACAATCAGAAAGGTTTTATAACTTCTTTGAAAATATTAGGATTACTTATTAATATTCAGCTAAGAATATTTACATTTTAGAGCGCATGTTAAAACACTAAATGTTACATGTTTAATAATAACTACACTCAAAGAAATATCTATTATTATTATTACTATAAAGAAATATGTTGATCAAAATATTTCAAACGTGTTAAAACACCCATCTTTTTTTGAAATATAGTTTACATAAATATGAAAGTAGCTTTAAATGTCGATCTTTAACAGTTATCTCCCAACAATCCATATATAATTTTAGAGTATACAGGGTTCTGCAGAGCACCCGTACCAGGCTTTTTTTTCGAGAACGGTGCATCGGAACTTTCTGGGGAAAAAAATTGTATTATAAAACCACTAGTGAGGAATCGAACGGAGGCACTCCCGATTCCCGGATAATCCGGGAAATGGGAGAAACCGGGATTAGGTCTGGAATTTTAAATGGGAACATAGTTCAAATTTGGTATCATTGGATAGAACTTTTGAAAAGAAACAAATTTTGTTTAAAACATTTTCTTATACCTGCTACCGTTCGAAAGTTATGTTTAAAAAAACTCAACGATGCAAGACTCAATTGCCACCCACCTTGGTCCCAACGCATTTGGGACCTTCTCCTAACACTGTCGACAGCTCGTAACACTTCTTCATTTCTTAACAATCAGCATGCTGCCTCAATACGCTTCATCATATTCTCCCTTGTCGTAGGACGCTCCTGGTAGACGATGTCCTTAATGCGACCCCAGAAATAAAAATCAAGGGATGTCAAATCGGGACAACCATCCTCTTGGAACCACATTGACAGTCGTGTACCAAGAGGAACATTTCCGAGAAGTCCTGGCAGTGCATTTTCAAGGAAATTTGCATACAAATGGTTGTTCTGCACATTTTTCACCGGTGGCCAGGCGCAGATTAAGCCAAATTTTTCCTAATCGCTGGATTGGAAGAGCAGGACCAGTAGCATGGTCTCCCTGGTTGCACGATTTGACACCCTTTGATTTTTATTTGTGGAGTTACATCAAGGACATCGTCTACCAGGAGCGTCCTACGACAAGGAAGAATATGATGAAGCGTATTGAGGCAGCATGCTGATTCTTAAGAAATGAAGAAGTGCTACGAGCTGTCGACAGGGTTAGGAGAAGGTCCCAAATGCGTTGGGACCAAGGTGGGAGGCAATTGAGTCTTGCATCTTTGAGTGTTTTTAAACATAACTTTCAAACGGTAGCAGGCATAAAAAAATGTTTCAAACAAAATTTGTTTCTTTTCAACAGTTCTATCCAATGATACTGTCACGACTCCACAGACAAACAGCAACACAAAACAAATTTTTCTATTTTTAATTTATTTTTAATTTATTTTTTTATACATTTTCTTTTTAAACAAAACAATGTGGAGTATAGACAAGGTTTGGTCCAATTTTCGGCGCAGAAACTCAATTCTACTGCCAGGGATTTGGACCTATGTTTGAGTGGGGCAGGTATAAACGAAATTATAAAAACAATAATGAAAAGTTGTGAGATCGGTCATTATAATTTTTAGGGTAATCCTTTTTAATCCTTTCCCAATTGGGTTACTGGGATAAATCAATTATTGCCATTATTACAGTCGTTATAAAAAGGGATTTGGCAGGTAGTTTTGCCAAAGAAAGAAAAGGTAAAATAATGACTAAAACCATTGGTAACAAAAAGATTTTTATTGACGGGTGAAATTTCTCGGAAGGGCAATCTAATTAAGAAAGGGTTCTAAACAATCAATGGGGGGTAGTATACCAAGTTTAATGTATAAATTTGGGGAATCTGGAAAACCAGAGTCAGTTTAGAAAATTGACTCGGGGAGACAACATTAAAATTTAACATATTTTGGAAAAACATAAACGTGAAAATTTCTGAAATTAATTTAAACATTAAAAAAAAGCTGTAGACACCTACCTTTATTGAAGATGGAACAAGGCGATAAATATAATCACAATTGGTGGTGCTGGAAGCAATGGTCCAGTAGGAAATTAATTCTCAGTTGTGGTCCAATCAGGTGATGGTTAAGGATGATGAGAATGATAAGACACAAGTTTGTAAATTAATTTGTTTATTAACACACACACACACACACTAATTAAAATACACAAAACTATTTTGTTATTAAAGTTGTGTGAACAATAACGCGGGCGAACACAGAGTAAAAAAAACGACTGAATAACAAAATGACTGAATAATTGATTGACTGACTGCAATATCAAAACTGTCTGAGTGACTGCAATAACACTGTATCTCCAGAGAGCGAAAAAGTAGTTGTTCGAAAAACTTTACTCAGAGGACTGACTCGCGACTAAATTCCAGGGTTTTTTAAAGAAAATTCCTCCACCCACGTTAATTTTTCATTGGTGGAAATTGTTAGAGGAGGAATTTCCCTTTTTGATCTATTGGTCAAAAATCGAAGGGTGATGGTTCTCCTTCAACCAATGACAAAATTACGCGTTTACCTTAACATTATCTTAAACTTGGATTATGGTTTCCTTCTAAGTAAATTGAAGGTACAAATTGGTACCTCGTTTCGGCCGCTATCAATTTTTAGACCTTGTGTATTTAAGGGCTTAAGGCCCAAGAACTACGCGGTCGTTCTCACGTGGCAATTTGTTGGGGTAGATAAGTCCTGTTTCGGAACTGATCTATGTTAAAGGAAAGGTGCAGCCCCAACTTCCTCTTTTCTTGGAAAACTGAGTTGATAAGAAGATGGTAGGGTGAAATATGTTTGTCGGTTTCTTGAAGATGTTTCTAATATTTATTTAAGTAATACCTTCAAGTTCCTCAACCGGATAGCTCTAAGATTGATCGAGTTTTTATCATTTGAAAATTTGTTCACCTTTATAAATAATTTTGGTTTGTTCTACTATTTTCCTGGAAATTTTTCAAAAAGATGATTTGAAACCCTGAGAAATGTTAATATTTACTCAGGTGTACTTCTTCGGTTTTGAGAAGCTGAAAATTGATAGTGCGCTAAATTATTCGATAAAATTTTGTCCGTTACGCTGGGCCGTAACACTCCCCCCCTAAAACGAGCGTTATAGGTTATAACAGGGTGCGTCCTTTGGCACCTTGTGGTTGAGTAAGAAAAACGCAAAGAAAGGAAATAAATGAAATAATGCAAAACCTTCACCAATACCTTATGTAACACAAGTTTTATTCTCCAGTGAGATTGATGGTGTGAATGGATGGGTGTGTGGGTGAGTGTGTGTGTGTGTCCGTCCCGCGTGTCGTCCTGGTGTGATTGTCCTTCCTTCGCTCCTCTTCTTCTCGCGTGTTAGTCCGGATCTCCTCTCTCGTTCCTCCGGGTCCTTCCTCCTTATCTTCGTCTAGTGAGTGCTTCCGGATGTCTTCGGTCGTTCTTTCGTCTTTCCCTCCTCGTCTGTCTCTCGATGTGTAATTTCGGGGGTCCTCGTTCGATCTTCCTTCCCTTTTCTCCTCTCGGGTGGAAAGTAACTCGGAACCGGGGTAGTGTCCGGGTTCTGGATTACTCTTTGTCACTTCGCTTCAACTACTCCACTCTCTTCTCTCTTTCCGCCTTCCTTCTTCACCGTCAGAGAATTGTAACGTAGTAACCGGTGACCCAATTAATAATGCCGTGCTCTGCTCTTCAGGATCTCCAGCGGGGTCCCTACCGGACTTTCCCCCTTCCGAGCCGCGTGTCTCGGGAGTGTTGCTCGATCGTGTGTGTGTGGTGTGAGTATGTACTCTCTGTGAGGTGTCACAGAGAGTACGTGTAACGTGGTGAGCACCACGTTACAAGGTGAAGCCTTAACGTTCGTACAAACGCTTGGAAACCATGATCTAAGTTTTTATAGTGTTTGTACAACTTAATTCGCTAAATTATGTTTACCTTAAGATTATTATTTTTATTACATTTTCGGTATATAAAATAGTTTATACATTTTAATTTGTTTTTTTTGTTTTTCTCTTTTCTTATTGAGGTAGATTATATGGTCTTAAAATAGTTTTAAGCCATAAAATTACTAATAGAAAATTGTACCTTAAATGTCATGAAAGTATACCTGTACACGGCGAATATTCGTTAAGGTGTCTGCCCCTTCTGCCTAATAATTAAGGCTGAAGCAGACGAAGCGGTATAGCTTATCCTTAAGTCCTATTCTCCGTATAAGGTATTATTTATGTTTAACGTTGATTATTATTTTTGTAAAATGATATGTTTTAATAAGGTAAGACACAAAAGTTCTAAAGGTACTAAGATTACTAATTATTAAGGAGTGTTCCCCTATCTTTCCGCATTTGAAGGTGCCGTATCGTTGTCTCCAGCAATACCCAGGTGGTTCCATATGTTGAACTTTCCTTCTTCGTCGTAGATCAGAATTTCCTCTCCTTGATCTATTTGATTCCAAAATTCATTGTATTTCTCGAGACATTCCTCGCACTCATTGATAACATTAGCGTAGAGGACCTGCTCCTTGCACATTATACAGACGGTTGTATTGTCTGCTGTTGACTCGGTGGCGATGGAATGAATTTCCACCGGAGCAAAAACTCTTCTTTCTTCCCTGGTCAGGTAGCGGAGGCAATCGAGGCAGATGCGTTGTTTGAGATCCGTCGAAGCTACCACCATTCCACTAATGCGCATGACGTCTTCTCTGTGCGTTGTTGTGTCTCGAAGGTGCATTGCGGTCTTCTGAAATCATGTTAAAGATTTCCTTATAATCGAAATCTTACAGTGATTTCATTTCCTTCCATAATTTCGGTTATATGGTGGTCCATATATTCCTCAACGCATTGGTGACACTCATGAGCTGGGCGGACAATTAGTAGTCTTGTGCCACAACTCATGCACATAGTTTGCATTGCATTGGAAGCTGCAAGGCTATGCCATCTTCTGCGCACGAACCCGTGTCTTTGAAGATCGTCAGAATGAATATAACAATAATGACATATTCTTTTTTGTCTTATGGCGTTCCACCAGACCGGATTTGTCGAGCTGCGCAAACATCGTATTTGATCCTGATACGGGTATCCTTCAGGATGGTCGATTGGTCGGACTCCATCCAAAAGTCCTCGGTACTCTTCATCTTCGTCGGCACGGAAAGAGTGGTGTTTCGCTCCCATTCTTTTTAAAACATATCATTTTATTATTATTCTTAATATTTTCTTATTTTATTATATTTGGAAAAAAGTGACTCCTTTCTAAATTTTTAAGGTTCTCTTTTCTAGAAGATGAAACTTTTTGTTCATCAATTTCTTCATATATAGGCTCCTTAATTTCTTTCATTTCCTTTAAATCGATATTTTTCTTTCCTACATCTTGTTCTTCATCAGTTGGGGTTGGTTTTCTTGAAAGGTATAATAGTAAGTGAGCTATGGAACTCCATAAAGCTCCTAAAAGATGTATCGACCAACCATAAACTGAGTGGAGGGCATAACCATGTATTACGGTATCTACAATTATTTTAATGAATTTGAAAACAATTAAAATCCCTATTATTCCTGCGCTAATATTTCCAAAATACAGGAATTTTGCCCATGTCTTTTTCCATGCAGATGTAGTTATTTTTGTCAATGCATCCTCATCTAAAAGATGGGTGATTGACATTCCCTGATTAACTATCGAATGTCCGGCTATTCCACGCGCTATAGTATTTAAAACAGCGGGACGTTCGACGGGAAACATAATATGTTCTCGCAAAGTTTCTAAATCCTTTTCGGTGTATATGCCTGTAGTAGCTAATGACCCTGGACTTACATACTTCCAGGTAGGCTTAGTCATAGGTTTAATAATTGTCGGAGGTAAAGATTCTAAAGTTTTACGGGTTAATTTATACCAAGATTCACCTATCAAATACATTGGAGGAACGAAGTAACTACATGATGTTTGTGTTCCTTTCTTTAATAATATGTGCGTTCTTGGTGTAAGTAAGTAAGTTTGGTTCCCCTTTGACACCGGTAACTGTGTATAACATTCATGTAATTTAAGAATTTTTACCTCTACAGGTATATACTTTATTATGTGTATTACTTCCCCTGCTACTACGGCCATATAACCCGGTCCTTTCATTAAGTTGTATGCGAATTCGTCGGGAGCTTGCGTGGCTATTGTTAAGGCATTTTTCAACATTTGTTGTTCCAAAATGCATCTTTGAGTTAACACGTCTCTATATAAATACTTCATTTGGGTCCTAATATGTTTCTCGACATATACGAATTTTGAATTTACATAAGCAAATATATCGAGGTTTGCAACACCTATCTTTTTCCTAGAGATAAATTGTTGTCCATTTGTTGTCTCAAAGATCAAAAGTTTCGGATGTTCGGTCCTAATCAGGGTATATCCGCAAACCATTAATTTTGAACGGCTGGACAAGGCAAAGGTTATATCTTGAGTAGTTAAAGAATAAACCGTTTGCTTTTCCCCCATATTCTCATCAACCATTTTTTCAGCATACCCTTCATACAGAACACCGTACTTTTCAAACCTACATAGATCAGTTGGGATTGAATTCCAACATGTATTACCGCCTTCCATATCCATGCAGCTTCCGTCATTGAATTCGCATGCAGTTCCTGACCTTAAGTGAATCTTATTAGAATCCAAGTTTATTTTAGCAGTGTAATCGTTAAGAGTTATTTTTATTGATCCCAAAACGACTACACCTTGCCAAGTTCCATATGGGCCGGAATATGCGGCTCCGTCGCAGCTTCCATCATTTCCGACAAAACCTGCTATGGTGATAGGTCGCATAACCGTATGATTCGGTTTAATTCCTGTTAATACTGTGGTTCCGAAGCTAAAAATATTGGTTTCATGCATACGCATACATTGTTCCCTTGAAATTTCTTCCACATAGGAATAAATTCCATTAGATACATCTTTTGTGTAAGAGAAGGCACCACAGTATTTGATTACGCGATCTATTTGAACCTTACATTGAATAACTCTAGTTTCTGTAAATTCATTAATTTGTAATAACTGTATATATTTTCGCGTAATATTAATATTATCCTGAGGAATGTCGCATTCGCCGACTTCTAGAAGAGATAAGGTGGTGATGTTGGCTGATGATGACCCGCAGTCATACCCAATTGTCGCCTTTGCTGGCTGTAGCTTATTCATGCACCATAACACCAGTAAGAGAAGAACTATCGGTTTTGCTAGATTCATCTTGATCTCTCAACTTCAGAATAAACTGAATTAGGTTGTCAAAATAATTTGAGACAGGTTTAGTAGATGTTATAGCTGGATACAATTTTATTAAATCAATAGTAATGTTATTACAAAGTACAAAAAAATTTTAATTATTAAGCTTATATTTTTCCAAATACGCTTTAGATACCGGTGCCTCCTTTGGTAGCAAAGGACTCTGGCGGAATTCGGGCCCTAATTTCCTCTTTGGGATTTTATTTTTCTTTTTCTTAGGAAGAGGTTTCCATTCAAAGGTCGGATACCCTCTATCCAACGGGAACTCTAGGTCCCAGTTTTCCTCTTTGGGAGCAGGAGGGTTTGGGGTCTTTGGCCCTAATTCTTGGATTTCCCTCCTTGTCGGTGGTTCCCTCTGAAAGAGCCACTGGTGCCAATCTTCCGCCGTTGCGAAAGTGGTTGGTTGTGGTCTCGTTGCATCCACAACCGGGGTTTCGTTCAGGTTCTCCGGGTATGGAGACGGACTTCTGAACGCCATTTTTTAATTTGCCTGCGAAATTAAATTCGAATGTCTTAATCTATTGGAATGTACAACTTTAGTATTTTTGTTGATCCTAATTTTAACATTTCCTTTACCTAATATTTCTAGAATTTCATGGGGACCTGTATATTGATCGGCTAATTTACCTGGTTTAGGTCCTTTTAATAATAGTACATAATCTCCTACTTTAAAAGTTTGCGGGTTTATTTTCCTATCATAATATTTCTTTGATTTAATTTTAGATTTAATTAAATTTTCTTCAGCTAAACCTTGTCTTTCCTGTAACCTAGTTATTAAGTCTACCAAATATCCTTCAAAGGTTTGTATTTTTTCCTCATCTAATAAGGGTTCCTTAGAGGGTAATCTAGCTAATTTTCCGTATACTAATTCATACGGTGTATGATTAGTTCCCTCGTGAACGCTAGTATTATACGAGAACATGGCTAATTCTAACCAGTCATCCCATTGTTCAGTATTTTCAACGAATTGTTTTAAATATTCTCCTAAAACATGATGAGATCTTTCTAGAGATCCATTTGATTGGGGATGAAATGCCGTTGTTCTAAACCTTTTGATTTTGAATATTTTTGCTACTTTTTTCATTAAATCGGATAGGAAGTTTGATCCTTGGTCCGTTAAAACAGCTTTTGGTGCTCCAAATGTGCATATGAAATGTTTAACAAATGCATCGGCTACAGTTGATGCAGAAGTATCGGGTAAGGCTATTCCTACACAAAATTTTATCAAAAGATCCTGTATAGTTAAAATATACTCATTATTTTGATTTGTTATTGATATTGGACCGACTATGTCCATTGCTACTTTGTCAAAAGATGAGCCTGGTGTATCAGTGATGACCATAGGTTGTTTAGTTTTTACTCTGACAAGTTTCTTTAATTTGCATTGTAAACATTTTCCAACAAAATTTTGAACGTATTGTTTTAAATTTTCCCAATAGTAATTTTGCCGTATTCTATTGTATGTCTTTCGAATTCCTTTATGTCCTCCTATTGCGGACACGTGCATTTCTTCTAATATCTCCTTCCTTTGGTGGGGAGGAGGATAGTGAATCAAATTTGTGCATATTATTATCTTTACAGGTACATTAAGAAAGGCTTGTTGAATAATTGATTTTATATTTTCCCAGGGTATATTTTCTATATTTTTGCTTTTAGAAATGCTAATGGATGTTAATTTCAAATTTCTAACCAATATTTGCAAATTGTTTGCTACTTCTTTAATATTTTCTTTTAAGTTAATCAAATTTTCTTTATCTTCGTTTCTAATCGGTAATAAAACATGATATTTTTCCTTTCTTTTAATTGCTTTGGGAATTCCAACTTCTAAATCATCGGCAAATACTAGTTTATTTTTTTCTGCTAATTTCTTGGCACCGTAATCTAATGGTTCTCCCTTTGTTGTTACAAAATATGCTAAATGGTCTTTCTGTAAAAAGAATAAATCTCTAATTTCTATTATATTGTTATTTATGTTAATTGGGTCAAGAACTTCATCGTCTATTATTTCGTCATCATTTATTTGTTTAAAGTTTGGTTTATCCTGTAAAAGTTCATCTTCTGACCCTTCATCCGACTGATCCTCAATTTGTATCCTAACTCTCTTTTGTTTCTTTTGTGATTGTAGTTTAGTATCCTGATCTATTAGTTTATTAAATGGAGAATTTAGAATTTTATTTTTACGCGATATTCTATTTTCTTTGCTTGATTCAGAATAAATTTGTCTCTTTTCATTATTAATTATGGGATTTTCTGTATTCATCTTTTTATTTTCTTCCGCTAAAATTTTCTTTTCCCTACTCCTCGTTATCATCTTATGTTCTGAAAAATCTTTGATTTTAGGTTCGGTATGTACATCTGCTCTAGTAATAATAATTTCAAAATCTTTGTTTTCTTTATTTTTAATTTTTGTATTTTTTTGTTTACTAATTGGTTCTACAGTGTCATTATCTGATGCTTCTGTGTCAGTATTTTCTTCTAACCTTCGTACTATATCTTTCAGATCTTCTGATTCTTTCCTTCGTTGACTTCTGATAACAACTTTACAATCAATGATTTTATCTTTTTCGTTAATTTTACTTTCAATAACCGGGTTCCTGGATAGTGCATCAGCATTAGCATTCTGTTTTCCTGGTTTATGAATAATCTCGAATTCGTAGGCGGACAATTTCAATGCCCATCTTAATACTCTCGCGTTACCTTCTTTAGCCTTTTTCAACCAGGTAAGTGCCTTATTTTCTGTAACTAATGTGAATTTTCGGCCATAAAGGTATGGTCGGAAATGCTTAACACAATAAATTATAGCTAAAGCTTCCTTTTCGTAAGTATCATATTTCTGTTCAGCTGCTAATAACATTCTTGACGTATATGCAATTGGTAATTCTTTCCCGATTTTTCCTTGGGCTAATACTATGGCCAATAATATGAAGGGTTTCTTAAAGTCTGGGTATTGTAGTATTGGGGATTCACAAAGTTTATTTTTCAAAATTTGGAAAACCTTCTCGGTTTCTTCTGTCCATTCAAAAGGTACATTGTCTTTTAATAAGTTTGATAAAGGTCTTGCTATTTTCGAAAATCCCTCTATAAATCTTCTGTAGTAGCCTGCTAATCCCAAAAACTGTCTAATGTTTTTTATATTTTTAGGTCGTGGAAATTCTTTAACAGCTTCTAACTTCTTTGGATCTGGTTTAAGTCCTTCCTTGCTAATAATGTGACCTAAATATGTAACCTCTTTTCTCAAAAATTCACATTTGTCGGGCTGAAGCTTTAAATTTGCTTTCCTTAATCTGTCTACTAATTTTAAAAATTTATCTTCATGTTCTTCTAATGTACTTGAATATATAACAACGTCATCTAAATAAACAAAGAGTTCGTTTCCTTGTAGTCCGGTCAAGACAAGATCCATTAATCTTTGGAATGTTGCAGGGGCATTTTTTAAACCAAAAGGCATTCTGTCAAACTCATAATGACCATAAGGAGTTGTAAAAGCTGTTTTATGGCTATCTTTAGGATCCATTTTAATTTGGTGAAATCCTGAAGCTAAGTCGAATACTGAAAAATATTGGGCGCCACCTAATTGATCTAAAATATCTATTATGTTTGGTAAAGGGTAGGCATCTCCTATTGTTTTATCATTTAGCGCACGGAAGTCTAAAACCATACCCCATCTTTTATTCCCATGAGAATCTTCCTTTTTGGGAACGATCCAAACTGGAGTATTATATGGGGATTCGGAGTATTTGACTATTTCATTATCTAATAATTCTTTTACTTGTCTATTGATTTCTTCCTTATGAATTTGGGGAAATCTATATTGTCTAGAATTAATCGGTTGTTCATCAACAGTGGGGATTTTATGAGTTAGAACATTGGTTGAACTTAAACGTTCTACTGGAATATGGAATCTATCGTGACTCAATTCGATTAGTTTATTGATACTGGTTCTTTCTTCATCATTTAAATGTTTAACGCGTAAAAGCTGTTTAATTTTTCCGCATCTATCGTTTTCTTCCTGTATCAAAACAGGGTTACAAACTTCTGAATTTGTGTTCAAATGATTCATCATATCCTCTAAATTATTTACATGACTTAGAGTTTCTTGATTTTTTTGTATAGCAAAAATAAATTCTTTATTTGATTTCGAAAGGTTTTGATTAAATTTACTGAGCATTTCTGGAGGATCAGTTTTTGAACATGTTTCCATAGAGTTTGCGTTTGATGCAGAGAAATTATTTACGCTAACATTTCTTTCTTTTAATTCATTTTTAAATTTATTTTTAAATTAATTTTCTATTTTATTTCTACCTTCTAATACAATTTTATTTTTAACTTCGATTTTGCAATCATTTTTATTTTCAAATTCATTTTCAATTTCATTTTCAATATCAATTTTATCAATTTTATTTTCACTTTCAATTTTATTTTCAATATCAATTTCATTTTCAACATTAATTTTATCATTTTCATCATCAATTTTATTTATAACATCAATTTCATCAAATTTTCTTTTATCATTTATTTTATAAATTTTATTTTCAACATCAAGTTTATGAATTTTCTTTTTATCATAAATTTTATTTTCATCATCAATTTCATTTTCGACAACAATTTCATCAACTTCATTTTCGACAATAATTTTATCAATTTCATTTTCAGCAACAATTTGATCAATGTCATTTTCGACAAAAATTTTATCAATTTTATTTTCACAATCAATTTTACCAATTTCATTTTCGACAACAATTTTATCAATTTCATTTTCAACAATAATTTTATCAATGTCATTTTCGACAAAAATTTGATCAATTTTATTTTCACAATCAATTTTACCAATTTCATTTTCGACAACAATTTTATCAATTTCATTTTCAACAATAATTTTATCAATGTCATTTTCGACGAAAATTTTATCAATTTTATTTTCACAATCAATTTTACCAATTTCATTTTCGACAACAATTTCATCAACTTCATTTTCGACAATAATTTTATCAATTTCATTTTCAGCAACAATTTTATCAATGTCATTTTCGACAACAATTTCATCAACTTCATTTTCGACAATAATTTTATCAATTTCATTTTCAACAACAATTTTATCAATTTCATTTTCGACAAAAATTTTATCAATTTTATTTTCACAATCAATTTTACCAATTTCATTTTCAACCGTTTTATTTTCATCAATTTTATTTTCCCTCACATTATTAGATTCCATATTTTCAGGATCCATTTTTTCTTCATTTATAAATCCTTTAAATTTAAAACCCTTTTCACTTTTATCTCTTATAAATTGAAAAACCTTTTCTTTTCCATTTTTAGAATTTGTAATGCAAATTTTCGATTTAGGATTTGAAGACTCTTCGTTTACATTTTCATTTTTTATAATCTTTGAATTATTTTTATTTTCAATTTTTTTATTTTCAATACATTGTTTTAATTCAATATTGGAAAATTCTTCATTTGTATCCCTCGAATTTGCACAACAATTCTTACCTTTTGATTTTAAAGATTTCTCAATTTCATCATTATATTTTGTATAGTCTGAAAACATTTTTGGAAATCTAATTTTTGAATCAGAACCCTTTCGATTCACGGAATCTTTAGGACTTGAATTAGAAGAACTCACATTTTCATTCTTATTTTCATTTTCAATTTTATTTTCATTTTCATTTTTAATTTCATTTTCATTTTCATTTTTATTTTTAGAATTTTTTAATGAACCTCCATGTTCAATCGTCGCTTTAAAACTCCGCTTACCATTTTTGGGTCTAGAAAAAGAATTATTAGATTTCGAGTTTTCAATATACTCCACAGGGGAACAATTTTCGAGTCTATCTAACTCCTCAAAAGGCAACAACTCTACAGTGGGTATCGGTATTTTGGCACGCTTATTATGTGTATTTATTTTACCCAAATAAGCTTCACCACTGTTATTAGGTGATGCACTGACAAGTGCATCACCTAAATAGATGCCTTCTCCGACATCTAATCTTGGGACATACCCTTCTCGAATTTCGTTATTTTCAACCTTTACACAAAAAGTTGATCTTGACCTGGCTGGTACTACTATAAATTCGGTAAAAAATGGAATTCGGATTCTACCAACTTTCAAACAATTTCTATTGTAGTCAATTTTGGATCCTGTACTTTCGAAAAAGTCATTACCCAAAATTCCATACTGTTCAATGGGAAAGCTATCTTTAACTAAATGAAATAATACAGGACAATCTAAAATATTCAAACTAATTTGTCCTAATGTGTACACGGAGTGATTGGTGATGCCATTTAATTCTAAAATTTGTTCGTGATCAATAGAAATTGATTTATCTATGCAACCGATTTTTATTAAGTTGGGTCCAGAACCTGTATCTAACATCATTGGGATTATGGAATTTAAAGAATTGATTTCGATTTCTATAGTTGGAACTGAGCTTCATTTATTTAAATTTATGGTGACCCTTCGTACTCTAGGATTTCGTCCTCTCGATAGCGTGTTGGCATCACTGGGTGTGATTTCGATTCGGGCCCTCGTTGCACACCCGTCATTTGAGAGCCTTTGCCGTTTCCCGATTGGATATCAAATTTATTATCCTGAATCCTTTTAAAACAAGTTTCTATAGTATGGCCTTCCCTTTTACAATATCTACAAAATAACTTTTCCTGATTGTTATCTACTCTGGAGTAACAAGATTGTGCGCTATGGCCGATTTTTTTACAAATTTGACAAACTATTATTGATTTAGAGGGATTTTGTAATTTCTGTAAGGTCCAACAAGTTTCTGCTGTATGTCCAGGTTTTTCGCAAAATTGACAAGTGATCGTTATATTTTGAATTGATTTTACTTGACTACATTGTTTTGCAACGTGACCTGATTTTTTACATAGTTGACAAATTATAGGGTTATCCTGAATGGTATTGACTCTAGATTTTTGTAAATTTTGTCTTCTAAAATAACATGTATCGGCCGTATGACCCTGTTTATTACAAATTTGGCAATCCGATTTTTTAATGAATTTATTTTGATCTACATGGGGAAATCTTTCTCTACAATTTGTTACAATATGACCCGGTTTGTTACAAATTTGACAATTATTTAATTTTGGTAAGGAATTTGGTAAATTTTCTGAGTTATTGCTGCTAGTATTACTTTTATTAAAATCTTGTTTTTTTGATGCTGAAAATTTATTTCGTAAGGCAGATTTTGCAGCTAAATCCCTTTCGATGCGAATGGCCTCGGTAACTGCATCATCTAAATTATCTACAGCGCGCATTCGCTGATCAATCTCAGACTTTAACCCTTGTATGAAACATTCTTGCATCTCTGTTTTTACATGACTTCTAAAAGCACCATCTATTTGGCCATTATTATTTAATTTATGGGTCTCTATAATCAAAGTTCCTAATTCCTGAACTCTATTTGCATAGGAAACTACATTCTCGTTATCTTTTTGGAAAACACAACCTAATTCACCCTGTAATTGATATATGCTTTTTGAAGGGGCATATATTTCTTTTAAAAATTTAATAAAATCTGATATTGTCTGATAATTCCTACCATGGATCGCTCTACGTGCTTCCCCGCTTAATTTTGTCCTAGCTACTTTCACAAGGTTTATTTCAGCTTCTGCTGGAAGCATTTCTTTTGCTTCCATGCATCCTAAAATAAAATGGGACAACGGTATATTTTCGCCATCAAATTCGGGGATCGCTTGTAAAGCGTCCTTAGGGGAAACTAGCTGACTATTGCTAAGAGCCATGTTAATATTATTTGCTAAATTTGGAGGCCTAATATTTATTTGTTCTACTTGTACGACATTTCTATTGTCAACTAATACCTTGGGTGTCGCTCCTAAACTAGGACGATTAATTGTAACTACAGGTTCTGAACCTGTGGCACCAAGTAGGGCTTCTTCTGAAGGGATCCTATGGGTTGTTTTAAAAGGGTCAAATTCTTAATTTTTTTCTAAATAAATTAATTTTTCTAAGTTGGATTTTTCTTCGATCGATTTCCGCCTAGGTTTCCTACCACGTTTTTCCGTTAAAGGTTTTTTAAAATCACTATCTGTTCTTTCAGATTCAGATTCGGATTCGGAACTATAAAGGACTTCACTCGAACTTTTTGACCTAGTATTCATCACATCGTTTTATACCATTACCAACTCAAACATTTACGATCCCGGACGAGCCCCCAAAAATTTGTCACGACTCCACAGACAAACAACAAAACAAAACATTTATTTCTTTGTAAATTTATTATTTATTTATTTTCTTTTATAAATTCCCTTTTTAAAAAAAATATGTGGAGTGTGGACAAGGTTTGGTCCAATTTTAGGTGCAGAAACTCAATTCTACTACCAGGGATTTGGACCTATGCTTGAGTGGGGCAGGTATAAACGAAGTTAGAAACATTAAAAGGAACAAAATGGGACATAATAAAAATATGGGTACATAATTTTAATGAAAGAGATTTATCCTTATGAAAGAGGGGTACCCTTTCTCATTTTTTTTTATTGAAAACTCAAAGAGGTAAACTTATTATTTTCCACAAATCATTAAAGTTGTATAAAATCTGGACGGGTAGTTTATTGCTTAAAGAAAGAAGGGGAAACAATGGGATTATCATCACGCTAAAGGTTTGTTATTGTGGTAAAATGTCTTTAATCGAAGGTGAATATTTCTAAGAAAGGTAATCTAGTTATAAGGGGTTATTAGCTACACAATGGGAGGTATACAAAAATCTTAGAATAAATTCGATGAATCTGGAGAACCAGAGTCAGTTTGTAAAATTGATCCAAGGAAATAACAATGAAAAGAATGATTGGCATATTTTGGAAAACTATAAACGTGAAGTCGCCTGAAAATAATTTAAACATGGTGAAATAACTGTAGATACTCATCCTTATTGAAATGGAAGAGGTAACAAAACAAAACAAAAATTGTATCCGTGATAACTATGGTCCTGGTGGCGGTGATCCAGCGAAAAATGACTGCGGAGCAAGATGGGCAATCCGAACGCAGGAATGGATGTTGAAATTAAACACCGAACTTCTTTGTATAACTTTATTTACTATTTCACACAAAAATTTCACAAACTATTTCACAAACTTCACTTTAACGCAAACTTCAAAAGATATTTAAAACTCTTGGTTGTCTCAAAATTATAACAGATTACTCCCAACTCTGGGTTTCAACTGGACAAAACTTGTTAAAAACTTGACTATAAAAGCTATTACTCCGAAAACTGTTAATGGAAAAACTACTATTACTGAGTGACTTGTAGTAAAAAATAAACAAACTATTATTACTGAGTGACTTGTAGTAAAAAAAAAACAAACTATTATTACTGAGTGACTGTAGATTGAGGACTGACTATTAACTGAATACTAACTAAAAAAAACTGAAGAGTTGAGACTGTGTGATTGAGATTGACTGACTGCTTGTTAACTACTTGTTGACTGAGTACAAGAGTTTTTTTTAAAGAAAGTTCCTCCACCCACGTTAATTTTTCATTGGTGGAAAATTCTTAGAGGAGGAATTTTCCTTTTTGATCCATTGGTCAAAAATCGAAGGTTAATGGTACTCCTTCGACCAATGACAAAATTACTCGTCTACTTTAAACTTATCCTAAACCTAGATTACGGTTTCCCTCTAAGTCAATCGAAGGTACAAATTGATACCTCGTTTCGACTACTATCAACTTTTACACCTTGTGTATTTAAGGGCTTAAGGCCCAAGAACTACGCGGTCGCTCCCACGCAGCAAATTGTAGGGGTAGATAAGTGTTGAGGAAAAGTATCACCCAAACTTCCTCTTTTCTTGGAAAACTGAATTTGATAAGGAAATGGTAGGATGAATTTGTCTGTCGGTGCCTTGAAAATGATTCCGATATTTATTTAGGAAACGTCTTCAAGTTCCTCAACCGGACAGCTCTAATGATTGATCGGATTTTTATCATATGAAAATTTATATGTAACTTGTTCACTCTACCATTTTCCTGGAATTTTGATTAGATAGAAAAATGATTTCGAACTGTGAGAAATGTTAATATTGATTCAGGTGTACGTTTGAAATTCTGGGAATCCATAGTTTCTAAAAAATATTTTATAAAATTTGAATGCGTTACGCTGGGCCGTAACAATACCAAATTTGAACTATGTTCCCATTTAAAATTCCAGACCTAATCCCGGTTTCTCCCGTTTCCTGGATTATCCGGGAATAGGGAGTGCCTCCGTTCGATTCCTCACTAGTGGTTTTATAATACAATTTTTGTCCCCAGAAAGTTCCGATGCACCGTTCTCGAAAAAAAGCTTGGTACGGGTGCTCTGAAGAACCCTGTATAGACTAACAAGTAAGTGACTAGTCCAATTTCATGATCGTATTATGGTAAAACATATTTCTACTGCAGATATGGAATTCACTTCCGAAAACGCTAGGTTTCGGGGCCCGACAAGTTCACTACCGGTTCTAATCACGTAAACAGAAAAAATTCTTTCCATTTTGTAATTACTTCATATTGACATAATGGAAAAAACGAGCTTGTCTAATGTTATCGGATTTCACAATTGTATTTGGCCAAAGTTTTACAAAATTCATATGGATATAATGGAAAATTTGAACTTGTGTATTGTTCGCGATTTCGAAAGGTAAGGGGGGAGCGGAGCTGAGCCGGGACCCACTGGACAGTCTCCCTCTCCCGGAGCTGGTCCCCACTCGCAGAGTCTCCCACCTCGCAGCGATCTCATCGAGCATGATGAGCCGAGCCCCTACAGACAGGGACTCTATGTATGCTTGCAGGAACCAGTGTAAGTTTGGTTGTCCCAACCATCCAAACCTTTTCCCACGAGGCGTTCTCGTGATTCTAGAGTTAGCGCGGTCTTCGCGCTCTACATTTTCCTAGTGCGGTGTTCGCACTTCGTTTAAGCGGAGTTCGCTTCCTTTCCGTGCGGTGTTCGCACGTTGTAGTCTCTCTGAGACAATTCGGGGTGTTCTCGGGTTGTCTCTCCTTCGGGAATTAGCCCCATTTTCGCTCCCAACCCTCCGGCTTTCCAGGCGCCCTAGCGCCTGGTCCGGGCGGAGTTCGCAACTCCCCGAAAATTTCTAATTTACACAAAACGTCCCAAAATAAAAAAATTAATCTGGTACATTTTGAAAATCTTCAGCCAAACAAAGTAGTTAAATCCGATAACAATAGATGTGCGAGACTGTAACAACGGGCAAATCCCGATCCCAACAAATACAAAGAAACAAAGCGGAAACTACCGGTGGTAGCAGAACGTTCGGCTCGCTCGGACGGACAAGGGTAGGAGACGCTAATAAATAAAAAGAAACAACTTAATGAGAAACTTAACAATATATTCTTCAACAATAAATAGAAAACTTAATAGAAAAAAAGGCACTAATTCTCTGAGCGCGAGGCTAGTGCAATGAGACCTAATAATCAAGAAAGACGCGCAAGGCGAACTCCGCCCGGACCAGGCGCTAGGGCGCCTGGAAAGCCGGAGGGTTGGGAGCGAAAATGGGGCTAATTCCCGAAGGAGAGACAACCCGAGAACACCCCGAATTGTCTCAGAGAGACTACAACGTGCGAACACCGCACGGAAAGGAAGCGAACTCCTCTTAAAGGAAGTGCGAACACCGCGCTAGGAAAATGTAGAGCGCGAAGACGACCTGGACGACATAGACGACGACGTAGACGTCGACGTCGACGTCGTCCTCGACGTCGTCCACGTCGTCGTCGTCTACTTCGTCGTCTTCGTCCTCGTCGTCGTCTTTGTCGTCCTTGTTGTCCTCGTCCTCGTCCTCGTCCTCGTCCTCGTCCTCGTCCTCGTCCTCGTCGTCGTCGTCATCTGCTTGTTGTTACTATTATTATTTTCTTTAGTTTATTATTATTTTATTATTATTATTTTTATTATTATTATTATTATATTTCTTCTTATTATTATTTTACTATTATTATTATTATTATTATTATTATTATTATTATTATTATTATATTTTACTATTATTATTTTATTACTATTACCGACTTTATATCTGGAGATAATACATAACGTACGTCGGTAAAGTAAATTTTTCGTGTTTTGGATATTTGTGATGAAAACAAAACACAACTCATACAATACAAAGCGTATCGGAAACGACAGGCAGCCTTTGAATGTATCGTGTATATGTATACAGAGTTACCGTGTATAGGAAACGACAGACAGCCTTTGAATGTATTTGTCCTGTATATGGGTCATTCTTTTACAAACCGTACAAAATTGAACAAAAAATGACCGACCCATTTTTGATTTGGCTGAAACTTTTTTTACGGGTTCTATATCGAAAAAAAAGAGACACCTATTCGAGGAATTTAAAAAAACAATTTTTTTTTTGAAAATAGAGATGGTTGAAAATTTGAGATTTTGGTGATTTTTGCTTGAAGACTCATTTTCAAAAATCTATAACTCCGGTTCATTTCAAGCTAGAGAAAACTTTTTTTTTCATTTTGAAGGTAAAAGAGTGAATTTTAAGAAATAAATAAATCCAAAAAAATTTGTAAAAAATTTCATATTGTTATAAACAATTTAAATGTTTAAATCAATTTATAACAACGAAACCCACCACTTAGCGTGTTTTAAGTATGACCATCGTATTCTACGTTCAATTTTCCATCGAAAATGCTTTTTTTATAAATGGAGAAACGATTATTACTATTGCAAAAAAATAAAATAAACTAGTGCGGTACTTGACGTCAGCGCCCCAAGTTGCAAAGTACACGTTGTTCTCTGGATTATAGTATAATATATGTATATTATGTAGTGTGTAGAAATGGTGTATAATGTAATTATTATTTATTTATTATTTAATTAGATAATATCATTTATTAATAAAAATTATAAAAATTTTAAAAAATAGTGATCATACAATATCTGTCGTTTAATAAGAAGATTTTTTCTTATCAAACTGCTTAACGTTTTAAATGATAACAAAAAACATACTATTTATTATTTTCTCAAATGTTACAATTTGCAAACTTCCTCTCTTGTTGGTTAAGAACTAAGTTAGTTAATTAGTTCCAATAATTTCTCCTGAAAAATGATGAAAACCGTCGGGTGTAGTATTTTGACTTGAATAGTGATCATACAATATCTGTCGTCTAATAAGAAGATTTTTTCTTATTAAACGACAGATATTGTATGATCACTATTTTTTTAATTATTTTAATTTTTATTAATAAATGATACTATCTAATTAAATAATAATTAAATAATAATTACATTATACACCATTTTACATTATATACACCATAATTACATTTGTGACGTGGATCTCGCCGACCTCTGACAGGGGATCGCGACCCCTGTCACGTCACCGTTGATCACCTGAAAGTCTTCAAAAAAAAAGGAATTCAGGTCGCGGGCGCCAGGTGAAATGCACCGCGTCGACCAGCTCAAGTCGCGGGGTTGGTAGAGGGGAGGGTTCGAATAAAGAAAAACGACGCCGCGAAATAAATCATAATAAATAAATATATTCCGAATAAAACTAAAGAATAGAAAAAGAAACAATATTAAAAACTAAGCGAAAGAGAAAAAAAAATAGAAAATAAGATAAAGAAAAAGAAAATCGAAATTCAATCGAAGGGGGCGAAGCCTTCTCGGCCCCTTCTCGATGCGGAGGAGACGTCGAGCACGTATCGAGAGCTCGCTCAGAGAGGGCCACCCGTACGACGTGGGTGGCTCAAACTCAGAGCTCGCTCGAATCTTCAAAAATACAATAAAAAAAAAAGATGATCGTGGGGGGACTCGCGCCGGCTCCTCGATCGCCAAAACCTCTTCGTTTTCCTCCTCGGTTCCTCTCCCGGTTCCGGGGAACGGCTCTCTCTCTCTCTCTCTCTCTCTCTCTCTCTCTCTCTCTCTCTCTCTCTCTCTCTCTCTCTCTCTCTCTCTCTCTCTCTCTTTCTCTCTCTCTCTCTCTCTCCATACTCTATACTCTATTACTCTCTCTATACTCTATTTAGAAGAGATCAAGCAGTGAAAAATGATGAATTTGAGAGACGTTTGGTAGCACTAAATGAATTAATTCAAACAGTAAAATCACACGAGGTTAGGTTATCACAAGTAGAGAGCGAATTAAACCAGCTGAAATCACGAACAGACAATATTCTCAGCTCGGTCTCGTCTATAATTCCTACTGATCCAGCTCTGAATGTCTCTGCATCAATTCTTAACGCACAACAAAATTCTAATTTAAGGACTGCGAACTTCTCTATCGATGGTGCGGCATCCAGAGAGTTGATTGTTACGGGCTTACCGTCAAGACCATTTGACCAACATGCAAACCTAATTGCCACTGTTCTCAGCTCTCTGAATGCTTCATCATTGCAGGGTGACATTCTAAAAATAAGAGAACTCAAAAAGCATGCTCGGACTAATCCTAGCGAGGATGTAACTGAGATGGAGGCAGCGAATCATAATCAAGGTGGCACCAAAAAAATCACCCTAATTGTAACTTTCAAGTCTAATGTTGTAAGGGATTTCATAATTTCGAAAAAGAGGAAGCAAGGAAGCTTAGATCTATCTAAAATCTTTCCTGGATCAGGGTCTGGAGCCATTTTTGTTAATGAGATGCTTCCGCCATCACTCTACAAATTATTGATTGACACAAAGATGGCAGCGAAGTCTAGAGGTTACCGATTTGTGTGGGTGAAAAATGGGTCTATTTCTGTTAGAAAATCGGAAGGAAGTGAAATCATCCGGATTGTCAATTCCAATGATTTACATAAGCTCACGTGACTATCTTCCACACCAGCTGTGCCCGTCCAAGATCTTACAATCAGTAGTAACTCCTTCCCTGGAATCACATTATCCTCATTTAATTCAAATTCCCTTGCAGGCCACATCGATCTTGTCAGGGCTCATTTCTCGATGCATTTCTCCCATATCATCTGCGTTACTGAAACTTGGCTAAAACCCAACATTGATAATGCCATTGTATCCATGCCTGATTATGTACTGATACGCAATGACAGGGAGGGGGTGGTAGGGGGCGGAGTGGCCTGCTATATGCATAATGCAATGAAACTACGCATCTTATCCTCTTCTCCCTCTATCTACTCTGCAATGCCTGAATACTTACTACTTGAACTTTGTAAAAATGGCGACCCGCCGCTCCTCTTAGCAATTGTATATCGTCCTCCAGATGTAGGTTCAGCTAAATTAGCCGTTTTCTTCGATGACTTCTCAAGCCATTCAGTTAAATACAATAACACTATTATAGTGGGTGATTTTAATTGTAATCTCCTCACAGATAATCCTAACTCTAAACGTCTTGCCGACTTCATTTACAGCAACTCGCTATTTCTAATCCCTTCTGGTGCCTCTTACCATCTCCATAACTATGACTCCTGGCTTGATGTTACGATAGTTGACTCAGAAATCAAAATTAATTCCCATAATAAATCCGAATCACCATTTATAGCTAATCACGATATGCTCTCCTTTAATTACATACTCTCTTCTCCTACTCATATTGCTCCTCGGATATATCGTGACTTCTCTGCTTTTGACTCAGAATTGTTCACCTCAGCATTTACTGCGCATCACACTGCATTTAACATCCTTAGCAATACCGATGTCAACTCTATGGTAGACAATTTCACTGAGTCTTACAACCTTTCTTTGGATTCGGTTGCTCCTCTCAAGCGAGCTACAGTTGGAAGAAAGAGACCACCCTGGCTTACTTCGTCCATTATCGAACTTATTCATAAGAAAAGTGCTCTCTATAAATCGGCCAAGAGATCAGGATCTGAGATTAGATTTAATAATTACAGATTGTTCAGAAACTATGTCCATGATGAGATTAAAAAGACAAAGGAAGTCTTCTTTTACAATCGACTCAGTGTAGCACATGAACCGAAAATCTTATGGCGCCTCTTGAGTTCTCTCAATCTAACTCGTTCACCTCCAATTTCGCCTATGAATTTCTTCTCAGCTGATGAGCTCAATGCCCATTACTCATCAGTTGCCAGTGGTGCTCAGGAATGCTCTTCTGAACAACTGAATTTCATTCTTTCTAACAGGACAAAGCACACACCCTCTTTTGCTTTTAATACCATCACTGATATTGATGTTCTAAATGCAATAAAGAAAGGTAACTCAGGGTCTTCTGCATATGGACCTGATGGCATATCACTTCGGGTCATCTCCCAGCTCCAGTCAACATTAATACCCTACCTGGTTCGCATTTTCAATACTTCAATTGCTGATAAACAGTACCCCGAAAAATGGAAACGAGCATATATAAGAGCTATTTCCAAAAATAGCAAACCTTTGTCTCCATCAGACACTAGACCCATTGCTAACCTATCAGAACTATCTAAAATCTTTGAAAGAATCATCCATATACAAATTTATGAGTTCTTAATATCCAATAATTTGTTAGATCATAGGCAATCGGGCTTTCGTTGTGGTTACAGCACCCAATCAGCATTGCTGAGATTAACTGATGACATCAGAGAGGCTGAAGACAAAAGGATGATTACCATCATAGTATTTTTTGATTTCTCTAAAGCCTTTGATAAAGTTCCCCACTTTAATCTATTATCTAAACTTGCCAACTTGGGGCTGGATGATAACAGTTTGAGTTGGTTTCACAGTTACCTCTCGGAGAGACATGTGGCAGTAAAAGATTCTGGGGGTGGCTGCTCCTCATGGCTACCTGTCTCTTCTGGGGTCCCCCAGGGTTCTGTTCTGGGACTTCTACTCTTCTCAATCTTCATCAACGACATTAGTAGTTGCTTAAAGTACTCCAACCACATGGTATTTGCAGATGATCTTCAGATCTATCTCTCCTGGAATCCTCATGATTTGCCACGAGGTATTTTAAGAATTTCTGATGATGTCAAATCTGTTGCTAGGTGGGCAAGGCTGAACGGCCTCCAGCTCAACCTTAATAAGACGCAAGCAATGCTATGTGGTAGCAAACCTTTCGTTTCTGCCCTGACACCAACGTTATCTACACCTTCATATACTATTAGCTTTGAGGGTACTAATCTATCCTGGGTTGAAAATGTTCGATGCTTAGGTGTAATGCTATCTCATGATCTAACTTGGGCCAATCACGTCTCACTCATCTCTAACAGAGTATATGCAACCCTTGCAAAACTTAAATTTCGCAAAAACTGTCTCTCTCGCGAGATTAGGATTAAATTAGTCCAATCCCTAGTCCTACCTCACATTGATTATTGCTGCCTAGTCTACAATGATGTTGCGCGAGACCTGAATCTCAAGTTGCAGAGGTTGGTCAATTCCTGCATTAGATTCATATATGACCTTAAAAGAGATGAACATATAACACCCTTTCGATTAGGCAAATTAAAATGGCTCTCAGTGGCAAATCGACGCTTGTATTTCCTTGGAACCTACTTCTATAATCTACTCTTCACCAGTTCCCCATCCTATCTCCGTGAACTTTTCGTTGTACCGGAAGCTAGTGAGCGGCAATCTCAACGACTAGTTAATGATCGCTCTTCATTTTGCATCCCACTCCATAGAACAACTTCATATCGCAACTCTTTTAAACTATCAGCAATTTACTTCTGGGACTCCCTTCCCGCACAAGTAAGGGCCTCTGATTCGCTGGCAGTCTTTAAGAGAAAACTTCTTGATCATCTGCTTCATGTTGAACAAAATGATCAAAATGTTGAAACCGCTTAACTTACACAACTCTATAATTCTACTCGTCTTAATTGTTCAACACGCATCATATATTTATATTTTTATTTTATTTTTTTTTGTTCTTTAATTTTGCCAAAAATATTTGTTAAACCCTATTTCTATTACACTTAACCAAGAATTATACGAGATACTTCACATGTAGCTACTTATTATTCTTACTTTTATCTATATTGTCATCTATATAATTGATTGTATTGATTACTACACTTCTATTGTAATACCATCTCAAATTGCCCTATGGATGCTTCCAGGGCAAAATAAATTCATCTATCTATCTATCTATCTATCTATCTATCGCCTAAAGCATCGGCGGTCCGCACTGACGACCGGGGTCCGCGCACGATTGGTTACGGCCTTAATTCTGCCCCTATTCGATTACTGCTGCATAGTCTACTCTGATCTCTCTGGTGTCCTCGAACTAAAACTACAACGGGTACTCAATGCATGTGTTAGATTCGTTTTCGATCTCAGGCGAGACGCTCATATAACGCCTTATAGACTGAACAGATTGGGATGGCTTTCATTAGCAGACAGGCGGAAATATTTTCTTGGCTCCTTATTTTATACCATACTTGAAACTGGCCTGCCTCCATACCTTCGTGAACGATTCGTCCTACGGGATGAATCCATCCGCCACTCCGATCGACTTCAGTCTTCCACTGCTCCATTTGCCCTTCCTCAATTTCGCACAGAAACACTGCGAAACTCCTTCGTAGTTTCTGCCATACGGCTCTGGCATTCACTACCACAACAGCTTATTGATAGCCCATCCATAAGCTCCTTTAAATACAGGCTTCACTCACTCCTACTAAATTCTGAACTGGAGGAGCAGCAGCTTAACTCACAACAAACGACTGTGAGCACATAAACGCTCATGTCACCTCTTCTACTTCTGCTACTACTGTTACTACTACTACTTCTACTGCTATTGTTATTACTTTTTCTACTATTGTTATTGTTATTGTTATTACTTCTACTATTGCTATTACTCTCCCTATGAGAGAACATGTAATTACCAGATCTAATTTCTACTTACTACATTACCATCTATACTACTATTATCTAAAACACTATTAACTCTATATCACTGCTTGTCTTTACGGTCTCTACCAAGACATAATAAATATCTCTCTCTCTCTCTCTCTCTCTCTCTCTCTCTCTCTCTCTCTCTCTTTTGATAATGTCGAAGTAGGGGAACTCGAGAAAATAGTTAAAGGACTACCGAAGAAGAAAGGTACAGAAGAAGGTATAACAAGTGAAATTTTAAAGATGGCGTTCAGTGAAATTAAACAGGAGTTTACTGACGTCATCAATGAATCCCTGGAAGAAGGACGATGCCCAGATAGTTGGAAAACATCTACAATTATTCCGATCCCAAAGATAGAGAAAGCAAAAAATGCAAAGGATTTCAGGCCAATTAATAAGTTACCACTATATGAGAAGTTGCTAGAGTTAGTAGTAAAGAGTCAAATAGAAAAATATCTTGAAGCTAATGAGATTATAACAGAGCATCAATCAGGCTTTAGAAAACAATATTCGTGCGAAACGGCGATCCAAACCGTGATTGATGAATGGAAATTAAACATAAGCGAAGGGAAAATTGTTGGAGTAATTTTTATGGACTTAAAACGAGCATTTGAGACTGTGGATAGGGAACTGTTAATAGAAAAAATGTTACAGTATGGAATTAGAGGTAAAATATTAGAATGGTTTAGATCGTACTTAAACGAAAGGATGCAAAAAGTGTTGTTCAATGAAGAATTTTCGGAAACTATTACAACGAAATACGGAGTGCCCCAAGGATCAGTATTAGGGCCTCTGTTGTTTATTATATATATAAACGATATAGTCAACATATGTCCGGAAGACTGTAGTATAAAAATGTTTGCTGATGATACATTAATTTACGTGAACGGTGATAGCAGTGCTGAGGTAGAAAGAAAGATGAATGATGCATTAAACGTAGTGGAGGGATGGATGATAAGAAACAAACTGGTAATGAATGCAGAAAAGACTAAATTCATGATTGTGAGGAGTGTTAGAAAAGAAGTGAGAGGGAATATTATATTGAAATGTATGGATGGGACTGAACTTGAGCGAGTAGAGGTAATGAAATACTTAGGTGTGATAATAGATGATAAACTAAGATTCAAAAACCATTGTGAGTATATAGTGAAAAAGGTTGGGAAAAAAACGAGTTTTTTGAACAGGATAGGGCAGTATATATCAGCATATACTAGATGTGTCATATATAAGGCAATAATAGCACCTCATTTCGAGTATTGTGCAACACTGCTTGTAGGTATGGGTGAAACAGAGTTGAGTAAACTGCAGATAGTGCAGAATAGAGCGATGCGAGTCATATTGCAATGCAGCAGGTATACAAAGGTAGACGAAATGCTACAAGCCGTCCGATTTATGAGTGTAAGACAGAGACTGTATTGTAACGTGGGTATATTTATTTTTAAGGCCATTAAGAAGCTGCTACCGAAAGAATTATCGAGTAAGTTTGAAATTGTACAATTAAGAACAGGTCGGGTAACACGACAAGCGGAGAACATAGCCATACAGTTTAGAAAGACAAGAAGCGCGCAAAAGAGCATGTTTTATGAGGGAGTGAAAATGTATAATGCGTTACCTACAGAGGTCAAAGGCTGTGAAAGATTAGTCCAATTCAAGAGTATGTTGAAAGCAGTCGTTGTGAGTGAAATCAAATGAGTACAATGTAGATGTAAGATCCATATGTAACAACAAATAGCTGAGAAAGCTAATAAACATCAATCAATCTCTCTCTCTCTCTCTCTCTCTCTCTCTCTCTCTCTCTCTCTCTCTCTCTCTCTCTCTCTCTCTCTCTCTCTCTCTCTCTCTCTCTCTCTCTCTCTCTCTCTCTCTCTCTCTCTCTCTCTCTCTCTCTCTCTCTCTCTCTCTCTCTCTCTCTCTCTCTCTCTCTCTCTCTCTCTCTCTCTCTCTCTCTCTCTCTCTCTCTCTCTCTCTGCGTGCGCACGTAAGTAACACCTGTCACACACTTTTTGGCTCTGTCTTTTCCAAGAATTTTTACTGCCGCGCTTTGCCTTCGGGCTTTCTCTTTCTGCTTCAGGCTTTGCTTAGCTTCTCTATTTCGCTAATTTTCATCTGCAAAGCCGAGCAATCCCTGTGCATGCGCTCTTACTGCACTTCTTCTAACTGCTGGCTACATCTAACCTCAAAGGCTCATTAGTCCTAATCTATCGCCTTCTCATCTTGCCTTCGCGCCTTTCCGCTGGATCCTCGCTACGATTGGCTGTAAAGCATGGATGCGGTTAAATGCGGGAAGTGCGATCGCCGAGTGGTACAGGCCAAAATCACCTGCCCGACCTGTCTGTTCAGCTTCCACCCTAGCTGTGCTGTTGACTATATCTCGCGGCCGGCCTCTCGGGAATGCTGCAAGTCATCCGTTCCGGATCTTGTCAAACTCTACCTCCGGCAGAAGGCAAGCCTTCAACGGGACATCGCAGAAACTGCGATTCAGGCTGGTTCGCATGAATCCACCGCTGCCGCTACTCATGCTCTAGCATCTGCTGAACCCGCTACGGTAAGTGCGAACGCGCCTTCCGTTTGTATCCCTCACTCTTCCTCTTTTCCCTCTCCTTCTCCCTTCCCCACTGCTATCTCAACTGTAACTTCTACGACTCTGACGACTACGACAGCTACAACTACTACTATCACCGTCACTGCTTCTTCCTTACTATCGCCTCGGCCAAGCGTCTCCCTCTCCGCTTCTCCCTCTCCGCGGGTGTGCCTGATTCCTTGCCCACCGCTGACTGCTACTTCGCTAGTTAGTAGCGGTCTTGCTTCTGACGTGCCGATGTCTGCTGTGGTGAATCCTCTCGGAACTGCTCCATCCAGAGAGTTTGAACAGCAATCCCTCTCTGAGAAGCTCGATCGCCTCACTTTTCTTGTTACAAGCCTCGAGAGGACCACTTCGGCCGCCATCGGCGACGTCTCTACCAAGATTGATGCACTCGGCCATCTTGCGGAGAGGGTAAATGAGCATGATGCTCGCCTGGCTGCTCTGGAGTCTGCAGCCGGTGGGGTCTCCGGCCGGCTAACTGCCCTAGAGCAGCGGCTCGCGGCCCCGCCGCGTCCTGACTCTAGGGCGGCTAGGGAGCTGATTGTCTCCGGCGTCCCTTTGGGCACCCAGCTTTCCGATGATGACATCATTTCCCTCGTTTTCAGTACGCTTGGGGCCGCCTGTTGGTTGCCTGATATAATTGGAATAAGAAGGATGGCTGGTTCTCGAACTGGGGGCGCCCGTGCACCCCTAGCGACGGCCTCAAGCCCTCCTCCTTCTTCCTCTTTTTCCTCTCCTCACTCTTCTAGCCAGGCTCCACAGCGACTCCAACGCGCTTCACTGGTCGTTACGCTGAAGACTAGTCTGGCTCGTGATTCTGTCATCGACTCGAAAAGGAAGCATGGCCGCATCGAGGTTTCAAAACTGTTTTCTGGCCTCTCCGCCTCCTTCTCCGCACCGATTGACGTTAATGAGATGCTCCCGCCTACTACGTACTCTTTACTGCGGCAGGTACGTCCTAAAGCTAAGGCCTTAGGCTTTAAATATGTCTGGGTGCGAAATGGCGTCATTCGGGCCAGGAGGGAGGATAAAGGAGAGGTCATTACTATTAACGCGCTATCAGACCTCGATGGGCCCTGCTGACGGTCGGGACCTCTCCCGCTGCCTCCTCCATCAGAACCTTCGTCCGTCTCGCCTTCTTGCTACTCTGCCTCGTTAATTGCAACGCACCTCAACGCCAACTCCCTACCGGGCCATATAGACCTTATTACGGCTCATTTTGCCAATCACCCTGCCCACCTTATAGCGGTCACCGAAACCTGGCTGCAGGATAAGGTGACTGACTCTATGGTGGCGCTTGAAGGGTACACACTTATTCGAAATGATCGTGTGGGCCGGATGGGTGGGGGCGTTGCGTGTTACGTGCACAATTCCCTGAAGGTCCGGGTTCTCGCTCGCTCTCCAGGTCTCTCCATCGATGATCCCGAATACATTATTCTAGAGATAAGATTCTCACTCGGCACTCCTATCTTAGCTGCAATTGTCTACCGGAGACCAAAAGCCGCTTTCTTTGCTCTCTTCCTAGCCGACTTTGATCGTTACTTCCATGCTTACAAATCGGTGATCGTCATGGGGGACCTGAACTGCGACCTTAATAAGTCAAATTTTGAGGCCTCTTCCCTGCTTGATCTCATATCTTCTCGTCATCTTTACCTCGTTCCTTCGGGCCCAACGCACCACACGGCGTCTTCGGACTCGTGGCTCGACGTCATGATTGTCGACAGTGCTGAACGAGTTCTTTCCTACACAAAATCGGATTGTCCCTTCATTGCTGGTCATGACATAACTAGCCTTACCTATAAGCTTTCGTATACTGAATACTTTAAACCGGCGAGACCTGTGCGCTCTTATGCTACCTTTGATCTAGACGACTTTCGGCACTCGGTCACTACTCTCATCAACGACCCTTCCTCCTACCTATCGTCCATTGATGACAGAGTGTCATACCTGTCCTCCTCCCTCAGTCTGGCCCTCGATAAGCACGCTCCTTTTGAGGTTAACCCCCCAAACCGAAGACGCCCTCGATGGCTAAATCCAACCCTCATTGGCAGATTGAGGGAGAAGAACAGGCTCTATAAAATTGCCAGACGCACAGGCTCACCTGCAGCTTGGTCTAGTTTTCGCCTGGCCAGGACTTCCATCCATGGTGACATCCGTGAGGCCAGAAATCGCTTTCTTAGGGACAGGATCACTTCCTCCACTAGTTCTCGGGCGGTGTGGGGAATCCTATCATCCGCTGGGCTGGTGGGGTCCCCTATGCCTCCTCCTCTGACCTTTTTCTCTCCCGTGGAATTGAATAGTCACTTCACCTCTATTTCCAGTGCCACGCAAAATTGCACTGACACAGATTTTGACTCAATTCTGCGGGAGCCGACTGCTGATCTCCCGGATGCACCTGAATTTACTTTCCAGCCGATTCTGAGCGAGGACCTTGTTGATGCAATGAGGTCCGCTCGTTCCAGGCGATCTGCGAGAGGACCGGATGGTGTTTCCTTTGGAGACCTTTCCAACGCCTTGCCTTCCATCTCTAGCTACCTGCTTGACACCTTCAACCTGTCTCTCGCGGAGGCAATCTTTCCCTCAAAATGGAAACTTGCTCACGTGAGAGCTCTTAGCAAGGTTAAGGCACCTGCTTCACCTTCGGACACCAGACCGATTTCCAACCTTGATGAGATGGGTAAACTTTTTGAGCGGGTCGTACATAAGCAGTACACGAATTACCTTCACGACCATAACCTTAATAACCCATTTCAGTCTGGTTTCCGAACTGGTTATAGCACTCAAACGGCCCTCTTGCAGGTCGTTGAGGACATTAGGCTGGCAATAGATCACCGTGAGATTACAATCCTCGTCCTCTTCGACTTTTCAAAAGCTTTTGATACCATTCCACACTGCACCCTCCTTCAGAAGTTGCGACGATCGGGCTGCTGCCCCAGGACCCTGGCCTGGTTTCGCAGTTACCTTTCCGACCGATATCAAACCGTAGTTGATGACTCGGGGCTGACCACTGGGTGGCTTCCGGTTCACGCCGGAGTCCCCCAGGGGTCAGTCTTGGGTCCTCTCCTCTTCTCTGTCTTTATGAATGAGATCGGATCCGTTCTTTGCCACTCCAAGTACATGGTCTATGCTGATGATACGCAGATCTACCTATCATGTTCGCCATCAGATCTTCGTCAGGCAATTTACCACTTAAGCCTTGACTCTCAAAGACTAGCCCATTGGGCTACTACAAATGGGCTGGCCCTAAACCTAGGTAAAACCAAGGCCATGGTGCTGGGCAGCGCCCGATATGTCAATAACCTGGACCTTCAGGGTCTCCCCTCGGTCGAAATAGACGGCGCCCAGATTCCTTGGGTTTCCGAGGTCAGAAACCTTGGCCTCATCCTCACTCCTTCACTCAACTGGCGTGATCATGTTCGCCTCATCAGCAGAAACGTCTTTGGAGTTCTCTATAGGCTGAAAAGCCGTAGATCCGCACTGTCCACAGAGGTCCGAACTAAACTAATCACGTCTCTGGTGCTGCCCTATTTTGACTATTGCTGCGTTGTATATTCGGACCTCTCTGGTCTCTTGGCGCTAAAGCTACAAAGACTCTTAAATACCTGCATTAGATTTATATTCGATTTGTGTAGAGACGAACACATCACGCCATACCGACTTGTTCGGCTGGGTTGGCTTTCCCTCGAAAATAGACGACGCTACTTCACGCTAGCGCTCCTTTACGCCATCCTCAATACTGGCCTGCCGACCTACTTGCGTGACAGATTTGAGGATACCCCGAGCTCCACTCGCCACTCAGACAGACTCACTACCCATAAGCTACCCTTCATTCTTCCTCACTTCCGAACAGAGACTCTGCGCAACTCCTTCACTATCAGTGCTCTGAACTCCTGGTACTCCTTGCCTGATGAAATAAAAAACTCAGACTCCATAGCTTCGTTCAAAAACTCGCTCTTTGCCCATCTCCTGGGCACGGAGCTACACCAATACCATCTTTTAAATCCTGCCCTTTGAACTCTCCTCTATTCTCCTCTTCCACCTACTACCTTCTTCTTTGTCGCCCGCTACCTGGCGCGTCGCACTACCATGAACTCTCACCCTACACTCGGCTTTTCAGCCTACGATTAAGATTAATGTTATTACTTTTGTAAATTGGTACCTTACCTCATTTAACTTTACTCTTACTTATTATTGTACTCTATTGTCATTTTTTTTTTTTTTTTTTTTTACTATTCTATTCTACAATGTTACATATAGCTGTGTCTCAATCTGTATACCTTTTATTGCCTACAGTCTCCTATGGCAAAATATATTATCAATCAATATATTATCAATCTCTCTCTCTCTCTCTCTCTCTCTCTCTCTCAGAGCCAAACCCCTATTTTACTTGCGGTAATATACCGAAGGCCAAAAGCTGCTTTCTTTTCACAGTTTCTATCGGATTTCAATCGCTTCTTCCATGCCTATAAGTCCGTGATCGTTATGGGGGACCTGAACAGCGATCTAACCAAGTCCTCGTTTGAAGCCTCAACTCTTCGCGACATGGTAACCTCTCTTGCTCTCCACCTAGTCCCTTCTGGTCCTACACATCACACACCAACCTCTGACTCTTGGCTAGATGTCATGATTGTTGATGCAGCTGACCGGGTTCTTGACTTCTCCAAGTCAGAATCCCCTTTCGTTGCCGGGCATGATTTAACTAACCTCGTCTACAATTTCACTCGCACTGAGTTTTTTCAAATGGCGAAACATGTACGTTCTTATGCGAGGTTCCAACTGGTCCAATTTCAACAATCTGTTACCTCTCTTGTGGAGGGATTGTCTTCCAACAATTCATCCCTAGATGATGAGGTGTCTTCCCTGTCTACCTCCCTCAATCTGGCCCTTGACGAGCATGCTCCCTTTAGAGTTCACTCCTTAACCCGTCGTCGCCCTCAGTGGCTTAATGCATCCCTCATTGGCCGGTTGAGGGAGAAAAACAGGTTGTATAAACTCGCGAGACGAACAGGTTCGCCTGCAGCATGGTCCAATTTTCGCGCGGCCAGAGACTCCTGGCACAATGACATCCGTAGGGCCAGGGATCGGTTTATCAGAGATAATATTGCTGCCTCTACTACTCCCCGAGCGGTATGGGGTGTCCTCTCATCTGCTGGGTTGGTAGGATCTCCCATGCCTCCTCCACTGGCTTTCTTCTCTCTTGCCGATCTTAACACCCACTACACTTCAATCTCCAGTGCTACACCAAACTGCACTGATGCAGACTTTGATGAAATACTGCGGGAACCGGTTTCTGGCCTTGCTGATTTTCATGTGCCCCAATTTAACTTCCGCCCAATCACTGATGACGATGTCACTGACGCTAAGCGATCTGCTCGATCCAGGCCGTCTGCAAGAGGACCAGATGGGATTTCCTTCGGTGATCTTGCTAATGCCTTACCCATCATTATTACCAAACTTATTAATATTTTCAACGCATCTCTTAATCAAGCAATTTTTCCCACTAAATGGAAACTTGCGTATGTGAAGGCTTTAAGCAAGATCAAATCACCTACATCACCATCGGATACCAGACCAATCTCTAACCTAGATGAAATGGGTAAACTTTTCGAGCGGGTAGTACATAAGCAGTATACTGAATATCTTCAGTCACATAACCTGATCAACCCTTTTCAGTCTGGTTTCCGTACTGGTTACAGCACCCAAACGGCCCTCTTGCAGGTAGTCGAGGACATCAGATTGGCGATTGACCGCCGACAAATCACCATACTTATCCTTTTCGACTTTTTTAAAGCTTTCGATACCATTCCCCACACCTTTCTCCTCCAGAAGCTACAAAGATTGGGATGCTCTGCCCAGGCCCTGGCCTGGTTTCGTGACTACCTTTCCGGCTGACGCCAGACCGTCGTTGATGACTCGGGACGGGCCACTGGGTGGCTTCCGGTTGACGCCGGCGTACCCCAGGGGTCGGTTCTGGGCCCTCTCCTATTTTCTGTCTTTATTAATGAAGTTGGATCTGTTCTGTGTCACTCCAGATACATGATATTTGCTGATGACACACAGATCTACCTTTCTTGTTATCCGGCGGATCTGAATCGGGCAATTTATTACTTATCCCTTGATTCCCAACGACTTGCCCACTCGGCTTCTATAAACGGTCTTGGGCTTAATCTGGGTAAAACCAAGGCCATGGTGCTGGGTAGTGCTCGTTACGTCAATAACCTGGATCTTCATGAGTTACCCAGTATTGAGATAAACGGGACCCAGATTCCTTGGGTTTCTGAAGTCAGAAACCTTGGGCTCATCCTCACTTCCACCTTGAATTGGCGTGTCCACACACATCACATTAGCAGAAACGTTTTTGCTGTCCTTTACAGACTAAAAAGTCGCAGGTCTGCCCTATCCACTGATGTCCGAATCATGTTAATTACCTCCTTAGTCCTCCCTTATTTTGACTACTGCTGTGTTGTATATTCGGACCTCTCGGGAATCCTGGCACTTAAGTTGCAAAGACTCCTAAATGCCTGCGTTAGATTCATTTATGATCTACGCAAAGACGAACACATTACGCCCTACCGACTGGTCAGACTGGGATGGCTTTCCCTTGAGGGGAGGCGAAAGTACTTTTCACTGTCATTATTTTACACTATCGTCAACACCGGTCTACCAACCTATCTCCACGATAGATTTGTAGAAAATCCTACTTCCTTACGACATTCTGACAGATTACTAACTTCAAATGTACCCTTCGCTCTCCCCCATTTCCGTACTGAAGCTCTGAGAAAGTCCTTCGTTATCAGCACACTATATTCTTGGCAATCTCTGCCCGATAACATCAAAAGTGCCGAAACAATCAACTTGTTTAAAGCTACTCTTTTTACACACCTCCTAAATGCAGAGCTCCAAGATTATCGACAACAAAACCCGTCCTAATGGGTAAATCCTCATTCTTTTTCCCACCTAACGCGTAAGGGCACTTTACTTCACTTGATTTCAGTTCAATACACTGCAATACTATGCTATTACTATTACTTAATGCAACACTTTACTGCTGCTATTACTTAATGCGATACTATGCTGTTACTAGTACCTAATACGTTGTTGCTAGTACTCTCTCTCTCTATCACTACTACACTATCCGTCATGCTGAAAATTTATCTGTAACTATACTACTACACTACTTTATGTTATGCTTATTCCATGTCTTTATCTACATACTCTACTTATATTATGCTGCTTTTACTGCTTTATGCTGCAAATCTCACCAACTATCTTACCATTCCTACTTACTTTCCACTATTCGCTTTATTGTTATACAATTAATACTATATATATTAAGCTATACTATGTACTACTTCTCATATTGCCTACAGTACACTACGGCAAATAAACACAATCAATCAATCAATCTCTCTCTCTCTCTCGATGGCGGCCTTTGACGTCGGCCCTAATTCTCGGGTACGGGTCGAAACCAACAGGTTGGCGTCCAGCACAGTAATGAAGACTTCGGTGTCGTCTCCGTCGTCTTCCGTCTGGAGGGGAGGCTTCGCGCCTCCCGATTGGTCGTGAGGAGTCACGTGTGCCCCTCGAGTCGATCGACCATCCTGATCGAATGGGATCCGTCGTCCCATTCGAATTTGAATCGAGGATATTCCCCGTTATTTCTGGGGAATTGTCCCTCGACTTTCTCGTTCCCGACCGGGGCCTGGACGTCTCCAGGGATCGATCCCCTGTGATACTGCTCTTCGTTGCTGCGTCGTCGTCGTCCGGCATCTCTTTTCTCGATCGATGACGCTGCTTCGTTCCCGCTCGGTTTCCGGCGCTCCCACGTGCTCGAAACTGTAGTTCACCCCGTCTCTGTCGGATGTCGCGACCTCAAACGTCGTCGCGATGACTTCGCCCTTTCGCACGATCGCGCTTATCGATCTCGCGATCTTTAATCTAATCCTATTCCTTAACAGATGTCGCCCTACGCAATTTACATAAATTGGATCAATCAAATACATAATTCGTTTGCGCTCTTACACCGCGGGTCAACTTAACCTAAGAGTTTGTTGATTACTGTGGTGGACGAGAATTCGATCGATCCATGCTGATCGATCGATTAATAAATGTATTTATTAATCGCGTGTCGCGAACGAGGAAGAAATCGAGTTTTCGGAGTGCGGGACTTTTGCGATAGAGAATCCGTGTTCTCTATCACACATTATACACCATTTCTACACACTACATAATATATATTATACTATAATCCGGAGAACAACGTGTACTTTGCAACTTGGGGCCCTGACGTCAAGTACCGCGCTAGTTTATTTGATTTTTTTGCAATAGTAATAATCGTTTCTCCATTTATAAAAAAAGCGTTTTCGATGGAAAATTGAACGTAGAATACGATGGTTATACTTAAAACATGTTAAGTGGTGGGTTTCGTTGTTAAAAATTGATTTAAACATTTAAATTGTTTATAACAATATGAAATTCCTTATACATTTTTTTTGGATTTATTTATTTCTTAAAATTCACTCTTTTACCTTCAAAATGAAAAAAAAAAGTTTTATCTAGCTTAAAATGAACCGGAGTTATAGATTTTTGAAAATGAGTCTTCAAGCAAAAATCACCAAAATTTCAAATTATCAATCATCTCTATTTTCAAAAAAAAGATTTTTTTTAAATTCCTCGAATAGGTGTCTTTTTTTTCGATAGAGAACCCGTAAAAAAAGTTTCAGCCAAATCAAAAATGGATCGGTCAGAAAGGTGTTCGGTTTGTAAAAGAATTACCCATATACACAGCATGCTTCAATTTTTTTTCATATGCCCGCAGCTAGTTGCTTCGAGAATAGTGTTACGTCTAGGAACATGGGAAAACGCTCTCTTTTTAAGGGACAAGGTAGCTTTATGTCCCTAGGGATAAGAACATGCGTCAAGATTGGATGGCGTTTTAATTGAATAAAGCGAATGTTTTATGGTAGACAAAGAAAATATACAAAATTTATTCATAAAAAAAAGGAACATACAAAAAGGACCTTAATCTAATTCTTCGTCCGACCCTAGGCACCTCTTAACTCTTTGTCTAAGTTTTTCTTTGTAGAATATGTGCCTAGGATCGTTCGTTTTAATTTTTTTATAATGGGGGATTTTATTAAAAAACTCTATAATTTTTAATTTTCTATTTTTTAAAATAGTGTCGGTGGCCCTTTTACTTAAAAAGACTGACCTGGGTAAAATGGGCCTTATGATAGACGGAACGGAGAATTCTTTCCTAATTAATTTTAAAAGTTCCTCAGTGGGAAGGGATAACAACTGGTGTTCCTCGCTCGATTTTCCCACTTTAGGTTGCTGTTGTCGTTGCTGTCCGGACTGATCGTCGGTATTCTTGCAATACCGACGATTTTGGAGCTCTTTAATTCTGATTAGATTTTCAACCCTGTCGTCTTCTGGTAATAAAGGGTCCTCGTTTAGTTTTTTTAGATGGGCGATTTCCGCGAATAATCTTTTTTGCGTCTTCGTTTTCTACCCATCTTTTTTTCTTTGAATTTTTCCTCGTCTTTATTTCCTTTAGGTACTATAAGAGTCTGGAGATGCTTCTATTTCAAATGTCTAGAGCGAAGTAAGCGAAGTACAGAAAATTTGGCCCGCTTATATAGGCCGAAAATTGTTTTCCATCTCTTATGGTTACATACATTTTAAATGTCGTCTGTCTTTCTTACCTATTGTCATCTTCGTCTTAAACGGAGTTTGTGTTTTGTCTTTCCTTGTCTATTTTCCTATCCTTTTCCGGAAGAAAAATATCTCTTTCTAATTTCAATATATTGGTGCAGTGGAGGTTTGTTTGTCCTTTAGTTTTATGACTTTATGTGCACCATACATATACCGAAATGCATGGTGTCGTATGCTAGGCTATTGGAAGAAAAGAGAGAAAACCTCTTGACTCGTGTCTGTGTATTGTACGTGGAGTACGGAGGTCAAAATGCTACGTTAAAGTCTATATAGAAAAAAAAGGTACCCTACACTGCATTCAGAGAGAGATATTTTCTTGTTATATACGATTCTTAAAAAATAAAAATTTTAAACAAAGTAGATGTGTTTTTTCTGTAGGATGTAACAATAGATACACGTTAGCGCTCGAGCTCAATTCATACATGAACTTGTCTCGAGACACTACCGTGTCTCTTGGTGTATCGCATATATGCATTCAAAAAGAATTAAAACAGCTTAGCAATGTCAAGAAACTCAATTTATGGGTCCCTCGTCAGCTTAATCCATTTGCATCATAAGCGTATACAGGGTGAGGCAACTAAAACAAGCAACCTTAACAATTCGCTTGCTTTTGACGATAAAAAAAACTTTCGGACAAAAGTTGTTTGGTTTTTAGGGGCTTGTAAAATGTCGTTAATAACTTTTTTTCGGTAGAGAGGTAAAGAATATATAAAGGTCAAGACAATTTTTTAAGTAGAATGATATGATTTTTTATGCACCATTTAGTAATGCGTTTCAAAATGAATATAACGACTTTTATGAAAGGTCATAGAAGATTGATTGTTGTAAGTTCAATGGATTATCCTCAAGTAATCTAAAGATTTTCTGTTAAAATCTAATATGAACTAAAGTTTTTGCTTATCCGTTTGTCTCAGCCAGTATAAATTTTATACTGACCAATAATGCATGTTACGGAGGTTATCCTGCTAAAAGTTTGTAAATGTAGTATCATCAGTAAATAACGTTTTTGTGAAGAAAGTATTATAACCTTAGAGTCTCTGTAGTGCCCACGTACAGAATTGCATATAATTTTAAAATTCACTGGTGTATTCGCAAAATGCTTCATTGACAAAGTACTATTATTCCGTCCAAGCTGTTAGGTACCGATTTGTTGATTTAGTAATACAACGGCCAAGATATTCGTTGCACTCCCGTCATCAGTTGCTGTCTTGATTGGTTTGTGTTTTACGTTATCTACGCGCCCTGCCTTTTTGAAGTTTTTCACGGAGTTTGAAAAAACTGATCGTGGGGGATGAGCATTTGATTACATTCAGGATAGAAAAAAATCATATCGATATTTTTAGTTTTCGTATAAAGCATTTCGAAACTTGCTCTGTAACAATCAAGTAGACGAATTCAGACTACTTACGTAGTAAGTAAGGTTCGTGCAATGTGTGATTCAATACTTATTTACCTTCTGTGATATCAGTGTAGGATTACAGAGCAATATACTGTCACAACTCCAATGGAACAAAAGAAGAACTACAAATTTCGATAAATCTTTTTGTAAATATTTTTATACACACAGGTTCCTACGGAGTTAAGACAGGTTTGGGCCAGTTTTTGGGGGCAGAAACCCAATTCTACTCCCAGGAGTTTGTACCTGTGTTTGAATAAGTTAGATGAAATAATTACACATAAGCACAAATTTCTACATTAACCCTTTTCGACCCAAGTAAACTGATTTCTGGCGTTGACTTTGATTGATCACTACATTTTCGAAAAGTAATAGTCAGCTATTCAAATGGTCATATCTTATGTTTTCGAGGTCGCTCTATCGATTGCCGCTAAAAAAATTTTGAAAAAAATGACATTTAACCTCTATTTTTCAAATAAATTTCAAGAAAATACTGATTTTTCATTCCTTTTTTTCTATTTATCCATATTTTTCAGCGGAAAAGCAATTTTCTATCACTACAAAACCTATCAGAAAAGTGATCCCGATACCCAAGCAATTAAATCCAGCCTCGAAAAATTTTTTTTCAACATGGCGGTTTCAAAATGGCTGCAGAAAGAATCAATTGTTTTCGATTTGTGAATTGTGTTGTTAACAAGTTCTTTTTTCATGTTTCCAATATCAAAATATCATTTTAGGGTGTTTTCGGGGTCACTGATCCCTATTCCAATCTCAAATTTGCAAAATTCATAATTGCGGATGTTTGAAACCAAATTCGTTGTTTCTTATTAAATTGGCCAGAAATGACATTTAATCACATGTACGTTTGACGATAAAATCGCATGTTTTTTTCTCTCCTTCTTCTTTACCAGCGATTCGCAATGCGACGTCTGTGCAAGTACATCGCTGTTTTTAGTGAAAACTATTCAGTAGACAGCTTCTTGTTTAGAAATTCAGACGTATTAATATAATTATTAAAGTGAATTTTGGCTCGCTCAATTTTTCTTATCATTGTGGTTCAACAGCATTATTATTTTGGGTATGTATAAGTACAAGTTTTAGTCATTAAGTACTATATTAACTACTTCTATATTTATTATTTAACATTGCCACAAAATTGTAACGTTGTTGTTTTTTTAAAATATTTTTTCTCCTTAGATTTTGTTACGAACCATAAGGCTCTTTCAATGATACTTCTTTTCGTAACATTTATCCGTTACAATTAGCAAATCATATTTAAATCAGAACAGGTCATGAGTTACTCAAGTACACATTTTCTGCAAACGCAGCACATGTGTAAGCATACCTCTGTTATTCACCTCCAGCATACACAGCTGTTGATCTACAAAGAATATAAGAACGCACAATACACGCATACTTCGTGTACATGTGTCTCAGTAATTATTCATTAATATTTCGGCCCTCCACTCAAATCTCTAATATAAATATCAGGTGAAATTAGCCTTTGTCAGAGGGTCTGGTCTCAGGTTAGCTCGGTGTAAGGGGCACGTCCACAAACCGTTAATCTTTGCACGACTATCCTCTGCCAATAGCTTATAGACGTAGCGCACCCACAGGGTAGGTACACCTGGCACACATAAGAACGTCACGTGTACTGAGCATTATCTATTGTTAGTCTTCCTGTTGGACCCGTGCAAGGAAGAACCTATTAGGCCGCTGACCGCTTAGTTTCATTCTTTTCTATTAAATTCCAAAGTCTATTACAAGTCAAGAGACTTATATTCTTTGTACGACAAAAGGGAACTGAACATAAGTCGTAAGAAACAAGTCATCGAAATCACTACATTTGTAAATCTCAAGTTCTATTATTCTTTCAATACCCCTGTCACGATCAGCAAGGTGTACTTCAGTACTTTAAGTAGCAAGTATCCCCTCACACGTATTCCTCAGCCGCTCGAATAATACGTGCATAGTCAGTCCTACTATACTCTCAGATATCTAATACGGAAAGGTATCGTTTACGCGGTATCATAGTAGAGGTTGTTGAGGTAGTAGAGGTTGAGTATATACGCACCCACTCATACAGAGTCGGTACGTAACAACTTGAATAATGTCGGGCGAAAATAAGGAAAAGAATTTAAGAAGAAAGTTTATTTCGCTCGAAGATAAAATCCAAATTTTAAATGGATTAAGGAGGTTCTTGCACAAATATTTGTGAACTCGGCTGTAATATTTTCAATAGTTCAAGCTATGCCCAATCTTATGGTATTTTTGATTTATGGTGTTACCGTGTAAAATTACTTCTTGAACAAACTTTAAATGGAGAGGAATTGATGAAATTTATAGATGTGTTCAGCTCAAATGCGTCGACAGCTGATAATTTCGAAAACATGAATGATGGATTGGTTGCAAATTTAAATTTGAATGATATGACAAAAAGAACTGCAAAGTTGCTTAGCTCCCTATCGAGATGTTTTGGCGTAATTACAAAGTAAAAACACATTGATGTCTGCAACTAATTTAGCTAGATTTGAAGATGAAGATATTCAAAGTTATGAGGACTTTCGGCCCATTTATAGAAAAAAAGTTAGGCCACTAGTGATTTCAGACGACAGTGACGAGTAATATTAATAGTCAGCTGTTCCTATTACTGCAGGAAGTGGTATTTTTTAGTTTATATTTTATAATTTTTATGTTTTGTGCGTACGTGGACTATGCGTATAGCGAGGTATCCCTCGCCCTAATCTCTTTTGAGGGTGATCGCTCGGACGGACCAGACCGGGTAACACATACACAAAGAAGCAACGCGAGTTGGTAGCTTTAATTAATATTTATTAATTCCAAAATAAAGAAAAAAAAGGAAACTAACCAAAACTACTCCTACAATTAACTAATGAAAATAAACCGCAGCTGAAACGTAAATCGCGTTCGGTTGGAAGCTATAGATACGGAAAAGCCGTACGAATGGCGTTAGCAGCCAGTAATGCGTCTAAGACGCGCTCACGAACTCGTTCCGAGAGCAGAAATAAAGCGGCGCTGGGTGGCCGTATGCGTGGAAGACGCGTCAACTCCCTAACCAGGATCTTAAAGATTGGGTCTAGTACCCGCTCAAGGGAGAGACAACCCGAGGATTCCTCGAAAAGTCTCAAAGATCAGAAGGGAGTGCGGATCCCGCACGTAAAGGAATGGTAAGTCACGAGGTCGCCTCGCGGACTTGGTTCGGGTAAAGGATGGTTGGAAATACCATACCGTTTAGCCTGAAAAGAGCATGAGCATAGATGCTGCGTCTGAGCGTGGCTTCTGGCAAGCCGCAACTGAGTGATCGGCAGCGATCTCAGCGGTCTTAAACCGATGAGGTGGGAGCCGTCGCGAGTGGGGATGAGATCGGAGAGGGGACCGTCCAGAGATCCCTGGCTCGATCGCTCCCCCCTCTCTCGGCCCAATCGCGAACAAACTCCCCCCCCATTGACGCGTGCACCGAAGTGCAGCGTCAATGCGAACACTGCACTGAAGATAATGTAGAAGCCTTTTATCTCCATGTTGACCTTTGAAGGATTCCCACGCCGCACAGCCGAATGTAACTCGGAACTGGAACTGGGAATGTCGAACGCCGCACAAAAGAGAACAATTTCCACAGACCTAAACGAAAGATAAAGGCGGAGGAACGAAGAAAAAAAAAAAATCAAGCGTGCTTTAAATAACGAATTTATATTGAGGACCCGTGTTTGTTAGTCTTCACCACCAACTTAGCAGACTTTAAAGTTAAGTCCGGTGCCCATCGCAGAGTAATCTTGCCCATGGTGGTCCAAGATTTCCATACCCGGTACTTCAGCACGGCTGCAGCCGGAGCGTGCACCACCACTCCAAATGCTCTCGTTGAAATTATTCCCCGGGTGCGCTCGATTTCCCGGGCCGTTTGGTCATGGAGGATCCCTCCCTGCCAGTCCGTGGCCCGGAAAACTCGCAAATCCATGGGGATGCGAGCGGCGATTGTCGTGTGGGTTGTCCCGGACTCTCTGGACCCGTCCGGATTTGTTGCGGTGGAAGGTCCGGGACCGAGGGGCGTTGGTGTATATGTGGGCCCCGAATTGGTGGTGGCCACTACCGGTTGTGGAACGTAAATTTCCTCCAAAAGAGCTTCCGGCTCTCCCTCGGGAAGGTCGAAGAGGCCTTCGAAGTCCTCCTCTGGGCACTCCATCGCTGTGTCGGTGGGCCGGGCATGTAATTCCGCCAGGTATGTTTCCAGGAAGTTTTCTAGTTCCTGGTCGAGGTCGATTTGTAGGAATCCGTCCATGTTCGTAGAACTACTAACTGATTATGTGGAATCCGCCCGTGCCCAGAGGAAGTCGACCTTCTCGGGGCATCGCCGGTATCGTGTTGTTAACCGAAACGGACCTCCGTGGGGGTTGTGTTGATAAACAACGTTGAGAGACACGATGAAGTGCGAAATCATGCCAATTTCTAATCTTTGTGAATTTCTCAAATTAAATTTTAAAAGATTCTCATACTAACATAACAATCCGTTTCACCCATTGGTATCGTAGTAGTATGAGTATGATATGAGCGTAGTCAACCGAGATGACTATGTATAGCCGCCGAAGGAAAGTTATAATGACTTTCCTGGGCTAAAGCAAGCTTTCTAGGAAGCTTGATGCAGTCTAGTGTGATGCGTCAGTAACCGGAAGCTTGCACAGTTGCGTGTAGCTTCGCTGGATGACCTTATCCTTCGTTTTAACGGATGCAACCCGCGAAACCGAATCTACCCCTGGAAGGAGTTTCGTGATTCGGCCCACACTCCACTGACTAGGGGGGTTGGTAGCATGTTTGATAAGCACCAAATCACCCTCCCGGAAGACGTTCGTTTTCGTCCGCCATTTTGACCGGGATTGTAGGGTGTTTAAGTATTCGGAGGACCATTTCCTCCAAAAGGCTTCCGTTATCCTTGAAACCTTTTGCCATCGACCTAAGGTGGTTTCTTTCAAATCCAGAACCGATTTTTCCGGAGGAGCGAGAAGCGCCCTCCCAATCAGGAAATGACCTGGAGTAAGGACTTCCAGGCTTTCGGGATCATCGTGGATTCTGGTAAGGGGGCGGGAGTTCAAGCAGGCTTCAATCTTACTTAATAAAGTAGAAAATTCTTCAAAGGTAGGAATAAAAGCTCCCATTGCGCGTTTTAAATGGTATTTTACAGCTCGAACTCCGCTTTCCCATAAACCGCCCCATTGTGGGCTTGCTACAGGGATAAATTTCCATTCTACCTCGTTTGCTGGTTCGACATCTTTTCCCGCTGATTCACGTAACGCGTGTTTGAAGGCTCGACGTAATTCGGCATTGGCCCCCAGGAAATTGAGACCATTGTCGCTATACATTACTGCGGGTTTGCCGCGGCGAGCAACGAACCGGGAAAAAGCGGCTAAGAAAGCGTCTGTGTCGTACCTGGTTACCAATTCTAGGTGTATAGCGCGGTTGGCCATGCAAACGAACACCGAAATATATGACTTGCAGGTTTTTCCACCCCTTCCTTGCCCGATGTGCATTTGAAAAGGTCCCGCGTAATCTACACCAGTGTGGGTGAACGCTTCGCTTTGCGTTACTCGAGGTTTTGGAAGCGATCCCATGAATTGTGAGCCTAATTGGGCCCTTTCTCGTACGCATGTCAAACAACGATGAAGGATAGTTTTGACGGATCGCCTTGCATTTAGGATCCAAACTTCCTTCCTCAGCATGGCTAGAGTTAGCTGAACTCCACCATGCAAAGTTCATTGGTGCGTGCTTCTAATTAATATGTCTGCAATGTGTCCTGAAGGCAAGATCACCGGGTGCTTTTCACTTTCCGCGAGAAACGAATTCCGTAACCTTCCCCCGACCTTGATTAAACCGTCCGAATCTAGAAAGGGTGCTAAAGGCAACAAATTAGAGCGAGAGGAGATCGCCCTCTTGTTTTTCAATGCCAACGATTCCGGAGAGAAAGCTGCCGATTGAATGCAACGAAAAATTGCGAGTTTCCCTTCTTGAAGTTCCGCGGAAGTGAGGAATGATTCACGCGAGATACCCCGCTTTCTGGACCGAGAAACGAACCTGCAAACATAGGAAAAGACCCTAACCGTTTTTGCCCACGACGAGAATCGATCTAGGGGTTTCCAGAATTCCACCGTAGTTGTATGCATGACGTTTTATCGCCTTTCTTCTTCCGTGTGGACATCTCGTGACGTGGCTGAAAATTCCTCCTTCAGAAATGCGGGTCCCTGCCACCATAAATCCGCCGAAATTAACTCACTCGGTGTGAGTCCCCTGGAATTCAGGTCTGCTGGATTTTGGCTGGTGTGTACATAACTCCAGCGGGCTTCCGGGAGTCCTGTCTGGATGAAGGAAACCCTATTCGCAACGAAAACCTTCCAGTTGGAGGGATGTTGAGCTATCCAAGCTAAGGCGATTTGAGAGTCCGAAAAACAAGAGATTGAATTGACTGGACGTGAAATGTTATTTTTTATGTGGAGAAGAAGCCTGGTTAGCAAGGCAGCTGCCACTAATTCGAGGCGAGGAATTGTAATGGTTTTTAGAGGAGCTACTTTGGATTTAGCCATTACCAGGCTGATGGAAACGACGCCGTCCGAGTCGGTGACCTTGGCGTAGATCACAGCGCCATAGGAGAGAGACGATGCGTCGCAGAATCCTATGAGGTCCAAAATGCATCCCTTCTCCCTGTAATTGTCCCATCTAGGAATTGCTAATGAATCTAGATTGCCCAGCTGATTATAAAGATTCATCCAACGAGAACGCGCTGGATCAGGAATTTCCTCATCCCATGATAGTTTTAATAGCCAGGTGGACTGCATAAGTTGCTTTAAACCCACGGTTACTGGCGATATCCATCCCATTGGGTCGTAAATTTTGGAGTTCTCGGATAACAGAACGCGTTTGGTGAGTGAGGTGATGCTGCCAGTGGTGATCCGGAAATGGAAGGTGTCCTGTTCCGGTGCCCAAACGATACCTAGAACCTTATGGGAATCCTCGTCTGGTTCCCGGAAGACTATGGGTTGATCCGGAGGGTCCTGGGGTGAATTCCTAGGGATGTTCACCGCCCACTTGCTTAATTCGAACCCCCCTTTTCTCAACAGCTGGATCAGCTGCTCCTTGACAGTAAAAGTCGGGTAAACTATCAGCCCCGAACAACAGATCGTCCACATATACGGAATCGCGCAAAACCTGCTGAGCCCTGGGGAGATCCTGCCCATGTCGCTGGGCAAGCTCCTGTAAAACCCGCATAGCTAAAAACGGAGCAGGACTCGTCCCATACGTCACGGTGTTCAGCTCGAACGCCCTTGACGTGTTGGATCCCTGCCAGAGGATATTCTGATAGTGGCGATCCTGTTTTCGTATGAAAATTTGACGGAACATCTTCACGATGTCCGTGACCCCCGCGAATTGGTGATTGCGCCAATTCAAAAGGATGACCGTGATGTCCTTTTGCAGCTTTGGACCTACCAGCAAGACGTCGTTGAGCGAAACTCCGCTGCTAGTCTTGCTGGAGGCGTTAAAAACGACCCTAACTTTGGCTTGTCCGTTGTCCTGTCTGATCACCGCGTGATGAGGAAGATAGATGCGACCGTCCGGTCGCGGGGTACTGATTGGGGACATATGACCGAGAGTTTCGTACTCGGTCATAAACCGGACATAATTTTCCTTAAGAACAGGGTCCCTGAGGAAGCGAGTTTGGATTCGGGATAACGAGGCTTCGGCGATACGCCGAGAGTCGCCTAACTTGACCCTATCTTCGATTGACCGGAATGGAAGGCCAACGATGAAGTGGCCGTCTGTACGCTGCTGCACCGTTCCCTTGAAGTGGTCCTCGCATTGTTGATTCTCCTCGGAAAGAAACGTAGTCTTAGGAACTTCCTCCAGCTCCCAGAAACATCGTAGGTTCCTTTCCAAATCACAGCAGTGAAGCACCGTCACTGGCTGAGATCTAGGTTTGGCGGGTAGGATTCCCGTGACAATCCAACCGAAGTGGGTGGATTGCGCAATTAAAGTTGAATCGGAAGAGGTCATTGACTGACCGGTGAGTAGACTAGCATAATAATCGGCCCCTAAGAGGAAGTCGATTGGCGCTGATGATGGATTGCATCGATCAGCAAACGCTGAGGAATTTAAATGCGGGAAAGTCGTGTACGGACATGACGCCGGCAGGTATTTGGTTATTTTAGGCAAAATCAACGCTGTGAATTCCATCTTAACTAAGTGGTCGCTGAGGGAACGCAAGGTGACCTTAGTTTCCCCCTTGACCTTGTGCGCTACTCCTCCCGTTACGCCGAAGACTGAGGCGTTTACGGAGGTGCGCTTAACGTGGAGAAGCTGTGCCAGATTCTCGGAAATAAATGAAGTTTCGGAACCGGGATCAACTAAACCTCTGGCCACGACGCTATGACCTTGACTCGTTTCTACGCGAGCTACCAGGCTTGCGAGAAGGATAGTCCGGGAATACGTGACGCTAACGTGGGTGTTGAGTCCGGACGTGGATGGCTCGCTCGAATCGGAGCCTGAATGAGAAGAGGCCTCCGTAGAGGTGTCGCCCTTGACAACTTCCCTTCTCTCTAAATGCAAGAGTGAATGATGAGGTTTATTGCAAGTCCTACACTTATTCCGACTCCCACATCCGGAGGTGGAGTGGCCGGATCGTAGGCAATTTAAACATAGCCGCCTCCGTTGAGCGAATTTCAAACGGGCCTGAGGTTGGACACTAAGAAAGCGCTCGCAGCGATGCACCCAGTGATCCTGACCACAGTACAAACAGGCTGTTTTGTTGAGCCCTACCGTGTGCGATTTTAATATCTTATCCGGTGACCTTGCCGCGGTTGCATTGCCTAAACCTAGTGACTCTAGTATATTAACTCTTCCGGAAATAAAATCCCGTAATTGGGGGTATGTTGGATGATCCGTTTGGTCACGTAACAGCTTTTCCCACTCGATACGCAGAGTGGGGTGGAAATGCTGGACCAGAATATGGACCAGGAGTGGACCCCAAGCATCCACCTCGTAATCCAAATTCCGGAGAGCATCTAACGTAACTGTAACCGTGTCCCGAAGCGTCTTTAATGATGCTAAGTTGGTTGCTTCAACTTTCCGGACTTGCATAAGTTTGCTCAGCAGGGTGGCCGTTATGAGACGCTTATTTTGGTACCTTGCTGCCAAAGTAGCCCAAGCAGTATCATAATTCTCGCTGGAAACGTTCAATGCCTTTAGAATCGCGCTAGCCTCCCCGGTGAGGCATGATTTAAGATAATGAAACTTTTGAATGCCGGGCAACCCGACGTTATCGTGAATGATAGATTTAAACGTATCATGAAACGTTGACCATTCGGTGTAGTCCCCGTTAAATTTCGGTAGGTCAATTTTGGGAAGTCTGACGGAAGAGGAGACGCTGGGTCCATGTGACGAGCCCGTGCTCGTATGTAAGGGAGAGGGATTCTCTGCCAACTTACTCAGCTGATCCGAAAGATAGGCTTCGGCGGCCTCGAAAGCATCTAATGCTGTCTCATAAGTGCCCTCCGTGACATAAAGAGTTGCTTCGAGCTCGGAGGGTTTGTAGGCAGCGCATATCTTGATGTGGCAGTCCCGAATATTAGCATGAAGGTCATTAGCGAGATGTAGTCGCTCCTCCAGGTAATTCCGGGTGTACCTATTCGCTCCACGCTTCTTGACGTTAGCTAAGAGACGAATAAGGTCGTCCTTATAAACGCTAACGCTGACGGTGTATTCCCTAATCAATTTAATATCCGTCATCTTGACGGAGCTTCGATTGCGTTGGTACGGCTGGAACCGATCGAGGACTCAAAGAGATCAGGAATCTATAAAACGTCGGAACCTCAAGCGTTCTTGAGATCCGGCTCGAAGGACCAATTTGTGCGTACGTGGACTATGCGTATAGCGAGGTATCCCTCGCCCTAATCTCTTTTGAGGGTGATCGCTCGGACGGACCAGACCGGGTAACACATACACAAAGAAGCAACGCGAGTTGGTAGCTTTAATTAATATTTATTAATTCCAAAATAAAGAAAAAAAAAAGGAAACTAACCAAAACTACTCCTACAATTAACTAATGAAAATAAACCGCAGCTGAAACGTAAATCGCGTTCGGTTGGAAGCTATAGATACGGAAAAGCCGTACGAATGGCGTTAGCAGCCAGTAATGCGTCTAAGACGCGCTCACGAACTCGTTCCGAGAGCAGAAATAAAGCGGCGCTGGGTGGCCGTATGCGTGGAAGACGCGTCAACTCCCTAACCAGGATCTTAAAGATTGGGTCTAGTACCCGCTCAAGGGAGAGACAACCCGAGGATTCCTCGAAAAGTCTCAAAGATCAGAAGGGAGTGCGGATCCCGCACGTAAAGGAATGGTAAGTCACGAGGTCGCCTCGCGGACTTGGTTAGGGTAAAGGATGGTTGGAAATACCATACCGTTTAGCCTGAAAAGAGCATGAGCATAGATGCTGCGTCTGAGCGTGGCTTCTGGCAAGCCGCAACTGAGTGATCGGCAGCGATCTCAGCGGTCTTAAACCGATGAGGTGGGAGCCGTCGCGAGTGGGGATGAGATCGGAGAGGAGACCGTCCAGAGATCCCTGGCTCGATCGCTGCCCCCTCTCTCGGCCCAATCGCGAACAAATGTTTAGTTTTATTTATAATTAAATATTACTTATTTTTCTTTATACTGAAATATGGAAATTTTGTTTGTTTTTACTTTAATAAATGAACTGTTAAAATCATTAAAAATTCTTGAAATAAAATTATTTTTTTATATGACTTATGGTTTAAAATTTTATAACACGGTTTCGATATAACACGGAACGAATTCTTATGATTTGTATTACTTCTAGGTTTTGCTTAACACGATTTCGATATAACACGGTACTCTGTGAACATACTTTTGATATAACACGGAACGCATTATCGTAATTTGTATTACTTCTAGGTTTCGCTTAACACGTTTTCGATATAACACGGTACCAATTCATCGTGTTATACGAGGGTTGACTGTATTGAAACAAATTTTTCTGTGAGCTATTCATAATTATTTTTGCATCCGTACCTCTCAGCTATAATCCGTTCTTATACGTAATATTCTTATCACGTGAAGATTTTTCACCTCTCAACCAAATGAATTTATGTTTTTCTTCTAATTTCTTCTGAGAACTATTATAATTTTCGGTTATTCAGGGATACAAATGTCGAGCCTGGAAATTTTCATTGTCATTTTCGGACGAATATGTTTCATTTTGTTCATCGTTATCTGAATCATCAGAATCATTGTCTCCCGAATAATCCGGAATCAGTAAAATATTTACACAACAATGTTCATCATGTTCTGCCCATTCGTTTGAATCATTCAAAGGAGAAATGCGTGTCTTACGACGTTTCTTTCCAGCACTCATTTTCTTATGAGAAATCTAGCGACCTCCGTGGCATTTTGAATTTGATAAGGATTGAAAAATCAAAGATTTTATATACAACCACGATAGCTATTTCCAACTATGCAACCCGAGTATAATTATGAAATATGCATATTTAACTACTTTACAAATAGTCAAATATATCCGTTTATTAGGCAAAAATGAAAGTAAACTATTTTACACTGTACTTCGCGGAGGCGTGAAGAAATATCAATTTAGCTTCATAGATAGAATTATTCTAGATTTTAACATACGAAAAATAAACATGTCGACGCCTAAATCTGTATACTGATAAACAATACGTTTGCACAAAGCAATGGTTTGAAAAACAAGAGGATGACAATAGAGTAGCGTGGTGATAATTGAGTAGCTTTGATTGGAAAATACTTATGAACAAAAAATTGAATGAAAAAACTGTGAATTTGAATTAAACAGCCATCAAAATGAATCCAATATTCTGAAACTGGCGATTCTATTGTCAGAATCGTGATTAGCGTCCCCAAAAACCTTTGTATGTGTGACTCCTGGCCAATTCGATAAGAAACAACGAATTTGGCTTCAAACATCCGCCATAATGAATCCGCCATTATGAATTTTACAAGTGACATAGGAATAGTGATCAGTGACCCCGAAAACAACCTACTATGATATTCTGGTATTCGAAAGATGGAAAAAGAACTTGTTAACAACACAAATCATAGATCGAAAAAAAATGATTCTTCCTGCAGCCATTTTGAAATCGCCATGTTGAAAAAAAATTGTTTCGAGGCTCAATTTTATTCCTTGGGTATCGGGATCACCTTTCTGCTGGGCTTTGTAGTGAAAGAAAATAGCTTTCCCGCCAAAAAATATGGAGAAAAATAAAAAAATTCTGAAAAATCAGTACTTTTTTCGAATTTCTTTGAAAAACAGAGATTAAATGTAGTTTTTTTCAAAATTTCTTAGCGGCAATCGATAAAGCGACCTCGAAAACATAAAATATGACCATTCCAATTGCTGATTATTACTGTTTGAACATGTAATGAACAATCAAAATCACCGCCAAAAATCAGTTCACTTGGCCCGAAAAGGGCTAAGAAAGATTGTTTTTTATTAAAATTTCCAATTTAAATTAAAGGACAGTCATCCTCACGAATAACAAAATTTTAAATGTCAGAAAATTTAAAATTATTATTGTTTTTTTATATAGAAATATTGGTTAAGGTAACTATCTGTATTGCAAGAAGAAACGTTTTCATTATTAAAATCATTGAAAATATTTATTATATACTGTGACGTGGTAGTATGGCTCGAGCCACCTCCCCCACGTGCACTTTAATACTGACCTTGGGCGCCAGCCAGGATCCGCCTGGCCGTGTTAGGTGCTGAAAATCTTCTAAAAATCGAGATCGGGATCAAGAAAAGAAACTCCCGAACACCGTTAATTCTGAATACTAAAAACCGGATCGCCGGCCGAGTTTTAATAATGACAAAAGAAAAGAAAAATAATATCACGCAAATAACCAACAGAAAACTGGATCCCCGAATTAAGAATAATAATAATAATAATAACAATCAAATATAATCAATAAATAGAATTAACAAGACCATCGGAAAAAAAAGAAAGATTTGAATGGCTCGAATTCAAACGGTTGGTATTACAAAATGGCGTCCGATTTCGACCGGATCGCCCACTCTTCTATCTCGCTCCCTCAATTACCCGCACTCTCTCTCTCGCACCCTAACGAAGCAGGAGCTCCCGGTGAGGCCAGGTAGTTTTCTGGGCAACTTTAACCCGGTCCGGATGTCCGGAACCGGTACTAGAACCCGGAAGAGGAGTGTCGAAGACTCTTCCCCGGGAACTCGGGTTGCTACCGGGCGATCACGATTTGATCGTACGAACCGGTACGCTATTCACACCCGGACGACAAAAGAAATAGAAAAAAAAACAAAGCGAACAAACTATTGGGTCGTTTGGAAAGTAATTTCGTTGTTTTCCGTAAGATTTCACAGAAAAAAACAAAATTACTTTCCGAACAACCCAATATTTAATGAAACTGGGGAAAGCTTTCGGAAAAACTTCGTTCACCAACCTTCTATTTGCACCTATCTCCGCTCGCTCTCCTTTTATCCATTTTCTCACCGTGCTCGGTCCCAAAATGGCGGCTAATTTTCGACTAGGCTGCACGTCTCTCCGGGTCTGCGTCGAACACAAGATTGCTTCATTTTATTCCTCTTCGACTGTTGCGTCGAAGATCCTCGAAGAGGAGGAAATCGACCTGGATCGCAGCGCCGGATTTCTAGACAGCCCCGTACACTGCTGCCCTCGGAAATAGCAGCGATTCCCTAGTCTGCACGGGAAAATTCACAATCGGCTTGTTACGAACCAAATGGCTCTCAACTAAAATACTTCCTTTCGTAATAATTTATCATAAGCTCTATTACAATCATTAAATGAGAAGCAATCTCGAAACAAGCATGAATCAGTCAAGAGCACATCTTTTGCAAACGCAGCATATGTGTCATATACACCTCTATCTTTCACGTCCAGCACTGTCAGCTGTTTATCTACAAAGAGTATAAGAACACACATGTACACTTCATGTACATGTGCCCCCAGAAATTAATTATTAACTTTTTGACCCCCACTTAATTTTATTGTATAAATATCAGTCAAATCACTTCTGGACAGAGAGTCTGGTCCCAGGCAAGCTCGGTGTAAGGGGCACGTCCACTAACCGTTCGTCTCTGCACGACTATCCTCTGCCGATAGCTTATAGACGTAGCGCGCCCAGAGGGTTGGTACACCTGGTACACATAAGAATATCACGTGTACTGAGCATTATCTATTGTTAGTCTTCTTGTTGGATCCGTGCAATGAAGAACCTATTAGGCCGCTGACCGCTTAGTAAAGTCCAAGCTCCTGGGAAAGACCTACTCTCTCACTCAAGTTTTATTCTCTCTATTAAATTCCAAAAGTCGATCATAAATCAAGAAAAGAAACTTATATTCTTTGTACAACGTAAGGAAGCAGAATATAAGTCATAAGAATCAAACTATCGGAATTACGTTTTATCTGTATTATTCACAGTTGTAAGTTTCAAGAATAAGAAATATTATTAAGATATTTAATCCAAATTAAACCCTTATTTTCCCGACTATTCTTTCAATAGACCTGTCACGATCAGCAAGGTGTACTTTAGTACTTTAAGGTGCAAGTATCGCGCCACCCGTATTCCTTAGCCGCTCAAGTAATACGTACATGGTCAGTCCTACTATACTCTCAGATATCTCATACGGAAGAGTATCGCTTACGCGATATCATAATAGAGGTTGTAGAGATAGTAGAGGTTGAGTATATACGCACCCACTCATACAGAGTCGGTACGTAACACGGCTGATTCCGGATTCCCGTTTTCGCGGACGTTGGAACTTCTGGAATGTCCGGAGCCCGATGCTGGAGATTCCCCGGTCTGGAAAAGAGGCAGTGCCGGTTGTTTTCCTTGGTCCTTCGAGGGGGAAGGGAGTATCTCCCTCCGAGTGCCGGTCGGGTCTTCGACTCTCCCCCATTGTCCCGCGCAGACAAGATGGCCCCTGGTACCAGTTGTCTAGGCGCCTTGCTTTCGATCGAAAGCCGTGTGATCAATGCAAGGAACAAAAAGAACGAGCCGGACAAAGTGACAGCGAAGGTTAGGTTGCCCAGCGGAAACGACGTGCCTCACCGTTTACACGGGATCCTAGTTTCCTTCTTGGTTCCCGTGTTTGACGTATTTTCCCGGTAAGACATTATTAAAACATTTTTGGATGGGGCTCGAAAAAGACCCCATCACAATATTTATAAAGGCTATTCTTTCCTCCACCCAAAGAAAGCAAAAAAAAACATAAATGCAAGTTGGAATCATTTGAAGAGGCTTACTTTTGGTGAAAGATGAACAAAATAATCCAGAAATAATCGAGTTATTGCCGAGCGATGTAAATCCAAATTGAAAAGAGTGTCAGAAATTCATCGAGAAATGTTTCAAATATAAATTTGATAAAAGATGGTAGGGGAAATTTTGTTAGGCGGTGTCTTGAATATGTTTTAGTATTTATTTAGGAAATATCTTCAAGTTCCTCAATCGGACAGCTTTAAGATTAACTGGATTTTTATCACATGAAAATTTATCTACCTTTATAGGTAACTAGCTTTTCCCCGGCACGGCTTCGCCCGTCCTAAGAGTGTAAATAATTTAAATTTTGCTCCATATGTAATCTGTTTATCTACATGGTTCAATAAATAATTGTAACTCCAAAACGGCTAATCCGATTTCGATGAAATTTATACGTTTGGTGAGTCTTGTTGTGCCGCGTGCGTGGTAAAAATTTCATTGATATCGGCCAGGCCGTTCTGGAGATGTTGAATTTTTTTTATTTTTTACGGACAATCGTTCTCGAAAACTGATAAAGCTTTTTTAATGCAATCTACGCCAAAAGGACCAGAATTGCTTGTAATTGATCAACTTCCTCCGGAAGTTGCGCTGGGAATCTCGAGGCAGATATTTTAAATTATAAAATTTCATCGACCATGATTCCACTCTGGAACTTTAAAAATCATATATTAGACAACAAATTTGTTCAAATTTAACAGAAAATATTCGATCCTCAAGGTAATTTGCCTCGAACAGTGGAGCTGAATCGCTCGAACGACATTCGAGTTTACTGGCAACATAAATTAACAACTCATATTTACACCCATGCACTATTGCTCAAACTGCTCTATAAACATTCCCAGTGATGCCTCGAACATCGTCCATAAATTTGAACTCAATCGCCCGAGCGGTTTTCGAGTCCATTGGAGACAAAGATTAACAACTCTTTTTTATATATATAGATTACATTATACCATTTTCTAAAATTTTCTGTTAAAGGCAAATGATTTGAAACCCTGAGGAATATTAATATTTCTTCAGGTCCGTCCAGAGTTCTAGGAATTGTTAAATGATCAATTTTGTCAAACATTTTCTTATAAAGTTTTAGCTTGTTATGCTGGGCCATAACCCCCCCCCCCCCCCCCCCGGAACCAAGAGTTATAGGTGAAACCTTGATGTTCAGAAACCATGATCTAAATTTACGATCTTTACTAAACTTAAACTAATTATATTAACTACCCTTTGATTATTAGTTTAGGTATTATTTTTAAGTAAAAATAGTTTGAACATTTTTCTTTCTTTCTTTGAGGTAGATAATAATTGTTAAGCCTAAAAAACAATACTGCTAAGATATATTCATTTTTACTATTCCAAAACATACCTGAACACATCGAATATTTGTTACCGTGTCTGTCCCTTCTGCTTAATAATTGAGGCTGAGACAAACGAAGCGATATAGCTTATTTTTAAGTCCTACTCTATGTGTAAAACGTATTACTTATACAATAGTGCTCAATACTGACGTTTTTGTGAAATTATCTATATTTTTAATATGAAAATATTGTAATAATAGAAAGAATAACTGTCAGGAGTTTAGCCCTGTCTTTCCGCATCTTGCAAACTAAGCAACTTTTGTCCGAAAGTTTTTTTTTCTATCGTCAAAAGCAATCGAGTTATTCAGGTGGCCTGTTTTAGTTGCCTCAACTTTTAATACGCTTATGATGCAAATGGGTTAAGGAAATTCATTTGACGCAACGCATTAGCATCTGCGATTCACTTCTAAAACGCAAAAAAATTGATCCATTTCTGACACAACTGATTACTGGAGACGAAAAGTGGATTGTTTATAGCAATGTTAATTAGAAAAGATCGGGGGTGATGCGAGATGAACCAGCCCAGACGACACCGAAAGCTGAGGTTCACAAGAAAAAGATTATGCTGTCAATTTTGTGGGATAATAACAGAATTTTGTAGTTTAAACTTTTACCAAGAAACCAAACGATCAATTCAAACGTATACGTTCAACAACTCGCGAAACTAAACGATGTAGTTCAAGAAAAACGGCCAGAATTGGCAACTCATAAAAATGTTGTTTTCCAGCATGATAACTACAAAGTCCTATACATCTTTAGTCATGAGCCTAGGATGGAATATGTTTTCAAAACCACCACATAGTCCCGACCTTACGCCTTCAGATTACCGTTTATTTCGTTCCTTGCAGAACCCTTAAATGGTACAATTTTTAATGATTTTTGCTGGTAGAAATCAGAAATTTTATAAACATTGAATTATGACACTGTCTGAAAGATGGCAAAAGGTTATTGACAAAAACTAACAGTGCTTGATTGAATAAAGTTATATTTTTACACAAAAATTTAGAATTTTCCTTCTTATTTAAAATTCGCAATCACTTACTTTCCAACCCAATATACGAAATTATCCAAGCAGTAAAAATGTTCTATTTTCTTTCACGGTCATTGTCAAAATGGGTCCTAGTAGCAAAATACTGGAAATCATTTTCATAATGTAGATTTGTTATATTACAGGTACTGCGTTGCTCATTATCGTATTTTACAGTGTTCGCATCAGTGCGATAAATGAAATTAAGCGATAGAACATATGCTCTGAAATAATTGTTTGTATAGCTACTAAAATGACGGTAGCTGTATTAGTTTTAGCATGATCCTAATTATATTGTTATAAACCATAATAATGTTATTCGGTTGTTGTCAATAATTCAAAGAACAATAAATCTTTCTTGCATTTGCATATCGGCTTTATTATCCTCTATTATTAAATTGAGTATTGTCGTATAAAAATACATAATATTTTTTTTAAATCCTAAATCCTGTTGACACTCTCTTTCCTGTATTTGGGCTTCATAAATATATTTTGACCGGTTGCTGACAAAATCTCGTACAACATCGAATATACGAGAGAACTACCTCGTCACGTTATATTACCTTTAGTGATGCTTAATTGTACAATATGAATGTAAAATAACAAAGCCCATAAATACACATGCAAGATTGGTGTAAGTTTGTGCTTCGTGGCCGGATATCAATTCAGGCAGCATAATAAAAATATTCCGTGTTATATTTGTAATACGCCATAATTTGTCACTAGGAACTTGTAATGCACACCATTTATTTTTCATAATCGCGAAACAATTGAACAAATTTATTAACATCAATAACGATCGATCAGCATAGAAAGTTCATAATGTTGGCCAATACGGAAGTCAAAATTCATATAGGTTAAGTTGATTCGCGTTGTAAGAGCAAAACAAACTTACTAACTTTAGGCGACGTCTACTGTAGATTAACTTAGCACTTTACTGTCAGCACGTCTACGCAATTAAACGTCGCCAGGGGCCGGCAGTATTTACATTTACATGGGATCGGCCGGAACAGTTGTTCCGACCATCGCACACATGTTGTGCGATCGGACAGTAAAGTGTTAATTATAAGAAACGTAGGACTTTCAGTCTGTTTTCAACAGACCATTTGGAAAAGGCGAAGCTCCATATGATATCTGCAGAGGTCGCCATATATATCGCATAGAAAAACTGCCATTTACAGCCATTGGGAGCTCCTTAGGAAGATATGTCGGAGGTTATGTTATCGAGGTGAGAAGGACCTTGATGGTCAAAATAGCTGCGGAAAAGGCTATTTTAACCGTCCATTTGAGCCAGAGATTTCCCTATGATTCCCAGCTATTGTTTCAAGATGTGAAATCGAAATGCAGCTTCTCGAACGTTCCGGAAAACGTTCCTTGTTCAATAACGAAGGGTTTCGCCGATTGAAATCTATCAGAAGTCTGAAAGTCTCTTTCACCTTTCGATTTAAACAACTGAAGGACCAAGAATTACAAAAATAAACAGTAACTGGAACGCCAGGATATTACGAGATCTTTGAGTTTTATATACTTTTAGCTTTGTGAGGCGGATCTCGATATCCCTCGTGAAGGAAAGGGGAGGGGTATCGCTACACCCCCGTGCGTCAAAAGGGCCCTGAAAAGCATTAAAATAACTGACTTCGAAAAATTGCACTAAAAAATATGAAATAATTTCTAGATAGTTTATATCAATATTCACTAGCTGTAGATGTAATTGTTTAAAAGTATGACAAAATGCAGTGAAAAGTATGAAATAATTTCTATTTCCTCTATAATAAATTATATTAAATGATAATATATTAAATAACATATTAAATTTCTATTTCCTTTATATTAAATTATATTAAATAACCTTTTCGGAGGCGGCGCAAAATTAAAAATTACTTACATTCAAAATTACCACTTGGTTTAACTTTCTATCTTAGGAACAATACATATGGCCTTTAATTATTGCTATTATTACATTCGCTTCAGATCTCATATACATTAACACTATTCAATATCGCCACCCCTACTAAATACTATCTCAAACCAACTCAAGCAATATTTCCATCGAGAGAATATATACATTAATTTTTAAATAAATTGCCCCCCCCCCCCGGTCACCAAATTTAATATATCAAACCCTCTAAATCCAAATTTTCACATAGACAGTGTATATGTATACATTGTGATGGGGTTTTACGAACCCCATCCACAGTAGTCACGTACCGTCCTATCTCGTAAGGGCGTCGAACGCGGGAATCGGGGAATCCGAATCCCGGACGACCGGTAAGGCACCGCCGTATCCCCTGGGCAACGAAACCTAACCTAAAACTGTCACTTCTGCCGCTCCATCTCGTTTCATGAGTCCACCGGAAGATCGATCCGAAATCGACCGTCGAGCAACGGGGGAATCGAGGCTGGAATTCCAACGACCATCTTGTCGCGCGGGAACCGGGAGACGATTCGAGTCCCGGCCGTCCCAAGGAAGGAGAAACTCGCCCCGCCCTCGCCAGGACCGGGGAAAATCCACCGGCGCTGTCCCGGCTCCACCGAGGAATCGTCCACGTGAGGACCCAGACCGCCCGGGAGATATCACGACCGGGAACAGGAAGCCCGGGAGACGAGGACTTCGAACCTTCCCGCCGAACCCAGCCGGACGCCGGTAGTTCGGAGGGCAGCACCGGACGGGTCGACGAGGGATCAAGGCAGCCGGCGATCGACTTCCCCCTCTCGAACGCCGGACGACGGAGCTCATTCTCGTTTTCGACGCTTGGAGAGACGGACGGATCGACAGCGACCACAAAAGCTGCCATATTTCTGTACGCCGGGAGAGACGCGGATGGAGCCGTAACTCCAATTTTGAGTTACACGGAGGTGCGTGAGCGAGGCTTAAGGCTTCTCGCTTGTTCTTTTCTTTTACTTCTTGTTATTTTCTTTTTTTTGTTATTCTCATTATTTCCGTTTTCTCGGCACGCGGTCGGGAAAGTTCCGGAGGAGAAAAAGGAAGCGTCCTTTTTCCCCTTTTTCGTTATATTTCCGTTTTTCCTTTTTTTGATATTATTCCCCGCGAGTGTTGCCCAGGGGAGCTGTCCGGCCTCTCCGAGAGCCCCCAGAATAGATTTAAGTGTGTGAGAGAGAGAGAGAACGAGTGAGTGTGTGCGAGAGAGGAACGGGCGAGCCGGTCGCGTCTCGGCCGCCATTTCGCGTACACCGGGTGAACTCCGGTAGCCGGATTTTCTCCCGGTGCGAATGGAGATTATTGTCACGTTAGGAATATCATTATTATTTCGATTCGTTTTTATTGTTGTTCTTTTCGATTTTTGCGATTGTTATATTTCGGAATAGTCGATTCTAAATAGTTGTATTTTTGCATTTTTTTGTTCACCGGGAATAAAGATCCGGGTTTGTTACGAGTCCGGGAGCGTTTATTTCTTTTCCGGTCTCCCGATTTATTTTCTGTAGTTCTTTCAGCACCCAGCACGGCCAGGTCGACCCTGGCTGGCGCCCAACGGAAGATTAGAAGTGCACGTGGAGGAGGTTGCCCGACCCTCCCGAATTCCACGTCACAACATATAATAACAACATTCAATATTGCCGCCTACACCAAAAACTAACCCAAAGCGGATTTCAAACATTTTAATTTTGCGCCGCCTCCGAAAAGGTTATTTAATATAATTTAATATAAAGGAAATAGAAATTTAATATGTTATTTAATATATTATCATTTAATATAATTTATTATAGAGAAAATAGAAATTATTTCATACTTTTCACTGCATTTTGTCATACTTTTAAACAATTACATCTACAGCTGGTGAATATTGATATAAATTATCTAGAAATTATTTCATATTTTTTAGTGTAATTTTTCGAAGTCGGTTATATTTTTTTTCCTAAAATTATTTTATTTCACACTTTTTAGTGGCAATCTATGAGCAATACGTTTCGTGCAATAACAATAATTATGAGTAATATATAGTTGCAAATGGGATCATCAGGAATACATGTGCAACTAAATGTGGAAGGATTCATCGCGTTTAGTAAATTTCTTGTCGTACTACACCACCGAAAAAAGTGAGCATAAATTTGTTCAAATTCGAACATTAAGAAAATATCTACTGCTAAATGTGAAAGGGTTCATTGCGATCGGGTAATTCCTTGTCGAGTTACATCACAGAATAGGAATATTGCAGTAACAATTGTTATAAGCATATAATACAGAATAATAAACATTAAAAGTCGGTTAAAAAGTTTATAAATTTTTTCCAAATAAGAACATCATGAAATCAGCTGTCATCAAATGCGGAAGGTTCTAAGAAATATTAAGAAATTCATTAATTTTTCCAAATGGGAACATCGCGAAATCAGTCGTCATTAAATGTGGAAAGTTCCATCTAAATCGGCTAATTCGTTTCTGAGTTACATCATATATCAGGAATTTTGCAAAAACAATAGTTATAAATATTAACAAAATTTATAAATTTTTGAAAATGTAATCATCGCGAAAACCTGCCTGGCCGCAAAATGTAAGGAGTTTCATCGATTTCATCCATTTGAAGCCGAACATACGTGAAAAAAGTAGTATTATTTTTTTGCGATAAAAGTTGCATAAAGTGGTAAAAAATGAACCAAGGTCAAATGTATTTTTTTTTATGCGACTAAGTGGCAGTGATACTCTACCAAATGCAAGAAGTTTCAATCCGATTGGTCTATCCGTCTCGGAGTAATAAGCACTACAAAATACAATTTTTCGGTATTTTGCAAAAAAACGGATAAAAACATAACAAATCGCAAAATGTCTTTATAACGGGACCACCGCAGAGACATGCTCTACAAGATCCAAGAGGTTTCATCTCGATGGGTCCAGCCTTCTCGGAGTAATCGGGGAACATAAATCCAAAAAAAAATATATATACATGTCGAATTGAGTAACCTCCTTCTTTTTCGAAGTCGGTTAAAAAAGGAAAACGAGATCGAGTTTCTAACGTTAGGTGTCGGGAACCACCGTCTTACTCACGCGAAAAATAGCAGAGAGAACAGTTCAGAATAAAGCACGACACGTCAGACAAAAAGAAATGTAAAAAAGAATTATATTTGATTTTTTAAAATGAACATGCAAACAAAATAAAAGAAAGGCCTATAAAATCAATAACTATCACGTCCGTGACGAAAGTATCGAATATTCGATACTTCCTGGCCATCCGAGTATCCTCTCACGTTGACCGTCAACGTGACGGATCTGCTGTGCGTTGATGCTCAGCGATGCTAAGAGGCCTTTATCGCTGACCTCAGCATTTTGATGGACCTTCTTATCACGCTGAGTCCCGCCATTGGGCCACTCTCGCTTTGACGTTCTATGCGCGAGCTACGATATATAGACCTACGTTACATGGTGGCAGCGGTGGTAATAAAGCAACAAAATGTAAATACTGACAATTATATAAAAAACAATGAATTAAAAAATATTGGGTTGGTACATAATTTCAGTTTCAAACGGGTTGCTTGCAGTGTGCAACCGTTTCCTTAAAAATTTGTCTAAGACTAACTGGTTCCTGCGAAACTCAAAATCTTAACTAAAAAAAAAATAAAACGACTTTAATTTTGGGCGCCAGTCGGTTTTTGCGAAAACCGACAAAAGACTCTAGGAAAAAAGAAAAGATATACTTTACGCAAAGCCCTAGCTCACGGTAGAGGGGCGTGTCGCGTCCAACTTTTTCTAAAAGTCACAACAACAAAAAGAACACAACACCAAACAATAATAAAAAAACCAGGCGCGAGTAGCCAGTAGCGCAGAAATGAAAAGAAATCGCAAAAAGAAAAAAGCAGCCGTCTTTTTAATACTAAAAAAAATAAACCGATCGCAAAAAAGAAAAAAATTATTCTCTCTCTCTCTCTCTCTCACTCACGACTAAAAAAACGATACACAATAATCACTAACAATAAGGAAGGAAACCTCCACTCACCAACGCAATATCACAAAGAGAAAAAATAAATAATCCCCAAGGAAAATCGCAAGTGTGATTTACTCTTCGGCACAGGATCGTAAGTGAGGACCTGCTCCTGCTTAACGGTCGTTGATCCCTTAAATCGCCAAGTGACGTCGTATTAGCGACTTGACTGATAACGCGATCGACCTCGCTATAGATCATTCGATCTTTCGCTGGATAAGTCGCCTGTGTCCGTAATCGGCAGCGCAAAGAAATAGAGTGATATTTAAAACGCTCTATTTTGCTCGAAGTGTCCTTCGTAGGCGCCATGGCCTAACGCTAGGATTCTTCAATACGTGAAGAAGCAGGCGGAGTAGAACTTACAGAATAGGGGTTACACACCTCTCTCAAGACTTACCATCCTGTGTATTTCGCGACTCAAACTTCAACTTAAATTTGCCTCCGATTTTGTAACGGGTAAAAGTTACCATGTGTTACGTCTAGGAACAGAGGAACGCTCTCTTTTTAGGGAACAAGGTAGCTTTGTGTTCCCAGGGATAAGAGCATGCGTCAAGATGGATGGCGTTAAGGGGGGACGGTCAAGTAAACAACCGTTTTTTCTCGAATTATTTTTGAAGACTGTGTAATATACATATATTTATTTAAAACTAATTACTTGTTATTTTGTAGTATCTAAACAATTTATATAAATTTTTTCATGGAAAAATATTCATAGATTACTGAACAGCAGTTGCTTAAAATTGGCGTCTCGAAAATGCGCTGTGCAATACACAGATCGCTCTAATTATCTGAAATCAAAGATCCATCAATTTTTCGTTAAAATATAGTAATACGCTTTGCATGAACCCATTTGATATAAAAAAATTAAAAATTCCACGCCACGTTAAAAAGGAAGTCGCAAAATCATGTTATAAAAAAATGATTAGAAACATTGTTTATTTCAATTTTTATAAAAACCTTTAGGTTAATGCAAAGGAGGATAGTTTAGGGAATATTTTGTGCAAAATTTCATAGCAATCGGCTGAGAAATCTCCAAGCTACATTGCACGGCACGCAAGATTTTGCGTTTCGAGGAAAATGCGTTCAAGGTGCTCCGTACCGTTCGGAGCGCATCACTTTAACGACTCTGTAGGTAAACTTAGACTTAGAATTTTTAATTGAAATAGTCGGAGCACATTCTCCAGATGCTAAACTAACTTTCCAAGCAAAAAAAGGTTAAAATTTTTAATTTTACTTAACCCTCCCCCCCTAAATGAAATGAATGAGACGAAAGTTTAATAAAATATTAATATAAGAATTTATTGACTAAATATTATAATAAAAAAAAGAAATTGATGAAAACCCTCAATCTAATTCTTCATCCGACCCCAGAAACCTTTTATCCTTTTTCTTAATTTTTTTTTATAGGAACTGTGCTTAGGATCGTCTGCTTTGATTTTTTTATAATGAGAGATTCCCTCGTAAAATTCGATTTTTTTTATTAAGGGGTGTTACGGCCCAGCGTAACGGATTCAAATTTTATAAAATATTTTTAAGAAACTCTATTGATTTCCAGAATTTCAAAGGTACACCTGAAACAAAATTAATATCTCTCACAGTTCGAAATCATTTTTTTCCTCCCCAATCAAAATTCTAGGAAAATGGTAGAGTGAACGAATTCCATACAAATTTTCATATGATAAAAATCCGATCAATCATTAGGGCTGTCCGGTTGAGGAACTTGAAGACGTTTCCTAAATAAATATCGGAAACATTTTCAAGGCTCCGACAGACAAATACATCCTACCATTTCCTTATCAAATTCAGTTTTCCAAGAAAAGATGAAGTTTGGGCGATACATTTCCTCAACACTTATCTACCCCTACAATTTGCTGCGTGAGAACGACCGCGTAGTTCTTGGGCCGTAAGCCCTTAAATACACAAGATGTAAAAATTGATAGTGGTCGAAACGAGATACCAATTTGTACCTTCGATTTACTTAGAGGGAAACCATAATCCAGGTTTATAAGTTTAAGGTATACGAGTAATTTTGTCATTGGTCGAAAGAGTACCATCACCCTTCGATTTTTGACCAATAGACCAAAAAGAGAGATTCCTCCTCTAGAATTTTCCACCAACGAAAAATTCAGAACTTAGCTGCACAGTCAGATTTTAGATCAGTTCAGTTCAGTTAATTTTCCTTGGATCAGTTTTAGTAACGGCAGTAGTAGTTATTCAGTTCTCAGTTGAGTTCAATTCGATTCCCATAACCAAGTTTTTTTTTTACAAGTTCTATTCAGTTTTGAAACCCAGAGTCGAACTTGTCTAGATTGAGACAACCAATAGTTTTAAATACTTTTACAAATTGTGTTAAGTGAAGTTTTTAAACAATCAAATTGACCAGTTTTTAAACCATTTTGTGAAACCTTTTTTGTGAAATTTCGAATGAAAGGTGAAGTTTGTTTCGACCAAGATGGTGTTCTAATTTTCAAACATCTATTCTTCCGTTTGGATTATCCATCCCGCTCCGAAATCACTCTTCGTTGGACCACCACTGCCAGGAGTACTTTTTGGAATTTTAATCACGTCGTTCCGTCTACGATAAAGGTAGGTGTCAACAATATTTCGCAATGTTCAAATTGTTTACAGCAAATTCTGTGTTTATATTTTCACCAATTTTGTTTATATTTAATATTACCCCTTGGATCAATTTTACAAACTGACTCTGGTTCTCCAGATTCATCGAATTTATTCTAAAATTTGTGTATACCTCCTATTGTTTAGCTAATAACCCCTTCTAACTAGATTACCCTTCTAACTAGATTACCCTTCTTAGAAATGTTAACTTTCAACAAAAGAAAATTTTTATGACCGTAACAAACCTTTAGTTTACCCCCCAATTCATTACCGTAATGATAATCTCATTGTTTCCCCTTCTTTCTTTCTTAAGCAATAAACTACCTGTCGAGATTTTATACAAATTTAATAATTTGTGGAAAATAATAGGTTTACTTCAAGAAGTTTTCAAAAAAATTTGAGGAAAGGTTACCCCTAATCCCTTCATTAAAATTATAGTATATGCATACTTTTGTTACTCTGTCCCATTTTTGTTTCTTTTAATGTTCTGATTTCGTTTATATCTACCCCACTCAAGCATAGGTCCAAATCCCTGATAGTAGAATTGAGTTTCTGCACCTAAAACTGGACCACACCTTGTCCACTCTCCACATTTGTTTTTCAAAAGGAATTTATAAAACAAAATGAATAAATAATAAATTAACGAATAAATAAATGTTTTGTTTTGTTGTTTGTCTGTGGAGTCGTGACAATGTAACAAAATAAAAAAAAAGTATATTAGATTTTCTACCTGTGGTGATTCCTGGAAAGAGCTCATGTGCGCACTATCTCACTTCTTTTTTTACTGGTCTTACTTTCGTGTAAATAAAGTTGTCATGGGCACCTTTGCCTTGGAGTAGGTAATTTTTGTTGCTATGCAGTGCAGTTCTAGGATATCATTGGGGATGGAGAGGAAAGGGTTCGCGAGTTATTTGTTTTCAGAGAATTGTATTTTCACGTTTCGTGGTGACACGCCTGAGGTGCGGGCCGCGAGTCAGGTTCACGGGCAGCCGGGATATCCGTTCATTGGCTCTTACCCATGCCACTGAACCCCCCCCCCCTCTGACTAATATAGATTTCAGGAATGTAAATCTACTCAGATTTGCCTTTTTGTCTTTTGTTATTTGATTTTTGAAATCTCGAAGCGACGTAACACTTGAACGATACAGTGGATTTCAGTGTGTATGAAATAGTCAGTAAATCGTACCAAGTCAAGTAAACTGCAATGTAAGTATTTCAAGTGCCTAATTATTATAAAGTTACCAGAAAAGTTTCGCAAACCACTATTTTTTTTATTCTTAACTTATTTTATCCTCAAAATGGGTGATTACTCCAGTGACGATGATATTGTTTCACCTGTAATGAAGCGAAAACGGTTGCATATATTTTCATCGTCTTCTGAGGATGTTAGCTATGAAAACATCGAGTCTGATAGTGAAACCGACCGCTATGAATCTGATAACACCTATTCCGAGGACAATGATAGCTACAAAGAAAATAAAAATACAAATGTTAAGTGGAAGGATACAGGAAGTAACAGAAAACCATTTGAATTTCTTGCCAACCATGGTCAGCAGGAAATTGTACCGAGAAAATTTCGATTGAAGTGTTCATTTTATATAGAAAAATATTTAGACCATCATCTTATTAGCATTATAGAGAAAGAAACAAAATTATATGCGGATCAATTTTTGCAAAGTCACCCGAACTTAAAGCCGCGATCAAGAATGAGAAAATGGTATCCAACAACTAATAATGAAATTAGGTGTTTTATCGTGATGTTGATTTTGCAAGGTATTGTAAAGAAGCCAACATTCCATATGTATTATTCGAAAAGGAAAACCGTTATTACACCGTTCTTCGGCAAAATTTTCTCTGTGGACCGATTTTTACTATTATGCAAATTTCTACATTTTGAAAATAATGAACACCACAATAATATGCCATCAAAAAAGCTGTGTAAAATTAAAACTGTTTTGGAATATGTGGTAAATAAATGTAAATGTTTGTATACTCCAAAAATGGATATCTGCATTGATGAATCGTTGCTAATATGGAAAGGGCGGTTATCGTTTAAGCAGTATATATATTAAAAAAGAAATCGAATTGGAATAAAATTTTTCGTCCTATGCGAGAGTGAATCGTGTTATATCTGGAATTTTCATGTATAGGGATAGGTGGGGCAAGACGGGGTAGTTAAGGTTCAATAATGAATAAAACATTGATTTTTGTAGTAAAAAAATAAACTTTATTTTTTACTAATTCTTTAATAAATAATCTTTCAATTTAACTACAATTAAACCGAGGTTTTCACAGCATTGAAAATATAAAAATGAAAACTCAAAAAAACACATTTGTCCCCATCATGCCCCACAGGCGGGGTAAGACGGGGTACCCCCGAGGGTAAGATGGGGTACTTATTAATATACTATTTAACAACGATTATTTAACGAGTTGACAGCGTGGGCACACATGTGTGGCTTTATCATCGTCATCTTCTTTTCGTTTATAGTTTCTAACCATCCTAGAATAGTAACATTTATTCGTATATTTATGTGGGGCAAGATGGGGTAACGTATTTCTTAATACCCCATCTTGCCCCTTCTCGTCTAAACACAAACGTACCAGCATATTCTGTAAATAAGATTTACAAAGGTGAAATGTAAAATCCTTACCTTGTTCCCTACGGAATTCTGTTTTAGAAACTGTGACGTGGAATTCGGGAGGGTCGGGCAACCTCCCCCACGTGCACTTCTAACCTTCCGTTGGGCGCCAGCCAGGGGCGACCTGGCCGTGCTGGGTGTTGAAAAACTACGGAAAATAAGATTTGGGGACCGGAAAAATGAATAAGAACTCCCGGAATCTATTATGATATCACAACACCGGATCTTTATTCCCGGTCAAATCCCATAAAAAAAAGAAATAACAACAAAAAGGAAAATCGGAAATAATAATAATAATAATAGTACTAACAATCTTGTCCTTACGAACTAAGGCAACCCGGGAGAAATCCCAGCAACCGGACTTCACTCGGGGTACCACGAAATGGCGGCCGGGATACGACCGGCTCGCCTGTCTCTCTCTCTCTCTCTCTCTCTCGCTCTCCCGCACTCCGTATCACACACACACACACACACACGTCTGAGGGAAACTCCCGGAGAGGCCGGAAGCTCCCCTGGGCAACCTACCCGGTCCGGACGCCCGGAACCGGGGCTCAAAATAACCGGAAAGGACCGGAACTTCAAGGGGAAAGGACGCTTCCTTTCTCCCCCGGAACTTTACCGGCCACGTGCCGGACAAAGAAAATAAAAGAAACTACAAAAAAAAGAAAAAAAAAGAAAAAGGCGTATAAAGAAATACGGGGAGCTGATGTAAGCTCCGCTCACGAACCTTTTCCACCTTCCGAAATCCTCCAACACCGTCCTCTCTAATAATCGTTCCAAGTTTGGCACAAAATGTCGAAAAGGGGTCCGTGCGGTATGGCGGCGAACGCGAGAATGACTCGCTCCGCGGTTCTCCTCGGAGAGGGGGACGATCGACCGTGGATCGCAGCGCCGGAGCCTCGCCCGGTCCGTCCGGTGCTGCCCTCCGTACTAATCGCCGCTCCCTAGCCGGCGCGGGACGGTTCGAATCCGGTAGCTCCCGGCCGACGTTTTCCCGGGCGTCGTCTCTTCCGGAACGCCTGGGTCCGGTGTTATCCCTTCCTCCGGTGGGGCAGGGATCGGGCCGGTGGTTTTTCCCTCGTCCTTGATGGTGCCAGGAGGGTATCTCCCTCGGAACGGTAGCCGGGACTTTGAATGGCTCCCGGTTGCCGCGCCGCAATATGGCCGTTCGTATTCCCGGCTTCAATTCCCGCGTTGTTCGGCGGTCGATTCCCGATCGGTACCTCGGTGGACTCATGAAAAAAAAGAACGAGCGGCCGAAGTGACAGGCTGGAGGTTATGTGCGGTTGCCCAGGGGGTACGAAGGTGCCTTACCGGTCACCCGGGATTCGGATTCCCCGATTCCCGCGTTCGGCGCCTTTACCGGTAGGACGCTGCGTTATTTACTCTTTACTTGTGGATGGGGTTCGTAAAACCCCCATCACACCCCCCCCCCCCCCTCTTGCGACGAGCTATCCCGGAAGGGGTGGCGAGTCTTCAAAAGCTCCCCGTTTAATAAGACGAAAGAACGAAATTTTAACTCTACGCAGTTCCGGTAAAGAAAAGGCACGTCGTAACCCCTGGTAACAATCAAGCAAAAGCAAAAGTAAAACGAAATGACGAATTAACAGTAAACGGACTGATTAGGCGATTCTAATCATTAACGTATTTTGGAGTACATGCAAATTATACGGAAGTTACATGCAGAAGATCCGATAAATTACGGAAACCTTCACCCGGGATTTGGATCGGAGAGTGGTTAAGAGAAGATTACACCCGTTTCGCTCCCACTTTAATTTATTTTTTTCCGGACAGGGAGCCGGTTTCCGTTTCCGGCGATCCCGGGTCTCTCTTCCTCTTCTTCCTCCGGCCTACCAACGCCGGTTGCGGCCGGTGCAGTCCGGACAATTCTGCCGGGTATATCCGGGCCTGTGGCAGCGTGGGCACGCTTTCCGCCGGGGTCGGGGGCACTCATCTACCCGGTGGCCCTCCCCGAAACAGTTCGGGCATCGGTTCCCCACCAGATCCTCCAGCCGTTCCCGTTCCTTCTGCCGGGGCTCTGGTGGAGCTCGTCGCTCGCAGGGCCTCCTCTTCTCCGCCGGTGGTCGGGCCCTCTCCCGGCGTTCCCGGGCGTAGATGACGCGGCCTTGGGGCAGGTCCTCCACCTGCGTTCCGCGGTTGGCCCTTGCCGGGTTCGGGGCCGGTGTGACCACCGGTGCTGGTGCCGGTTCTGGTCCGGGGGCCGGTGTAGTTACCGGTTTCGGTTCCGGATCCGTAGGGGGGGCCGCCTGCTCTCCCCTTATGCTCTCGGCCAGGTCCTCTATCCGGGCGATCACTCCGTCGATCCCCTCCTCCAACTTCGTTAGGTGTCCCCGGGCCTCCCGGATCACCTCCGCCACCCGGAGGGCGCCGGCGCGTTCCTCCTGGTTTCCGGCTCCTTCCATTTTTCGATCTGCAGAAGGGAGATATTGGATTTCGCACGAGCGCGAGGATAGGAAACGAAACACCAGGTGTACGTTCGGGTACGGATAGATGGACGAACAGGAAGAAAAAGAAAGCACGACGTTAGTTATGATACGATTAGCACGTGGGCCTCCCCTCTCTCCCTTTTGAAGTTAAGTTTCGGGCCCGGAGGGGGGAACGGGGTCCGCTCCTCCAGGGAATCGCGGGTTTAATTTTCGGCCCGGAGAGGGAACGGGGTCCGTTCCTCCGGGAGAATCGCGGGTTTTAAATCTTTAATGTGGTGTTTCCCGAGAGTTTTACCTTTCATATCAACGAGTTCGTACACCACGCGCGATAAGATCTTCGAGATCTTGTACGGTCCCGAATATTTGGGCGCTAATTTAGCCGCCACTCCCTGCGCGGCGGACGAGAGCACGCGGTTCCGCTTCCACACGGCGTCGCCTACGTTATACGTCAAGCCTCTGTGCGTCTGGTTATAGTATTTAGCCTGTCTTTCGTTTGCAGTCTCTAAGTATTGTATCACAAGGTCGTGAATTTCTGTCATTCGGAGCATCCGTTCAGCCCACGCCTCTGGATCTTGCCTCGGCAAATTGATTTTTCCATCTAAAATGCGCCGGGCGAAACGTGGGGGTGAAGGGATGCGTCCGAAGTTCACGAATGCCGGACTCATCTTTAAAGTACTGTGTACGGCGGTATTGTATGCAAACTGAAATTGATGAAGGTGATCGTCCCAGACGCGGTGATTCCCCTCGACGTAAGCCGTAATCATCGTCTTGATCACCCGGTTCATACGCTCCACCGGGTTGGCTTGTGGATGGTAGGGCGGCAGAGTGAGGATCCTGATTCCAAATCCTCGGCAAAAGTTCCTGATTTTCCGGTTGGCGAATTCGGTTCCATTGTCGGTCAGGAATACATCCGGACTGCCCCAGCGGTAGACGATTCTTTTCTCAAAGGCCTGCAGGATGGATGGGCCATTTGCTTTCCGTAGAGCCACGCATTCCACCCATTTACTATGTAGGTCGTGGAAGACCAGGGCGTATTGGCAGCCGTGCGTGCTTTTGGGGAATGGCCCCATAATATCGGCGGCTACGATTTTCCAGGGTGCGGCTGCGATTCGCTTTCCCATTAGTCCCGGAGGCGCCTTCTGTTCCACCTTGCAACGTTGACAAGTCTGGCACTTCCGGACGTACCACATGATGTCGTGATACATCCCGGGCCAGTAGTAATTTTCCGTGGTCCGGGCGTACGTTTTTCCGACTCCCAGATGCCCTGATTGCGGATCATCGTGTGTCTCCCGCAATATGGCGTCTCGGGCACTGGGAGGAACTACTAGTTTCCAGGCGTTGAGATCTGGTACGATTAGGTCCAGGTACGTGTTGGGGCGGTACCGAAACAGCTGGCCGTCTTCGATTTTCCAGCCGTCGAATCTTTCCGGATGTGTCTGGACGTCTTCCAGTCGTCGGTCGTACCACCTTTCGTCCTTGGGTGGTTCCGGTGGGTCGTTGTCCGGTTCTTCTGTTTCCGGATCCTCTTCCGGATTCAGGGCGGCGATTTCGTTTCCGGGTTCTGCCGGATTTACTGCGGCAGTTTCGTCTTCCGGATGTGGTTCGTACATCCGGGATAGGGCGTCCGGAACATGATGCAGTGCTCCTTTGCGATGAACCACTGTGTAGTCATATTGCAGTAGTTCCAGAGCCCATCGAGCCAGTCTTCCATCTGGAGTTTTTAAGTTGTGGAGCCACCTTAAACTACTGTGATCCGTTACAACGGTAAAGTGGTATCCCTCCAGGTAGTGCCGGAACTTTCGGATAACCCAGATGACCGCTAGGCACTCCTTTTCGGTGACGGTGTAGTTAATTTCGGCCGGCGAAAGAGTCCTACTGGCGCAAGCAACGATGTACTCCCGGTCATCCTTGGACTGGCTAAGAACGGCCCCTAATCCTGAATTGCTGGCGTCCGTTTGTAATGTAAACGGTAGGGAGAAATCCGGCGTTGTGAGGACCGGAGCTGTGGACAACGCCACTTTGATCTTCCGGAACACGGCCTCTTGCTCTTCTCCCCAATTCCATTTGATATTCTTCTTCAGGAGTCGGGTTAACGGGACGGTTAGATCGGCGAAGTTTTCGAGAAATCGCCGATACCACGACGCCATTCCGAGAAAGCGTCGTAGCTGCGTCAGGGTTCTGGGTGCCGGATATTCGAGTATGGGCGCTACTTTCTCCGGATCGATTTGTAGTCCATCGTTATTCACCCGGAACCCAAGATATCGGACCTCGTTCCGGCAAAATTCACATTTTTCCGGATTCAAGGCTAGTCCGGCATTTCAGATAGCTTGTAGGACGCGGCCGAGCCAAAGTAGATGCTCTTCGAACGTTGGCGTAATCACAATGATGTCGTCCAGGTAAGCAAAAGCGTACGGGACCATTTCTGGGCCGATCAGTCGATCGAGGAGCCTTTGGAACGTTGCCGAAGCGCCGGAGAGTTCGTAAGGCATCCGGTTGAAGTGGAACAATCCTCGACCTGGTACCGTGAACGCGGTGACTTCTTTACAGCCCTCTTCCAGCGGGATCTGGTGGTACGCCTGGCTGAGGTCGAGGGTCGAGATATATCTAGCGGAACGAAGTTTATCCAGAATTCCCTCGATGTACGGCAACGGATACGCATCCTTCTTTGAAACTGCGTTGACCTTCCGGAAATCTAAGCAGAACCGGTATTTTCCGGTAGGCTTCCGGATCATTACGACCGGCGTGGACCATTCGCTTTGCGAGCGTTCGATGATCCCTTCTTTCAACATACGGTCTACTTCGGCGTACATGGCCTCCCGGACGGGAGGGGAAACCAGGTAGTACCGCTGTTTGATCGCTGGGTGCCCTTGCGTGTCGATGTTATGTTTGATGAGCGAGGTGCACCCCGTCTTCCCGGAAACTTTCGGGAGTTCCCGGTCGAGAAACTGCTGGAGCCGCGTTTTTTCCGGCTCGGTGAGCTCCACCAGTCCGCAGCAGGTGTCGTCCTCTTCTTCTTCCGGTGACTCGTCAGTCCCGGATGGTAGGAACGGGTGTTTCCGGCCGGTGAGTGTGGAGATCCAAGTGTCGTCGGTCCCGTTGATCTGAATCTCGAAACGGCGGACGAAGTCCATTCCAAGGATCGCATCCGACGTAAGATTTGGAATGATCGAGATCGGCATTTCAATCGTGAAGTCATCTACAGTGACGGGGACGATGACTTCCTCCCGGACCATGACGACGCTGCCGTCCGCCGTGAGAACGCACCCGGAGGCCGGTTGTCGAACCTCCAGTCCTTCGCGAAATTCTGAAGCTACTCCGATACTTCCCAGAAAAGTCCTCGAGGATCCCGTATCGAGGAGGGCCCTCCCGTTTCTTCCGTTGATTCCCACGTTGAGAAACGGTCGGGGAATCCGTTCCAGGGTAGAAATATCTCCACAGTGGACGTCACTCCGGTGTGGTGCTCTCGGTCGGTTTCCCCGGAAATTGCGGGGTTGATTAATTGCTTCCCCTACGGTGTCGTCCGGAGGACTGGTCTCCGGTGCGGCCGGAGAAGGCTCCGTTTCCGGAGGTCCCCGGTGTATGATCCCTGTCTCGTTGGGAGGGGGTGCCGGGATCGGGCAGGTCACTCCCTTTTGGCGTTTCCCGCGCACCGTTTACACGACGGAAGTACCGAACCATGATTCTCGCACTGGTAGCAGTGGTCCGGTTTACGGGGCTTCGGGCACGACCGAAGTCCGTGGCCTTCCTCCTTGCAATTCCAGCAGACTATTTTCCGCTTCTCCGCCGGTTTCGAGGGTCCAGCCGACTCGCGTCGGGTGGTGCTGGAGGAAGAAGGGGTTGCTTCCGGTTTTCGACCGGATTCCTTCCGGTAGGTTTCCTTCTCGGGCTTCTTTACGTCGTTACCCAAGGAGGCGACTCTACCGGTTTTCGCTACCGGATCCCGTTTTTTGGATTGGGGAGCGAACTCCCGGATGGGCGCTTCTTCCTTCGGTGGTAGTGCCCGGAACTGCCGGAAGCTCTCCCACGACGTCTCCAAGTCTTGCGCACGTTCCAACAACTCTTCCATGGAACCGATACTACGCCGGTGGATATGTTTCCGGTATTTCGGCCGGAGATGCAAATACGTCATATCCAGAAGCTCATCGTCGTTCGGTGGTTGCGTCAGTCGTGCTGCGATGCCCTCGATGCAGCATATGAATTCGGCGACGGTCTCCTCTTCAGCCTGAGTTCTCTTATTCAGGTACTCCCTCAGCTGTCGCTGGAGATCTCGAGTCCCAAAACGTAGGAGGAATTGTCGCTTGAATTCCTCCCAGGTGGTGATCCGTTTTCGGTGTACCCGGAACCACTGCAGGGCGTTATCGTGGAGGATGGTCGACATGACGGTGAGGAGGTCGTTTTGGTTAATACCTCCCATGTATGCCCTGTCCTCCAGTTTCTCCAAGAATTCCTCCGCACTCACTTCGCCCCGATTGGAGTATTCCACCTTCCACTTCCCGATCAGCTTGGTGAGACTGGAGGCGCCTAGTCGGGGTCGGTCCCGGTCTGTGTGGTGAGCCGGCGAATAGGATCGGTCGCGTTGCCGGTGCGAGGATCTAGGGCGTTCCCTGCGGTCGTATTCTGGAGGCGAGTTTTCTCGTCGTCTTTCCTCGTCGTAGTGATCCGAGCGTACCGGGGCGTGTCGCGGTTCATCCCGGTCATCGTCGTATCGGCGTTCCCGGCGGTCGTATCCTCGACGCGAGTTTTCTCGCCGTCTTTCCTCGTCGTAATGATCCGAGCGTACCGGGGCGTGTCGCGGTTCATCCCGGTCATCGTCGTATCGGCGTTCCCGGCGGTCGTATCCTCGAGGCGAGTTTTCTCGCCGTCTTTCCTCGTCGTAATGATCCGAGCGTACCGGGGCGTGTCGCGGTTCATCCCGGTCATCGTCGTATCGGCGTTCCCGGCGGTCGTATCCTCGAGGCGAGTTTTCTCGCCGTCTTTCCTCGTCATAATGATCCGAGCGTACCGGGGCGTGTCGCGGTTCATCCCGGTCATCGTTGTATCGGCGTTCCCGGCGGTCGTATCCTCGAGGCGAGTTTTCTCGTCGCCTTTCCCCGTAATAGTGATCCGAGCGTACCGAGGTTCATCCCGGTCATCGTCGTATCGGCGTTCCCGGCGGTCGTATTCTCGAAGGAGATCTTCTCGTCGTCTTTCCTCGTAGTAAGATTCCGGGTGTACCGTGACGTACCGGGGCTCGTCTCGGTGGTGTTCGTAACGCCGTTCCCGGCGGTCGTGTTCTCGAGGACGATCTTCTCGCCGTTCTTCGTATCGGCTTTCCGCCGGAGGGGCATGTGTCCGGGTGTTCCCGGGCAACCGGTCATCGATTCGATGTCCCGGAATCTCCGAAAGGTCCGGCCGTCTGGGCCAGTGAAGATCTTCTTGGTGTGGCAGGAACGGGAGACTGTTTCCGCGGTGATCTCGGGCCGGACTATCGTCATGAGGGGGAATCGTCCGGCTGGCGACGTATGAACTACTAACCGGTCTCGTGGTGGTATACGTCACTGTCGTTGTCGTGGTCGTAGTGGAGACAGGCACCGCCACTGAGGCCGGGGGTAGCCAGAAAGCGACGTGGGGATTCCCTGGTATCGATTGTCTCCTTCGTACGTCCGTCGGGTGTCCTATTCCGTCTATACCGCCGTAGGTCTGGTGACCGTCGCGGTCCGTCCGTGCGTCATGTCTAATTTGGTCGTCGTTCCGAGTCGAGTGGAACGGACCCGCGAGCTCCCGGCGAGGGAGCGATTCTCTCGCGACGCGAATCTCGCGTTCCGGGTCAGGTCGCGTCCTGCCCCGGTCATGTGCGCCGGTTCCGTCCGGATACGGTTCCTCATACCGGCTTCTTTCGATTTGGGCCGGATGCTGCCGGAGACCCGTTTCCAGCGGTGGGGACCCATCCCGCCCGTAGCGTCGGCGTCGTAGATGGTCCCTGAGTGGCGGTACCCGATACGTGGGGAATTCGTTCCGGAGTCTCTCTTCGGTCGCACTGGGGTGCCCACTATCCCCTCTGGGGTCACTCAGCACTGTCTGTTGCTGGTCGGAGCCGGTATGCGTCCGGTATCCACTTTCTTGTTCCCGGTAGTCGGCCCGGGATTTCCCCGGGGGAAATGTGGAAGGCGCCTGACGCATGGGCGCCTCTCTCGCGACTTCACGCATTCGCTCGGTGAAGGGGCCCCGAGTTCCTAACGAGTCCCTTCTTATTCGCGGCCTTACGCTGCCGGTCTCCATCTCAACGAAGAGACGGTCCTCGTCGATCGCCCGGGGGGGAAGCTCCCGTGCTATCGCACCCGAGGGTGGCCGCTTCTGCGTTGATCCGGGTTCCCGCTCTACTAACCCGGCAAGAAACGAGTCCCGGACCTCCGGGTCGGACCGAACACTCCCTGTGGTACGTGAGGACAAATCGATGCCTTCCCACGAGAAGTGCATCCATTCGCCCTCATAATCCGAAGACGCACGACTCATAGTGTTATTATCCTCGCCGCGCCTCGGGAAACACCACTTCCGAAAAAGAAAAATTTTTCGAATTAATAAAAAATTTTATTATTAAAACCCGAAAAAGAAAAAAAAAGAAACGCACGCGAAAGTAATGGGTTCCGGAATAGCGCCAGTACGCGGAAAGTCGCTTTTCAGAAACCCCGAATACTCGACGGTAACCACCCGTTAATGGTTAAGATGGGAGAGGATTGGAGAAATAAATATTTCAACACATGCAATCTTTTATTGGACAGCACAAAACATCGAAAAAAGAAAGAAAAAAGAAAAAAAAATAATTTTTAGGAATGTCGAAAAATTCCCAATCAATCGGGAAAGAGGTCCCGATGGACTTGCTCGTGTGAGAGCCAAAGAGCGGTTGAGAGAGAGAAATTGGTAATTTATTTAACCACAGAATTAAATTTTTTCAAAAAAAAGAAGAATCAACCCAAAAAAAAGAAAAGAAACGTATTAATTTTTTCCCGAAAAATTAACGAAAAGGCAACGAATTAATTTTTTTTTCAAAAGAAAAAAAAATTAATAAAAAGCAAAAAAAAAGAATTAATTTTTCCTTGAACAATGAGTAACAGAAAAGAATAAATTCTTTCTCAAAAAGCCGAAAAACAAAGAAAGAAAAATTAATGGGAAGCAAAACGAGTTTTGAAAAGGACCGTTACTTTATTCCGGAGCGATCCAGACGGTTCTGGAAAGTTCCGGCGTGACACCCAGCACGTTCGACCGGCCTTCCGGACACAACGGAGAGTGCCGGAATTCCGGTAAAAGAAAGAAAAAAGGAAAAAAAAAGAGAAAATGAAAAAGAAAAAGCAAAGAAATACCCGAATTATTTAAAAGTTTTTAAATTAATGTGGGCCCCACGTTGGGCGCCAATTTGTGACGTGGAATTCGGGAGGGTCGGGCAACCTCCCCCACGTGCACTTCTAACCTTCCGTTGGGCGCCAGCCAGGGGCGACCTGGCCGTGCTGGGTGCTGAAAAACTACGGAAAATAAGATTTGGGGACCGGAAAAATGAATAAGAACTCCCGGAATCTATTATGATATCACAACACCGGATCTTTATTCCCGGTCAAATCCCATAAAAAAAAGAAATAACATCAAAAAGGAAAATCGGAAATAATAATAATAATAATAGTACTAACAATCTTGTCCTTGCGAACTAAGGCAACCCGGGAGAAATCCCAGCAACCGGACTTCACTCGGGGTACCACGAAATGGCGGCCGGGATACGACCGGCTCGCCTGTCTCTCTCTCTCTCACTCTCGCTCTCCCGCACTCCGTATCACACACACACACACACACACACACACGTCTGAGGGAAACTCCCGGAGAGGCCGGAAGCTCCCCTGGGCAACCTACCCGGTCCGGACGCCCGGAACCGGGGCTCAAAATAACCGGAAAGGACCGGAACTTCAAGGGGAAAGGACGCTTCCTTTCTCCCCCGGAACTTTACCGGCCACGTGCCGGACAAAGAAAATAAAAGAAACTACAAAAAAAAGAAAAAAAAAGAAAAAGGCGTATAAAGAAATACGGGGAGCTGATGTAAGCTCCGCTCACGAACCTTTTCCACCTTCCGAAATCCTCCAACACCGTCCTCTCTAATAATCGTTCCAAGTTTGGCACAAAATGTCGAAAAGGGGTCCGTGCGGTATGGCGGCGAACGCGAGAATGACTCGCTCCGCGGTTCTCCTCGGAGAGGGGGACGATCGACCGTGGATCGCAGCGCCGGAGCCTCGCCGGTCCGTCCGGTGCTGCCCTCCGTACTAATCGCCGCTCCCTAGCCGGCGCGGGACGGTTCGAATCCGGTAGCTCCCGGCCGACGTTTTCCCGGGCGTCGTCTCTTCCGGAACGCCTGGGTCCGGTGTTATCCCTTCCTCCGGTGGGGCAGGGATCGGGCCGGTGGTTTTTCCCTCGTCCTTGATGGTGCCAGGAGGGTATCTCCCTCGGAACGGTAGCCGGGACTTTGAATGGCTCCCGGTTGCCGCGCAGCAATATGGCCGTTCGTATTCCCGGCTTCAATTCCCGCGTTGTTCGGCGGTCGATTCCCGATCGGTACCTCGGTGGACTCATGAAAAAAAAGAACGAGCGGCCGAAGTGACAGGCTGGAGGTTATGTGCGGTTGCCCAGGGGGTACGAAGGTGCCTTACCGGTCACCCGGGATTCGGATTCCCCGATTCCCGCGTTCGGCGCGTTTACCGGTAGGACGCTGCGTTATTTACTCTTTACTTGTGGATGGGGTTCGTAAAACCCCCATCACAAAACATATACATTCACAGGGAAATTTCCACCATTTAACACTAATTCCACAAGTGAAAAACTATCATGAAAAAACAAGGAAATTGCACAATATGATGAAATGTGTTCTAATTCAAACATGCAAGCACGTGCTTCGCTGGGTGGTTGATTGTCGTCTGCGACTGAAGCAACACATCGAATCCGCATAATTAATTGTGATCGGCACTTCTGCATCACTTGGTACAGGGACTATCCCGTCTTGCCCCCCTACCTCATCTTGCCCCACCTTCCCCTATACAGGAAAAGAAACCGATTATGATCCGCGGTATTCAGAATTTAAGATTTCAGCTCGTATTGTCCTTCAATTATGTAATGAACTTTTAGAACGTGGATATAGACTTTATTTAGATAATTGGTACACCAGTATTCCACTCATAGAGAAACTGTGTGCACATAAAACGGACGTTGTTAGCACAATTCGGAGAAACAGAATTGGCATTTGTAAAGAACTTACAGAAACGCGTATCCAAAAAGGCGAATATGTTGAAAAATTTATAATTAAATTATGTTGTTGAATTGGCAAGATAATAGGGAAGTCTATCTTGTAAGTAGCGTCCATAATGACAACATCGTAGAGATAGAAAAAAGAAATGTAAGAAAAAAAACCCGAAGTAGTTGTCGATTATAATAATAAAATGGGTTGAGTAGACATGAGTGTTGGCATAATTATTGCATACTCAACAGTAAGAAAAAGGTTAAAGAAACATTATAAAAAAATATTTCTCCACCTTTTAGATATTATATGTTTAAATTCATATATAATGTATAAAAAGAATGGTGAAAAATTAACCCGAGTAAACTTTTTATTAGAATATATTGAGGATACAGTTGCATCGTATTTCATCGAAACGCAAAAATTATCACAATCTTGGTCAACGACATCTAATGTTTCTCGCTTGATCGAGAAACATTTCCGGATTACATACCAGACAGTTCAATAACAAATAATCCTTCGTGAAGATGCGCTGTTTGTTACAAACAAAAGATTAGAAAAGAATCGCGGTATTGGTGTCCGATGTGTAGAGTGCCACTATGCGTTGTTCCTTGTTTTCGTAAATATCACACGACAGAAACAGTTTAAATTTTTAACTTCTATAAATATTTGATTTTTTTTCCTAAGTTTCCATTTATTATGCATAAATATATGTTCATGTTAAGCGACTGTGTAAATATTACTAATAAAATTGTTCATTTTCTAAAATAAAGTCGTCTTTTTGACCCAATATTTCAACAGCGCCGCTTACTCTGTTTGACGACTATACCCGTCATCGCTTGAATATAGCGACACACACTGGTGCGCGCTTTGCAAAGAGATCGCTACAGTTAACTGGTTAATAGATGTCACTTCTGTTTTTATACTGCCAGTTCTTAAGGGGGTATACCAGTGTGACGGTCGAGAATTTAGGTGTTTTTTTAGGAATTTTTTGTAAGAAAAGTATTCCATGGAATGTTTTCAAACATTATGGATGTATTTGTCCATATCTTAAGTGAGTAAAATCATTTTTTGGTACAGAAATTAGTGACAGTGACCAAATTAGGCGCAATCCCGCGAGACGCCAAAAAAAGTGCTTCAACTGCTGCCATCCCACAGGTCGCTAGGGTGCTTGAAATCAAAAAAGAAAAGAACGCTCTTAAACTAGAAGAAATTCCCCATACGATCCACTAGGACATCCGAGAAATGTTGAAAATTGACAAAATGACGGAGTTTAAAAGCATTTCTCGATTTTTCCTTAAAAAAAATCGTCGTTTTTTCGCTACCAAAATTACAATTTTCATCCGATCAAAAATATTCTAGTGCATCGTATAATAAAACATGTCCAGAACACTCAGTTAAAATGTGAAATCAATCGGATAAGTGGTCTTTGAGTTACAGTGGCAGCAAATTTGAAAAACATATTTACACAGTTTATTTACAGGTAAATACAGGGTGCCCCAAAATTAATTGACCACCCGAAATATGGTGACTGCTGGTCACACTCCGAAACGAAATCCGTTTGCGAAAATGCGAAAAGTACAGCCGTTTTCGCGTAATATCACATTTAAGTTAGCCAATCAGGATGCAGCGTCTCGACGTCGTTACTACTGGTCTCTTGCAAGGTATGTGAAATGACGATCGCAAGATGTTTTTCAAATATTTTGCTTTGCATCAAAGGACCCCGCAGAATCCTTATGGAAAATGGGTTTCGGTCAATTTTTTTGTAACTTTAGGAAATGATAGTTCTTAATATGTCAAACAAAAGTCTCCATAGGCCCAAAACTCGAAACTCATTAGTTTAGGAGCTACAGCCTGTCAAAATCGAACGGTTTATCCATACACTCTATAGCGTATGTGTACCGAAATTATATACAGGGTGTGCGACATTCGATGTCGAAGCCGAAAGGTGGTGGTAAAGGGTGAAAATTGGAGAGGAAAAGTCAAGTACCATTTTTCGAAATTCGGAATAATTACCGAGTTATTAAGTAATACTTCTGGCCAATCAGAATGCCCCTTTAGATTCTGGTGTGCATGACAGAAGTTTAGACTCGAACCTACTCGTAATCGGTAACAAAGCAGTAGTAGTAATAATAACAAAAGAAGTAAGACGGTGACACCAACACATTAAAGATCTCTCTTCTGATGTTACCACTAACACACTACTACGACCGTGATATGATATCGTCGGAAACAAAGTATGCACAGGGTGTAATAGTAGTAGTAATAACATAAAAAAATGTAATGACAAAAATCAACTTTCAAATTCTTAATTGTGTTATTAATTCCACAACTTCCACGACCAATGCTGTTATCATTATTATCACTATTATTTTTATTATTATTGTTGTTATTAATATTACTACCACTACATCAATAACAACAACCACAATAATAATAATAATAATAATAATAATAATAATAATAATAATAATAATAATAATAAAGATAATAATGATAGCAGTATTGGTCGTGGGAATAGTAGATTTAATAACACAATAATTAAGAATTTGAAAGTTGATTTTCGTCATTTATTTTCTTATGTTATTACTACTACTATTACGCCCTGTACATACACTGGGCGCAAAAATTAAGGGATGGAAAAAAATCTAAAGTAGGTGATTTTCAAAGTGCTGTAACTTAAAGAATAACAATGGAAAAGCAATTAAAAAAAAGCAAATTGAAGCTCCAAGTTTCTAGACTTCAGATCTTGCACTCAAAATGTTTTGCCATCAACAGTTTTTGAGTAATCATAATAAAACAAACAGGAAAAAAATTCCGAATTTACTCTTGTTTTTCGAAGAGTCATGGACTTCAATAAATTTTTTTCACTGATTTCATCACAAAGCTCTTTCTGATATTTTAATTCTCTTTAATTTGAGCGGTCGGAAAATCTTGTACGCTGATTTTTGGCTGACATGAGTTCTCAAAGCAAAAAAATCAGTTTTAACTTTGGTAATTATGTACTCGGTAACAAATTATTAAATTAAAAAATAATTTTAAAAAAATGTGGCTTCTTACAATAATTAACATTTTTCTTTTTTTAATCAAAAAATGATAACTATTGTAAGAAGTAACATTTGTTAAAATTAATTTTAATTTACAAATTTCTTACACAATTGCCAAAGTTAAAACTGATTTTTTTGCTTTGATCGACGATAACGCAACGAAAAATCATCGTACAAAGCATTCCGATCTCTCAAATTAAAGAGTATTAAATTATGTGAAAGAGCTTTATGATGAAATCAGTGAAAAAAATTTATTGAAGCCCATGGACCTTTTGAAAAACAAGCGAAAATTTGGACATTTTTTCCCGATAGTTTTCTTACGATTAATCAAAAACTGTTGATGTTAAAACATTTTGAGTTCAAGATCTCAAAACTAGGAACCTGGATCTTAAATTTGCTTTTTTTTTTAAATTGCTCTTCCACTATTGTTCCTTAACCCATTCGAGACGGCGACTGTTTTCGAACACGGTCCCCAGGAGGGGATGTTTTCCTTTCTATTTTTGCACACACGGTGTGCAACCGGTCTTATAACCTCGGAAATTAATTGCACACACAGTGCGGAGTCGGTCTCGAATGGGTTAAGTTACAGGACTTTAAAAACCACTTAAAAATTTAGGATTTTTTTCTATCCCTTAATTTTGGCGCCTAGAGTATGTATAGGGTGTAATAGCAGTAGTAATAACATAAGAAATTAAATGACGAAAATCAAACTTTCAAATTCTTAATCGTGTTATTAATTCTACTATTTCCACGACCAATACTGCTACCATTATTACCATTATTATTAGTATTATTGATCAAGTTTTTTCGCAATGCGAAGAATAAGGCACCATCACATCCGCGACGATATATCGTGATTTTGATCCCAAAATTAACTATTGAAATAAAATTGGCATTACGTTATTCTCCCTTTTCTCCACAATACGCTTCATTTTGAATTTTATAAATATCATTGTTAGTTTGGTTTTAATGAGCTTTTTTCCCCAAACCTTACAAGGAAGGGTTCCTAGCCCGACCTTACCGATTTCAATAATTTTCTAATGTGTTGTAGTACTCGAAAAAATTAGAGACACGTATTATTTTTATGTGTCGACATCCACTCTAAAGGGGTGAAAACTACCCCTAAAGTTTTATCCGAAAATGATTGTTTTATTATATCTCGGCTTCTAATTAATATTTCTTAATGACACAAAGTGGAAAATATTTGTCATAAGAAGAAGAAGATATTAGGTGTGTTTATGACCCAAAGGGTTATGACCCTCATTTTATATTTGAAGAAAACTAGATTTTTCGTTTCTTTTCTTCACAAAAACCAGGGTATGAACTCAAAGAAAGAAAAAAAGCATTTCCGTTTACTCTATCGAATATTTCAGTTGTTGTGTTTCATGATTTTTTAAGCAACCACCCCCAAATATCGTATACTACTCCTTAAACTGATACTCCGCATGTAAATGATAAAAAATTTGTTTGTTCTTTGGGTCGAAAGAATAGGATCGGCATGGTCGGCCGGTCGAATCGACCCCTACCCCGCGGGGGTGGCCGAAAAACGATTTTTTCGGGGTTTATTTTTTTTGAACCACCTGGTGGATAAAAAATGCAGAAAGAATTCAGAAGTATAACTAGTAATAAGGGTTTTTAGGGAAACTTTGTCCATCACCCACATCATCACCCGCCATAAAAAAAGAAATAAAACTAAAAACAACGAAAGTGCCCGAAAAACAACCCCGAAAGTGTCCAGGCAGCTGAACTTTTTTTCACGAAATATTGTAGCTCGTGATGAACTCTACACCCCAGTATTTTCTTCCGATTTTCCGAACGTGGCTTCACTTCCAAAAGTCGATTTTTCGCCAAATTTCATGGATTTTCCGGCTTTTATGCTGCGCGCAAAAATTTTCAAGGTCAAACGCACCCCAGAATCGGAATTTACCGAAAATTTTACATAAGTATGGACATCTGAACAATCGTGGTTTGCCCATTTTTCCGCGTTTTTCCAGCTCAAAAACCGTTTTGCCCGAAAGAAAGTCTTATTTCGGCGGTGTTTCAAGATTACCTCGGTCTAAAATGCAATTTTTGTTGTAAATTTTTTTTATTTATAGCTTAATTATACCTTTAGTTTCAATTTCCATCGCTATCTTCGTCAAAGACAGCATTATAATTATTTATATCAAACATTTTTGTTAAAAATTCTGTTGGTCTGAAGAGCTTAGACAAATAGCTGCCGTGGGATAAGTGGATTGGATTTGATCAATAGTTGATAATTGTTGTGAGCTTATTCTTTCAAGCTGTGCTTGTTTGCATAATTTTTCAGACTCGGGTGGCCTGAGTGCCGAAAAGCATTATTTACATTGGACATCACCTTCCTGTACATGTATCACAAACAAGGACAGCTTGAAAGAATAAACTCGCAACAATCATCAATTATTGGCCAAACCCAAGCCACTTATCCTACGGCCGATATTTATCTAAACTCTTCAGACCAGCAGAATTTTTAACAAAACTGTTTGATATAAATAATTGTAATGCTGTCATCAACGAAGATAGCCATGAAGATTAAATGCATTAATAAAAACTGCATTTCGGATCGAGGTAATCTTGAAACACCGCCGAAATAAGACTTTTTTTGGACAAAAGCGGTTTTTGAGCTGGAAAAACTTGAAAAAACGCTAAGAATCATGATTGGTTAGATGTTGATATTTATGTAAAATTTTCCGCAGAATCCGAGTCCGGGGTCTAATGACTTTGAAAGTGCTTTCTATTAATGTATCAGTCGAAAAATTGTTGAAAAATGTCGAAAAATGGCATTTTTGGGTTGAAAACAATTCTTAGCCTGAAAAACGCGGAAAAATGGGCAAATCGTGATTGTTGTAATGTCCATACTTATGTAAAATTTTCGGTAGAACCCAATTCTGGGGTGCATTTGACCTTGAAAACTTTTCTCGACTGCATAAAAGTCGGAAAAACCATGAAATATGGCGAAAAAAAGCGAAAAATTGAGTTTTGGAGGTGAAGCCACGCTCGGAAAAATCGAAAAAAAAATAATGGGGCGTAGTACTCATCACGGACTACAATATTCCTTAAATAAAAGTTCAGTTGCCTGGGCACTTTCGGGGTTGTTTTTCGATTTTTAGTTTTACTTATTTTTTCTAGGGCGGGTGATGGTGTGGGTGGTTGAAAAAATTTCCCTAAAAACCCTTATTACTAGCTATACTTCTGAATTATTTCTGAATTTTTTATCTACCAGGTGGTTTAAAAAAAATAAACCCCGAAAAAATCGTTTTTTGGCCACCTCCGCGGGGGTGGGGGTCGATCGGACCGGCCGACCGTGCCGATCTTATTCTTTTGGCCCGAAGAACCCATCCAATCCTGCCGTCAAAGAATTCGAGGTGGGGGGCATTTTGCCTATTTTAATGGAGAGTACCCTTTACATTTAAGAAATAACATCATAAAATTGCAATCTTCAGTTCATAATCAGCTTTCTTCGCCGAGATATAAGAATATGTTTAAATATTCCTGGTACAAAAGTGGTAACATTAATGAAATCCAGATAAATTTGAAAATCGTGTTGAGTTTTCTTTTGGAGATTCTTGCAATGTACAGTGCGAAATAGAAGGATGTAACAATATTGCTATTATACGATGTGGTTGGTGTAAGAAGTCTTTATGTTTTAAGCACTTTCTTGAAGATAATCATTATTGTTAACACTTTGAAGAATAAGATACTGTAACTTAATTATAAAAAAAGGGATAAATCTTCTTTTAAAGAATTATTATTTTTAATCAGTTCCATTAAAAAATATTAATAAATATCGAGTTATATTGAATAATTCATTTCTGAGGTTGACTTTTAGCACCCCTTTTATGTTACTATATTGCAAAAAATGTATAACATCATTGTTTCTTATATCAATTACATTCTGTTTCCACGTGTAATAAATCTCCAAAAAAAAATTTTTCTTATCATTTACATGCGGTGTATTACTTTAACGGGTAGTTTACGGTATTTGGGGGTGGTTGCTTAAAAAATCCTGAAACATGGGAACTGAAATATTCGATAGAGTAAACGGAAATGCTTTTCTTTATTTCTTTGAGTTCATATCCTGGTTTTTATGAAGAAAAGAAACGAAAAATCTAGTTTTCTTCAAATATAAAATGAGGGTCGCAACCCTTTGGGTCTTAAACACACCTAATAGCTTTGATTTATTATAACAAATATTTTCCACTTTGTTGCATTAAGAAATATTAATTAGAAGCCGGAATAAAATAAAACAATAATTTTCGGATAAAAATTTAGGGGTGGTTTTCACTCCTTTAAAGTGGGTGCCGGCACATAAAAAAATATGTGTCTCTTATTTTTTTCGAGTATATCAGAATTTATTGAAATCGGTGAAGTCAGGTTGGAAACCCTTCCTTTTTAGTAAAATCGTTAAATTCGTCCGGTTATTCTCGCATAGGCACGCGTTTGGAGCTCGGCACTAAAAGGTTTAATAATAACAACAACAACAACAATAATAATACTAATAATAATGGTAATAATGGTAGCAGTATTGGTCGTGGAAATAGTAGAATTAATAACACAATTAAGAATTTGAAAGTTTGATTTTCGTCCTTTAATTTCTTACGTTATTACTACCCCTATTACACCCTGTACATATTTTTTTCCGACGAATCATATCATAATCGTAATAGTGAGTTAGTGGTAACACAGAAGCAAGATCTTCAATGTGTTGGTGTCACCGTTTTACTTCTTTTGTTTTTCTTACTACTACTGCTTTGTTACCGACTACGAGTAGGTTCGAGTTTAAACTTCTGTCATGCACACAAGAATCTAAAGGGGCATTCTGATTGGCCAGAAGTATTACTTAATAACTCGGTAATTATTCCGAATTTCGAAAAATGGTATTTGACTTTTCGTCTCCAATTTTCACCCTCTACCACCACCTTTCGGCTTCGACATCGAATGTCGCACACCCTGTAGATGTGTACATGCGTAAACTACATCTATACCTGTAAACATGTATACAGGTATGAATATATACACATATATACATATTAATCTCCAAGAAGAACATCATTTCGGTACACATACGCTATAGAGTGTATGGATAAAACGATCGACCTTGACAGGCTGTAGCTCCTAAACTAATGAGTTTTGAGTTTTGGGCCTGTGGAGACTTTTGTTCTACATATTAAGAACTATCATTTCCCAAAGTTACAAAAAAATTGACCGAAACCCATTTTCCATAAGGATTCTGCGGGGTCCTTTGCCGCGCTCGTTCGAAACAAATGCTAGATGGAGAGCTCGATAAAAACGAATTTTTCACTTGCAGATCATACTTCAATATGGTATTTTCAACAAGACAAATAAATAATAGTATTTACATTTTTTCTTTACGTTTTTCAAATTTCTTTCAAATACATATTTCAAGACTCAGATAAATTATTTCTTTTAATTATTAAGAGGCTACACACTTAACCACGTGAAAGCTAGACATTTTCTGGTAAATGTAATTACAGTAGATTCTACGAATAAGATACCTTCGAATGCCTACGAATAAGATACCACGGGTTCCCCTTCGCAAATCCACTACCCCCACTCCTAATGCCTCTTCGCCTCTAAATGTTTGAAGTTGCGTACTCCGAATAAGATACCACGTAAATACACGAGAAAAAATGAGAATTATTTGCTCAACGATTTTCTGAATTTATTATCATGAATTATTAATTATTTAAGATCAGATTTTAATTTTTTTTTTAAATTCGTAGAGAATTTTCAATGACTCGTAAACGTAGTGTTTTGTCAAGGACATGAACTCAAGCCTATTTTGATGTGTTTTTCAATTTTTAAAATTGATTTACTTACGTAAGATAATTGCACAAATGGTAAAAATAGCCTTTCTTCTCCCTTTCTTTCCTGTCAACACTGCGAGAACTCCTCGTTTGCGGACTTCTAGTCGCGTGACAAAAAAAGAAGGAAAAGGATATGGAATACAAAGCAACCTACATTATCGGTTTAACTTTAAACTATTTTGCATGGTATCTTAGGACGAGAGTTCTATTCCTTTCTGGCGTAGCAGGCCGCTGAGTGGGGGAAGGGTAATTCTCGGAATCGTATTCCCCTTCGGCCCCTTGTGGTATCTTATTCGGAGAATCTACTGTACTCCGTGGTTTCTCTTCTTTAAAGAACATTGTAACATTATGCGTCAAAGTAATTAAGTTAAGGGGGTAAGGTCACCTGTAAAAAGAAAAAGTATATCAATTTTTTTTTACAACTTTTATTATAAAAATACATTTTTCAAATATACATTGAAAATTGTACTACTAAATACTTACTAAATTATTTTTTCGAAATCCCTAGTATGTAGTATAAACATACTAGAGATTTGTTAAAAATTTCCATTTGGCGCAAGGTTCGAGCAGCACCGATTGATCGATTTGCCTCGACAAGGTCTCATTTCATTTGGAGAAAGACCCTTTATGGCATGAATGTGGGAATTTTGGAAGAAGTAAGTAAACAAAAAGTTACAACACTTTTTATCAGATATATATACATAATTTTGGTTTTTGTTTTGTTTTTGGGTTTAAAAAATTCAGAACTTTTGTAATTTTTTTTTCTTTCCAAATTCCCACATTCATTCTATAAAGGATGGTCTTCCAGAGAAAATGAGCCATTGCGGAGTCAAATCGGTCGATCGGTGCTCCTTGAACCTTGCGGCAAATGGACATTTTTAACAAATCTTTAGTATGTTTTGTGATGGGGTTTTTACGAACCCCATCCAAATAGTTTAAATAAAAAAGCTTACCGGGAAAAGTACGTCAAGCACGGGAATCGGGGTGAAAACCAGGATTCTCTGTAACCGGCGAGGCACGTTGTCACCCCTGGGCACTCCAACCTCAAAATATCGTTTTTCCGCCTCGTTCTTTTATTCTTCCATTATCATCGCAACATCGATCGGAGATTGACGGCACGATCCACGAATGCGCGAGGGCGGAGGGAACTAGGACCGGAACCATCTTGTCTGCGCGGGACTATTCGAGGAGGCTCGTCCGTACGATCATCGTCCAGAGGAAAATACCTCCTTCCCATACTAAGGAACGGAGGAATCCACGGATACGACCACGACTCCGGACAGGAAAGCCTCCCCAACCGATCCCGGACAGTCCCGGCGTATGCAACGACCGGAAGGAGGGAACCGAGATTCGATCATTTCGAATCCTCCCGCGCGGCCTAGGGGATTGCGGTTAGTACCGAGGGCAGCACCGGACGGAGCCGGCTGGTAACCAGGCGCTACGATCCGGGTCGATCTTCCCCCTCCCTTCGGCTCTCCACGGCAACGATCATCGGAGAAGAAGCAGCGGCCATTCTCGTGCTCGGCGTACGGAAAGAACGACCGACGTCAACCCGCCGTAACCGTCGCCCGCCATTTTGGACGCTCAGGGAGATTTTGGAAAGAGCGAGCGGACGTGTCCGAAAGGAAAGAGGTTGGTGAGCGAAGCTTGGAAAGCTTCGCTACTTCGTCGATTTTTTGTATAGTCTATTTTGTTCGTTTTCTTTTATTTATTTGTTGATCCGGGTACTTGTCGCCTACCGGTTGGCACGATCACTTCGGGATCGCCCGGTAGAGACCCGAGAGTTCCGGGGAAAGAGTCTGCTACTCTTCCCCACGGCGAAATAGCGGTTCCGGCTTGCCGGACCGATCATAGCGTGCCCAGGGGGATCCTCCGGCCTCACCGGGAGTCCTCCCTTGTATTTTGCGTGTGTGTGTGACGGACGAGTGAGAGGTAAAGAGAGAGTGAGAGAGAGAAGGCGAATCGGCTCGTGTCCGGTCGCCATTTTAAAATCGTGTAACGGACGGCTATTCTGTAATTGTTTTATCGATTGTTCTTTTTTTCTTTTTATGTTTTATTATTTATGAAATATATTGTCCGGCTGATCCGGTTTTTGTTACTAAGATTCGCCGGTCAAGGGAGTTTTCTTTCGACCGGACTCCCCCTTTTCCGAATTTTCAGCACCCAGCACCGCCAGGCGAATCCTGGCTGGCGCCCAACGGTTCAATTAAAGTGCACGTGGTGAGGTTCCCCGAGCCTCGCGAAATACCACGTCACAGTTTATACTACATACTAGGGATTTCGAAAAAATAATTTAGTAAGTATTTAGTAGTACAATTTTCAATGTATATTTAAAAAATGTATTTTTATAATAAAAGTTGTAAAAAAAAAATTAATATACTTTTTCTTTTTATAGGTGACCTTACCCCCTTAATCGGTTCAATACCTACATTTGAACTGCATGTCAAACTTTAAACATGTTTTAAAACGCGTATCTGAAACATCTTGAAAATTTATAATTTGAAGACCTATTTATAATTAAACGACTGCTGTTTTGTCAAAAACAATACTTTTAAAATCGGCAACGAAAAAACTACATAATATCATACAGTTTGAGAAAATATTAGTCCGGTTTGTGTCAGACAAGTCCTATTTGAACTACATCTGGTATGACGGAGCACTTTTTCAATCAACGTCTTATGCAAACGGACAGTACCTTTGATCATTGTACTAATTCGAGTCGCTAAAAAAAGGAAAATATTAAAATGATAGTCTTTTATGGTACTATTTCTGATAGTACCATTGGACATTGAAAAAGAAATTTTACTACTCTAATATTAAGATTTAGGGTAACAAATATTAAAAAACAATAAATTTTGTTTCTGTTAATTTTTTTGGCAGCTTCTCATTATGCAATCATGTTGATACCAGTTTGGATCGTAGACCCGATGTCTAATCTGCAAAAATATTCGTTTCAAAATTTGTTTGCCCATCCGGGTGACTCAAAATGGTGCAGAAAATAAACATTTTTATTTATTATCATTCGAATTCTTTACTTTAAAAACTATCAACTTTTCGAAAAAAATATTCAGAGTGAAAAGTGCTTTAACATGTTAAATGCCACGCTAAATTCACGAGACAACCTATTCATGCCGCGTGACTCGGAGTGTTATACACTATTGTATTTAGCATAACCGGCGGGGCCTGAACGCAAAGTTTTGCGCCGGTCCCTAGGAACCGGCGTGGCGATTAACGTGTTAAATTTAACAAAGAATACCTCAATATTTTTCGGCGTTTTCTACAAATTTCAAAAAAAGTTGAGCTCGTATTTTTTTAGAATTTCAAAAAATTCACGGAAAATTCTTTAAAAAATCAGTACGATAACTATTTTTTATGAAACTGGATAGTTTTCGAATAAAAAATTTCAAATATGATACCACATTTTTACATAGTGGATCGAATTCATCATCTGATCACATTGTTTTATTAAAAAATTATCAACTTTCTGGAAAGATCCAAATTAGTGAAAATAAACTTACAATTATCGAAGGAATACATCATTTTTTCAAACTTTTCCGTGAATTTTTTGAAATTGATAAAAAGTTAGAGTTAAACATTTTTAAACAGTTATAAAAAAATGAAAAGGGTCTGGAGTATTTGTTGATGAATGCTAAGCACTTTTCACTCTGAATATTTTTTTCGAAAAGTTGATAGTTTTTAAAGTAAAGAATTCGAATGATAATAAATAAAAATGTTTATTTTCTGCACCATTTTGAATCACCCGGATGGGCAAACAAATTTTGAAACGAATATTTTTGCAGATTAGACATCGGGTCCACGATCCAAACTGGTATCAACATGATTGCATAACGAGAAGCTGCCAAAAAAGTTAACAGAAAGAAAATTTATTGTTTTTTAATATTTGTTACCCTAAATCTTAATATTAGAGTAGTAAAATTTCTTTTTCAATGTCCAATGGTACTATCAGAAATAGTACCATAAAAGACTATCATTTTAATATTTTCCTTTTTTTAGCGACTCGAATTAGTACAATGATCAAAGGTACTGTCCGTTTGCATAAGACGTTGATTGAAAAAGTGCTCCGTCATACCAGATGTAGTTCAAATAGGACTTGTCTGACACAAACCGGACTAATATTTTCTCAAACTGTATGAAATTATGTAGTTTTTTCGTTGCCGATTTTAAAAGTATTGTTTTTTGACAAAACAGCAGTCGTTTAATTATAAATAGGTCTTCAAATTATAAATTTTCAAGATGTTTCAGATACGCGTTTTAAAACATGTTTAAAGTTTGACATGCAGTTCAAATGTGGGTATTGAACCGATTAACTTAATTACTTTGACGCATAATGTTACAATGTTCTTTAAAGAAGAGAAACCACGGAGTACAGTAGATTCTCTGAATAAGATACCACAAGGGGCCGAAGGGGAATACGATTCCGAGAATTACCCTTCCCCCACTCAGCGGCCTGCTACGCCAGAAAGGAATAGAACTCTCGTCCTAAGATACCATGCAAAATAGTTTAAAGTTAAACCGATAATGTAGGTTGCTTTGTATTCCATATCCTTTTCCTTCTTTTTTGGTCACGCGACTAGAAGTCCGCAAACGAGGAGTTCTCGCAGTGTTGACAGGAAAGAAAGGGAGAAGAAAGGCTATTTTTACCATTTGTGCAATTATCTTACGTAAGTAAATCAATTTTAAAAATTGAAAAACACATCAAAATAGGCTTGAGTTCATGTCCTTGACAAAAAACTACGTTTACGAGTCATTGAAAATTCTCTATGAATTTAAAAAAAAAAATTAAAATCTGATCTTAAATCATTAATAATTCATGATAATAAATTCAGAAAATCGTTGAGCAAATAATTCTCATTTTTTCTCGTTTATTTACGTGGTATCTTATTCGGAGTACGCAACTCCAAACATTCAGAGGCGAAGAGGCATTAGGAGTGGGGGTAGTGGATTTGCGAAGGGGAACCCGTGGTATCTTATTCGTAGGCATTCGAAGGTATCTTATTCGTAGAATCTACTGTAATTACATTTACCAGAAAATGTCTAGCTTTCACGTGGTTAAGTGTGTAGCCTCTTAATAATTAAAAGAAATAATTTATCTAAGTCTTGAAATATGTATTTGAAAGAAATTTGAAAAACGTAAAGAAAAAATGTAAATACTATTATTTATTTGTCTTGTTGAAAATACCATATTGAAGTATGATCTGCAAGTGAAAAATTCGTTTTTATCGAGCTCTCCATCTAGCATTTGTTTCGAACGAGCGCGACAAATTTGATGCAAAGCAAAATATTTAAAAAACATCTTGCGATCGTCATTTCACATACCTTGCAAGAGACCAGTAGTAGCGACGTCGAGACGCTGCATCCTGATTGGCTAACTTAAATGTGATATTACGCCAAAACGGCTGTACTTTTCGCATTTTCGCAAACGGATTTCGTTTCGGAGTGTGACCAGCAGTCACCATATTTCGGGTGGTCAATTTATTTTGGGACACCCTGTATATCCATAAAGTTTAAAACATTCCATGAAATACTTTTCTTTAAAAGAATTCCCAAAAAAACATGTAAATTTTCGGCCGTCACGAAGGCCGTTTGTGACGAAGCAGTTTGCAAAGGCTGCCTCGCCCCTGGAAAATCATCTATTTAGAAGCGACTAGAATTTTCTTAGCCTGCGGCTAAGAAAATTGGCAAAAGAAATGCCACATGTAAGTCATGAGCGAGGTTCAATGTCCTCAACGCGGGAGGTACCGAGAGTCAAGTAGGGGATCAGGCGGAGCCAAAGTCATTGTCTGCGGATCGCACGAGTTCAAGGGGGAATAATAGGCGACATCGTTGAGGTGCAATATGCGCTTCCCTAATTGCGCTAGGAGATTGGGAGTAGCGTCAAAGTATAGCTCCTCGCGAATTAGGGAAGTGGCCTCAAGGAGCGAATTGCACATGCATTTTTGCGAGAGATAGGAAGAATAGAAGCTCGTAGAAGGTTGGGGAAAAAATCGTCGGATTGTAAGAATTGGCGATCGGAGTTGGCTCGCGTATCGTGAAGGGTGCATTGGGTCGTGATAGACCAGTGCCCCGAAATAGATTATTACATACGAACTTACCGATAGAGACATATTGTGCAGTGGGGTAGAGGAGGGCGTAAAACAGTTGCATTGAACCATCATTCCACTCGGAACGAGGGGAAATAGTGAGGCGTAGTTACAGTTCGAATCGAAGGGGATTCCGGAAGTGAAGTACGAGGTGCCTGAGGGTAGCCTGTCCAGGATTCGCGCCGTAAAGGAACCTCCGCCGGAGAAAGCGGGTGGAGAGACAGTGCAGGGGTACTCGATAGCCAACTGGATTCCTGTGGAATCATCCCAAATTGCAATCGGGACGTCCAATCCGATCCGCAACTTGGGGACGCATCAGGCCGAGTGCAGATACAGCTGGGGCGGAATACACAGTCGTTCCGGTCCCCTTCTCTCCGCAGCTGCATCCGGGTAGCTATGTGCAGTACCGACGGGAGCCGAGGATTCCCGAAGAAAAGGAGAGGTTCCAACGACGAGTGCGGTGACATCAGCCGCTAAGGAGCCCAGCAGAGAGACGAGGACAACGGGAGTCGGAACCGTCAGCGTATCGAAGGGAGTGACAACGCTTCCGAGGGAGATAGCGCGTACTCAGCTGACTGATAAGTAGAACTATAGACTTCCTTACAGGTTTACGAATATTATGTTGCCGCGATTACGTCACGATTTTAGGATCAACTGTCAACTAGTAGCGTTAGAAGCGATTGTTGCATATGTGTATGAGAGGATCCGCGAATATATTGTATGACGACTTTGTGTGATGATGCGATTTGTAGCGATAGGGACTTTTGGATTATGAGTATTACGAGAGATTCGAGCACCAATCATATTTTCATCTGTAGAAATATTAGTCTATAAATACATGCGTTTTGCCTTTAGTCTTACCAGTAAAACTGTTTGCTATTTATTTATTCTGTGCTACCAGAGGACCCACGAGAGAGCCTTGAGCTGATCTAGCCTAGGGAAGGTTTTGGGGATAAATAGCGCAGTTATTTTTAGGGTAGCAACCATTGGCCGCGTCTTTTATGTGTCATTCGGGGAAGAGTCGTGGAGGGGGAGAAAGCCCAGCGGCCGTTGTCTCGCCGCAACTGCAATTGCAGTTGGCCGAAACGTTAGGGTAGGGCCCTCTGTCTCCCGATTCGCTCGGGGGGTAAGGCCACGAGTCTCCTCTAGACTCGTGAGAGCCGAGACGACCCGAGTGGCCGTCATACCTGGTATACCCCCTTAAAACATTATTCCTTCCTCGATTTTCTCAACTTCGAGGAATTTTTTTTACCTTTTTCAAGTAGTTCTTATTCTTTACTTTTACTACACGTACGTTATAATGCTTAAAAGTTTTGTAGAGATTAGAACTAAGGCAATTTTATTGCAGCGAAATTTATTGGGTCTTAATATTAGGGGTGTGCGAGTACTCGATTTATTCGGGTACTCGAACTTCGAGTCGAGCAATAATCCATAAGTCGAGCCGAGTCGAACGTTCGAATTTTTCAAGTTACTCGAATCGTCGAACTGCTTGAAAAAAATTCGAACTACTCGAAAACTTCGAACAATTACAATATTAGAACTACCCGAATACTTTCGACCTACTCGAATATTATCGAACTACCCGAATATATTCAAGCTACTTAAATATTGTCAAACTACTCGTATACTTTCGAATTATTCGAATATTTACAAGTTGCCGAAAAAAATTCGAGTATTCGCATACTTGTGAATTTGTTGTCAAATGTCACTCTTATTTCGATGGTAAAATGTGTTAAACACTAATTATTACTTGACCACAAAGTTTAATTTATTTTTATATTTTCATGTAGGAAGCATATTTCTTCAACGTGTTCCGTTAACAATTTAGTGCGATTTACAGTAACAATATTTCCAGCCGTTGAAAATAAACGCTCGCTGGGCACTTGAGTAGCGGGTATTCCCAATATACTTTTTGCTAATCTAGCTAAAGTAGGGAAACGGCCCTGATATGTTTTCCACCAATTAATAATTCTTGTATCAGATTTTACAAGCATCTCGTTTAAATAAAGCCTGGGTTCGGTTCTGCCATTCGATGTCGCATCATTGTTTTCTTCTTTTGCGCTTATATCAAATAAAAATTGAGACAGTCTCGAGGATGATGCTGCTAGGAAAAAATTAATTGAAAATAATGTAAGCATGATTATTTCAAGCCCCCATACTCTTCTATTTTTATCTGCATCAAGATATCACCTACAATGTTTCGACTGGTTGTTGATGCATTTTCAGGTAATGTTTCATCCTCCTTTGCAATCTTGTTTTGCAAGATATCGAAAACATGTTGTTGCACATCGTCTAATAGCCCATTTTTTACGCGTGGGTCGAGCAACATCGCCAAAAGTATAGGCGCAAAAGTATAAGCGAATTGAAACCGTATTTTTAATGGTGATTTTAAGTTAGTAGTAAAGTCATTTAGTGTTCCGTGATGATAACCATTCAAGTTTATTATTATCATGTTGGCGGCATTATCAGTAACAAAATAACAATTAATCTTGTTGGAAATAATACCCCATTCGTTTAATGAATTTTTGAGGAACTCATTCACGTTTTCACTGGTGTGCGAATTGGAAAAACTCTGAACTTTGAGCGTATATTTTTTAAGTTCATCAAAGTTATTACTGCAATAATGGATCGTGAAACATATGTATCCATCTGTTGCACGTGATGTCCAACCATCTGTGCTAAATGCTACAGCCAACATATCGTCCTAAATAAATGAGTGAATGAATAAATAATTCGACAAACAATTAAATAATCACTGAATAAAACAATTAATTAGCAAAAAAATTTGTAAATCTTACACATCCTAAGTCATTTGTAATGGCTTCTCTTATTTTTTTGCTTCTTCTTTATACAATTTCGGAATTATGTCACGAGAAAACGTTGTACGGCATGGTATTTTATACAGCGGTTCAGCGATCTTTACGAAATTTTTAAACCCTTGGTCATTTACTATGTCGTATGGCCGAAGGTCTATTATCATCATTTCCGCTATACCTCTTGTTAGCGCCTGGGCTCTGGGAGAGTTTGCATCCAGCGTAGGTTTTGAACAACATTCGGTTGATGATCCGGAAGGCACCGATACTACAGAATGTTTCGGTTGCATTGCATTTGGATGTTTATTCCTTATATGCCTCATCATGGATGTGGTACTGCCACATTTCATTTTGAATTTCCCGTTACACAGTAAACACTCGCTTCTTGTTTGATTAATTTTTTTTAAATATTTCCAAACACTGCTTTTATTCCGGCGTATACGTTTGGAACTGCTACTGTTACCTGTATCATCCGTGTCACTCTCTATTTGTTCTTCATTTTCTACTTCCTTATCGTTAACATTAACACTATTCGATATTGCAAATCCTTTTCTAATACTGAGATCAATATACTCGAAATCATTTAGCAGTACAGTATAAGTAAGTTAGTGTATATATAATATGTAAACATTGAGGTCAGAGAGGTGTGAAGCAGAGCAAACGGCGCAATTAAAATCTGAGAATTTAAATGTATAATATAAAACAAATAACAGAAATTATTCAGAGGAAAGTTATGATCATGTTGAAGAATGAAAATCATGTTTCCTGCACGAAAAAAACAATTTAATAATAATAATAATTATAAAATACAAAATAATATAAAATACTATAATTACAAAATATAAAAATGAAATAAATTTTGTGGTCAAATAATAATGAGTATTTAACATATTTTACCATTGAAATAAGAGTGACATTTGATAGCAGATTCATAAGTACACGAATACTCGAATGTTTTCGGGCAACTTGAAAATATTCGAATAATTCGATAGTACGCGAGTAGTTGGACAATATTCCTATGCGAGTAGTTTGACAATATTCAAGTAGCTCGAATACATTCGGGTAGTTCGATAATATCCGAGTAGCTCAAATGTATTCGGCTAGTTCGGATATTCGACCTGTTTGAAGTTTTCGAGTAGTTTGAATTTTTTCGAGCAGATCGACGATTTGAGTAGCTCGAAAGATTCAAGTACTCGACTCGGCTCGAGGAAGCGAATCGGTCTGGGCTCGACTGGTAAATTACGAGTACTCGCATACCCCTACTTAATATAATGTTTTATGTATATTGTTTTGCAGCCAAATGTTGGAGCTAACAAAAAACTACGCGCCAATATGATTATTTTTGCGTAGTTTATTAAAGTTGTCGAGGAATTGAGGGTATAGAAATGAATGCACGTTTGATTCTAACTATAACACTAGTTTAATTTCATTCTTAAAGTATGGTGTTGACGGTTTGTGTTCGGGTGAGTAACTGAAATTTGTGTAAACTTAGAGACATCGGGAAGTGAATTGTAGAAATGGTTCTAAAAGGGGTTGATTTCTGGTAACCATCAATGATTGGTTGAAATAACAAAGTGGGAGAAAGGACGCCGCTGAAAGTACAAATTTTTTGTGGATAAGAAGTGCAGCGTCATAATTAGCTTGTACCTGAGTAATAAAGCTTCAGTTTTGAATGCTGTAGCTGCGTAGAGGCTATACACTTTATGAGGGTAAGATGGTCATGATTAAAATTGTAAATTGTATATTTGAAAACTGAGTAACTGAAAAGCAGCTGAAAAGGATTAAGCATATTTTCCCGAGGCATTTTTTCCCGATGCTAACTCTGGGTATTTCCCATTTGAACATGTGTCCTGCAAATGTTTGTGTTGTGTGGTTCATTGACGGATTCTTGAGATTGATCAGTACATATAAACATTTATAATTAAATAATATTAAAACGTATTGCGACGCAACATATATAATACAATTACAATTTTTCTCCTTCCATCCAAATCAATTTTGTTCATTTACATTACATTTTAAACGTTATTTAACCAGATAATTGTAAAATTGTTTGATCACGTTTTTATTAAATGCAACTGCATAATATTTGCAAATAACCACATACACAAATCATAGCCAATGATTTTCAGGAAAACCGCTGCGCAAAAGCGAATTCTCAACATCGACCAGGTATAATAAATTTTTTATTGAAAATATTTTTTCATTACTTGCCTTCTAGCCACTTGACCATTTTCACGTATATTGTTAGCATTATACAATGTATATCGAAACGTATTCTTCAATTCTGTTTGATTCCTGTTCTCGATTTAAGAATATATTACAAAATAATGGTAATCTATCTTCAAGACTCATATTATGCAGGGTGGCACAAGCAATAATGATGCGCCCTGCAGTTTGCGGGTCGTAATGCAATTTGCGTTCGCTGCGTATTCGTATAGATGAACTCTGGCGTGTTTGGTGAAGCATTGGAAATTGTTGTCATTAGCCACGGCTCTTGTGAATAACTAGAATCACCAAGTAGCCATACATCTTGAAAACCTTTTTTTCGATTTAAGAAGAAAACAGTGCGAAAGTTAATATACAACCAAATAAGATAAAGAGGGCTAAATGGAGGTCTCAAAGTAAATCTATACCTTCATTGTAACAGCGTTCCATTTCTGTTCGAATATTTGAGTTATATTTATTATGAGTCATGCGTGGCACCCCCATATCGAGCATTAATATTTAAAATTCGCATATCATAATCCCAAATCTGTAATAGAACAAACATGGATTACAAAATTGGCAAGATCGATTATAAAACTTACAATTTGGACATTTCTAGAGTGGAATCCTTTTCTATTAAAATAGTTGTATTCCTCTTATCTGGGAGCTATTATGGCTACAAGTGTTCCGCCAATAGCGGCGATTGCTACTGGAAATTCTGTCGCTTGAAAGAATCCATCTTTTTTTAATTGCAAATTTGCATTATCTCGGGGAAACTTAATGAATTGCGGTGCCAAGTGTGTACAAATCAACTGCGTTACTTTTCTAACACAAGTGGACACAGTTGATTGGGCCATTAGAAATAAAAAATTTTGGCCTATTGGCCTCTGATAAGTGAAAAAATGAAAGCGCAACTAAAATCTTGAGTTCACCCCCAATAGAATTTTCATTTTCGAGACTTTGCATAAAGGGGGTTAATTATCATGGAAGATGGATAAGTCGCGGTGGCCTATTTTTTGTCCGGAGCAGTTTTTGTCTGGGGCCACATTAAAAACCTCATTGAGGATCGGCGTAATTGTTGCGTCCTTCCGTATCATTAAGTCAGACATTGCGCGTCGTGCGACGGGAGACGTTGTTCGAAGGTCCGAACTCTGCCTTCGAGAAGGAGGTCGGCACTTCGAACAACTTCATCACTAACAATAAGTATGAGAGTGGATTAGGCCTACTGGGGAAACCACTATAAAAAAAACGCACCTCGCTACCTACCGCAAGGTGGTGGGGAAATGGCAGCAATAGTAATAGTAATAGTAGCTGCAGCAGTGGCTGCGTGAGCGGCAGCAGCAGTAGATAATTAATGATATAAAAATAATAATAATAATTACAGCAGTACTTTTAGTAGTGTGGTGGTATTAATATTAACCATTGGAGTGCCGGACAACGATATTTCGTCGTTCGCTACATTTGCGAGAAGTGCCAACGACGATTGTGCGCTAGTGGACTGTGAGGAATGCGAAGTAACTTCGCCCTAATCTCGTTGAGTGGAGTCGCTCGGACGGACCAGACCGGGTAAAACACACACAATGAAACACAGCGAATTTAGATATTTACTTAATATTTATTAATTCCAAATAAACGAAAAAATACTAACAAATACTCCTATCATCAATCTTTAACAACTACAATGACACGCCGCGACCAAAACGGGGTCGAGAGCACCTCGCTTGGGACCGAGGGCCAATAATTCCGTATAAATGGCGTGAGGCGCCTGGTATTCGTGTATGACGCTCGCACGGAATCGATCCGGGAGCAAAGTAAAGTGGCGCTGGATGGCCGAATGCGTGGAAGACGCGTTAATTCCCTAAGGTAGGATCTTAAAGGCTGGGTCTAATACCCGATCAAGGGAGAGACAACCCGAAGGATCCCTCGAGTTATCCCAAGAAAGAAAGGAGTGCGGATCCCGCACGTAAAGGATAGGCAAGTCACGAGGTCGCCTCGCGGACTTGGTGTAGGTAAAGGATGGTTGGATCTACTATACCATGGACTCTGAAAAGCATGAGCGTAGATCCTACGTCTGAGTGTGGCTTCTGGCAAGCCGCAACTGAGCTATCGGCAGCGATCTCGCCGATTTTAAACCGTCGAGGTGGGAGCCACCGCGAGTGGGGACGAGATCGGAGAGGGGATCGATCCAGCGATCCCTGGCATCGATCGCGAACAAACTCCCCCCCCATTGACGCGTGCACCGAAGTGCAGCGTCAATGCGAACACTGCACCGAAGATAGAACCGATCCCGTCGATTTCCATGCTGAAACTGAATGATTCCCATTCCGCAGCCAAGGGTAGCTCGTAACTGGAACTGGGAATGTCGAACTCCGCACAAGAATGCCATAGCCACGAACATCAACGAAGATTAATGCGAAAGGAACGCAAGAAATAGAAAAGAGAAAAGAGAGCGAAAAAAGAGAAAAAAAAAAAAGGGAAGAAAAAAAAAGAATTGTGGATCCCTTGCCCCGTATTTATTGTTTTTTATTCACTAGCTTGGCAGACTTTAGTGTCAAATCTGGTGCCCACCGTAATGTTATTTTCCCCATGGTGGTCCACGCTTTCCACTTACGATATTTTAGAACCGCTGCTGCCGGAGCGTGCACTACTACTCCAAATGTCCTTATCGAGATGATTCCTCGAGTACGTTCGATTTCCCGGGCTGTTGGGTCGTGGAGGATTCCTCCACGCCAATCTGTGGCCCGGAAAACCCTTAAATCCATGGGAATCCGGGTGGTCGAGGCCGGAGTGGTCCTGGGGGCGTCGGACTCGTCCTCTATGGGAGTGGAGGCAGCTGCCAGACCGATGGGCGTCGGGGTGTATGATGGCCCTGGACTCGTGTCAGCCACTGCCGGTTGAGGCACATAAGGCTCTTCCAGGGGGGTTCCTGGCTCTTCTTCGGAAAGGTCGAAGAGGCCTTCAAAGTCCTCCTCCATCGGTAGTTCGGCGGGCCGGGCGTGTACCTCGGCCAGATAGGTATCGAGGAACTTTTGTAGTTCCTGATCCAGATCGATTTGTAAAATTCCGTCCATGTTCGTCTAACTATCAATAGATTATGAGAACTGTCTCGTGCCCAGGAGAAGGCGACCTTCTCCGGGCATCGCCGGTATTGTGTCGTTGCCCGAGCAGACCCCCCTGGGGGGTTGTGTATGTAAACAATGTTGAGAGACACGATCAAATGCGAAATCCTGCTAATTTCTAAACCTTGTGAATTTCACAAATTGAATTAAAGATTCGTATAAGAACAAGATAATCCGTTTCACCTATCGGTACTGTAGTGTGAGTATGAAAATGATGTATTCACCCAAGATGCCTATGTGTGGCCGTCAACGGAAAGTGATAATAACTTTCCTGGGCGAATTCAAGCTTGCTAAGAAGCTTCATACATTTTATTGTGGTGTGTCGGTAACCGGAAGCTTGCACAATTGCGTGAAGCTTCGCTGGATGACCTTATCCTTAGTTTTAACGGATGCAACTCGCGGAACCGAATCGACCCCTGGAATCAATTTCGTGATTCGCCCCACACACCATTGACTAGGGGGGTTGCTGGCATGTTTGATTAATACCAAATCCCCCTCCCGGAAGACGTTCGTTTTCGTCCGCCATTTTGACCGGGATTGGAGGGTGTTTAAATACTCGGAAGACCACTTTTTCCAAAAGGCTTCCGTTATTCTTGAAACCTTTTGCCATCGACCTAAGGTAGTCTCCTTTAAATCCAGAACTGATCTTTCCGGAGGAGCGAGAAGCGCCCTTCCAATCAAAAAATGACCTGGAGTAAGAACCTCCAAACTTTCGGGGTCATCGTGAATTCTGGTGAGGGGGCGGGAGTTCAAACATGCTTCAATCCTACTTAATAACGTTGAAAATTCTTCAAAGGTAGGAATGAATGTTCCGATTGCACGCTTTAAATGGTGTTTTACTGCTCGAACCCCGCTTTCCCATAAACCGCCCCAGTGAGGGCTTGCTACAGGGATAAATTTCCATTCCACCTCGTTGGCTGGTTCGACATTTTTCCCCGCTGATTCACGTAATGCAAGTTTGAAGGCTCGACGTAATTCGGCCTTGGCCCCCTGGAAATTGAGTCCATTGTCGCTGTACATTACTGCGGGTTTGCCGCGGCGAGCAACGAATCGGGAAAAAGCCGCTAAGAAGGCGTCCGTGTCGTACCTGGTTACCAGCTCCAAGTGTATAGCGCGAGTGGCAAGGCAAACGAACACTGAAATGTACGATTTACAGGTTTTTCCGCCTCGTCCTTGCCCGATGTGCATTTGAAACGGTCCCGCGTAATCTACCCCAGTGTGGGTGAACGCTTCGCTTTGCGTTACTCTGGGTTTTGGGAGCGATCCCATGAATTGAGTGCCTAATTGGGCCCTTTCTCTTACGCAAATCAAACAGCGGTGAAGGATTGCTTTAACGGATCGCCTTGCATTTAGGATCCAAGCTTCCTTCCTTAGCATGGCTAGTGTTAGCTGAACTCCACCATGCAACGTTCGCTGATGCACACTTCTAATTAATATGTCTGCAATGTGTCCTGAAGGCAAGATCACCGGATGCTTTTCATTTTCCGCGAGAAACGAATTCCGTAACCTTCCCCCGACCTTGATTAAACCATCCGAATCTAGAAAGGGTGCTAAAGGTAGCAAATTAGAGCGAGAGGATATCGCCCTTTGGTTTTTCAATGCTAACAATTCTGGAGAGAGAGCTGCCGACTGAATGCAACGAAAAATCGCGAGCTTCCCCTCTTGAAGTTCCGCGGACGTGAGAAATGATTCACGCGAGACTCCGCGCTTCCTGCACCGAGAAACGAACCGGAGAACATAGGAAACAATCCTAACGGTTTTTGCCCACGATGAGAATCGAACTAGGGGTTCCCAGAATTCCACCGTGGTTGCATGCATGATATTTTTTCGCCTTTCTTCTTCCGTGTGGACCTCTCGTGACGTGGCGGAGAATTCTTCCTTCAAGAAGGCTGGTCCCTGCCACCATAAATCTGCCGAGATTAACTCACTCGGGGTTAGTCCCCTGGAATTCAGGTCAGCTGGATTTTGACTTGTGTGAACATAACTCCAGCGGGCCTCCGGGAGTCCTGTCTGGATGAAGGAAACCCTATTCGCAACAAAAACCTTCCAGTTGGAAGGATGTTGAGCTATCCAAGCTAAAGCGATTTGAGAATCCGAGTAACACGAGATTGAATGAACTGGACGTGAAAGGTTATGTTTTATGTGAAGAAGAAGCCTGGTTAGCAGAGCAGCTGCCACCAGTTCGAGGCGTGGAATAGTGATAGTTTTTAGGGGAGCTACTTTGGATTTAGCCATTACCAGGCTGATAGAGATGACACCGTCCGAGTCTGTGACCTTGGCGTAGACCACAGCGCCATAGGAGAGAGACGATGCATCGCAGAATCCTATAAGTTCCAAAATGCATCCCTCCTTCCTGTAATTATCCCATCTGGGAATGGCTAAAGAATCTAGCTTACTCAATTGATTATAAATATTCATCCACCGAGAACGCGCTGGACCAGGAATTTCCTCATCCCAGCTAAGTTTTAACAGCCAGGTGGACTGCATCAGTTGCTTTAAACCCACTGTTACCGGTGAAATCCATCCCATTGGGTCGAAAATTTTAGAGTTCTCGGATAACAAAACGCGTTTGGTGAGTGAGGTGACGCTGCCAGTGGTGATCCTGAAGTGGAAGGTGTCCTGTTCTGGGGTCCAAACGACACCTAGAATCTTATGGGTATCCTCATCTGGTTCCCGGAAGACGATGGGCTGATCCGGAGGGTCCTTGGATGACTTCCTAGGGACGTTCATCGCCCACTTGCTCAATTCAAACCCCCCTCTTCTTAACAGCTGGATGAGCTGCTCCTTGACCTTAAAAATGTCGGGTTCCGTACCGGCCCCGAACAAAAGGTCGTCCACGTATACGGAATCGCGCAGAACCTGCTGAGCCATAGGGAGGTCCTGCCCATGTCGCTGGGCAAGTTCCTGTAACACCCGCATTGCTAAAAAAGGGGCAGGACTCGTTCCATACGTCACTGTGTTCAGCTCATATGCCCTAGACGTGTCGGATCCCTGCCAGATGATATTCTGGTAGTGACGATCCTGTTCCCTGACTAAAATCTGACGAAACATCTTCACGATGTCCGTGACCCCTGCGAATTGGTGACCGCGCCAATTCAAGAGGATGACCGTGATGTCCTTTTGGAGTTTTGGGCCTACCAGCAAGACGTCGTTGAGCGAAACTCCGCTGCTCGTCTTGCTGGAGGCGTTGAAAACGACCCTAGCTTTAATTCGCCCGCCATCCTGCTTAATGACCGCGTGATGAGGTAGATAAACACGACCGTCCGTTCGTGAGGTACGGACTGGAGACATATGACCGAGAGTTTCGTACTCAGTCATAAACTGGACATAATTTTCCTTAAGAGCGGGGTCCCTTTGGAAGCGAGTTTGGATACGGGATAAAGAGGCTTCGGCGATACGCCGAGAGTCGCCCAAGCTGTCCCTATCTTCGAGAGACCGGAATGGAAGGCCCACGATGAAATGACCGTCCGTATTCTGCTGCACCGATCCCTTGAAGTGGTCCTCGCATTGTTGATCCTCCGGTGAAAGTAACGCCGTCGTAGGAACTTCTTCCAGCTCCCAGAATCGTCGTAGGTTCCTATCCAAATTACAGCAGTGGAGAACCGTCACTGGCTGAGATCGAGGCTTGGCGGGTAGAATTCCCGTGACAATCCAACCGAAGCGGGTGGATTGCGCAATTAAAGTGGAATCCGAAGAGGCCATTGACTGACCGGTGAGTAAACTGGCATAATAATCGGCCCCTAAGAGGAAGTCGATTGGCGCTGATGATGGATTGCATCGATCAGCGAACGCAGATGGATTTAACTGCGGGAACGTTGTGTATGGACATGATTCCGGCACGTAGTTGGTAATTTTGGGTAGAATCAACGCTGTAAATTTCATCTGAACTTGGCGGTCGGTGAGGGAACGCAAGGTGACCTTAGTTTCCCCCTTGACCTTGTGCGCCACTCCTCCGGTTACGCCGAAGACTGAGGCGTTTATGTACGTGCGCTTAACGTGGAGAAGCTGTGCCAGATTCTCAGAAATGAATGAAGTTTCCGAACCGGGATCAACTAAACCCCTGGCCATGACACTACGACCTTGATCCGTTTCTACGCGAGCTACTAAGCTTGCGAGAAGGACGGTTCGTGAATCCGTGACGCTAACGTGAATGTTGATTCCGGACGTGGATGGCTCGCTTGAATCGGAGCCTGCACGAGAAAAGACCTCCGTAGAGGAATCGCCCTTGACAACTGTCCGTCCTTCTAAATGCAAGAGGGAGTGATGGGGCTTGTTGCAAGTCTTACACCTATTCCGACTCCCACATCCGGAGGTGGAGTGGCCAGATCGTAAACAATTTAAACATAATCGTTTCCGTTGAGCGAATTTCAAACGGGCAGGAGGTAGGACACTAAGAAATCGCTCGCAACGATGCACCCAGTGATCCTGACCACAGTACCCACAGGCAGTTTTGCTGAGTCCTACTGTGTGCGACTTTAATATCTTATCCGAGGCGTGTGCTTTGGTAGCGCTGCCTAAACCTAGTGACTCTAACATGTTAATTCTTCCGGAGATAAAATCCCTTAATTGGGGGTAGGTTGGGTGATCTGTTTGATCCCGTAACAGCTTTTCCCAGTCGTGACGCAGAGTGGAGTCGAGATGCTGGACCAGGATATGGACCAGCAGCGGACTCCAGGCATCCACTTCGTAATTTAAATTCCGAAGTGCGTCCAGCGTAACTGTAACTGTGTCCCTGAGTGTTTTTAATGATGCTAGGTTGCCTACTTCGACCTTTGGAACTTGCATAAGTTTGGTCAGCAAAGTTGCCGTTATGAGGCGCTTATTTTGATACCTTGCTGCCAAGGTAGCCCAGGCCGTATCATAATTCTCGCTGGAAACGGTCAGGGCCTTCAGAATAGCGCTAGCCTCTCCCTTGAGGCAGGATTTAAGGTAGTGAAACTTTTGAATACCGGGTAACCCGGCGTTTTCGTGAATGATAGACTTAAACGTATCATGGAACGTGGCCCAGTCGGTGTAGTCCCCGTTAAATTTCGGAAGGTCAATTTTGGGAAGCCTGATCGAAGAGGAGGCACCGGGTCCATGTGAGGAGCCCGTGCCAGTATGTAGGGGAGAGGGATCCTCTGCCAACCTACTCAATTGATCGGTAATATAGGCTTCAGCGGCCTCGAAAGCATCTATGGCTGACTCATAATTGCCCTCCGTGAAATAAGGAGTCGTTTCAAGTTCGGAGGGTTTACTGGAAGCACATATCTTGATATGGCAATCCCGAATGTTTGCATGCAGGTCGCGGGCGAGATGTAATCTCTCCTCCAGGTAATTCCGGGTGTACCTGTTTGCTCCTCGCTTCTTAACGTTGGCTAAGAGGCGAATAAGGTCGTCCTTGTAAATGCCAACGCTAACTGTGTATTCCCGAATCAACCTAGTATCCGTCATCTTGACGAAGCTTCGATTGTGTGAGCACGGCTGGAACCGATCGAGGACTCAGCGAGATCAGGTAACTATAAAACGCCGGAACCTCAAGCGTTGTTGAGATCCGGCTCGAAGGACCAATTTGTGCGCTAGTGGACTGTGAGGAATGCGAAGTAACTTCGCCCTAATCTCGTTGAGTGGAGTCGCTCGGACGGACCAGACCGGGTAAAACACACACAATGAAACACAGCGAATTTAGATATTTACTTAATATTTATTAATTCCAAATAAACGAAAAAATACTAACAAATACTCCTATCATCAATCTTTAACAACTACAATGACACGCCGCGACCAAAACGGGGTCGAGAGCACCTCGCTTGGGACCGAGGGCCAATAATTCCGTATAAATGGCGTGAGGCGCCTGGTATTCGTGTATGACGCTCGCACGGAATCGATCCGGGAGCAAAGTAAAGTGGCGCTGGATGGCCGAATGCGTGGAAGACGCGTTAATTCCCTAAGGTAGGATCTTAAAGGCTGGGTCTAATACCCGATCAAGGGAGAGACAACCCGAAGGATCCCTCGAGTTATCCCAAGAAAGAAAGGAGTGCGGATCCCGCACGTAAAGGATAGGCAAGTCACGAGGTCGCCTCGCGGACTTGGTGTAGGTAAAGGATGGTTGGATCTACTATACCATGGACTCTGAAAAGCATGAGCGTAGATCCTACGTCTGAGTGTGGCTTCTGGCAAGCCGCAACTGAGCTATCGGCAGCGATCTCGCCGATTTTAAACCGTCGAGGTGGGAGCCACCGCGAGTGGGGACGAGATCGGAGAGGGGATCGATCCAGCGATCCCTGGCATCGATCGCGAACAACGATATATCGTTTCGGATGCGATGGCGTGTTATTCTTCACATTGCGAGTAAACTTAATCTCAAAATAAGTCATTGAAAAACAATTGGCAATTCATTATTTTGCCTTTTTTCCGTAAACAACAACAGCAATAGCAACAACGACAATCCTAATAATAATGATAATAATGTTAAACCTTTCACTACGACAGGCGTAAATATACGTCCTGAGAAGTCCATCGATATGTACGAAAGGCGTAAGTTTACGCCCTCTGTATTTTTATACTTATAATTATTATATATACCTTTCCTGTTTTACCCACTGATTCAATATGGACTTTATCGTTCTTTGGAACATACGAACTACGGTATTGCTGATTGATCGAACGATTGTTAATTAAATGTTATCACACTTGTTGTAATATTGCAGTTACAAGATGCGATAAATGATCGGCGTGAGACGTATTCGTTGGCGAATGTATTCGTAATGAGCAATATTATTTTATTATTACAATTCGAACACTCTTTAGGGAGACCACAGATATACTCCTAACCTATAACGATCTAATTCTCGGATTGTACTTTCTGATTTACACAGGCTTTTGCTGGCTACTCTCTGTGTCTCCTTGGTTCTCCGTATATACTGTGATGGGGTTTTTTCGAACCCCATCCAAATGAAATAAAGAAAAGCGTCCTACCGGGAAAAAGGCGTCAAATACGGGAATTGAAGAACTCAAATCCCGTGACCAATTTCCAATTATATTTCTCAGTATCTGTAGTAGATTTCATTGTCAAACACACAAATAATTACCATAATTATATAACAACAAAGTGTATCTGGAAAATTAATTATAAATATATTGTTTTTTTGGGTACCGTATTGCTAATGTCGCGTATGAAAAAACTTTCTTTCTCAGAATATTGGTAAAAAGACAAGTTTTTGAAGACTGACATTTTTCATAATATTATGCCTCGGGACAGATTTTTGAACTTGATGCAGTGTCTACATTTTAGCAATCCCGAAGTATCAAACTGTTCAAATAAATTGTGCCCATAATTATAAAAGTGGTCAAGTCAAGATTTGAAAAAGATGAGATTTTCAGTTATCTCGCATCATTTTATCTTGCAATACATTTTTTTTCTTCATTAATCAAGACCAATAAAACCCCAACTTTCAATGTTGCAGAATGTAAAAACATTTTTTATTTTATTTAAGGGGTTACATCTGGTTGGCGGCCGAAAAAAGGCGTGTTTTTGTGAATATTTTTTGGGAAATGATTGCAGGTTTCGAATTGTTTTTTTTTCACAGTAAAGATTATATCTTCGACTATGGACACGCCTCAGCAGCATGAAATTAGGGAGAATGCAAGCATCGCACCCGGCACGGCCGACTCGGAGCTTTTCACGGTGAGGGAGATGGTCGCAGCCGTAAAAACTTGTAAAAACAATAAAGCGAAGAGCCCAGACCTCATCGAGGTCTGTGTCCTCAAATCGGCGTGTAAAATAATCCCCGGTCAGCTCCTGCGACTTCTGAACGGTTGCCTCCAATGGGGCGTCTTTCCCTCGATCTGGAAGATGGGCTCTCTCCGGGTCCTTCTGAAGGGCGGGGACAAGGACGTCACCGACCCCAAGTCATATAGGCCCATTTGCCTCCTCTCCGTCGTAGGGAAACTCTTCGAGAAACTTCTCCTTCGACGTCTTTCAGAGACGTCGCTGGCTCCTCGGATGGTCTCCGGTCGGCAGTTCGGCTTCACGCCGGAAAGGTCGACCGAGGACGCGATCGTGGAACTGTGTCGGCTCGTCTCATCCTGTGAGAAGAGATATGCCGTCGCTCTCCTGTTCGACATCTCGGGTGCCTTCGATAATGTTTCGTGGCCACTTGTCCTCGATTCTTTGAAGAGACGCGATTGCCCAAAGAACGTTTTCGAGGTGCTCCAGAGCTACTTCGACGGTCGGAGGGTTGCGATCTCGGTTGGTGGATGCGACGTTTCTAAGCAGCCATCCAGGGGATGCCCCCAAGATTCTGTCCTTGGCCCCGCCTGCTGGAACGTCATGTTTGACGGCCTCCTGGGCCTGCTTCAGGGCCTAGTGGGGTCGAACTTTGTGGCCTATGCGAATGACCTTTTGGTGCTCGTGTGCGGCGACACCAGAAGGGAAATAGAGATCGCCACCTCCGAATCAAGCTTGGAAAGCTCTTCAGAAGGTTGCGGTACCTAGCGAGGGCAAGCTGGGGCCTCCGATTCGGGTCGCTCTCCGCTATCTACCGGAGCGTGTTCGGCCCGACGGTGGCATACGTCGCCTCCGGGTGGACCGACCTGTGCAAGGAGCCCGACCTGAAAGCCCTTCGGGCCATCCAACGTCGCTGTTTATGGGCCGTCACGCGCGGGTACAAGACGGCATCATTCGAATCGTTGAAGCGTAGTCGCGGGTGCTCTACTCGTCGAAATTCTCGTTTTCCCCGGTCCGTTCTCTCGCCGTGGTGGGGCTGAGAAGTGGTGATGAGAAGAAATGTATTAGGTGTTGGAATTAATTCGTAACGTTTTATAAGAGATGGCACAGTAATTTATAGATTGTAAACAGCTATCATAGGACGTTAGTTGCCGTAAATAACGTTTCTTCAAATCATAAAGAACAACACTTTGTAATTTATTGAATATGGCAAAATTTGTGCCGAATAACGTATTCTTGCAGGGGGTTACAAGAGTTGGCACAGGGAGTACATTATTTTGTTATTATCTACAGTAATTTATACATTGTAAACAGCTATCATAGGACGTTATTTGCCATACATAACGTTTTTTCAAATCATGAATAACAACACTTTATTATTTATTGAACATGTCAAAATTTGTGCCGAATAAAGTGTTTTTGCGGGGAGTTTTGCTTCATTATTTAAATGTGAACAAAAGTGCAACTGAAGTTTATCGTATTTTAGTGGAAGTATATAGTGAACATGCTCTAGTTGAGCAAACGTGTCGGAAGTTGTTTGCACGTTTTAAAGCTAGTGATTTCGACTTGGATGTCAAGGTGGCACAATTGGCAAAACTCCCCACAAGAACACTTTATTCGGCACAAATTTTGACATATTCAATAAATTATAAAGTGTTGTTATTTATGATTTGAAAAAATGTTATGTACGGCAAATAACGTCCTATGATAGCTGTTTATAATATATAAGTTACTGTAGATAACAACGAAATAGTGTACTCTCTGTACCATCTCTTGTAATTCCCCGCAAGAACACTTTATTCGGCACATATTTTGACATATTCAATAAATTATAACGTGTTGTTATTTATGATTTGAAAAAACGTTGTGTACGGCAAATAGCGTCTTATGATAGCTGTTTACAATGTATAAATTACTGTAGATAACAACAAAATAGTGTACTCCCTGTGCCATCTCTTGTAAAACGCTACGAATTAATTCCAACACCTAATAGCGTATGCCCATTAACAACTTCGGTACGGCGCTCATCGGCCGCGAAACCTTGCCCACCGACGGCACTCACCATTTGCGTTCATATTACAGCCGTCGACTAATGTCGACACTCGGCTGTGCACGTCCATCTGTGGCCGTCGACTATAGTCGACGCTCGTATCGAAGTGGTTAAGGGTAAGGTCGCACGAACGTGTTCCCTCAGGGTGGCCCGGTCTCACAACAAAAAAAATCTTCGACTATGTTTCATATTTTATTCATTGAAAAAAATTCACAAATGTAGGAGATACAATGCATTTCCCGGACCGCTGTTCAAAAAAGGTCTTCTGCGGTGACCACTGTATCTTTCACCTCACTCGTCTAAAATCAAAAAATCAAATAGATTGTTTTTGCATTGTATTATCTAGTCCTTATTCGAAGGATTTGAGAAAATATTAATTTTTGAAAAAATGGTCGACGATTGAACGTGAAAGTCCAAATTTTAATGAAAAAGTCACTACATTTTCGTCGACCATTTTTTCAAAAATTAATATTAGGTTGAGGAAAAAGAAATCCATTATTTTTACTACAGCCATCTACTGAAAAATAATGGATTTCTTTTTCCCCAACCTAATATTTTCTCAAATCCTCCGATTAAAGACTAGATAATACGATGCAAAAAAAATAATCTATTTGATTTTTTGATTTTAGACGAGTGTGGTGGAAGATCCAGTGGTCACCGCAAGAAACCTAGCGGTCCGGGAAATGCATTGTATCTCCTACAATTGTGAATTTTTTTTAATAAAAAAATTATCAAATATAGTCGATAATATACCCTTAACTATGGAAAAAAAACAGTTCGAAATCTGCAATCATTTTCCCAACAAAAAAATTCACAAAAACACGCCTTTTTTTCGGCCGCCAACTAAATGTAACCCCTTAAAACAAATTCTTTAAATTTATCAACACAATAAAATATGACTTAGAGCACTTTCATAGTTATGGGCACAATTGTATATAATTCGTGGACTACATGATAGATTTCGATATTCTCTAAAACAAAATTTCTACCCTTTTTGAGAATATTTGCATCGATGAAAGCTTATTATTGTTCACGGGTCGCTTATCGCTCAAGCAATTTATTCCATCTAACCGCAGTAGATTTGACATAAAGTCCTTCGTTGCTTGCGACTATAAAACGGGGTATATTTTAGACATGCTGGTATATTCAGGTTTGGAAACAGAAATTTCTATACATCATGGAAATATGGGTAAATCCGTTAATATAGTCATAACTCTAATGAAAGATTATCTTGGGAAAGGTCACAGTTTATATGTTGATATCTGGTACATGAGTCCAACTTTATTTAGCACCTTACACTTGAACCAGACAAACAGTTGTAGTACCGTAAAAAAATCGAAAATATGTTCCAAATATTCCAAAAAAATTACAATCAGCAGAAATATCATTTCGTTCGACTGATACTTTATTATGTATGAAATAGCAGGATAAAAGAGAAGTTTGGATGTTGACCAGTTTACATTACGCTGATATTGTAGAGACAGAGAAGCTTGATTACCGAACAAAATCACCGATAAAAAAACCATCGTATATTATAGACTATAATTGTCCTATGGGCGCTATCGATAAGACTGACATGGTTATTAGTACTATTGATTGTGAGTCCATAAGAAAAAGTTATAAGTGGTATTAAAAAAATTTTTAATTTGTTAGATGTAAGTATTTGGAATTCGTATGTATTATATAAATGCAAATCAGGGAAAGAGTTATCATTCGCGACATTTCACTTATTACTAATAAAAGAAATATTTATAAAATATTTATGAAAACCAGGAGCATACCAAGACAATCGAAATACTGACGGTCTATTACGTCTCATTGAAAGGTATAGTAGACACGAAACACGAACACGAAATTCGTCGAGAAGCTAGATACGACCGCAAAGAACGTGATGTACGTTTATGCGTTGATCCGTGCTTTAAAATATAATTTTTTTCTATAATACTTTCATTATTTTTATTCGTTCATCATTAAAAATTGTTTGTGCTTCTTTTTTCCTGTATATTTAATTGGCCACTGTTAATGAGAAATTCTGTAAGTTGAGTTATGAAAAATAAAATACCATAAAAGGCTACTAAAAATAAATAAGGAGTGGATATTTTTAATTCATGTGCAACGATTGCTTTTTAAGTCCTACGAATGGTATCAAACCTCCAGGTACTGTTTTGGCCACTAATCTGCGCGGCGACCGACGTGCATATAACGCGCCGTCTATGTTGATGGATTACTCCGAGGTCGCGCTGCAGTGAAAGGGTTAATAATGATAATAATGATAGCACTATTGGTCGTGGTAATAGTAGAATTAATAACACAATTAAGAATTTGAAAGTTTGATTTTCGTCATTTAATTTCTTACGTTATTACTACTCCTATTATAACCTATACATATTTTGTTTCCGACGATATCATATCATAATCGTAGCAGTGTGTTAGTGGAAACAACAGAAGGAAGATCTTCAATGTGTTGGTGTCACCATTTTACTCCTTTTGTTATTATTATTACTACTACTTTGTTTCCGACGACAAGTAGGTTCGAGTCTACTTTTGTCACGACCACCAAAATCTAATGGAACATTTTGATTGGCTAGAAGTTTTAATTAATAACTCTGTAGTTATTTCAAATTTCGAAAAGAAATTTGACTGTTCATCCGCAATTTTCACCTTCTACCATCACCTTTTGGCTTCATGATCTTATACCAAACACCCTATGTATACCGCCAACCCATCGAGAGATATTGAGAATGTCAAGGCTTCTAGAAGTTGCACAAGGAACTGATAATTCTAACGACGTTAGCAACGATAAAAGTGAGAATGATGACACTGAAGAAGATGAAGATGAAGAATCCTAAACCACTTCATACAATGCCGAAAGTGAGCATGAAACAACTTCACAAGATGAAATATTGTCAGCAATAAAAAGGAAACGATCCAGTAAGATCTAAACGAGCAATAAGTTTTTAAATTTTCTGATATTCATGCGGTTCTGTTGACAAATTGTTGTCGTAATATATTCGTTTTATTCACTACTTTTGAGAATCAACTTTTGATTTATTGTTTTTACCGGACATAAATTTACATAAACATTATAACTTCTTTAGAATTACATTGTCCATTGTAATTTTTTTGTGGCTTCACCATGTGGTCCAGTGAAACGGTTAAGGTGGTCAATGGAAGAAAAGAGAATTGTGCTGAAAATGTATGACGAGAAAATGAAGCATAAGAAGTTTCCTTCCTTGGAAGAAACTCAAGAAAGTATTGGGAAAAATCCACGTCTCTGTAATAGAATAGCACCGCAAATTAAAACATGCTTATACAACCAATATAAAACATTGTAATATTTTTCTTTCTGAAAAGAAATTATGATGATTGTTACAGTGGTTACTAATAGTTTCGAAACAGCCCAGTAATTTTGTATAATTGTTTACTTAAGGTGTTAATGTAAGAAAAAGGATTACAACGCAAATGCAGCAAGTATAAAATTTACCAATACGAAATTTTATAACCCGAATATGCTACAGTTGTACATTAATTCTTTTTCTATAATGGTTCAGCATTTAAACAATATAAAGAACAAAACCCAATTACAGTGTGGCCGAAAACTTTAGGCAGCCACTGCATATGTCAAGAATTTCAAAGACAATGGTAAAAATCTGATAGATCATAACAAAAATTTAATTTCATAAAAAAGCTTTTTATTGTTAAACAAAGTTCAAAAGAATTTATTTGTAACGAATTGTAACGTTCCAACAACCATCAGATTGGTAGAACGTTGCATAATCAGGAATCAAGAGACACGGTAGTGTCTCGAGACAAGTTCATTTATGAATTGGGCGAGAGCGCTACCATGTCTCTTTTCTCGACCGAACTAGGTCCGCACACATAACAAATAGCCGAAGCGTTTTGTGTACATACACGGCTGGAAAGCCTTCACACACTCACACGCTGTCTGTAACATCAGTAGCGGCTCAACGGTGGGCTAGGCCCTAGGCATTCAGATATGATCTGTGTTTTGTTTTCCCGAATATCCAAAAGACGAAAATTTACCTTACCGACGCACGTTATGTATTGTTTTATATTATCTCGAGATATAAAGCCGATAATAATAATAATATTTGCAAAAAGCAGACAAATTGACCTAAAAACACCTCTGGTGCAAAAAAAGTCGAGGCAAGTTTATGTATGAAAGGGGATCTCTCTACAAAAGTTGTGAAATCCGATAACATTAGACAAGCTCGTTTTTTCCATTATGACAATACGAAGTAATTACAAAATGGAAAGAATTTTGTCTGTTTACGTAATTAGAATCGGTATTGAACTTGTGGGGCGCTGATCAATTCAGATGTTTGAGTATGTTGTATAATTATTTATATTATTATTATGTAATCTGATCTTTACTAATTCATAATTCGGTGAAAATAAATTACATTGTAAAATATTTATTGGTTATCGTTTGGGTTCGGGGCCCGACAAGTTCAATACCGGTTCTAATCACGTAAACAAAAAAAATTCTTTCCATTTTGTAATTACTTCGTATTGATATAATGGAAAAAACAAGCTTGTCTAATGTTATTGGATTTCACAACTTTTGTAGAGAAATCCCTTTTCATACATGAATTTGTCTCGACTTTTTTGCACCAGAGGTGTTGCGCGGGACTAGACCTCGGCACACTAGACCAGACGACTGAACTTGTAAGGTTCAGGTTTTAGTCGCACGGACGGACATCGGAGAGGGAGACAATCAAAAAAGACACACGCGATCTTCCACCAACAAACAACGATAGTTTATTCAAACAAAAACTTAACGAAAACGGAAAAAAGAGCGCGTGCAATGATACAGCGTACGGACGCTGTAAAGGGTCGTTCCCGGATCTAAAAGGCGCACGGGCGCCCGCTAAGCTAAGTGAAGGGTTGCTGGATGCAGCCGAAACTGAAGGGAGGGAAAGCGACGAAGGGCTACTCCCGACAGTGGAAAGAAATCCCGAGAGAGTCCTCGGGAAATGTCTAGCAAGAGAAAGGATAGTGCGGAGTCCGCACCGTCAAAGGTAAAGGAGAGAACGCGAGGTCGCCTCGCGGTTGGAAAGTGGGTACGGTTCAGGGAACCAGAATACAGACGCTGTAAGGCATTGACATCAGTTCAGCGTCTGGAGCGGCTCTCGGCGAACTGAAGACTGCAGATTCTGCCGGCGATCTCGACCAGCGAGACTCGCCGATCCTTCTCTGCCGAAGGTGGGGGCAGCAGCGAGTGGAGACTAGCCCGGAGAAGGAGACTCTCCAGAGAGCCCTGGGTCAGCCCCTCTCCTGGACCGATCTCGAACAGGTGTTTTTTAGGGGTTAGTAGTTTATAGAACGTCTTTTGGTTTAAATTGTCTTTTTTCATTTTGATATTTTAGCCGTCCAGCACACGAATCCCTATAAGATCCGACTGCTCAATCTCAGGAAGAAAAGGAGGAAGCAGCCGAATCGTCTCAATATTGATGAACAACATCGCTTTTCAGTTCCGAAGTAAAAGGGTAAAACGTATTAGGAAGCCAAAGTATTAAATTTGTTAAAAAAGCTCCTTGTTTTTGCTGCATAAAAACTTAACAGATTTTATTATCGTTAACAAATCATATTAATCGTTTTAAGAAACATAATTTTGTATTAGTTTATGAGATTGATCGTTTTCTATACTATACAGGGTGTGCGGTATAAGATCATTAACCCGGGAGATGGTGGTAGCTGGTGAAAAACTGAGACGAAAAGTCCTGTACCATTTTTCGAAATTCGGATTAATTACCGAGTTATTAATTAAAACGTTCCGGCCAATCAGAACGACGGAACGGCTGGTAGGCCGGTCAAAATAATTTAGACTCAACCCTAGACGCCAGTATGTCGCCAAAGAAAGAAGCAGTAGTAAAATAACAAAAGAACTAAGCCAAGGGTACAATCAAAACATTGCTTCTGCTGTTACCACTACCATAATACTACACTATGGTGTGTTGTCCTTCGGCAACAGAGTAGTAGTAGTGGTAATACTTGAGATATCATATGGTAACACCAAAGCATTGAAAATCTTACGTCTGGTATTTCTTCTATTACTACCACTACCTCATTACTATGATTGTATGTGTTTTCGTTGTACAATAAAGTTGTAGTAGTAATAATACATAAGAAACAAAATGACGAAATTGAAAACCATCAAATTCTTACTTGTATTATTAGTGCTACTACGAGTTCTACCGCTTTCATTATTATTATTATTATTATTATTATTATTATTATTATTATTATTATTAAAATGTTACTACTGTTACTATTATTTTAATAATTTGAATCGAATTCAATTAAAAAAAAAGTAAATTACGAAAAAGCCGAATAAGTGAGTCAAAAGTGCCTCGAAACCAATTGAAGAAAACTAAGCAAACCTAATTCCAGAACCACGCGGTACACTTTATATCCGAAACTTGTACGTAAATTCTCAACAGCTTCGGTAGGGCAGTGGTAAAGCGCTTGGGCTTTGAATAGCTGCGAGCTTTTTGGCGAGGGTTCGAACCCCGATTATTGTTCTATTTTTTTAATTTTTTTTTCTTCATAAATACTACTGCTACTACTACTGCTACGGTTTTGCTAGGGTTTTGCTAGGGTTATCATGTAATAATATCATTATCATGTAATAATAATTATAATAAGAAGAAGAAGAATAACAACAACAATAACAACCTCGAGTAAGTGAAAAAAAATTTCCCAAAAAAAAATTTCAACATTTTCAAAATTTGTTCGAAAAAAATTTTGAAAAAAATTTTGAAAAAATGAAAAAAAAAATGAATTTTTTTTCTCGATAGTTGATGTTTTTGAATGAAGAAAATACGCATTATTGTCGAAAAGATCATTTTAAAGTTGAAAAAATAAATATTGAAAATTTATTCGATATGGTGATTGTCGGCAAAAAGATTGTCGATAAAGAGTATAGCCGAATAAGGAGGTCAAAAGTGCCCCTAAACCAAATTGCATGTGCAATAGGTCATTCGATAGCTTTTCGAAAACATTAATTTGTGCCAAATTTCAGGTCTGTATCTCAACCTGGGGGTCAGTAATGGTCAAAATTCGAAATTCTGAACAAAATCAGAGACATTTTGGTTACAGAGACACATATTACAGAATTTTTACAGATTTTTTAACCCAAAATTGGAAATGCATATTCATATTACTATTGTTCATGAATTTTTTCAGATTTTTTGGTTTGGTGCGCCATAGTTAAAAAAACATGAAAACCAATATTGGCGTCGAATGTCATGTATTAAAAATAATAATTTGCATAAAAAGTTTAATTAAAAAACTTTTCTCCATGAAATAAGTGATTTATGCTATTTTCGACTTATCAACATTTCATGAAATTGCATAGGAAATAAACGAATTTAGTCAGAACCATGCGGCACACTTTATATCTTAAACTTGTACATCAGTTTCTAACGGTGTTGGAAACTGATCAATCATTTTTTTCATTTTTTTTTCACAAGTTGTACATTTCTCTCAATTGTCACTTATACAAATATATTCAGTCAATATTTATTTGCAAATGCTTAAGACATTGAAGACATCAACAGACATTGATTGTATTGTCCAAAATACATGTAACTTCAATTTTTAATACGTGAAATTCGACGTCAATATTGGTTTTCATTTTTTTTAACTATGGCGCACCAAACCAAAAAATGTGAAAAAATTCATGAACAATAGTAACATGAATATGCATTTCCTGTTAAAATATGATTATAGTTCCGCGACTCCGTCAATACGAAATGGGCATTTTTCGAAATTTTTTTACGTTTTTTACTTTTTACGACTTCAACTTTGGGTTAAAAAATCTGTAAAAATTCTGTAATACGTATCTCCGTAACCAAAATGTCTCTGATTTTGTTCAAAATTTCGAATTTTTACCATTACTGACCCCCAGATTGAGATACAGACCTGAAATTTGGCACAAATTAATGTTTTCGAAAAGCTATCGAATGACCTATTGCACATGCAATTTGGTTTAGGGGCAATTTGGCCTCCTTACTCGGCTATACTCTTTATCGTTTTTGCCGACAATCACCATAACGAATAAATTTTCAATGTTTATTTATTTTTTCAACTTTAAAATGATCTTTTCGGCAATAATGCGTATTTTCTTTATTCAAAAACATCAACTATCGAAAAAGAAAAATTCATTTTTTTTCATTTTTTCAAAATTTTCTTCAAAATTTGTTTTGAACAAATTTTTTTAACGTGTTCACAATCCTTTTTTTCGAAAAAAAAAATTCGATTGATTTTATTTAATAGTACAACCATATTTGTTTGAAAACAAATGTGGCTGTACTTTCCCAAAAAAAATTTCAAATTATTTTCAAAATTTTTCTTCAATAATTGTTTTAAAAAAATTTTTTTCAAAATTTTTCTTCAATAATTGTTTTCAAAAAATTTTTTTAGAAGGAAAGTACAGCCACATTTGTTTTGCTACATTTATATGAAAACAAATGTGGCTGTACTTTCCTTCTAAAAAAATTTTTTGAAAACAATTATTGAAGAAAAATTTTGAAAATAATTTGAAATTTTTTTTGGGGAAATTTTTTTTCATTTACTCGATGTGGTTATTGTTGTTGTTATTCTTCTTCTTCTTCTTATTATTATTATTATTATTACATGATAATGATAAAAAGTAAATAAAAAAATAGTAATAATGTAGTAGTAGTAGTAGTAGTAGTAGTGGAATTTATAAAGAAAAAAAAAAATAGAACATTAACCGGGGCTCAAACGCTCGCCAAAAAATTCGCAGCTGTTCAAAGCCCAAGCGCTTTACCACTGCGCTACCGAAGCTATTGAGAATTTACATATAAGTTTCGGATATAAAGTGTACCGCATGGTTCTGGAATTAGGTTTGCGTAGTTTTCTTCAATTGGTTTAGAAGCACTTTTGACTCACTTATTCGGCTCTTTCATAATTTACTTTTTTTTAAATCGAATTCGATTCGAATTTAAAATATTAATAACAATTACAACGATAATAATAATGATACTGATGATGATAATAAACAAATTACTAAAATAATAGTAACAGTAGTAACATTTTAATAACAATAATAATAATAATAATAATAATAATAATAATAATAATAATAATAATAATAATAATAATAAAAAGACAGGACTCCACCGAAACCGAAGACGAAAACGGACGTGACGCGAACTGACAAGGCAGCTGAGGACAAAGCTCCTTCAAAGAGGCAGGAGCGCGCGCTGCCCAAACCCAGGAGCAGCGCGGTCCTCATCAAGCCGACGACAGGAACAACGCACGCCGACGTGATACGGACAATCCGAAAGACGGTGGACCCAGACCGGGACGTCAAAATAAAGACGATAACGAAGACAAAGACAGGAGCGGTACTCCTCCGGCTTGGAAAGGGGCAGGAGGGGCGACTGGATCTCCAGAAGTCTCTCCAGGGTGCCCTTGGAAAAGCGGGAGAGGTCCGCGACATGACCCCCAAGGTAATTTTGGAGATCATGGACCTCGACTGCGTGACAACGACAGACGAGGTGACGGACGCACTCGCGACAAAGACGACGTTACGGACGCCTCCGAAGGTTCACATGTTCGGCCCAAACAACCGAGGGCAGGTTATGGCCGTATGTGAGCTGGACGAGACCGACGCTAACGTCCTGCTCCAGGCGGGCAAAATACGAATTGGCCTGGTGAACTGCCGCATCAGGCTGAGACTGATGGTGCCGAGGTGCCACAAGTGCCTCGGCTACGGACACCTACGACGCGACTGCACAGGACCGGACCGACGGGACTGCTGCTGGAGATGCGGCGTACGGGGGCACACTGGGAGGCAGTGCGAGGCCCAAGCGTGCTGCTTTCTGTGTGCCGACCTACAGGGACAGGACAGAAAGCACGTCCCGGGAACGGCGAAATGCGCCGTTTTCAGGGCGGCGCTAACTGACGCCAAACGGACTAACAGATGACAGTAGTCCTGCAGGGAAATCTGAATCGGAGCAGTGCGGCACACGCGCTGCTCCCTCAGATCGCTGCAGAACTTGACGCAGACATACTGATACTGAGTGAACAGTACAGGGACATGGACGGAAAGACATGGCTCGCAAACGGGGCTGGTACTTCCGCGCTTTGGGTCACGGTGCGGAGTGCCTGGATCACAACAAACCGAGGGGTGGGTGAAGACTACGTTTGGATGACGGTTGGCGCTGTCACTTATGTCAGCGTCTACCTGACTCCAAACTGTAGCATCCGCGAGTTTGAAGAAAAGTTGGACTCCCTAGAGGACGCCTTGAGGGGAATCGCGGGTGACGTCGTCGTCGCCGGCGATTTCAACGCACGGGCGCTCGAGTGGGGAATGACTACGACTAACAAACGTGGACGGCTGCTGTTAGAGATGGCCGCGAGGCTGGATCTGACAGTGGCAAACGACGGAAACACGCCGACATATAGACGCCCGGGATTCAGGGACTCGATTCCCGATGTCACCCTGATCTCGAGCGGACTATTGACTAAAGTAAGGCAATGGAGGGTGGTCGAGGACTTCACAGCCAGCGACCATCAGTACATTGTCTTCAACGTAACGGACGACACGAAAAAGAACAGAGGAAGAAGCCGGGGCCCACTACGCTGGGACGTAAACCGACTTGACAGAGACAGACTTCTGGAGAGTCTCCGGATGATGGAAGGCCCGTCTCTGGGGGCTCCCCAGGAGTCATCCAAAAGAAACAGGGTGGAAGCCCTAGTGGAGGCGACAATGAGTGGTCTTCAACGACTCTGCGACGCCTCCATGCCACGAAAACGGTACGGAACGAACCGACGGACATGCTACTGGTGGACGGAGGAGATCGCGGACCTTCGCCGGGCCTGCCTGGCGCTCCGCCGGAGGGTGCAGCGTGCGCGTGTCCGCGGGGACGCGACCTCACTCGCTGCGGAGTTAAAGGTGGCCAAAAAACGGCTGAAGTTCGCGATCAACACGAGTAAAAAACAGAAATGGACGCAGCTTATCAGCGACGTGGACGGCGACCCCTGGGGTGACGGTTACAAGATTGTAACCCGAAAACTGGGGGCACGTGGCCCGCCGTTGATAAGGGACCCCGACTCGACGAAACGTATTATAGACGGCCTTTTCCCACCCACCCTACACGGGCGGATGAGGAAGACGAAGACGGACTGACGGACGTCCCGTTGTTCACGGGGGAGGAGCTTCTCAGAGCAACTTCCTCGCTGAAGAACGGGAAAGCACCTGGACCCGACGGGATTCCCAGCGAGGTTATCCGGCACGTTGCTTTGCATAGACCGGGCATCCTCCTGGGAATGTACAACGATTGTCTGACCGAGGGCGTCTTCAGCAGAACATGGAAGGTGGCGAGGCTAGTCCTTATTAGTAAGGGCAAGGGAGATCCTGACTCGCCGTCTTCCTACAGACCTCTTAGCCTGCTGAATACAGCGGGGAAAGTCTTTGAGCTGCTGATACGGCCCAGACTACTTGACGCTATACGAGACGCTGGCGACCTATCCGACCGACAACACGGATTTCGGAAAGTACGATCGACGATAGGCGCCATACAAGATGTAATAGACATTTTTGAGAAAGCACAGGAGGCGTGCCACGCGGCTAGACCCATAGTCATGCTGGCCACGCTCGACGTACGCAACGCGTTCAACTCGGCGAGGTGGGTGGACATCCTGGAGGCGTTCAAAACGACCTTCCGGGTACCCCCCTACCTTCTCCGAGTTGTACAAGACTACCTTAGAGACCGACGAATTACGTACGAGACGAACGAGGGTACGAGAGAGAGGGTAGTATCCGCGGGCGTAGCCCAAGGATCGATCCTCGGCCCCGACTTCTGGAACGTTCTGTACGACAGTTTGTTGAGGCTGGAAATGCCCCTGGACACCTCCCTCATCGCCTATGCTGACGACGTGGCGGTCGTCATCATAGAGCGGGACTCACACCTAGCCCAACTCAAGTTGAACCAGGCGATGAGACGAGTGACCAGGTGGATGAACGAACACGGACTGGAACTGGCACTTCACAAGACGGAACTGCTACTACTGACAAGGAAACGGATCCCCACGATCGTGCCGATGACCGTAGGGACGGAACAGATCGAGACCAGAGGGGAAGTCAAGTACCTGGGGGTCACCCTAGATACAAAGCTGACCTTCTGGCCTCATATACAGAGGGCCATAGAGAAGGCGACGGAGAAGACCAAAGCTCTTAGCCGACTCATGGCCAATACGCACGGACCACGACCGAGTATACGTAAACTGCTCATGACAGTGACCCACTCGACGCTCTTCTACGGAGCAGAGATCTGGGCCTCTGCGTTAAGGGTAAACAAGTACCGCAATGCCATTTCCGCCGTCCAACGAAGGGGGGCGTTACGGATAGCGTGCGCATATCGCACGATATCGGCCGGTGCGGTACTTGTGATCGCAGGGGTTATTCCCATAGACCTTCTTACGCTAGAGCGCAAGAGGATGTGGGAACGGAGAACCGAACCGGTGCGAGCCGACGTTACGAACGACGAACGAACCAGGACGCTTGACGAATGGCAGAGACGCTGGACGACGGACGTGCCTGGAGCATGGACAAGACGATTGATCCCGACGATACGCCCGTGGAAGGAGAGGGATTTTGGAGAGGTGGATTTCTACCTAACACAGTTTCTCTCCGGCCACGGATACTTTTGGCAGTACCTGCACAAAATGGGTAAGGTTAAAACCCCCCAGTGCAGGTACTGCGGATGGGACAGAGACGACGCAGAACACACCTTCTTTGACTGCGACCACTGGGCTGACAGAAGGCGGCTTCTGGAGACTGACGGTGGCCCGGTCACCCCGGACAACGTCATCGCCAGAATGCTGCATAACAGAGACAAATGGACAGAAATGACCACGTACGTGACGGACTTACTCAAGACGAAAAAAGACGATGGATGCCTGGATGAAGCATGAGTGAGTGAGTGAATGCACGAGGTATGGAGAGGACCGCTCACGCAGTCTAGACACCGCCACCCGGACTGAGAACATGCGAAGAGCAGGACCGGCCGGGAGAGGAGCCGAGGGGGGGGTTTTTAGTGGGTAGCCAGTGCTGAGGAGTCCCACACACCGGGGGAGGCATCCCCCGACGGCGCATAAAGTGTTTTCCCCTCCTTTAAAAAAAAAAATAAAAATAATAATAATAATAATAATCATCATAATGAAAGCGGTAGTACTCGTAGTAGCACTAATAATACAAGTAAGAATTTGATGGTTTTCAATTTCGCCATTTTGTTTCTTATGCATTATTACTACTACAACTTTATTGTACAACGAAAACACATTCAATCGTAGTAATGAGGTAGTGGTAATAATAGAAGAAATACCAGACGTAAGATTTTCAATGCTTTGGTGTTACCATATGATATCTTGAGTATTACCACTACTACTACTCTGTTGCCGAAGGACAACACACCATAGTGTAGTATTATGGTAGTGGTAACAGCAGAAGCAATATTTTGATTTTACCCTTGGCTTAGTTCTTTTGTTATTTTACTACTGCTTCTTTCTTTGGCGACATACTGGCGTCTAGAGTTGAGTCTAAATTATTTTGACCGGCCTACCAGCCGTTCCGTCGTTCTGATTGGCCGGAACGTTTTAATTAATCCGAATTTCGAAAAATGGTACAGGACTTTTCGTCTCAGTTTTTCACCAGCTACCACCATCTCCCGGGTTAATGATCTTATACCGCACACCCTGTTGTAACCGGGGAACCTCGGGATCGGTTTCCCGGCACAAACTGACACCCTTTCCCAAGAGATCAAAAGCCAGAAGGGCGCCAGGGACTTTTTAACCTTCTAAAAGTCCCAAAGGACTTTCCGAAGCAACCCAAAAACTCTAAGACCCAAAACCGACTACCTCTTATCTCCGGGACGTGAAGGTCTAACCACGACTCCACCGACTGCCGACCTAACCTGAAAAGAAAAGGCCAAACCACAGGAAAATCTCTTAAATGAATAATGTCAAAATTCGTAATAATATAGACTTTAACCTTTAGAGCGCCGGAAAACGCCTAGAGGCGTAAAAAAATTTTACTCATTATTTTTCATCTAAATTGCTTGAAAATTCATGTCTAGAGATTATCGAACTCTCCTATCATGATTGCAAATTTTTCAAAACCCCGGCGCTCTGAAGGTTAATATAAAGAAACAGAAATATAAGTAATAACAACAATAATATCGAGGAAAACCCCCGTAACAATTCAGTTCCTGTTTCGCCACGTGGTCCCCAACTGGACCCAACCAAAAACTATGTGGCGAAACCAACAAAAAATCAAATAGGACCAATCCAGAAGAAACATAAACAAAAGAAAATAACCGTTTAAATATTTGTCTAAATATGAAATCCAAAAAGAAAGGGGGAAGCCAAATCCAAAACGTTCGGAGCGGATCTAGGTTCGTAAGCCACCCAAGCACGGAAACCAAGATGGTGGCTCTAACGGTTGTGGGGAAAACGTGGTTTTCACCCAACCGACCGAACCAATCTTTCTAAAACGAAGCGTAGCCTTTTCTCTTTCCTACTAACTCTGAGGCAAAGAGAAAAGCTCGCTCAAGAACCCAAAAGAAGCCCGCGGGCACTCACCAACCGAAAAGCCGAAAGCCCAAGAAAAATCCTCTGATTCCGACTCGCCAAAATGTCCGCTTTGAGCCGGCTCTCTCTTTCTATATCCTCTCGAAACCTCTTATCAAGGCGCCGTCCACAGGAGAAGTCCCGATCTTCTTCTTCTTCTTCTTCATCGTCTCGATCCTCGGGGCGTGGCTGCGTTTGCGCTATCGTGCACTCCTTGGGTAGTCGGAAGGTGCTGCCACTAATTAGGAATCGGTACTGCGTGGTCCCACTGATTCCAAAACTCCCCGACGATCCAACAGATGTCCCAATAGATGTTCGTTGATCGATGGCGAGTGATCCCAATGGTGAGTGCTCTATTGGTTGGTTATTCTTCGATCGACAAGACGAACCAATCGTATCCTATGGCTTCCCCTATACGCCGATTATCGTTATCTTATATCTAAACTTATCCTAAGCTTAGCCTAAGGGATCTGGCCCTTTACACGATTGCGTAGCCAAAATACATACCGATCCAACCAACTTGACGTCTCCTCTGGACAGGTATGTTCAGAAAAAGACATTTGTAACGTAGCGTGCGAAACGCCACGTTACACTGTATAACAAACTATATTTAATAACAAAAATGTTTCCGTTAATGAAAAATAAATTAATTCTAGTTTGCAGTGTTGCAGCCAGATACTTTATATCGAATTATAACATGAACGTTATTTGATGATCCCTCGTAGCTGATTATTGTTAAATGTACATTTTAGTTCTCTGATGTTATAAAACGATCTGACCATTTACGATAGGGGTCAGAAAGATGTTCCATGTTTGATCATTTAGAGATGCAGAATTTGCTTTAAGATGCTGCAATAGGATTCTTTATGGTCCAAAGGATTAAATGAAACTTCGTACCATTTAATCCGAATGTTTCGTTAGATCCCATTATTAACCCTTATTTGACACACTTCTACACAATCACATATATCACACGCTGTTTTGACTCCAGTGTGTCAAATAAGGGTTAATTACAGTAGACATTTGGAATCATTACAATGAGTGTACAATCTCCCAATCAATTTTTGAATATTGCGGCTCATTCTGAAACTTTGACTGTAACAAAAAATGTTTTAGAAATTGGTAAATTATTTAGGAAACGTTGTGAGCATTTCAATACATCTGACATAAAGTTCGCCTCCATACAGTTTGTAAGACAAAACCTTGAACTTAACGATTCAATAAAATATTGTCCCGCAAATTAGCGGCACACTCATAAAATGTCTAGAAAAGTCTTATTTCGTTTGCAGAATGATTGAGCTTTATAACAAATGTTTATTTTTTCAAAAGTGAAATGCATACTGCATTAATAAGGTAATGTGTAATATCTAAATAATAAAATGTTATTTAATGAATCTCCTTTTATGCCTCATGGTACAAAAAAGTCTCAGGGTCTGCAATACGATCTCGTATGACCCTCAGTATGAAATAATATTTTGGATCGTCCAATTCGAAAATATTTTATTACACTCGATTAATAATTACAGAATTAATTGATATGGCATCAAATTAGCATTATTCTTCTTTCCTTCCTTCTTTATTCATAGTTCGACACTATGTTACGTGCTTAAGAAGTATACGACTTTAAATATTAACTCATTAACGGCGGCCAATAACCTGTGAATTGTGTTACGTCTAGAGTTGGGATATCGAATGATCCTTCGAGAGCAACTCCAGACTTGCTTTCCGTTTTTGAATAGATACCGCAATATCGATTCAGGGATAGGAAATTGTCGGAATTAACAAGCTAGTTGACCTGTTGAAATGTATATATATATATAATGTGATGGGGGTTTTTCGAACCCCGTCAACAAATGTTAACGAAAAACGTTCTACCTGGAAAAGGCGTCGAACACGGGAATCGAGAAACTCGAATCCCGTGTAACCGGTAAGGCACTGTCATATCCCCTGAGCAACCTAACCTCTGCTGTCACTTTCTCCGGCTCGTTCTCTCTTTTGCATATTCTTTCCGAGGCATCGATCGTGAATCGACTACCCGAGCAACGGGAGAATCAAAGCAACTAGGTCGCAGAATACCAGCGGCCATCTTCACTGCGCGGGAACCAAGGAGGCGTTCGATGTTCCGGCTGTCGCTCCGAGGGAGATACCCTCCTCGCACCCGTATGGACGGGGGATTTTTTCACGCATGCGCACTACCAAACCCTCAGTAACGTAAATACTTTACTCAAATATGGGGTATCGTTAGACCCCCGCAATAATTCACATACGGTAGAAATTACAGGAAGAGGAGATTTTTAAATACGATAGAAATTTCACCCTAATAGCCATCCATGAAGATATACGCCTTGCAATTTTGCTTTAAATGTATCTTCCAAAAGAATTGTAACAGATTTACAAAAGATTTTGCAAAGATCTTGCATTTTTCTTCTGAAATACGCTTTAGAAGTTCTTGAGCATATCTTTAGCAGATCTTGTAAAGAACTTGCAAAGATTTTTCAAAGATCTTACAAAGATTATGCAAAAGAATTGTAACAGATTTATGAAAGACTTTGAAAAGATCTTGCATTTTTCTTTTACAATTATATATGGGTCATTCCACGCCAAATCAATCACTTTTGACCCTTCTATTTTTTGATTTGTCTGAAATTTTTTTATATTATTCTACTCTCTAACAAAAATTTTTGAGAATTTTTTCAATTTTTTTTCAAAGCCGATTTCAAGATATCGATTTTTTCGATTTTTCCTTCAAATAACTTTGTAAATTTGTAACTTTGCGAAAAATAGACGGATTGAAAAATTTTTTTTTTCATTCTATTGCATTTTTTGCGTAATTTTTAAAGAAAATTGTTAAAAAATCTTCACTTGCGTTTTTCGTAATGATTTTTCAATTTTTATGTCCAATTATTTTTTTTTTAATGATTGCCATATTTAATTTTTTTGAAAAATTTATATTTCAAAGTACTGCTTGTTTAACATCTTTTGTGAAAATTTCATAATGGGATGCGGATTTTTTATATTTTTTTCACATTTTTTAAAAATTAAGAAATTTTTTTATTATCGTATGAACAGTTCGGATCTTGTTATTGACAGATAATATATCAATGTATAATCTCATTATAATCTTTCCACGCAATTATCTCGCAAAATATTCATCATTCGAAAAAAATGTTTAAACAAAACTTGCTCTATTTGAAGGGTTACATTCAATGATGTACACTGTTTTTTTCTGGGTGGAGGTGTGTCCGAAATGTGAAGGTAACCTTTCTTTTTTTAAGGTAGGTGTCTAGTCTAGAGAGCGAAAAAACCAGCTTATTTTCGAAAAGGTTTTTCTCAGCTTCTTTATTAGATATCACTATTACAACATTTTCTAGGACATAATTTCTTATCGAATGGGGAAAAAATGGTTTACATCGTCCAACGTTTTCTTTTCAATTTTCAGAAGGCGCCAAAGTCGAGTCCTCAATAAAAAGGCGTTCCCACGGCGGACAAACAATCTCCGCAACCACTACATCGATTTTGATCAAACTTTGTACGATTCTTTATTAAGGTGTTTTGTATGGTAATTCACCAGATTTTTAGAAAAAAATGTATAATATAAAAATTTACATGACGCAAACGGTGCAAAAATATGTCGATTTTTGTACAGTGTTTTTCAAATAACCGTCATTTTTTTTCTATTATCGATTTTTGGCAAACGGTGGTGATTTACCATGTGGCAAACCTTCCTCTTTAAAAAGATTTTTCCTATTTTTATTTCAAACGTTCCACTCCGAAGATTGTTTGTCCGCCATGAGCGCACCTTTTTATCGAGGACTCGACTTTGGCGCCTTCTGAAAATTGGAAAAAAACGCTGGACGATGTAAATCATTTTTTTCCATTCGCTAAGGATAGCATTATGTCCTAGAAAATATTGTAATTGTAATGTCTAATAAAGAAGCTGAGAAAAACGTTTTCGAAAATAAGCTTGTTTTTTCGCTCTCTAGACTAGACACCTACCTTAAAATGGAAACGTAGCTTTTTTTCACGCTAGACACATAGCTTACTTCAAGAGGAATCCATTGACCTAAACTATGTTGATCTTGAAATGTCATTCAAGGTCATTTCAATGGCTTGAAGTTTTCTTCTTCACTGCACGTCCAAAAAATGTTTCTCATCTTCTAAATTCAACAAGACGAGTTTGAATGCTATTGGCATTAACGTTTACAAACACAGAATATGAAGGCTCGAATAACAAATGTTTGCAGGCAAATTGCTACGGAAACTTTAGAAGAAGTTGAAGTGTCACTTAGGGATCGAATCAGGTGCTGCATAAATGTTCAAGGTCATACTTTTGAATTGAAATGACCTTGAATGACACTTCAAGGTGAACATATTTCAGGTCAATGGATTCGTTTTGAAGTAAACTATATATCTAGCGTGAAAAAGACTACGTTTCCATTTAAAAAAACAAAGGTTACCTTCAAATCTCGGAGACGCCTCAACCCAGAAAAAAACAGTGTACATCATTGAATGTCCCCCTTCAAATAGAGCAAGTTTCGTTTGAACATTTTTTTCGAATGATGAATATTTTGCAAGATAATCGCGTGGAAATATTATAATGAGACACCTTGTATACATTATACATTCATAAAAAAAATTTCTTAATTTTTAAAAAATCTGAAAAAATATAAAAAATCCGCATCCCATTATGAAATTTTCACAAAAGATGTTAAACAAGCAGTACTTTGAAATATAAATTTTTCAAAAAAATTAAATATGGCAATCATTAAAAAAAAATCATTGGACATAAAAATTGAAAAATCATTACGAAAAACGCAAGTGAAGATTTTTTAACAATTTTCTTTACAAAGTACGCAAAAAATGCAATAAAATGAAAAAAAAAATTTCCAATCCGTCTATTTTTCGCAAAGTTACAAATTTACAAAGTTATTTGAAGGAAAAATCGAAAAAATCGATATCTTGAAATCGGCTTTGAAAAAAAATTTGAAAAAAATTCTCAAAAATTTTTTTTAGAGAGTAGAATAATATAAAAAAATTTCAGACAAATCAAAAAATAGAAGGGTCAAAAGTGATTGATTTGGCTCGGAATGACCCATATATATATATATATATTGTAACGTTCCGGCAAGTCAAGCTTGCTGAAACGTTGATAATTATAATAATTAAGATAAAATAAATATCTCTAAGCTTCAATCATCATTGATCCAATCCATGATGATTGAAGTAAGCAAAATAGCCTCGAGGAGGTACAACCCGATCCGAGGAAAGTAAGATAGAGGGTTCGACTCGCTCGATGGGTCGAACCAATACTAAATAAATAAATTATAATAATTAATATAAAATAAATATTCATTAAAGTTCAATCATCATTAAGAATAGAGTCCGTGATGATTGAACAAGAAAATATAACCTCGAGATGCGCCTGATCCGAGGAAAGTAAAATAGAGGATTCGGCTCACTCGAGGAGTCGAATCGATGACAGGTGAGTGAATTGAGTAATTAACATCAATTCATTCACCGGAACCACATTGATTGGTCAGATCATTCATGATTCAAATGATTTGAAACTAGAATGAATGATTTTGAGATTAAAATTATCAGAATTTAAAAACTTCATAACCTCAAAACGGGTATGCACCCGTTCTGAGGAAAATGAAGCAGATTCAACTCACCTGATGAGGAATCTGCTTGCAAATTATACTCATGAGCTCACACAACGAGCTTATCAAACATTTTATAATGACAATAAAAGAATAACACTGATTCTATGAAATATCTCAAAGAATCAGTGTCGACATAGAAGACATAACCTCAAAGCAGAACAAGCTGTTTTGAGGTAAAAGAAAAGTCTAATATTAAAAATTAATATTAATTGAAATAAAAACAAACCTCTGGAGAAAGCACTTTATCCAATTATAAAGAGAGCACAGTTTCCCTTTTATTAAAGAAAGCACTAAACTGCACCATGCACCTTGCACTTTGCACATTATAGATTGCATACGCTCTCTTTTTTACCTTTGATACTCGATGATGCAACGTCAGGCAAGATGGCTGTCCTTGTTACAGCAGCGCCTGTGCTGTCTGAGAGAACTAGATTCAAAATTTAAATTTGAATTAAGAAATAAAATCGGTACAACGATAAGGAAAAAAATCGTTAACGACGATAACAGAAAAATTCGTTATGACATCGGTTAAGCGAAAAATTCGTTAACCGAGAGTCATGATACGGAATCAATTGAGGGCGTGTCTAACTGCCCCTTGAAACTCCTGAGCAGCCTATAGCAGGCGCGGATTGTGCGACTGACGGTGCGCCATTTGAATTCCTCCAATGAGACACAAAATGTGCGAGATTCAAATGAGCCAACTCCGTCAGGAAAACCAATCACAGGATAGAATCTGATGGAAAGGGAAAACAGCACTTTCCGCACGCTCTCAAAGGAGTATAAAAGTAGGTAAAATCGATTAGATCCTCAGATTGGATCTGCTATCATAACGATACAGAATTACATCTCACTAAGAGATTCTTTCGGGGATCTGGGGTAAAAGCCAGCTCCTCCAAAGAACTCTAATATTCTCAAAGTCCTGATAATTTCCTTTCCTGGATCATTATCCTGTACTTGGGAAATCTCAAGTCTTCTGCCAGGCTCCTAGCACTACGCCTAGCCCCTCGTAGAGGATTTAAGAGGCAGAAGGCTCCTAGCACTACGCCTAGCCCCTTCTGTTTCTGAGAGGAACCTAGTTCCAATCTTATCCTTAAAAACTAAGGATTCTCAAGTCTTCTGCGAGGCTCCTAGCACTACGCCTAGCCCCTCGTAGAGGATTAAAGGAATCGAAGGCTCCTAGCACTACGCCTAGCCCCTTCGATTCCCAGAGGAACCTAGTTCCTATCCCTAATCCCTAAAATTAGGGATACTCGATTCTTCTGCGAGGCTCCTAGCACTACGCCTAGCCCCTCGTAGAGGATTTAAGAGATCGAAGGCTCCTAGCACTACGCCTAGCCCCTTCGATTTCTAGAGGAACCTGATTTCCTTCTATTATCCCTATCCCTAGGGATCCCAAATCCTCTTACGGGGCTCCCAGCACGGCAAGAGGTGAGGGAAAAATAAATTAAAGAAAACCGGAAGTCATCTTACGGACTTCCTATTAATTTCTATTTTCTAGTTTAAAGGAAGAGAAATTTTTACAGATCACACACACGCACACAACTCTTACTTTAGAATTAAGTCCTTACCGGTAAAGAAGATCGCGCTCTTTATCGATTGAAGATCTTAAGTTATTCGCTCTTTTTCACCCGTCCAGTACACGAACCTTATTCTAAGACTAATTCGCACGCACGACCACCACAAGGGTGGGAGAAATAAATCGTGACGTAAAAGCGAAACGTCTCAATATATATTGTGACGTTTCAGGGTTTACCTCTCCTAAAACACCACTATCCTGTAAAATACTTCATTTTATTTTATATATTATTAAAATCAATAAGCCCTTGACACTGCGTTCAAGATCTTATTGATTTTAAAATTAATAGTTCATTTCATGAAATCAATAAGCCCTAGGCATCGCGTCCAAGCCCTTATTGATCATAAAAAAATAAATAAATTAAAGAAACTGGGAGAACAATTTCTACAACTTCTATTACCTGAAATCACAAGTATTTCCACAGGTTAGAAATCCTGTCATTTCTAACATGTGGAATTTACTCAGAATATTTACTCATTTTCATGCATAGAGTTATAAAGATCTATTTCCTATATAGATCAATTAATATGCTCGATGATGGATAATTGGGCGATGATTTGCTGTCATTATACAGCAGCGCCCGTTGTCTGAGAGCACAAATAGAAAACATCGAAATACATCCTTATCGATCAAGAGGATCGATAAGGAAGGATAGTGTCCTTATCTGAGCGCCAGTGATAAGCACTGAGGCTTAGATAAAGGACTTAAGCGCTGTCAGTGAACGGGCAAACGTACTAATTAAGAAAGAAATCCGTTCACTGACCTAGTGAAAATTTCCGTTATCGAATATTCTCGCAGAAGATGCGGAACAATTCAAATTTGAATTATAAGAGAACCAATAGATCCTTAGGATCTGTCCGGGGCAACCAATAGCGGAGTCAACTCCCGTAACTGTTTCACGCGCTATTCAAATTCTTAGAGCAGGATTTGAAATTAGCCAACGTGAACCAGGACTAGCCCCTCCCGATGAAGAGCCATCGTGGGGGTAGGCGACAGATCGGGGTTGACACGCTCCGAACAGTATATAAGGAGCTAGAGGATCTCATTAAAATCAGATCGATTTTCTGCTAGATCGAAATAAGGATCACAGAAAAGAAATCGGATCTCAGTATTTGCCCTGTTGCAAATTCAAAGATACCATAAGCCCCCGGCATAGCGTCCGAGCTCTTATGGTAGATTCTCAAAAACACAATAAGCCCTTGACATAGCGTTCAAGCCCTTATTGTCGATCAGTAGAAGGAAAACCAGTGAGCCCTTGGCATTGCGTCCAAGCTCTCACTGTTCACCAAAGATCAAATATAAAATCCGCGAGCCCTCGACATAGCGCTCGAGCTCTCGCTGATTAGAGTCACTGAAAATAAAATCCGTGAGCCCTCGACATTGCGTTCGAGCCCTCACCGATTACAATTATCATTTTAAGATAAGTAAGAAGATCCGAGAGCCCTCGACATCTCACTCGAGCTCTCACCATCTGAAATTATTTAAATATAAAATCCGTGAGCCCTCGACATTGCGCTCGAGCTCTCGCCGATTACACTATTTAAAATATAAATCCGTGAGCCCTCGACACTGCGTTCGAGCCCTCACCAACCAGGATCATTTTAAAAGAGAATCCGTGAGCCCTCGACACTGCGCTCGAGCTCTCACTGATTATCATCTAAAAGAAATCCAAAAAGGAATTAAAAGGATAAAACCAGATAAAACGTGGATTTGCCCGCGAAGAAAAATCAATAAGCCCTTGACATCGCGCTCAAGCCCTTATTGATAAAATCAATGAGCCCTCGACATTGCGATCGAGCTCTCATTGATCACAGATAGTGAAAAAACTCAATAAGCCCTCGACATTGCGGTCGAGCCCTTATTGACCGCATAAAGAGAGGGAAAGGAAAGGCCCTCTGCAAAAAGGACCATCAAATACTCCTTTAAATTACTTTAAAGAATAAATCTTATCCCTATCCCTAGAAATCCTGAAACGTCACTAGGGAATCAATTATTAAAATTATCTTAGACTTTGCCCGTCCAGTACACGAATCTTCACACACGTTTAGCCCACCTCGTAAAAACGCCTTTTTAGGACTAGCGGAGGCGCGTGAAACGTCTCAATATATATATATATATATATATATATATATATATATATATAGT